>OX327691.1:5251687-6501687 GCA_946807835.1 Ailanthus altissimus | reverse complement strand
CATTTATTGCCCTTACATGTTATCCAAGATCGACAATATATCAAATTGACAATACTGCAGTAAAAGATTAACATATAAAACAATGTAACCAGTAACAATTATAAATCAACATGAATCACATAAGAAAAGCATGACTGAACATATATGAGACATGAGAATAATAACCTCTGGATTATAGAAAATAAAATAGATAAGAGTTTAATCAAAACCAAACTTACAATATTTATAGCTCTTGACACCGAATCAAAGCATAGAAGTAGATTTATTACACATAAAAGTTCATCTCTTAGCCTTGCCAAGAACTCTAGCCTAAATTACAATACATGTTAATGAGAAGAAAATAAGAGAGAATTATCTAATATTAAAAACGTCCTAAGTGTCTCCTTATATAGGCAATGAATGGACATATGTCATGGATGACATCAATCTTCAATAATTTTAAGCCAATAACTCGTTTATCCACTTACAGCACATTTTTGATAATGTAAATGACCGATTTAGAAACAGTGACTCAACCTAAACAATTTTGAAATCATACATAGGTAGAAAAAGCAAATTCCTTTATGCAAGAATTACCAAGACTACAAGCAAAATAATAATGCATAAAATATAAAACAAAATAACAATAAATTAGTTAAAATGTATTTCAAATTTGACCTAGAATGCGTCTCAAGAGTTCAAGAATGAACTATTTACTCTGCCATTTTAATCAAATGTCGGACTCTATTATCTTTTTTTTTTTTAATGTAACATACAACTTATATCTAATATTCTCCCCCTCAAACTAGATGAAACATTGTCTTCAATGTTTAAATAGAAAAAGATAAAATATAGGAGACATTACTTAAAACTCCAATTATTCAAAAGAAACAAACCTGAGAGACACTTAACAAATATAAACTAAAATGATGATGTTGATAAATAAATAAAACAAAAAAAAAATCTACAAACGAAGTGTCAGATCTAATTTTCGCTTGTTAAGGCCCACTAACCAATTGATTCGAGTTATGGCTGGGTCAGGTTCGTAGGTAACTGTCTGTCATTTGTCAATAAATTCATCTGTATTGGTAGTAGAAACAAGGATTTGTCATGCCAAATGTGAAATAAAATTTTGTTCCACAGCTTGATCAAGAAAACAGAGTAAACAATCAAAATAATTATTAACATTCAACAAACTTATGGGTTTTCGATGGATATTCAGTTGGGTCTAAGAAGCAATTTGAAAAATTTCTTCCAAGATACTAAAACCACCTGGTGAAGCAATAAAAGCATCTGCGTTGTAAAGCATTCTAGCTATACATTCATGCATGGATAAGACTCGTAATTCTTCCCCTATTGCTTTCCCAGTGAAGTTTTCTACAGTTAAAACTGTAGAAATAATACCTAAAACTTGACTTTCTCCTAAATGTGCAACTTTTGACACACACCCCATTAACCCAAGGCTACCCTCTCCATAAATCAAATGAATTTTTCTTGCAGCTAATACTTTTCCTAGATTGTTTGCTGCCTCTACAAACACTTTATTTTCCCCAGGACTAGATTCACAAAATGCACATATATTTCAAAATTATTGAACTGAGGTTTCATCCATATCTATACTCACCTTTATCTAAATATATAAAAATGAATAAAATAAGGTGTTGTATTTATAGAGTACCAAATGATAACAACGATTTTGGTAACCTGACAGTTTTTCAGAAGAGACACAAAAATTTAAACATAATGACTCGCATGCATTATTTAACTAAAAAATTTGAATTTAAGACATCTACATGAGTAGCCCTACTATTCATAAAATAAAATAAAAAAAGTTTAAATTTAAAACACATGTATTTACAGGTAGTTATGATTGTGGCTCACATCTTCCTCTGGTTTTACGTCCAGTAACGGCTTAAATGCCCTCTATAGGTTGGGGATAGGTTTCTCATCCAATTTTCTTATAAATTGGCAAACAGTGTCTTTTAGAGTCAGATTCTCTATACTATACCGTTGATGTTCAATTTTGAATTTATTTCATAAATCGAGAAGTTCACGTTGCACGAGCCCACAGAGATGCGTCTCAAGAGTCAATAGGATATCATCCAAAGACTTCTTACTCAGTCCATCCTCAATGAACTGAATTTTGTCTTCTCGATTTCTAGATGCAAATCTTAAAGAACGAAAACTCCAGTTATAATTTCATTGAGCACATTTATGACAGACTTGTAACCTCTTTGCTTATCGCCTTTTGGCATAATAGCTTTTTCCAAGACCAGACATAAAAGAAACAAAATCATTTGTAGATTCACCAGATAATCGAACCTTGGTTTCGATTAACCAACGAATATCCACAGGGATATTACTCAACATCAATAGCCTTAGTCTTTCACACCGTGCTTTGTAAATCTTAAGTATAGTATTTTGCGGCAATGAGGAAAGCATTTTTTTAAGGTTGGCAAGAATGCGATCCATTTTGAAAGAAAAAAAAGAGACGAATACACAGTTTAAGGAATAGTTTTTAGGGAACTGAAAAACTGACGTTAATAAAATCATACTGAAGAAAAAAAAAAGAAGAAAATAAAATATGAAAGAAAATAAAAACAAAAGTCAAAAGTCAAAAGATAAAATATAGAGAAAATATAAAATATAGTACAGATAGATTGAACCTAATCAAGCATGATAGACAAGATCTACAAGAGGGATCTCATCTTGGTACATAGAGTGGTCTACCTTTTCCACATAGCTTTTCAGCTACTGTCCATTCACTTTAAGAGTTCGCCCATCAGTGGGGTCCTTGATTTTGATCGCACAATTAGAAAAAACGTGCCTTACCATAAATGGATCAGTCCATCGAGATCTCAACTTTTCAAGGTGTAAATGCAATCAAGAATCATAAAGATAGACCCGTTGATTTGGCTCAAAGTGTTTTCTTGAGATCTGTTTGTCATAAGCTGCTTTCATTTTAGCTTTGTAAATTCTAAAGTTGTCATATGCATCATTTCACAGCTCTTCTATTTCTGACAATTATAACTTTCTCTGAAGACCTGCAGCACTCAAATCAAAGTTAAAGGCTTTGACAGCCCAATAAGCTTTATACTCTACAACAGGTAAATGGCAAGCTTTTCAATAAACAAGCCGATATGGAGAAATTCCTAAGATGGTTTTATATGCAGTGCGATATGCCCATAATGCATCACAAAGGCGTAAAGACCAATCTTTGCGATTCGGGTTAACCGTTTTTTCTAAAATCTATTTAACCTTTCTATTTGGTAGCTCGGCTTGTCCATTTATTTGTGGATGGTATGCAGTGAAAACTTTGTGAAGAACACCATACCTGTGCATTAAAGCTTCAAAAGAACGGTTACAAAAATGTGTTCCTTGGTCATTAATGATGATATGTGGCGTACCGTACCTAGATAACATATTTTCTTTTAAATTTTTTATCACAGTTGTATTATCATTAGTACAACAAGTTACATCTTCCACCCATTTTGATACATAGTCAATAGCAAAAAGAATGTAAAGGTAGCCAAAAGATGAGGAAAAATGACTCATAAAATCGATACCCTAACAATCAAATATCTCAATAACAAGCATAGAGTTAAAGGGAATCATATATCTTCGAGATAAAGTACCTAACGTTTAACATCTTTCATAGGAACGACAAATATTATTAGTGTCTTTGAACAAAGTGGGCCAGTAAAGACCACACTGTCAAATTTTTGCAGCTGTCTTCTTCATAGAAAAACGACCATCACAAGTAGTACTATAGAAAAATTTAAGACACTAAAAACTTCATTTTTAGGAATGCAACGTCTCATAATTTGGTTAGGGCAGTATTTGAAAAGATATGGATCATCCTAATAAAAATTACGTACCTCAACTAAGAACTTACGCTTATCTTGTGCACTCCAATTAGATGGAAGTTCACCATATACTAAATAATTTATGATATGTGCGTACCAAGGTATTTGGCTTATAGTGAAAAGATGTTCATTACGGAAATCATCTCGAATGTGTGGCAAATCAGTGGAGTCAGTGAACTCAAGACGGGATAAATGATCAGCAATAACATTTTCAACACCATTCTTATCTTTGATGGTTAGATCAAATTTCTGCAAAAGAAGAATCCATCTAATTAAACGGGCTTTAGCATTCTTCTTAGAAAGAAGGTACTTAAAGGCCACGTGGTCAGTAAAAACAATAATTAGTAAACCAATCAAATAAGAACGAAATTTGTCTAAGAAAAAAATAATAGCTAGTAGTTCTTTTTCAGTAGTAGTGTAATTCATTTGAGCATCATTCAAAGTCCTACTAGCATAATAAACAACAAAGGGTTTTCCTTCTCTTCGTTGCCCAAGAATTGCTCCTACAGCATAATTACTTGCATCATACATAATTTCAAATGGGAGATTCCAATCTGATGATTGCATGATAGGAACGGTGGTGAGTTTGAAAATGAGTGTTCAGAATGCCTCCTCACACTCTTATGTCTATGTAAATTTTGCATCTTTTAGCAAAATGTTACACAATAGTCTAGATATGGCAGAAAATTTTGTATAAACCTCCTGTAAAAGCCAGCGTGTCCAAGAAAAGATCGGACATCTTTTATCATTTTGGGTGTAAATAATTTAGAGATTAATTCAATTTTGGCATTGTCAACCTCTACCCCTTTTTTCAGATACAATGTGGCCTAAAACGATTCCTGAAGATACCATGAAATGAAATTTTTTCCAATTTAGCACAAGTCCTTTTTCTTCACACCTGCTCAAAATAGCTTTCAAGTTAAGTAGACATAAATTAAAAGAATTACCAAAAATAGTCAAATCATCCATAAAAACTTCTATGCATTTTTCAATCATATCAAAGAAAATACTCAGCATACAACGTTGAAAAGTAGCTGGTGCATTACATAATCCAAATGGTATTCTACGAAAAGGATAAGTACCAAAAAGGCATGTAAAAGTGATTTTTTCTTGATCTTTTATAGCTATCTCAATCTAGTAATATCCTGAATACCCATCAAGAAAGCAATAAAAGTGATGTTCAGCTACACATTTTAAAATTTGGTCAATAAAAGGAAATGAAAAATAGTCTTTCCTAGTAGTCGTGTTTAATTTTCTATAATTAATGCACATTCGCCAACCACTTACTACCCTAGTTGGTACAGGTACCCCATTCTCATTTTCTACAACAGTAACCCCAAATTTCTTAGGCACTACTTGAGTTGGACTTATCAATTGACTATCAGAAATTAGATAGATTATACCAGCATCTAATAGTTTCAAGACTTCTTTCTTTACTACTTCTTTTATTGTTGGGTTAAATCTTCTTTGTGGGTCCCTACGGGGTTGGGTACCTTCCTCTAAATGAATTCTATAGGAGCATATCAATGGAGAAATATCTTTAATATCAGTTATGATTCAACCTAGTGCAGACTTATATTTTTTTAATAATTTTATCAATTTTTCCTTTTGTTCAGCACTAAGTTCAGAAGAAATGATGATAGGAAAGGTATCACCTGGTCCCAAGAATGCATGTTTCAAACCATTGGGCAGTGGAGAAAGCTCAACTTGTGGTGTCTTGAGATTTGATGGTTTCAGTTTCTCCCTCTCGCGTGGTAACTCTTCAAAGCGTGACTGTCAAAATCGAGTCCCTTTATCCTGTGAGTCAAAAATACTAAACACATCAGTTGTTTCATCACGATAATACAATTCTTCAAAATTAAAATCAAAAAGGATTTTTAAAGAATCAGAGCCATGAGTTTTATAAGCTTCATTCGCTACAAGTGTGTCTATCATATATGAATGATAACATTCGTCTTCTTCTCGTGGTTGCTTACAATATGGAAAATGTTCACCTCAAGAGTTATATTCCTAAAATAAAATTTCATTAGACTATTTCTGCAATTAATAAGAGCATTAGTAGTGGCAAGAAAAGGTCTCCTCAAAATAAAAGGGATTTTAGACTCCATGTCAACCACAGAATGAGTATCTAAAACAAAAAAATTAATAAGGTAGTAAAATTTATCAATTTGCAACAAAACATCTTCTATTATTCCTGTGGTTTCTTGATTAATCGGTCAGGTAATTGTAGGACTACAGATGTAGGTTTAATCTCACCAAGTCCCAATTGTAAGTAAATAGAATAAGGTATTAAATTTACACTTGCTCCTAAGTCTAATAAAGTTTGACAAAACTCATGTGTCCTAATTTGGTAGGAGATTATGGAACATTTTGGGTCTTTATACTTGGGTGGTGTCTCTTGTTCAATTACTGCACTTACCTGTTCTATCAAAAATGCAATTTTCTTTACATGGTGTTTTCTTTTGATAATATTGATTGAGAATATTGCAGTAAAAGATTAACATGTAAAACAATGTAAAAAATAATAATTATAATTCAACAAGAATCATATAAAGAAAGCATGACTGAAAATATATGAAACATGAGAATTATAACCTCTAAATTATAGAAAAATACTAGATAAGAGTATAGGCACAAACAAACTTATAAACATTTGTAGCTCTTGACAAAGAATCAAAGTATATAAGTAGATTTATTACACATAAAAGTTCATCTGTTAGCATTGCTAAGAACACTAGCCTAGATTACAATGCATGTTAATAAGAAAAAAATAAGAGAGAATTATCTCATGTTGAAAACGTCCTAAGAGTGTCCTTATATAGGCAATGAATGGAAATATGTTAAGTGTGACTTCAATCTTCAATAATTTAGGCCAACCACTCGTTCACCTACTTGCAGCACCTTTTTAATAATATAAATAACCAATGTAGCCTTTTTAGCCAACATGAAAGTTGTATTATCTTGTCTCTTCTTTCCATAGGCACCAAGTTCATACAAATTTGATGAGTATCTAATGAGATATGAGCAAAATACCAAAGACATGTCAGATTTCAGCCAAAAACCCTTTTACCTAATTGCAATACAATTTGGTCCATGATAATGGCTGATTTGGACATTACCATCAACATAAAAGTTGTTGATGATTGAGTTAATATTTCTATGATTCAAGAATTATACCAATTAGGTACATATTTTGGAAATACAATCCAAATATGTGAGATGGGTCAAGCTGAGCAGAATTTGTAATCCAATTCTGTTGTGTCCCAATGTTGGCCCATAAAATTTTGGATTTGGCTTTTCAAATATTCTTTAAGTTTGTGTAAGATTGAGTCATGTTACTTCAGGTTCAAGAATTTCTTCATTTTGATTTCTACATAAGAGTTACATTCATTTTACCTAAATCTGTACAAATAACTTTCATTAATCACAATTTAAGGAGAACACTTTATGTTAAACTAAAAATGAAAAAAATGATAAAATTAGTGACATTAAATGGTGACTGAATCTCTTAATAAATATGTATTTTCATGTGTTCATCACTCTTCGTAAGGAGGATGAAATCAAAGCGTCGTGAGGCGCCACCTATATCTCATGATGTTGTACTAATAATGAATACCGGTGGGTTCATTGTCATGTAGCCTCTCCCACTCATTATTTTTAACTATATGTTCACAGGTACACAAGTCATTGGGGCTAAGATACTGGACCAATTGATTCCACACAATATGGAATCCGTTTCGCCTATGTCAATAAAAATAACTATTTAAATTTTAATTGTGGCATGTATGTATGCCATATTACAATAATATGAGTAGGTACAAATGCATGACATGTGATTATATATGATCATATTATAATTCATCACATAAATAAATAACATAAATTAACATTTTAATTTAACTTTGGTTAAGTCCCCTAAAATTTTAAATTACAACCCATAAAATAAAAATAATCAAATTATATAAAAGGTACAAGTACGCAACCCTAGTTACAAGTGATCTTCTCAAGTCTATAAAGAGTGCAATCCATTTCTTTGTAATTTTATATGTATGGGCTTAAAAACTTTTCTTAGGCTCATTGTATATATTGCAAGACAGTCCAACTTTTGAAATTTTGTTTTAAAAAAAATAATTGTCTATTTAAAACTCAAAGGATCAAATACAATTTTATTTAAACTTTTTAAATCCAAAATTAAGAGCCTTTTTATTGCCCTAATTGCACCTTGGGTCAGCAATATAAAAGTTGCTGCCCATAGTGCCAACCACCGCAAATGGTTACCAGAACCATGCTCCATCTTAAATCCACGCCCAGCGGAGACAAGAATTATTCTCTAATATTTCTGCGTGGCGAAGAGTGAATCAATTGAAATCAATTGATTTGCATGACAACTTTACAAATTCATATGCATGGCCCAGGGCGTATTCTCCTGTAAGGTGATAGTAATGCCTCTTCGTTTTTTCAAACTCCTTTTCTTTTTTTAAAAAAAAATTAAAGCTACTGAATGGTAATTTTTCCCTTGCAACCTTCCACTGCCCCTTTTTTTTTATTTTAGTAAATGCAGCAAAAGACATCATGCCAGGATTGTTCTTCTTTTCATCTTCTATTGAATGTTTTTCAATTTCTTCTTCTTTCAGCAGCCAAAATAAAAAATTTAAATATTACAAAAATTTCTATACCCCTTTAAGGGCTTACATAATTTTGATCTAATCAAAATAAAAGAAATATACAATCAATCTTAAAGAACCTTATATTTATCGATCAAAGGATCCATACATAAAACAACCATTCATCATATGAATAAAATAAAAATGCAAGTACCCTCTCTTACATACATATCGGTAAATTATGATTTGAATAAATAAATCATAACACCATAAGCATATATTCAAGAATTCATTGCTCTGATACCATTTGTTGGATAGTTGTTATGACATTCATAATGCAGTAGAAAAGAAAATAAAACTTTTTTAATCTTTGTTTTCATTTGATAAAAAATCTTAGGATCTTATGAATATATGAATTTGATATTAAAATAAATAAGAATCAAGAACATATCTTGAATCCATGCTGAGTTTTCTTCCACCAAAGGATTCCAAACCAAGCTTCTTACTCTACAGTGAAAGGAAGAGTGAGCTTCTTATTTTTCTTCTCTTAAAACAATACATATTTTATGTGTTTGTTTTCCATATACGTGTGTTATGTCTTATTTAGACTAATCTCCTCATTTTAAAATAATAATTTAATTAATAATATTGATTAATTAAATTATTATCTCTTAAAAAGAGTCTTAATTTATGTAAACCATATAGAGTCACATTCTTTGTGGTTAACGTATAATACACAACATTTGAGCATTATTACTCTTTTAATAAAAGAAAAACACTAAAATTAAAAATCAAATCTTTGTGATAATTTCAAAAATTATCCTTAAGATTTTATTTATTTAATTTTTTAAATTAAATATATAATTATATTTGGATAAGATATTATATTTATTTTTTGGACACAAACAATTTGTATAATAATACAATCATTTTTTAATTGTTCATTGTATTAATGAAAGATGTGGTATTGGGGACCTATGGACTTATAATTTTAAGCTTCAATAAATTTTAAATAATTAATTAAACTCTTTAATTAATTAATTTAATTTATTAATTCCAGTGTTATTCCACTAAAAACTTAGAATTGTGCTCTTGAAATTATAGACATAATTTACTTAGAAACCTTAGACCAGACTATTGATTTAATCACTATATGCAATTTAACCCTCCATAGATAGTTCATAATTAGAGGTAGGTTAATTACCGTTTTACCAGTGAACAGTTAATTTGTAACATTATTACAAATTGAGCGCTCTAACCGTTCAGTTGTAGAATTAACTCTTAAGAGAACATTCTTTCTAACGTTCATTAGGAATGAATGGATTTCATATCTGTAAATCATATTCCCAACCATTTATCTCACTATGCCACTAAAATACAAGTTTTTAGTCTGTTCTTTAGATAAAACGTAACGAGTATTTCAAATGACATAATGACACAAACAAGAGTTTATGATCACTTAGGATTAAGGTTAATCTGTATATGATCATCAACTGATGTTATTTGAATTTTTAATTAACAACGGTATTTTATATAAGAATTCAATTTACGTCTGGTCCAGTCCTATATAATCATATTATATATAGTGCCTCCACCATAATGTCATTACATTAGTGATCCAGATAAAATCACTATATTTTAAATATCTATGGACTGTACTAGTAATATTTAATTAAAGATCCCAAACTTTAACTAAGATTGATTGAGATTGTCTACTGATCTAAGCTATTAGAGAAGCAAAATACAAAGTTTGACAAACAAAAATTGATATTTACTTTTAACTGTGAAACTTTCTCGAAAAGTTGAATATTTTCCCAAAAAATGAGCCAAATGACTCTTAAGAAACAGAGGTGAGGAAAGAAAAAATAAATTGAGTTTTTATTCTTCGAATTGTTGAATTAAACGGCTAAAGAATTTAGTTATTTATAGAGAATAAAATACATAGAAAGATTCTAGAAACGCAAGTGTTGGATTTCAGCGAGAACTTGTAACAGCTATCAATAAACTTTAGCTAGCCCAGTCCCGTCAGATTCTCTTCTTTATCTTAACAGTCTGTATCATCATTCGACTAATCACCAACGTCTAATTCATCAACATAAAATTGTTCTATAAGTCTTTCATTTCCCTTCAAGCTCAACTGTCTTGTTATGACATCGAGCTTAGAAGCTAATTAAGATTGAAATTTGAAAATCGGCAATGCTTTAGTCAAGATGTTAGCATCTAAGCTTTAGAGGGAACAAATTTGATGTCTAATTCTTGATTCAAAACTTTGTCTTGAACAAAATGTATATCCATCCCAATATGTTTTATATGATTTTTGAAAAACAGGATTTACAACAACAGATGTTGATCTTTGATTGTCACACCACACTATGAAATTGAAGACAGTTGAATATAAAGTTTTGAAAACAATGAGTATAAATAAGCAATCTCAACTATCACTTGAGCTAAAGCTCTATATTTTGACTCAATACTTGATCTTATAACCACTATTTGCTTTTTAGAGCTCTTAGATATCAAATTTTCAATAATGTAGACACAATATCTGTTAAACATATAATGTTATTTATGCCTTTAAAGCATTCTAAATAACATTTTATTTTATTAATAAAAAGTTATTCATACATATAATTAAGCATACATTGATGAACCAATATTTATAAAGTATGTAATCTATGTATTAAGCATATGATGCTAATACAAAGAGTATAGATCGCAATTTTAATATAAATTAAATCTAGTTCACAACCATAAATGAAAATGGCATTTCATTATGTAAGGTTATAGTTTTTCTACTTCTTAGAGTGGATGATTTACCTTGATCATCGAAGTAAAGACTTCGAGTAGAAAAACTAGTGTATATATTACATTGAACAGGACTATTGTGAGTTTTGATCAGGTTAACTAAATGTCATTGATCTTCATTCACAAAAGCTTTGATAAACTTGATTGATTTTAATCCTGAGCAAATAATGAACTTACTTACATTCACGCGTTATATCTTTTGAGTTATCACGGAGTGAGATCTATATAAATGGTCAAAACCTTGATATCTTAGAGATATAATTTTATAGGTCGTAGGAACATATATTTACAAGATAGAATCTAATAAATAATGTTCACCTAAGATATTTACAGTATTTGATCATTTGAATCTATGACCACAGTTTATTCAATAAATTATTTTTTGAATAATAATATTTATTTATAAATATAGATATATTAAAAGTGATCATTGGAGCATTCAGTGACTTAGAGGCAAATAAGTAATTAAAGAGGCAAGACATTTTCTCAATGGCCTAGCTTTAATTATGGACATCAATTAAAGAGTCAATTAAGTAGTTATTATTGGTCTAAAGACTAAGTCCAATTTAATTAAAATAAGTTTTAATTAAATGAGCTTTTACTTAATAATATTGGTTACTAAAGTACAGCTCTTGGTTTTTAGTGGAATAGCCTGAGGTTAATTTAAAAGAACTAGTGTATCATTAAATGATTACGATTGGGCATTTTAAGTTAGAGTTAGAAAGCCCATAGGTCTTGCAGTCCCTGTACTAGTTCAAATCCTAATCAAACTCTAATTTTTTAATCCTAATCTAATTCTAAATACCCAAGGGAGATTCCTATATATATATAAGGTAAAGAGTAGTAAATTATTACAACAACCATAACCAAAAAAATTCTTTTAACATATTGTTACATAGAAAAACGAATTTGATTATTATAATTCTCTCAGATTGGGTATTAGTGATTTTAGAGATCAAGGAAAGATCCACGTGCCCACACACGTTGATTTTGAAGGTTAAAATAGTAGAGAAGATTACAGCCAATCAATTCAAAATTTTTCATAACAAAGAATTGAGGTAATCTTCTATTCCTATATATATTATGAACAAGACGATCTGACTTCTACTGCATTTATTTTTTTAAACAGAAATTTTTTTTGTTTATTACCAACAATAGCTACCAAAGGACTTTATGTCATCAATATCATAAGCCTAATAAATATATGTAAATAATGTCAAACTCAGTGTTTTTTTAGTTATATCAATCCACACTCTTTTTTCCATTGTAAGTATCTTAAGATATATTTGCAATATTGCTAATGAATAGTAGTAGGTGTGGAAAGAATTTGACTTAGCTTATTAAGAGATGAAGAGGTTTTTGGCCTAGTTAAAATAACATATTGCAAGCCTTCTATAATACTTCTATATTGTGAAGCATTTGATAAGTGTTTATCTTCAACTTTAGTCAGCCTAAGTCCAAAACTCATAGGTCTAGGACAACTCCTAGAAGTTTCCATAGTAGGTTTTTCATAGTAGCTTAATTATATATATATTTTTTAGCCAAGTGCAGTGTTGTTCCCATTCTTGTTACTTCAATACTCAAAACGTAGCTTAATTCTCTTAGTTTCTTTAGAGTAAACTTACTATTCAGATGACTAATCACCTTTTAAACCATATTTGCATTGTCTCCTGTGATTATTATTCCAAGTTTGTTTTTAATAAGGCGTGAAACTCATCATGCATCATAACTTTCCAGTGAATATATGGCAACGGTTTTGTAGCTATAATAAGAGTGTAATTCGGAGTGTTCTCTGCCTATGTTACAAGTAGCTTAGGTTTGTAAATATCATTTTTGGATCTGGTAATCATTAGATGGGTATTAATAGTTGAACTTTGCATTGGTACCTTATTATACATGGTTTAATTATGATTTTAAAGTGTTTTTTTTTTTTTTTGTGATTCTTGATAGTTTGTTTTGGTTTCATTGGAAGTATCATTTATGGTTGTCATGGGATTAGTATTTTTTTTGTTATAATAATCTCTAGTTGGTTAATAACATATGTTTGAGATGCACACTCAAGGATTTGTTCTTTTGAATTAACTAAATTTGGTCTGATATTAGCATTACATTGGTTAGAATAGTCTTTATGATTAGATATAAGAAGTTCTTGAAGTAGAGAATGACATTGTAGTGTGTTGTGCGTAGGGTGCAAGTGTGTATATTATATAGATATATATATTTTTAATAATTACATGTCTCACATACAATTTAATGCAGTAGAAATCTAATTTCCTATTGCTATATACACATACTAAATTTAAGTCTCATTACACCAATGAGATTAGAAATTACTCTTGAAGATGATTTGAGGTATTTTTTATTACCAAAGTTCACCCTTGAAGTGATCCCGCGAGCAATTCTAATATGAAACATCTGGTGGGATTGCTGAGCTAGAATAATAGCATTAATTTCAACTGAATTTGAAGTTGAAGCAATTCTTTGCTTCAATGGTATCTTGGCCAAAATGTTTTGTTTTGACTAACACTTAGTTAATTTCAGAGCAATAACAATTGTAACTTTTACAATTGTTTTATCTGCTTTCCAAAATGCCTTACTCAAAAACATTCTATTATATTGAAAAAAAATTCAATATATAAACTTAAGAGAGGCTGAATGCTACCACTTGCAAAGCCTTAAATAGCAATTCAATTGCAATAATTTTTGCTTTCCGAAATCATCCCAAATCAAACCATTCGACCTGGTGCGCTATCCTAGTGCTCAATGATGAACACTTGAAATTACAAATTTAATATGAGTTTTACATGATTGTTTTGTATTACTAGTGTATTTAATTTTCTTAACTTAAGTATATTTACAATATTGTACTTAATTATCGTATAACTGTTTTGTGGCAGGTTCGGTAAAATGGGCATAACTTTCTACCTAAAGATCCAATTGAGGTGATTCTTGATCCTGTGCAGAGCTGACTCAATGGGATAATATATTTTATTTCACAAAGCATTGGAAATTCGAGTGTTTAGGGGGTGAAAATTGGCCTAGAACAGAATTGATCTGCAGTACAGGCCCAGTTTGAACAGTTATCAGTATTTGGCCTATAACTATAGAAATACGTATCTAATATGTATGAGATCACTCAATTAGGAAAGATAAGAGACGTATCTACAACTTTTATGTTTTAAGTGACAGCTAATTCGGATCACAGCAATTTCAAATTGGATAATCAAGTGGGTGCCCAAGTGATAATGAATGCAAATTATTTTGCCACCATTCTTGACTTTCATCAACCAAGTAGTTCCCTCCAAATTTGTCTCGATTTATCTATGTTTTTTTATAAATAGGTGGCTTGTTTATGCCTAAAGAATGTAATTAGAAAGTTAGAATTTAGATCAAAATACTTTTCCTTTGTATCCATTTCCTTGTACTATTATTTCTTTTGTTTACTATTAAGTCATGTTATTTCTTCTTCCATTTCTTTTCTTTTCATTTAGTTTTATTATGTCCAAATAATTTTGTTTAAGCTAAGGTGAAAGGGTGAAGCTCTTGACAAGGTAATAAAATATGTTTAATATTTATTCAAGAATTTAATGCTTCATTTTTAAGTTATGCAAATTTATATATGATGTATTTATTTTATTTGTAGAATTAATACCCTTTCTTCTAAAGTGGTGATTCTTGATTTATTATTGACAAACTTAATACTTGGCACAATAAATTCTTGAAACCATTTACAAGATTTGGTTTATATAACCTTTCTTGTAAAGTGGGAGTCTTGATTTATTGTAGACAAATATAAAGATTGGCATAATAAATACTTGAACCCATTTATAAGATTTGGTGTATAATAATTGAAAGAAATAAATACTAATCAATATATAAATGATGATGAACTTTCATTGCTATATTTTTCGGTTGGAACCTCCTTTGTGTGAGGATTCCAATTGAGTTATAAAAAAATAAAAAGTTAAATATATTCTTACTTCTTATGCCAAGAGTGAATCCCCGTAACCTTAGCTTTTTATTTGAATTGGTTAATTGAAATAATATTTGCAAACATCTTATACTGCATTAATTATCTTTAAAGTGTTTATAATTTGTAATTTTAATTCTACTTCCCTGTGGATCGACCCTGTTCTCATCGGGTTATTTATTACTTCGACAATCCTGCACTTGGGAATAACTTCTATATTCTGGACGTGTCACTCAACAAGTACACTTCATATTACAAGACTCGCTAGGTTCACACCTATTTGTTTTACAAAACTCTTCCGTGAGTTCATAAACAATGCCTCGCACACATATTATAGAATTATAAAATAGCGCATTAAACCATACAAATTGAGGTTAATACATTTTCGTATAATTTCTCTGTCATTTATATTCTAGAAGAGCGGAGACATAGATCATCATTCTCAAGTCTCTACATAATCGACCGTGAACTCATCTCTAGATTCGTATTTTCATAAATAATATCCACAAACACTTTTGTGATATTATTTATTCCACGAGAAAATCTTTTCCAAAATTTATGTTTGTGGCCACAAGACTTCTTGAATACTATCTTGAAGCGTGAGGATATATAACTTACTCGTATGCATTGACGGATCTCATATCTATACATACTGGACTCCATAAGCATCGAACTATACATAGCGGTTAAACTATGAAATGTCTTTGACATGTGTGAAACTTAAGTATAATGGATCACTCATAAACCCACGCTCAGATCAAAGGACCATAAATACTATTTAACTTGAGAAAACCCTCCATTAATGAATTTATGGGATGTTTATTAGAGGTCCTCATTGAGTCTGCTCAGTACCCAGTCCTCACTGAATACCCATATGCCTATACCAATTTCCACTGAGCTTGTGGTCTGCTAAGACTAACCATCTGGATCATCTAAATATAGACATACACTGATCTATATATGATAAGGTCTTCACCAATAGACCCGCACCAATGAAGATAGATCAGGAACATAAAATTTGAGAACATACTTACATAATGACATTTTCTAACACTATTTCTAACTACTTGCAACTATATCATTACTAATATATTCTCAGGTCTTTGTCCAATTTCAAACAATGCTCTAACTCTTTAGATTTCGCTGACTCTTATGATCTGCTAACTCTTAACAATGCTTACTCTCAACATTTATAACTCTCAGTATCAGTAACTCTTATTACTAATCTAAATTTCTTTAGATCAGATTTAAACTCCTTCAGATCATTCAATATCTGAAATGTTATAAGCATCTTACCATTTATTATTTAATATTAATAATTTTATTTAAAATATTTATTATATAAATATTAAACAATTAATATTCATACAATATTATAATAGCACGTAATAAACGCAAGCACAATCATCTATAAAAACTCACATAATATCTATAGTTATCCCCTAACGTTTAAAGGCAGGACCTACACAACTTAGTGTATAATTTCCAATAATTGTTCAGTCTTATTTTAAGAGATATCAAAGTGTAATTTATGAGCTTTTCCTATTTGACAAGTATAATAAAATGATGGGAGGAAAGAAGTTTTATTGCAAGAAGTAGACATATTACAATGAGATAATCCTTTTTAACAACTCACTGTTAGGATGTCCAAAACTTCTATGTATAATATATATAACACACATTGCTTTATTACTCAAACTAATAGTTTCAAGGTTGAGTTTATCAGATCTTGCAACAGATTTTACCTTATTTATCTTACAGCAGCAAACAAGGAAATAAAGGAATTTGAGATTGACTTCAAGCAAGATTAGCAGAAATAGAAGTTTTATGAGTGATCAATTGATATAGTCCTCTCTTAGTAATTCCTTTGAGTAGAACACTCTCGTTTTCTTAGCAAATCAAATATGTTTATTGAACTCAATTAGCAAATCATAGTCAGCAACCAATTTTAATATGATAATCAAATTCTTGGTTATATTTGGTACATAAGGAACATTTCTTAGGCTTAGGTTTTGTAAAGTGTGTATGCAAAATGCAAGTGCCAATACAGAATTTTAAACTATTGCCATTTTCAACAGTTATATGTTCATTACTTCTCAATCCTTCCGGTCATGTTGTTGATTTTGTCTTTAATGTGGCTAGTAGCTTCATTATTCATTTATCATCTCTGTCCTCATTGATTGGTTCTGGTGCAGGTGTTGCCATATAGGTCGCTGGTTGATGTAGATTATTCCTTTTGGACGTGAGCTTGAGGTATTGGAGGTTCAAAGTCTTCATTGAATCTATTCCAGCACTTTAGTGCTCTACGACCATCCTTAAAGCAGATTTGACAAACAATCTTTGGTTATTCCTATTCTAACCACTATAGTCTTGCTTTCCTTCTATTTGTCTTTATAGTCATTATGATTGTTCTGATAGCTTTGTCTACTAACATTTCCAAAATCCCTTGTTATAGCCATAACTCTCTTTATTATGATAACTTCCTTCTTACTTGACTTTATTAGAATTGGCTAGATTTGCAGTCATATTATCTCAAAACATAATGCTAGATAATTCAATCCTGTTTTTTTTACTTAACAAGATAGAGTAAATTTCAACCAGCTCGTTAGAACTCATAGATATAAATAATGCTACTGGATCATATTTTAACCCTAAACCAGCCAACAATTTTAAATATATATATATATATATAAACTAGTAGTGCGCGCTTGTGTTTTATAGTGAATGTGAAAAAAAAAAGAGTAGATATGGCATATTTTTCTAAAAACCAAAATTGAGAATTTTTAGTGTAAACATAGAGATTCTTGTAATTCTAAATTGAAAGAATTTTTCGTTCGTGATCATGCTCCGATTAAAGGCAGTAGCATAAATTGGTTAATTCCTAAAACTTTCACATTAATATTCGAATATATTATTTATGATTTTAGTCTATTAAATTATAAGATGTGCGCATTTCTTTTTAGAAAGATCTCTTATTAATAAAAAAGAAATATCAATATTCTTAAACGCTTTAATACAATCAAAGAGATCTTCAAGCCAGTACATTAAAAGATCAAGGCTTAAGGATAACTTTGCCAACTCATGAGCCGTAATATTATTCTTTCTATTGATCTGGATAGATTTAACAACCCTTCCAGAAGCAAGTATGTTCTTAATAATCCTCCAAAATTATCCTAATTTCGGTTCGCGTCAACTCCTTATCTGAGATTAGATTAGTAACAGATAGAGCATCACTTTCTAAGATAACATTAGATAAACCCTAGTCAATAAGCAACTGTAAACTTTTCACATGCTTTCACTATAGCTGGGTTTGAACTGAACTTAGTGACACCAACCATAGCTGCAACCACTCACTTTATAATATGTGCATTTCTAGTTCTATTATGATGTTGAGAGAAATTATAATTAGGCATAATTCCCTTTAATTAAATGGTAATTAACATGTGCATTCCCCACTTTAAAATGAAGTATTTGATTCATGACAGTGGACAGACGGATAATTATACTAAAAGAAAATCTAAAATCAAAATGAAAGCTAATCCTGAAATTCGGGAACAGGACATGACAAATCTAAAACAGGCAGATCTAGCATGGAATGTTAAATCTTGAGTGGCATACAATAGGTGCAAACTTCGTATTTTCAGGACACTGCAAACCTAATTTCGGGATTATTAAAGAAATTGGAACTGGAACACCAACAAATTAGAGTTTTTATATTTTTACTTTAAATAATAATTATTTAAGATCGTCTTTATATAGACATTAAATCTCTAATCTATATGAAAAAATTAATACATAAAACTATGACTATAAGACGATAACTGAACATAAATGAAACTATCCTAATTCGGCTATGACTAAACAAGAAAACTTTAATATAGTACTAACATTAACAAATAATATTTCAAGGCCCTTTTCTTTTAAAATTATTCGAACTCCTTTCTTTATTTTTATTCTAGAAATTAATAGTTGAATTCATAAATTTTTGAATTAATATTCACTAAGTCTCTAAATTTCTTAAAATATTTAATGACATCTTTTTTACTATTATTTTTATCTTTAAACAAAAATACTCAAATACTTCTCTAAAAAAATTAACTTAAATATATTAAAAAACTTAAATAATTTATGAATATTTAAAAAAAAACTCAAAGACTAAACTGTTAATTTCCATTTTCATTAATACAAAAGCTTATAAGATGTGTCAAAGCATTACATATTTTCAAAATAATGCATGCTTTTGATCGATGAAATATATACTAGGCATAACATACAGTGGCCAAATCGATGCCTTTAGTTGTAGATTTCATGTATCTACGCAAAGAATTAACAGTAACGATAATGAAATTATTAGGTGTAAAATATTTATGAAAAATACCTGTAAGTACTTGGCTAAAAGTAGTACATTAACGTACTACCGTGCAATGCAGGATTGTGTATAATGCCATTATGGTGTTCAAAAGTTGCCGCATTCATTACAATGCTAATAACCAATACGACAAAAAAATTGAAGGACAATTATATATATTGCAAATACTATATAGTAAGATTTTCATACATACTTAGAAATTTACAAATCTACATTATTGTTAATTACTGCTACTTAATCTTTTGTGGCTATTGGTTTGCTATTTGTACAACTTAATTTTTATTAATTCTAAGCAAGTGGCAATTAGTGTTGGATAATACTATCGTTTACTTAGCGAACTCTTTTATTCTTCTTAAGTTAGGGATTTGACTCTTACTGGCTCAATGAACTCTCTTACCTCTCCTAAATTTATGGAAGATATTGAAGTTCTATGAAGCTCCTTCTCAATCAATAATTTATACAATGAAGAGGTTCTCAGAGTACCAGAAGCTGTTCAACAAGAGGCTTTTTAAAATATAATGCGAAGCCTATGGCGGCTTACGGGCGAACTAAATTCAAGTGGCTAGGTGGTGACAATTTTCTGTGTGAGTTCACCTTAATAGATGACTGGAAAAAGGTTTTAATGAATGAATCTTGGAATTTCAACAAATTTTTTATAGCAATGGAACTTGCCTTAGAGGAAGACTTGACTGTTAAACCCACATTCCGTTATGCCACGTTCTGGATCCAAGTAAACAATGTACCAATAATTCACATGAATGTAGAAACAACCGAACTAATTGGGAATAGAATTGGGAAATTCCTTGATATGGATGCTGATAACTCTGGATCATACACAGAAAGGTTTATGTGTATCTGAGTTAAATTATACCTGGACCAGCCAATACGAAAAGGCATTTTTCTCAAACTCGGTTCAGCTGAAAACCTAATATGATTAGACTTCAAGTATGAAAAGCTTCTAGAATTCTATACCCTCTGCGACTTCTTAGATCACGGCTACAGAGAGTGCCCACAAACATACCCACCAGTCCTCAAAAAGCCCGTCAACCACCGCTACTCAGAGAACATATGAGCGGCAAGAAATCCAAAAGGTTTAAAAGCATCCATTCCAAGGGACATAAGCATTAATAATTTTTTCATTAGCAACCATGAAAGATCTAAAGGTGGCAGTCACAAAGAAGAGTATAACTGGAACAATGGAACAGAGTACGCCAAGAAACGTCTTGCCATGGTCGACAGCGGTGCTCACGGGATGAAAACTGTTGGCCCCCAACCAAAAAATGATGAACTCGAGGAGGATGGCAGGAAAACGGGGCACAGTAACAAACAGGCGTGAAGGGAATGCCCTCGAGTGCAGCCTTCGCATACCAACAGCTAGAGAAACACCACTAGAGGAGCCCGCGACAGCACCACTCAGCAGCTTGGTGTAAAGGCGCAGGAAAACCTTGAAATGGAGCTGAACCAGCATGTGGCAGACAACGTGGAAGACAATAGCATAGAGACAATGCCCAGTGCATAAGTTTGGAATCATGGAAACAAACTCTTTGAGAAAGACACAAGATGCTAGCTATGTGAGGTAGATGTTTCTCTGCAGGGAAATGGCTCTTTTGCAGAACAATGCCCGATGATAGAAACAGAAAGAAGGAACGAACTAGGTAGTGGCACGACTACAACAGACGGTGTTCCAATGCTGTCGGAGGGTGATCCTGGAAAGAAGGGAAAAATCCCCTCAGTGGAGTCTTGAGTGCTGCCCCAACTTCGCACGCTAGAAACCAAAACAAATAGCACCAGGGGAGACCGTGACAACACCTATTGGCAGCTTGATGCAGGTGCACGAGAAAATTCTAAAATAGAAGTGGAGATGGTTCGGCATGGGGGAGACAACAGTTTAGAGAACAAGACTGGAGCATTGGTTTTGAGGCTTGGCAAAAATGTTTGTAAGGAAGACACAAGACACCAGCAACAGGTCGACAAAATTTTGCAAAAAAAAAGTGTTTTCTGCTGAACAAAGGCCAATGACAGAAACGGGAAAAATGAAAGCACCGATTAGTGGACACTCAGACTGTGTTAAGAATATTGTAAGCACGCCTCAAATGCGAACATTCCACTCGAAAACACAAAAAGTTCACGGGTTCCCCAAAAATGCCATTTCCAATGAAGTTGTCCCCTACGCAATACCAGCTCCTCCCATGCTTAACCCTGCGTTGTATGAGTCGCACGCCACATCAAAAACCGCCACATCAAAAACCAAGCTGGTGGTCGAATTAATAAAAACTTCCTGAGAGACTTCACAAGAACGTGGGAAATATCAGGCGCTCCAAGAAAGTGGGGTACCAGAGAACAAACAAGGAAATGTCACACAACCTTGTTGGAAGAATGAATTTTGAGCCAATATCGAGGGTATCTGGCCATTCTCCCCATGTTAGTTTTGAAAACAAACCTACGGGCTCTCTTCGAAGATCCTCTAGGCAGACACTATGCAAAAAAATACATACCTCCCCCCAGGTGTGCAAAATAGCTTAGAATAATCCCACCTCTAGCAACAATAAACCACGCTTTGGTGCCATTATTGAACTAAAGCTCAAGCAAAAAAATCGAAACTATGAGACAGAAGAAGCTACCCCGCCAAAGAGGTTCCTACCTAATGCAACAGGTATCGCTGACCGATAAAGGTCTCACAACCACCACCCCTTGGTACACGATGACAAATTTGGGCCGCAAGCTCTAGCACGGAACGATCCTAGTATGGAACCAATTAATCCTGATTTTTCTGTGAAATTCCCAACGGCGGCTCCTGTTAGCAGGCAGGACTACAGACGCCAATGAAAATCCTAAGTTGGAATGTGCGAGGATTGGGCAACCCTCGCACATTCTATATCCTGTACTCTCTTGTATAGGAGCACTGCCTTGAGGTGATCTTCCTTATGGAGACACTAGTATACAGACAAAGATTGGAGGATTTTAGAGTGAAACTTAGTTTTGGTAGTAACTTGTTGTTGAGAGAGTGGGACACAGCGGTGGTATGGCGCTCTTATGGTCGAATAAGGTAGACATCTCTTTTCTATCTTACTCCCACTTTCATATTGATGTTTCAATTACTGGAATAGAGAACAATTGACGGTTCACAGGTTTTTACGGTCACCCTGAATCGTCCCAACGCGTCTACTCGTGGACACTCCTGAGACGCATATGCGCATTTTCTTCTCTTCCCTGGGTATATGGTAGGGACTTCAATGAGATCCTAGAAATCTCTGAAAAAGAGGGTGGTTTGCCTCGCCCCCTTTACCTTATGCAGAAATTCAAAAACGCCATCGATGAATGTGGGCTTTTAGGCATCCAGTCCAAAGGGTCGTTGTTCACTTAGTGTAACGGACACGATCCTAGCCACTTTATCCAGGAAAGACTTGACCGAATGCTCTGCTCCTTCTCCTGGCATTGCCTTTTCCCTGATGCTTTCGTACGACATCTGGATTTTTGAGGCTCTGATCACCGGCCACTCATGCTATCTTTATGGGGTGCTGGAATGCCTATTGACAGAAGTCTTCCTAAACGCCCCAATAACATATTCCACTCTGAAGAAGCTTGGGCTAAAGAAGAAGATTGCAAACAAATTATTTCTGAGGGGTGGCCCGAAAACGTGAACTCTCTCGATTCAGTGTGTATAAATCTACTGCATATTGGATCCCAACTGAAAAACTGGAATTTGTTACACTTTCGAAACTTGAAAACGAGAATAAAGGAAAAAAAAAACAATTATTGGAGGCTCTAAACAAACAGGTAAATGCTCAGACTTGGCAGGAAATAACAAAGACCCAAAAATCTCTAGATGCATTTGTTGGGATTTGTGCTTACGTGCCATCCCTTTTATGTATAAATATTTGCTTTATGTTTATACATTTATGATTTTAATATATCACTAATTATTTTATTTATAAATATGGTAAGATGCTTGTAACGTTTTAGACATTGTATGATCTGAACGAGTTCAGATCTAATCTAAAGGAGTTTAGATCAGAATTAAGAGTTAGTAAAATCTAAAGAGTTAGAGCCTTGTCTGAAATGGGACAAAGACCTAAGAATATATTAATAATGACATAGTTGCAATGGGTTGCAAATGGTGCTAAGAAATGTTGTTATGCAAATATGTTCTTAAATTTCATGTTCCTGATCTACCTTCACTAATGCGGGTTTGCTAGTGAAGATCTTAATATATATATAGATCAGTGTATGTCTATATCTAGATAGTCCAGATGGTTAATCTTAGCAAACCATGAGTTTAGTGGAAACTCGTATAGAGATACAAGTATTCAGTAAGGACTGAATATTGAACAGACTCACAAAGATCTCCAATAGACATCCCATAAAGCCGTCAATGGAGGATCTTTTGAGTTGAGTAGTATTCGTGGTCCTTAGACCTGAGTGCCACGGTGGACTTGTGAGTGATCCATCATACTTTGGTTCCACACATGTCAGATACCTTTCATGGTCTGACCGCTGGGTGTCGCTGGGTATGGTCCGATGCTCATGGAGTCCGGTGTGTACAGAAATGGGATCCATCAACTCAATTGGGTGAGTAAAATATCCTGCAACTCAAAGATTGTATTTCAGAAAGTCTTATGGCCATAAACAGACATCCAAGAATTTCTTGGGAAAATAATATCGTGAAAGTGTTTACGGATATTATTTATTGAAATACAAATCTAGAGATAAGTTTATGGTTGAGCACATGGAGACTTGACGGTGTTGATCTATATCTTCGCTCTTCTAGGATATTTATGATGGAAGGATTATACGAATATGTTATAACCTCAACTTGTATGGTCTAATGCGCCGTTTTGTAATATCTGTAACATGTGTGTGGGACATTGTTCGCGGACATGTGAAATAGTTTCATATGACAAATCGGGCATGGACCTAGAGAGTCTCACAATATGAAGTGTACTCGTTGTGCACTGGGGCGGCGAATTGGATTGAATAATTAATCCAACAATTTTCAGAAAAATGAAAAATGTTTCTAAGTTCCTTTTATTATTCACTTGTCAATAATTGAAGGTAAAACACATTATTGGTTTACAAGAGTTGTTAACCAATAAGAAATTGACAAGTGACATAATCTTGCTCCATAAATTATTTACCATGTATTTACCTAGCTTGGTAAATACATATATGGTAAATGTAAATAATCAAAATAGTTTTGAATTATTAATATTTTATATATTAATCAAATTATTATTATTAATTGGAATAAGTGGCAAACACCATTTACTAATGGAGAATGCACTTGTTATTAATAATAAGGAAAGTTTACCACTTTGTAATTCTTAAATGATGCACTAAGGAAGTGGTAAAACCACTTAACATTGATTAAATGTCATTTACTCTCTAGAAATTGATTCAATTGGTTGAATCAAATTGGTGAGTGAAAAATATGATAGATTAATGTTTGTAATGGCAAACATGGTTAAGTGGTGGTGGAGCACTAAGAGAAATCATTCTTTGCACTTAAGAAAGAATTGAAAGAGTTCAATGTGTGCAAGAGAGAGTGAAATTCGTTCTAGGAGAAAAGAGAGAGAATTGAGAGCTTTTCCTAAGTGTTTTTCTCAAAGTGTTGAGAGAAAATGCAAAGGCTTACCAAGCTACAACATATAGAGTTGTAAAGAACTATAGAAAATACCCAATTCTTCTCATCTCTTGGTAGTAATCATAAGGACAAATTGTTTTAAGTGTTAAAACAATCATTTGCTGGAAATTCAAAGCTGCCATTCTAGCTTCACAATCCCACCGGATTTAGTTGTGAACTAGAATTGTGCAAGGGAACACTTCAAGGTAAGCTCAACAAAATTGAAGCTTGGAGTTCTTGAAGATTTGTAAAGCTACCTTCATATCCGGGTAGGTTATTTATTTGTTATTCATTTTATATCATGCATGAAATATATATATGAGATATATATATGTACTTGAATGATCATACATGATTGAATATGTTACATATTGTTTAATATGTATGAATACTTCCGTTGCGTATTTAATTTTTGAAATTATACACATCTATACACATCACACACCATATCACACAACAACATTGCTATATAAAGAGGAGATCTACTAGAGACAGCATTCGAGGGTGCAGTGGCTGAAGGTAGGGGATAAAATCTTACGTTTCTTTCACTTCAAAGCATCATGCCAAGGAAAAAAGAACCTGATCTTGGGGATTACTAGGGATGGGGCCTGGATTTCAGACATAAATCGGACTACAAAGATTTTCGTGGAATACTTCTCGGACTTATTCTCCTCTTTTAATCCCTCGGGGTCTGATATTGAGTCTGTTACCTCTAGTGTGGAGCCGCGACTGTCTGTACAATATATCCAATGGTTGGATTCTCCATTCTATGCTGATGAAATCAAGAAGGCATTATTCCAGATGCACCCTACCAAAGATCCCGATAGAGACGGTATGCCTGCTTTATTCTACCAAAAATTCTGGGATATTGTGGGACCTAATATCTGTTGGGCATGCCTGGGTTTCATTAATAATGGGGATGCTCTCGGCAAGGTCAATGAGACCCTGATTACCTTAATCCCTAAAGTAAACGAGCCTAAATTATGTGCAGATTTTCGATCGATCAGCCTTTGTAATGTCGTGTACAAAATTATTTCAAGGGCACTGGCTAACAATTACAGAGTGTTATGAATAAGGTGATATCCGAAGCTCAGAGTGCTTTTATCCTCAGATGCCTAATCACTGACAATTTTATAATTAGATTCGAATGCCTTCATGCCATCAAACGCAATAAATTTTCTACTGGAAATTATTTGGCTCTGAAACTGGACATGTTTAAGGCCTACGATCAGGTGGAATGACCTTTCCTGCTTGCTATGATAAGAAGACTGGGTTTCTCTGATAAGTGGTGCCAAATGATTCACTGGTACATATCTTCTGTATCCTATTCTGTTATTATTAATGGCGTTCCATACGGCCATTTTTCTCCTTCAAGAGGTCTTCGCCAAGGTGACCCTCTGTCTCTATATCTGTTTCTGTTTTGTGCAAAAGGCCTTTCTACTCTTCTAAAGTCTGCCGAACAACGTGGGGGCTTGCAAGGGTTGAGATGTGGGAACCTAGGGCCAACAATCTCCCATTTATTCTTTGTCGATGACAACCTTATATTTACAAGAGCCTCTCAAACCAACTGCACCTCGATTAAAGAAATCTTGCGTTCTTATGAGCATGCATCTGGACAGCTAATCAATTGCCAGAAATTTGTGGTATGTTTTGGCAAATTTGTTTTTGGGGATGTTACTACCCATCTCACCCAATATCTTGGTGTGGTTCAAGTTCCCCACCACAACAAATATTAGGGGCTCCCTTGTGTTATCAATAAAAACAAGTGAAGGAGAAAGTGTGGAATAAACTGAAGAGTTGGAATAGGCACTTTTTTTTTGCTGGGGGTTGGAAAATACTTCTAAAAACAGTTATCCAAACAATACTGACCTATGTTATGAATTTGTTCAGGCTCCCAATGAGTCTAACTAGGGAAATCCAGAGACTATGTGCCAGGTTATTTTGGGGAGGTGATGAGTGTTCCAGAAAGATCATCTGGTGTACGTGGGATAGGTTGTGCCGTCACAAGACGAATGGTGGTTTAGGTTTTAGGGAACTGACTTCTTTTAATCAGGCCACCCTAGTTAAGTAAGGTTGGAGATTGATAGCAAATTTTGAATCATTGGTGGTGCGAACTCTCCAAGGCATTTATTTTACTAACTCATCTTTCTTGTAGGTACCTCCTAGACATTCAGATTCTCTGGTTTGAAAATCTATAGGGTAGAGAGCTACTTAAAAAAGGGTTTCGTTGGCGTATTGGTGATAGATCAGCTGTATCAATTTACCATGACCAGTGGCTACCACGACCGCTCTCTTTCAAACCATCCTTCCTTCATTATTTGCTTGAGCACTTTTTAGTGGCAGATCTACTACTCCCATCAGGGGCATGGAATGGTGAGTTAGTTCGTGACTCTTTCCCAGTTACAGAATGTGAACTAATACTCAGCATCCCGCACTCTCCATCCTAGGAATAGAAAACTGACTCAGTTATGTGGCATTTTGATAGACATGGACAGTACTCTATAAAGAATGGTTACTGGCTATCCTATTTTCCAAACCAAACATCGCCTAGTAATGATAATTCTGAATCCCGATCCTGGTGGCAACTGTTGTGGTGTCTGAAGATCCCCTTAAAAATCAAACACTTTACTTGGAGACACATACATGGATGGATCCCAGCTTCTGCAAACCTTAAAAGGCACCATGTCCCTATTGATGAGCTTTGTAGCCGATGTGCAAAAGGAGCTAAAAAATTCATTCACGCATTATGGCTATGTGACACATTAAAAAAGGTACGCCAGACTAATTTTTGAACGACATTTGTATTTTCCATAATACAAATATTCTAGATCTTCTTATGGAATGCAAGGCGAGCTTATCCGCAATGGATTTGGAGGTGCTGCTAATCATGTTTTAAAGACTATGGTTTGTTAGAAACCAATTCGTTATGGAAAAGAAAGTAATGCTGGTTGATGATGCACTAAATTGGTCAAAGTGTTATTAGCATAAGTTCATGTCTACTTTAACTAGCAAGATTGAAAATAAGTGTAAACCAAGCATGAGATAGATGGCACCTAGGCTGGGTTTAATAAAAGTTAACACCGATGCTAGTCTCTCCTCAAAACATCCAAAGGCTGGTATAGGTGTAATTTTGCGTGACCACTATGGGGCTATCTTGGCATCATCGTTTATTCCGATGAATGCAAAACCCTCAGTGGCCACCCTTAAAGCAATGGCAATACTTCGAGGTCTTCACTTGGCCAGACTGTTGGGTTTATCTGCTATTGAGGTTGCTTCTGATGTTGCTGGTGTTATTCATGACATCAATACCATTTCCCACTCATTTTCTGAACTTGGTTTGGTATTATACGATATCAAGACATTATCTGCATCTTTCAATTTTTGCTCCTTTTTCTATTCTCATCAGTTCACTAACCGGGTGGCCTATGAATTGGCACACTTAGCTCAAAATCTGAGTTCCGAAACTATCTGGTTTGGGAAAGTCCCATCCTAGTTCGAACACCTTATATTGGAGGATTTCTCCTCCCCTTGAGATACGTTTAAAGATATAAACTTTAAGTTAAAAAAAAAGAAGTACTAGGTGATACTGAACTAGCTACAAGTAAGATTGAATTTTAGTTGAAGAGTGATTCTTTGTTCTTTTATTTACTATTTAATGAGTAGTGTTATATATACTTGGATTATAAAGTATGTATTAAATTTGATGTGCACTAATTAATTACTATTTTATCAGATAGTTGCTAATTTTTTAATTTTTATTAATAGTAGTTATATAATATTAATTACTAATGAACACATCAAATGTTATATTAATTGACATATAAAGTTGTATTCTAATTATGTAAACATAGCATTACTTCTATTCAATTACTCTAATTCACAATTTATTCCTATCTAATTTGATATATATTACTACTCATATTGAATGGTAAGGATATAATGAAATCAAGGCTATTAATTCATACCATAAATATTATATAATTAATAGGCTATATTCAATTTAATTATATTTATTTATGTTTCTTTGTTTATGTTAATCTAAAACTTATATAAAGGCTTATTTTATATCATTTGTTATATAACACAATATAGTAAAAATGTAGTCTTTATAGTATTTTTACCGCTTTTTTTTTCTCTTATAGTATCAAAGCCTTATGATCATACCTCGGACCTCTTTTTTCTTTCTTCGAACCAATTTTCTTTTCATTTTTTAATTTGCTAAATTTCACTGGATAGTTTTCAAGTTACTGCTTACTCATTAGCATTTATTATTCATTCACCACTAGTTACTGTATCTGTAATTATTCACCTATGCCAGAATTTGAGAAGTGCAAAGAATAATGTTCCAATATTGTATCGTACACTGCTTGCCTCCAGCACTAAGAACATGTCGGTGATCCAAACGCCACCAATATAGCATCAATAGGAGGCTGGAATTGTGCTCAAGCACCTCCCAAATACTTTACCGCCTTCCATCGCCGTCTTTAGATCTCGGCATATTTCTAGTGATTGGCTGTACATCGCTTATACTCAAACATTCAAAACACTCTGTCTATCCTAACGCCACCAGAATCACTCCAATCCAAGGTCGAAACATTCCACATGCACAAGTCAAATTCTTTACCGCTGTTCACCTTCCAATTTAGATCTTTGCTGTTTTTCGACGTGTTTCTTATCACCATTGCTACCATCAACTTCTATTCACTAAATCTATCAATTCTCAATGTCTTTTTAAAATTTCAATGATTTGATTTGTAATAATGGTACATTTGCAAACTTTCAAAATTATATGGACAGTTTATAATTTATAAAAAATTTGGGGTCATTTTTGTAATTTTTTAGATATTTTTGGTCTTTCTACAACTTCAAATAAATTGGTGAGTAAATCTCTTAACGCACTTGCACTTGCAACGGTTTGATTTTCTATTTCTTTATCAATGCTTTTGCACTCCCAGTGGTTGACAATGCACTTACACTCGCAACGGTTGATTTTTTATTTCTCTATCAACACGTTTACACTCACAATGGTTAATAATGTACTTGTACTCACATGGTTATTTTTAAGTTTCTCTCAACGCGTTTGTACTTACAAGTAGTTGACTTTTTCAATGCACTTATCACTCTGATAACATTGCCACTCTTTGAAAATATTGCTTCTTTTCCACAATGGTTGCCTCTCTCTGACAATAGTTGCCTCTCTCCAACAAGGGTTGTCATTTGTCGACAACAATTGTATCTCAATTTGCACCATTACAATAAGGAATATTCATTTTCAAACTTAAATTTCTATCATCTTGAGTTTGAGGGAGAGTGTTAAGGATATAATGAAATCAAGGCAATTAATCCCTACCATATTATTTTATAATTAATAGATTATATTTGATTTTTTTATATTTATTTATGTTAACCTAAAGCTCATATAAAGATTTATTCTGTATCATGTGTTATATAACATAATATAATAAAAATGTAGCATTTACAATTTTCTTGTTTTGTTTTATTTTTTCATTGCCTTTATTCTTTCTCACATGATATCAATGTATTTTCTTTTTTTTTTTCTCACATTGAGATTCTCTCTTAATTAAAATTTTTAAGATGTTGTAATGCGTATATACTATTACTCATTTATATTCAAGATCTATTTATTTGTAATATTTTAATTCATCAATGAACAATCACTGATTTATATCTATTTAAATTAAAACTCAAATCAAAAGAGAATTTCATTTTTTGCTAAATAATCTAACTACTCTATACAATGTGAAGCTAAAATAAATTGAAAAGAAAACAATGCAAGGCTTATTACTTGATAATCATATACAAACGTTGAATCTATACTTAGAAATAAAAATAATTTTAAAAAGTAATAAAAATAATTAAAAATAAAGAAAGAAATTGTTAGTGCCGATTATAATAGGGTGTATACATGTGGAATTGTATTCATACAAATATAAATATGCATTAAATACATATATATATATATATACGCTGTGGAAGCATTTAAACAAATTATGAACACATTTAGTGCTTTTAATCAAATTAAAAACTGAATTGAGAAATCTTTACCTTTGAAGCCTTTTGGACTAAAACACCGAGAATCCACCCAAAATGAAACCAGTTAGCAGTTCTAGAGATCAACAGGATGGGTTGATCAACTAGACTGCAGCTTAATCTAACTTGTGTTTAACCCTTTAAACACTCAAGCTATTTGTTCTCACTTTGATCAACTCTTGATCAGCAACAAAAACTTGATTTGTTTTAATGGCTTTAGCCTAATTAAAGAAGAGATAAGGATGGAGTTGTGTTTTATTTTCCTTTGCCTTAACTCTTAAAACATAAACAAAACAAGCTTCTCACCTTTCTCAAGTGTAATGGCCGGCCACCAAAATGCAAAAGTCCCTTTGAATTTGTTTCAATTCACATATATAGATATGTACTATTTATTTAACCTAACCATCGTTAACTTTTTAATCATGGTAAGGTTAGATATTTTCTAATAAAATATCTTTCATAAAAAAGATATAATTAATCTAACTATAGTTAATTTTTAATCATGGTTGGGTTAACTAAACTTAGCAACCAAGTTTAAAAAAAATCTTATATATTTATATTTTAATATAATATAATTATTAAATAAATATTAACTCAAGCTTGGTTAAATTTTAACCATGGTTGAGTTATTCCTATTATTTAATATATTATAATATTAAATATCTTGATTATTTAACTTTTAAATAATTATATATGTGAAATTATTAAAATACCCTTATTTAAATAATCATGGACTCATTATGTACCACGTGTCACTATTTAATTAAACAACAACAATTGTTATCCTATTAATCGTACTTAACACTTAAATATTAACACATATGCACTCCGAGAGTTTCTAAAATAAATATTTAGTTTTGTTAGATTTTATTGAATTGAACTATTCAATTCGGTACACTGCCCTAGTGCACAACGAGTACACTTTATATTGTGGGACTACTTAGATCCACGACCGATTCATCAGATGAAACTATTCCACGAGTCATTGATATTACAAATCAACGCGTAAGACTATATAAGTTGAGGTCATAACACATACGTATAATCCTTCCATCACTTATACTGATGTAAACCTTACAAAGAAAAGCGAGACTCGACACTCAATGAGGTTCCTTTGCCAAGGATCATTCTAATTTAGATTTTTAGATAAATAAAACAAGAACCTTAACCTATTGTCTATAAGAGATAAGAACTAGAGGTATAAGAAGATTGTAGACGCCACACTCAAGATAGATGAAAAGTTATGAGTGATAAATCTAAAAGAACGTCACAAGATGAAATATTGATAAGTTCTAATAAAAGTTCTTTGAAGAACTTAAGAGAAAACTCTCAACATTAATATCATCAATTCTGTTTTTGTTCTCCCTCATCTCTCATATATTTATAGAGAACTCTTGGGATGTCTACCATTTATTACAATAACTAATTATAACTTATTGTGAGTGGTAATAAACCTAGGGTTTATGCATGTGGGTTTATGTCTATCATTCAAATTCGCATACATATCACATATATATGAGCACAGCAGATGAGCAGAATACTAATTTTCTAATGATAAATACAATAAGTTTTACATGTATCTCATAAATGTAAATTTCAAAGGGATTGAGAATTTATTACCTTAGCAAGCCTTTAGTCTTTTTTCGAGCTAAAGAACTGCAATGAAGTAACCTGTTCACAATTCTAGTTCCCCAACACGGTGGGCTTGGGAAGCTTAGAATGGTAGCCTCTTTTTCAGCTAGAATTTAACTCTTAAATGTTATGTTTAACCCTTAAACAAAAGTGCTTAACCCTTAAGCATTTGGACTACTACAAGGTATGTTTAATTTGTTCTAGTTTAACTTTTTAAACAACAAAATACATACATACATATATATATATATATATAGACCTTGCAGTATTTTCGACCATCAAGAAGAAGAAAATGAATGATATGATGAAGAGAAGTTTTTTGCTTGCTTGCAACACTTGAACAAGAGGTCTTCACATCACCCCACAAAAGCTGTGTGTTTTCCAAAAATTAGCCACTCTTCTTATTTTTATTTGTTTCATTTGTATTCCCTCCAATTATCTAGCATAGGCCCCACATGGTATGGCATTTGCTTGCAAAAAACATTTGTTTACAATAAACAAATGTATTGCAAAACATGTAGATTGAATATGGTTGGATTTATAAGCAAAAAAGAAAACAATTTCCTCTTGTTTGCATTACACATAATGGTCCCACCATTCATTTGATAATTTGTATTTGTTTTTTTTATATGTTTACATTAAACAAAACAAATACTTAACAATGCATGAGCAATGGCCGAATATCACAAGGGAAAGAAGAAACAATTTCTTTTCTTACATATCATATATTGGTCCCACTTGTAAGGATTGGCCATGCATACATGTTTCTTTTTTAATTTTAATCATATTAAAATAAATGAAACATATGCACAATTGTAATAAATAATAATTGTTTGACTTCAATTAAAAAAATAATATCATATATTACTATTATTATTATTTTATTCAATAAAAAATTTAATAAATAAAATAATAATCTTATTTGTCCAACAAGTAAGATCATTGTGATAATTTTAAAGTTAAATAATAATTGGACTATAATGTACCACGTGTCAACATCTAATTGGTCAATAACTATTGTTAACTAATTGATGTACTTAACTGTTAAGTCTTGACACGTGTATGGCCTAAGGAAAACTAAAGCAAATGTCTGGTCTGCTGGAATTTACTAAATTAAACTATTCAATATGGTGCGTTGCCCTAGTGCACAACGAGTACACTTCATATTGCGAAACTCCTAGGTCCATGCCCGATTCGTCAAATAGAACTATTCTGTGAGTCTGAGATTGATGCCCCACGCACATGTCACGGATATTACAAATCAGTACAGTAGACCATACAAGTTGAGGTAATTACTCATACGTATAATCCTTCTGGCATCTATATCCTGGAGGAGCGAGGATTAAATCATCACTGTCGAATTTCCATGCACTCATCCATGAACATTGTTAGGGTTGGTGCTTATGTGCCATCCTTGAATGTACATATACTTATTAGTTATACAAGTGTAAATTTTTATTAAATCACTAATGCCTATTTATATGGTACCATGCAATGTAACATCACAGAAATTGTATGATCTGAAGAAGTTCAGATCTGATCTGAAGTGTTTAGATGAGGGCACACAGTTGGTCACGCTGAAAGATATAAATGCTAAGTGTTAATGCAGCTAATTATTAGCTAGTTATAATACTTAGCGAAGATCTAAGAGTTAGAGCCTTGTCTGTAATGGGATATAGACCTAGGAATATACTAGTAATAGCATAGTTACAATCAAGTGGCAGAAAATGCTAGTTATGCAAGTATGTTCGCGAATATTGTCCCTGATCTATTTCTACCGATGCGGGTTTTGGTGGATACCTTTATATAGATCAGCATATGTCGTACCTAAAGGGTATAGATGGTTGTTTCTAGCCGACTGTGAGCTTGGAGCTCGTATTGACATATGGGTATCTAGTTAAGACTAGATATAGGATGGACGCACAACGGAGGGTCCTCTTAAGTTGAGTAGTATATATAGTCCTTTAACCTGAGTGCCACAATGGGCTTGTAAGTGATTCAGCATACTTTGGTTCCACGCATGTCATAGACCTTTCATAGTGTGACCGTTGGGTGTCGCTAAGTATGGTCCCATGCTTATGAAGTCTGGTGTGTATAGATATAGAATCCGTCAGCTTGCATAGGGAGTTAGATAGCTAGATACTTCGAGAGTGTATCTTAAAAAGTCTTGTGGCCATAAGCATTAATCTAGGAAGGGTGATAAAGGCGATGACGCTATGCCTTCTCTATCTAAAAGCCCTTATTATATATTGTCCAAGTATTAAGCTTGGTGATGGCTAATTAATTAAGTATAAAGTTGATATGAAAGGAGTTTCTGCTAGGGTGTAATAATATGGCAAAAGAGTTTGTACATATTGTTCGGTAAGATACAAGTCTAGAGATATGATATGGATGAGTACATGAAATTTTAACGGTGATAATTTATATCCCCGCACATCCAGGATATCATGATGGAAGAACTATACGTATGCATTGTGACCTCAACTTAGATGGTCGACGCACTAATTTGTATTTGCGTAACGTGTATGTAGGGTGGTGTTCACGAACTCATGTAATAGTTCCCTTTGACGAATCTGACATTGACCTAGAGAGTCCCGCAATATGGCATGTAATCATTGAGCATTGGGGCAACATACCGGATTGAATTATTTAGTATAGTAATATTCAGCAATACCACGAAAATGCGCACATGTTTGTATTTAAATGTTAAATACAATAATTAGTTAACAATTGTTGTTTACTAATTGTATCATGATATGTAACGCATTATGGATCTTCGATTGAGTTTACTCAAGTATAGGTATGGTGGGACCCATTAGTAGGTAGACTTTATAACTATTCATGAGGGGTAAAATAGTAATTTTATATATTGATTATTTAATTGTTAAATCAAAATATCTAATTATTATATATTATTATATTATATTGATGTTTAGTTGTCAAGCATTATTTTTTATATTATTATTAATTATAATAATATTATTTATTTAAACTTGGTGGCCAAGTTTAATATTTTGTCTTTATAATATTATTGTTTTATATATATATATGTGAGACTGTAGGAAGCAATGAGTTTTTTTGCTTCATTTTCATTTGTGTTGTGACTTTTGAAACAAGAAGGAAAATGTTAGTTTCAAAGATTGGATGGCCGTGTTTTGAGCAATTATAAATTTGAGTTAATTTCAAGTGTTGAGATTAATTCTTTTGTTTGATTTTATTGGCTACCAATTACAACAATACAAGAATTTATTTTATTGATCAAAGAGTTGATCAAATGAAAAATAAATTCAAGTGTTAATCTAGTGCTGGATTTGGAGTTACTGTTCTAGCTTACCAAGCCCATCGAGTTGGTAACTAGAACTGCTACGGGTTGGTCTCCAAGTGGACTCCCAAAAACACGTGTAAAACGTTACATGTTTTGGTAATTTTTTAACCCTTCAAATATATTAATGTGATTAATATATTATTTATTATGTTTATTGTATTGATTTAATTATTTCGCTACTTTAAATATGTATGAGATACATATTTAATACAATGAACACTATTATACATGCATACACGCGCGTATAAAAGATCTCCAACTAATTTATCTCCAGATACTTATCTCGATAAACAATATATGAAAACACTTTTCCGATATTGTTTGACCCTGTTGAAAAACTCCTTTCCCGGGTTTGTTGCTTATGGCCATAAGTCTTTTTAAAATACAGTTTTGGAGCATCCAGATATACAACTCACCCATATGAGCTGACGGATTTCATATCTGTTCACACCAAACTTTATAAGCATCGGACCATACCTAGCAACATATAGCGGTCAGACTATAAAAGGTCTTTGACATATGTGAAACCAAAACATAGTGGATCTCTTACAAGTCCACCGTGGCACTCAGGTCAAAGGACCACGCATAATACACAACTCAAGAGGACCTACCATTGACGGCTTTATGGGATGTCTGTTGGGGTCCTCGATGAGCCTGTTCAGCATTCAGCCCTTACTGAATACTTGTATGCTATACAAATTATCGGTAAACCCATAGTCAGTTAAGAACAACCATTTAGACCCATCTAGGTATAGTATACACTGGTCTATTAGAAAAAGGTTCCACCAATAGACCCGCATCGGTGAATAAGACTAGGAACATATAATTTGAAAATAGACTTGTATAATAATATTTCTTAGCACCTATTGCAACTCCTTGCAGCTATGTGAATACTGATGTACTCTCGGGTCTTTGTTTCGTTACAGACAAGGTCCTAAGCAGCTATGTGAATGCTGATGTACTCTCGGGTCTTTGTTTCGTTACAGACAAGGTCCTAACTCTTAGAATTTTCTGACTATTATAACCTACTAACTTTTAGTAGTGCTAACTGTTAGCAATTATAATTCTCAGTGTTGCCAACCTTTAGCGGTGGTTTAAACTCTTTTAGGTCAGATCTGAACTCCTTTAGATCATATAATATTTGTAGCGTAACATGTATGGTAGTATTTAATTATTGAAATTAGCAATTTAATAAAAACATACTGTATAAATATCATAAAATAAAATATTCATATATCAATGGGATGACACGTAAGCATAAATCTCAACACTTACAACTACTAACTACAAACTACTACTAATAAACTAGGCACTTAGAATGATAGTACTTATTACAACAATTAATGATAACTTTAACTACTAACAATAACTTAAGCACTTGGAATTTCAGCACTTATTATAATAATTAATAAAAACTTACAACTATTAACTATCAACAACTACCAATATTGAGACTTTACATCATATGGGCTACTCACATGAGCTGATGTGCTATTGTTCCTCATTACACATGGATACTTAATGGACCTTGTGAAGTTTTGGCAACCTAGTTCACATCATTCCCCCTCTCCTAAAAAAGAATTTGTTCTCAAATCTTTATCAGGCTCATATACAACTTTTTTAAACTTTGAAGTGGTATTTTTGATAGCGCGATAATCAACACACATCTTTTGTAACCTATCCTTCTTAGGCACACGTAATATTGGAACTGTAGAATGACTTATGCTCACTAATTTTTCTTTGAAGTTCATTTATCTTATTGAGATTACTTCTATTGGCTGGCGTATTTGAATTTGATGCTCTAGGTATAAAGTTGATTTGATCCTTGATTCCCTTTCTTACTGGTAAAGTATTAGGTATCACTTCAAAAAATAAATCATCAAATTCCTTCTCATCTTTTTTGGTTTACAAACTTAATGCACGCTTAGTAACCATCAACTCGCCATCTACTAGGAACTCCATTCTATCACTTACATCTTCCAAAGATGGCATAGGTTCGTTAACTCACTTGCTTTCAGTTTCGGTGACACCGTTATCACTTAGAATCAATGCACTTTGATTTGGACATTAAGATATAATATGACCTATTTTCAAATACATAAACATTTTAAATTTTTATTACTTGGTTGAGAATCAAGTTTACCCTTACTTTGGCAGCCTCCCACATTTTGGCCCTTAGGTGCTTTTGCTTTGGAATTACAATTAGCTTTTTCATCTCCTTTAATCCAATCCAATTTATAAGTGTTAACATGTTTTAAGGTGTATGCATATGATTGTGTACATATTGAAAAACTAAACACATGTATCATATACACGAATTTTGCAACAGAATTAAGCATATAATCAATATATACACATTAACTTAAATTCTTAACAACTTAAGATTATGGAAAACATATCTTTGTAGATCTCCAATGAAGATTTCAAATCCGGATTTCGTAACTCCAACTTTGAGCTCACCTTGAAGTACACTTTTATTCAATTTTTGCCTTATTTGATTTTACTAACATAGTTAATGGGTGAATTCATGGTAAAATAATTATGAAATAAAATTGTGCCACTTGTTAACATCTAATTAGTTAATAACTCTTGTCAATTAATTAAATTTTATAGACTTAACATTTAAGTCTATACAAGTGCACAACCCGAGGTACCATGAAATATTTTTTCAGTTTGCTAGAATTTCTAGGATGAAACTGTTTAATCCATTATGTTACCCCAGTGTATAACGAGTACACTTTATATTGTGAGACTCTCTAGGTCCATACCCGAATTGGCATATAGAACTCCCCAATACGTCTGTGAATGATGCCCCACACACATGTTGCGAAATTTTACAAAGCCGCGCATTAGACTATACAAGTTAAAGTTATAACATATTCATATAATCCCTCCATCATTTATATTCAGGTAGAGTGAAGATATAGATCAACACCATTAAATCTCTATATGTCCGACCGAAAGCTTATCTTTAGAATTGTATTTCAATAAATAATATTCCCAAACACTTTTGTAATATTATTTATCCCTATGGTTAAACTATTTTCCCAAGAATTACTGCTTATGGCCATAAGACATTTTGAAATATAATCTTAGAGCATTATAATATAATACTCACCCAAATGAGCTGATGGATCCCATATCTATGCACATCGGACTCCATGAGCATTGGACCATACCCAACGACACCCAGCGGTCAGACCATGAAAGGTTTCTGACATGTGTGGAACAAAAATATGGTGGATCACTCACAAGCCCATTATGGCACTCAGGTCAAAGAACCACGAATACTACTTAACTCGAAAGACCCTTCATTGATGGCTTTATGGGATGTCTATTGGAGATATTTATGAGTCTGTTCAGTATTTAGTCCTTATTGAATACCTATATCTCTATACAAGCTTCCACTAAACTCATGGTTTGCTAAGGCTAACCATCTGGCTATCCAGATATAGACATACACCAATCTATATATTTAATAAGGTATTCACTGATAGACCAGCATTAATGAAGATAGATGAGGAACATAATATTTGAGAACATATTTGCATAATGATATTTCCTAGCACTATTTGCAACGCTTTGCAACTACGTTATTACTAATATATTCTCAGGTCTTTGTCTTATTTCAGAAAATGCTCTAACTCTTTAGATATCACTAACTCTTATAAGCTGATAACACTTATCAGTGCTAACTCTTAAAATTTATAACTCTCAGCGTTGCTAATTCTTAGCACTGATTTCAACTCATTTAGATCAGATCTGAACTTTTTCAGATAGTACAATGTCTGAAACGTCACAAGCATCTTACCATATATAAAATATAATTAACGATTTAATAAAATGATAATACTAGTATAAATATTAAGCAAATATTTATACATAAAGAGATGGCACGTAAGCACAAATCTGAATAACTTTCACTTACTTTAGTGCCATTCACGATGGTATCTAATGCCCATTGACTCCACATGTCTTTTAAATACTTTTAGAGTTAAGACTTTAGTAAGTGGGTCTGCTACATTATTTATAGAATATACTATACAAACTATTACATCTCCTCTAGCCAAGATTTCTCTAATGATATGGTATTTCCTTTCCACAAGCTTAGAGTTTTGGTGTGCTCTCGGCTCTTTAGCTTATGCAATGGCTCCATTGTTGTCGCAAAAAAAATGGTATATGCTCTCTTGCACTTGAAACTATTCCAAGTTTAGCGATAAATTTGCGTATCCATACTGCTTCTTTTGCTGCTTCTAAGGCTGCAATATATTCTGCCTCTGTTGTGAAATCAGCTGTAGATGACTATTTGTTGCTCTTTCAACTAACTGCAGCACCATTGAGAATGAACATATATCCTGATGTAGACTTTTTATCATCTAGATCAAATTGAAAGTCTGAATCTATGTATCATCTCACTTGTAAGTCACTTTCTCCATATATCAGAAACTTATCCTTAGTACCTTTAAGATATTTGAGGACATGTTTCACGGCCATCCAATGGCCTTTGTCTGGATCAGACTGATATCGGCTTGTAACACTTACAGCCATATTGATGTCAGGTCCCGTATATATCATGGCATACATCAAGCTTTCTACAGCTTATGCATATGGTATGTTAGACATTCTAACCTTTTCATCTTCACTTTGAAGACACATCTTCCTCGAAAGATCAACGTCATGTCTAAAAGGTCTATTAATTGTCTTACAGTTATTGAAATTATACCTTTTCAAGACATTATCTATGTACAATGATTGAGAGAGTCCTATAAGCCTTCTAGCTCTATCTCTATAAAGTTTTATACCTAATATATAGGAAGCCTCTTCTAAATCCTTTATAGAGAAATTCTTACTAAGGTAGCTTTTAACTGACTGTAACATACCACTATCATTTCTGATAATGAGTATGTCATCCGCATAAAGAACCAAAAAGACTACCATGCTCCCATTTTTTTTTTATACACACAAGATTCTTCTCCGTTCTTGATGAAACTAGACCCTCTGATTACTTCATCAAAATGAAGATTCCAACTTCGGGAAGCCTGCTTAAATCCATAAATAGACTTATTCAAGTTGTATACTAAACCAAAAGTTTGGCTAGATGTAAAACCTTCAAGTTGTTTCATATAGATTTCTTCTTCAAGATATCCATTTAAGAACGCCATTTTTACATCCATTTGCCAAATTTCATAGTCATAATATGCAGCAATTGCCAGTAAAAGTTGAATTGACTTAAGCATTGCTACTGTTGAGAAGGCTTCCTTATTATCGATCCCAGATTGCTGAGTATAACCTTTCTCCACCAGTCGGGCCTTGAAAGTCTTTACTTTTCCATCGGGCCTACGCTTCCGCTTGTAAATCCATTTACAACCGATAGGAACAATTCCTTCAGGAAGGTCAACCAAGTCCCAAACTTGATTTTGATGCATTGAGTCAATCTTAGATTTTATGGCCTCTTGCCATTTTCCCGAATTGATGTCCAACATAGCCTCTTTATAAGTTAAATGATCATTTTCTTCAATTAAAAAAACACCAAGAGCACCTTCAGGTATTGAACCATACCTTTTAGGTGGCCTTCATATCATTTCTGACCTATGTGGAAGGTGTGTTCAATGTATTCTTCTCAATTGAGCCTGAGGTTCCATCGTTGGTTCATTTATATTCTGATTGAGTTCATCTAACTCAGTCTTCCTACAATGTCTACGATCTATAAGAAAATTTTTCTCTAAAAAAGTGGCATTCCGAGCAACGAACACAATTCGTTCCTCGAGATCATAGAACTGGTATCCCATTGAATTCTTAGGATACCCAATGAACTGATACTTGTATCCTTTATGTGCAAGTTTATCCTGTTGCGTAACTTTTACATAAGTAGGACAACTTAAATCTTAATGTATTTAAGACTCGGTTTCCTTCCATTCTATATATCATAAGAAGTAGAAGGAACAACTTTTGATGGAACTCTACTCAATATATGAGCAGCAGTTTCTAGAGCATAGCCTATAGATATTTAGAGAGATTGGTGAAGCTCATCATTGATCGGACCATATCTAATAAAGTCTGATTCCTCCTCTCCAAAACACCATTCTGTTGTGGAGTACCTAGAGGACTATATTGAGTGAGAATCCCATTCTCCTTTAAATAATCCAAAAATGCACTGCTTATGTATTCACTGCCTCGATCTGATCGAAGGCATTTGATATGCATTCCGGTTTGTTTCTCGACTTCGATTCAAAACTCTTTGAACTTTTCAAAAGTTTTTTATTTTTGTTTTATAAGAAACACATATCCAAATTGTGATAGATCATCGATAAAGATTACGAAGTATCAAAAGCCACCGAGTGCAGTGTGATTCATTGGACCACATACATCACTATGTATAAGTTCTAACAAATCAATGGCACGGTGTCTAGCACCAATAAATGGAGCTTTGGTCATTTTTCCTTGAATACAAGATTCACAAACTAGATAAGGCTCTATAGTCAGATCAGGTATCTGACCATCCTTAACCAGAAGGGTTAAGCGACTCACACCTGTGTAACCTAATCTTATATGCCATACTTCTGTATCATTTACAGTTCCTAATCTATTATCAGCATTCACCTGTACATTCATGACATTTCCTACTGTATCTAATATATAATGGCCATTAATCAACTGACATTCAACTAATAATTGTCGGGGATTTAATACATGTGGGTGTATGCATGTGTAAGTGTGTCTATTACTTAAACACGTATCATATACGAATTTTAACTCGGTGGAAGCGTAAAATATGCAATAAACACAATAAATAAAATATATTAATCGCATTAATATATTTATAGGATAGAGAATGCAACTCAACGTGTAACGTTATACACGTATTTTTTTCGAAGTCCGCATGGAGACCAACTCGTGGGCAGTTCTAGTCACCAACACAGTGGGCTTGATGATCTAGAACAGCAGCCCTATAGCCAGCACAGGATTAACTCTTAATCCCTAAAATGGCCAGTGTGTGTTTTCATCATTTTCTCCAAAATGATAAGAAATGGAGAATTTGAAACAATTTTATTTTATTTTATTTTTTTTCTTTCTTCTTCTTCTTCGTTCCCTCGGCTCAATTTTCTCTTCTTTCTCTTTTCTCCATTTCTTCTCTTAGTTACACTTCACACACAATTCTCATCTCTCTTTATATATCTAATATAATATATATATATAATATATATTATATAATAATAATAATGATAATAAAATAATACTATAGGTGCCAACCATTTGGCACCCAAAATATAATATTATTATATATACAATATCTTATAATAAAATAAAATAAAATAATATATTATATAATATAATAAGAGAGATATTTTGATTATTTAACCATTAAATAATCAAAGTATAAAATGACCATTTTGCCTCTCATGAATAGTTACCAAGTCTACCCCTTAGTGGGTCTCACCAAATCTCACACTCGGGTAAACTCAACCGAGGGTCCACAATGCGCTACGGGTTATAATACAATTAGTAAATAATTATTATTAACTAATTGTTATATTTAACACTAAAATACAGACACGCACGCATTCCTATGGTAGTGCTGAATATTGCTAGATTAAACAATTTAATCTGGCATGCTGCCCCAGTGCACAACGAGTACACTCCATATCGTGGGACTCCCTAAGTCCTACATCCGATTTGTCAAATGAAACTATTCAATGAGTCCGTGAGCAATGTTTCATGCACACATCATGGATATACAAATCAGCGCATTGAATCATGCAATTTGAGGTTACAACGCATACGTATAGTCCTTCTGTCATGATATCTTTGATGTGCTAGGATATAGATTATCACCGTCAAATCCCCTAATGCTCATCCATGTTTTATCTCTAGACTTGTATCTCACTGAATAATATGCGCAAACTCTTTTGCCATATTGTTCCACCCAGACATAAATCTTTCCCGGGATGATTGCTTGTGGCCACAAGACTTTTTAAGATATAGTCTCAAAACATCTGGATATCAAACTCTATATGCGAGCTGACGGATCCCATATCTGTACACACTGGACTCCATAAGCATTAGACCATACCCAGCAGTCACACCATGAAAGGTTTGTGACATGTGTGGAACCAAAGTATGGTGGATCACTTACAAGCTCACTATGGCACTCAGGTCAAAGAACCATGTATACTACTAAACTTGAGAGGACCCTCCGTTGACGGCTTACATAGGTGTCCATTGGAGGCCCTCGTGAGTTTGTCCCATATCCAGTCCTAACTGGATACCCATATATCAATATAAGCTCTAAGATCACAATCAGTTAGGAACAACCATCTATACCCTATAGGTATACGATATGTTGATCTATATGTAAAGGTATCCACCGACAGACCCACATCGACAAAAATAGATCAAGGATAATTATTCGAGAACATACTTGTGCAACTTGCATTTCATGGCACCCGATTGCAACTCTTACAACTATGCAGTTACTAGAATATTCCCAGGTCTATGTCCTATTATAAACAATGTTCCAACTCTTAGATCTGCTGAGTATTATAACTAGCTAACACTTAGCTGTGCTAATATTTAGCAATTATATGTCTGAGCGTGGCTAAACTATGAGCCCTTATCTAAACTCTTTTAGATCTAATCCGAACTCTTTCAGATCTATAATGTCTGTAACGTTACATGCATAATACCATATATATGGGTATTAGCGATTTAATGGAATGTATATTTTGAAAAATACACAAGTATATGTACATTCAGGGATGGCACATAAGCACTGACCCTAACAATAAAATATTATCCAAATCATACAAACATAAGGAATGGTTCCGTACAAATATATGATATCCTTCACTGTCCAATACAAGAATAGAAATAATTTATCGGATAATTATTGGCACATAATAACAATTATTCAATACAACAATTTTATTACATGAAAGAAGTAAATTAAATCATCCAATAGCCTCGACCTATAAAAAATCTCCATTTTCAACATGAAGTTGTGCTTCTCTAGGCTATAACAATCTAAATTCCTTCAGACCCTGCAACACATTATAGATATGAGAAGGAAAAATAGGATCTAATACCCAACCAGTATTAGCATCAAATGCTAAAGAAATGTCAATGATAGGCAAGTGCATACCTGAAGGGGTCTTCTTAATAGTGGCAAGGTATTTTGGGCAGTTTCGCTTCCAATGCCCATCCTTGTTGCAATGGAAACATTTTCCTTTTGCTTTGTTCTTATATTGGGGCTTGGACATGTGTTGCTTTTGAGGACCCATTTTGGGTGCATACTGTTAGGGTCGGTGCTTATGTGCCATTCCTGAATGTACATATACTTATGTATTTATACAAGTGTACATTTCCATTAAATCGCTAATACCCATATATATAGTATTATACATGTAATGTTACAGACATTGTAAATCTGAAGGAGTTCAGATTAGTCTAAAAGAGTTTAGATAAGGGCTCATAGTTAGCCATACTAAGACATATAATTGCTAAATGTTTGTACAGTTAAGTGTTAGCTGGTTATAATACTCAGCAGATCCAAGAATTGGAGCCTTTTCTGTAATGAGACATAGACATGGGAATATACCAGTAACTGCATAGTTGCAAGAGTTGCAATCGAGTACCAGAAAATGCAAGTTGCACAAGTATGTTCTCGAATAATTATCCCTGATCTATTTCTGCCGATGCGGGTTTGTCGGTGGATACCTTTATATATAGATCAGCATATATCGTACCTATAGGGTATAAATGGTCATTCCTAGCCGACTGTGGGCTTGGAGCTCGTATTGACATATGGGTATCCAGTTAGGACTGGATATGGGAAAGACTCACGAGGGCCTACGATAGACACCTTATGTAAGCCGTTAACGTACGGTCCTATCGAGTTGAGTAGTATACATGGTCCTTAGACCTGAGTGCCACGGTGGGCTTGTAAGTGATCCACCATACTTTGTTTCCACGCATGTCACAGACCTTTCATGGTGTGACCGTTGGGTATGGTCCGATGCTTATGGAGTCTAGTGTGTACAGATATGGGATGCGTCAGCTCATATATGGAGTTAGATATCCAGATACTTTGAGACTGTATCTCAAAAAGTCTTGTGGCCACAAGCAATCATCTCGGGAAAGAGTTGTCTGGGTGGAACAATATGGCAAAAGAGTTTGTGCATATTGTTCAGTGAGATACAAGTCTGGAGATAAAACATGGAAGAACATTAGGGGATTTGACGGTGATAATCTATATCCTGGCACATCAAGGATATCATGATGGAAAGACTATACGTATGTGTTGTAACCTCAAATTGCATGATTCAACGCGCTGATTTGTATATCTGTGATGTGTACGTGGAACATTGCTCACGGACTCATTAAATAGTTTCATTTGACAAATCGGGTATAGGACTTAGGGAGTTCCGCGATATGGAGTGTACTCATTGTACACTGAGGCAACGTGCCGGATTAAATTATTTAATCTAGCAATATTCAGCACTACTATAAGAATGCGTGCGTGTCTGTATTTTAGTGTTAAATATAACAATTAGTTAATAATAATTATTTACTAATTGTATTATGACACATAGCGTATTATGGACCATCGGTTGAATTTAGCCAAGAACAAATTTGGTGAGATCCACTAGGAGGTAAACTTGATAACTATTCATGAGGGGCAAAATGATCATTTCATACTTAGATTAATTATTAGTTAAATAATTAAAATATCTCTCTTATTATATTATATAGTATTATTTTATTATATTATATATTTTTATATTATATTATATAATATTATATTATAAGATATTATATATGTAATAATATTTTATTTAGGGTGCCAAATAGTTGGCACCCATTAGTATTATTTTATTATTATTATATAATATATATTATTTTATTAATATTATATTAATATTTTATTATATATATATATATAAAGAGAAAGAGAGAAAAAAATGTTAATTGGTGTGTGAATTTTGGCCATTTGGCCGAGAGAAAGAGAAAAAGAAATAGAGAGGAAGAAGAGAAGAAAGAATAAGAAGAAGAAAAAAAAGAAAAGGAAAAATGAAATTGATTCATTTTTTTCTATGCTTCCAATTAAGCAATGGTGGATTGCTTGAAATTCTCCATTTCTTATCATTTTGAAGAAAATGATGAAAAATACACACTGGCTATTTTGGGGATTAAGAGTTAATCCCGGGCTAAACATAGGGCTGTTGTTCTAGTTCACCAAGCCCATCGTGTTGGTGACTAGAACTGCCCACGAATTAATCTCTATGCAGACTCCGAGGAAATACATGTATAACGTTACACGTTTTATATATTGTGTTTATTGCAAATTTTATATTTTCGTTAGACTTAAATATGTATTTGATATATATTTAGGCAATAGACACAATTGCACATGCATATACCCACGTGTCTTAGATCCTCCGCCAACACATACTTTGCTTTCTTTTTATTCTTCCTTTTGAATTTCATAGAATTCTTTGGGATAAAAGATGAAGCACCTTGAACATAAAGGACTGTGCTCCTTTTGTTCATGTCATCTTGAGCTGTTTTTAGCATATTATGCAAATCAGCATAAGTAGGGGTCAATCCTTGCATATTAAAGTTCATGATGAATTGTGTAAATGACCCTGGAAGTGATTGGAGAATCAAATTGTTCCCCAATGAATTGCTTAGTGAGATAACTATAGTTTCTAACCTCTCAAAATGAGATATGATCTTAAAGGTATGGGGACTCACTGGATTTCCCTCGGGTAGTCTAGCTTGAAAGAGAGATTTGGCAACCCTATATATTTCAATTTGAGGTCGGTCACCAAATAACTCTTTCAAGTGGAGCATTACACTCCTAGCACTATCCATCTCTTTGGAGTTTCGTAGACATTGAGCCGAGGATGTACGATTTGAATTCAAATCGTCATCCAACTATTTTTGATATGTCTCATTTTTTTTTGAAGAAGCATCATCAGAAACAGCTCGGGGCAGGCGCTAATCAATTACATATCCAATCTTCTCAGAGTCCAGAACTATTCTAAGATTTATAAGCCAGTCAACATAATTTTCTACAATGTTGAGTTAGTGCGCATCAAGGATACGAACTAGTGGGTTGTTTGAAGCCATTTGATCTTGACAAGACAAAAGAAAAGATGTTAGCGAAAGATTTTAATCGTTAATAAATAACGTTTTAGATCATGGATATAACAGTTATACATTTTTTAATCTAGAAAATGCCCTTCTACTGTTTTACATAATCTCTCAAACGAAAAAATGATAGTTTTATATTCTTTAAATTATACAATGAAAAGTAGATCCCATTAGCATTTTACTCTACCCTCACACTATAGCAATATTGACATTTATAAACCCAAAAGATAGACAACTCTTGTCAATTGCATCTCATGCAACTCTTACGACTGATCCTAAATACACATTATCCTTACGATATAGCAATATTAGATAAGTGTATTCTAGATTAACTTGTCAATCTCAAATAAATGCTACCAATATAGCTCTTACACTTGGGCAATACGTTCGCATATATTTGCCTCATCTCATGTTTAATCGGCATAGCCCGAATCACCCCGACTAATCTCTCACTCTGTAGTAATATTGAAAAACACCGAAATGAACCGTCTAATACCGTATTGGCAAGACGGATCATTATATAATATTATCTTATAATACAATATTATTTAATCTCATTTAGAGAGATATTTATTTATTTATTATATATAATTATTATAATTATTATTACCATTAACAATTATAATAATTTTTGTAATTTATACAAATCAATTCATAATTAGAATATTTGCTTATGCAATCACAACTAACCCCTACCAATAGGGCTCCTATTGTAATTAATAAGCATAAACAAATATATATTACATTTAATACATTATATAACAATTATAATTGTATTAAATGAACCTCACATGTAAATTTTTTAAATTGGAGTGTATTATTCAAAATAATTAGCATTAAAAGTTGAATGTTATAGCATTATACAACATAATGCTCTAAAAAAAAAATTTTACTCTTTTTTTTGTTTTCAACCTAAAGCGCCATGGGTTTCTAACTTATGAATGCTCAGGCGTTCAGCACAAAAACGCCCATGTGTTCATTATTAAGAACACCCCCGCTTTCAACACTTAAACACCCCCGCGTTCCGTTCTTCCAACGCCTCTATGTCAAGAACCGTAATGCCCCGGCATTATATAAACAACGCCCCTGTTTTAAGCAACAAAAGCTCAAGCATTCAGTACTGAACGCCTCATCGTTCGTGTTACTACATGAACGCCCCAGCATTAGGTTCCTGACGCTGCGGCGTTCTTTGACAGAAACTATTTTTTCTATATTTGAAACACTTCAAAATGCAATTTTCACTCTTTTTAGGCATTCGAACATTTCATATAACACTCCAATTACCTAGAAACACAATAAACATGCTCTGATACTACTTGTTAATATGTTTTAGGGTGTATGCATGTGATTGCGTACATGTTGAAAAACTAAATACATGTATCATATACACAAATTTTCCAGTGAAATTAAACATATAATCAACATTTACACATTAACTTAAGTTCATGACAACTTAAGATTATGGAAAACATACATTTGTAGACCTCCGGTGAAGATTTCAAATCCAGATTTCATAACACCAACTTTGAGCTCACCTTGAAGTGCACTTTTGTTTAATTCTAGTTCACAATAATCTGGTGGGATTGTGAAGGTAGAATAGTAGCAGTTTAATCTCTAGCAACAAGGTTTATGTTACTTGAAAGAAAAATAAGAAGAATTTATTTTTCTTCTCTAGTTTTTCTCACAACTCTTTGTTCAATGAAAAACTCTCAAAAACCAAAGTCTTCTTTTTCCTCTCAACCCTTTGCACGAATTTTGATTCACCCTTATTCATCAAAATAAAATCCATTCATTTTAGTGCTTTCAACACTACACAAGTGCTCCACCAAAATTAGATTAATTTGCCAACTACCAAAAATAATTTTTGGTGGCCATTTTTGTCATGCCCTAAACCCAAAAGATCTGACACACGACATAACTTACAACTCATTCATATCATATGTACTCATAATTAATATTGCATAAAATTTTAAACTTAAATTCAACATAGGAATCCTTAGCAAGTTGCTAATAAGTTCAACACAAAGTTCCACTCATGACCATACTTGGTGAAATATAAACCAAATATAACCACACTTAATAAAATAATACATAAGTATTTATTTAATAAGGACAAATCAAATATCTTAAACTACGTGTCCACAAATGAAACACTTAGGAACCTAGCAACTTAGGAAACCCAAGGGACACCAGAAGCCTTGCCAAATCCACTAAGCACACATGTACTTTATTTACCTGAAATCACTATAAACTATAATTAGTATAAAACTCAATAAGCATACTAGTTTTTTATATATCAAAATACAAATACATATATGTACACAATGCATGTGTATGATATGCTGTGATAAATCAAAATCATAATCTTATCAAATCACATGTCAGGTAAGCGCTTACACATTCCTTCAAAACATATAATAGGAATACCATCACTCAACTACTACTTAGTAAGACTTTCATATCACATATCATATAATGAGCCAAATGTCACCGTCGATGACATACCGTATGAGAGGAATAGCACAAGTGAGGTTTAAATTATACATATATAATGCTCATGCTCGAAGGTAAGAGCCAAACCTCACCCTGATCATCGGTGAATCCTCTCATATGCACTAATATGCCACCACACAAACGTGATGACTCACTCTTCATTTAGGTACCAATAGGATCCTCCCTACATATAAAACACATAACACATACCAATCCAAAAGGAAAGGCCACACATAAAGGCTCTATAAATCACATAAGGAGCCTACTAAGTAAATAGTGAGTTCAAACATCCTCAAAACACAACGTATCTCATGGACATTTTTCACTTCAAAAGCTTTCTTTGTTAAACACATTTTATTTTGAAAGCTCATTTTCATAAACACAAGTATGTCCATGTTCAATATCAATGCTCACATTCATAAACATATGTTTTTCACATTTCATATCAAATATACTTTTGGCATAACATAAACATATTTCTAAGCACATTTACAAAATCATACATAGACAATTACTATGCTTATTGTGATTTCAGTAAAAGTTTAGTATACTTACCTCTTAGCACTTTCGGGTATAAGCTTAATTCTCCTTAACCTATCAATGGAGATTAATCCTTTCATAAGCCTCACAATTCACACAAAATACTTTAAATAGCTTACAAAATTATACATATTGCACTTATCACATCGAATTGGTCTAATTACTTGGATTCTCAAAGCCTATCATTCTGACCATTTACATTTAATAAAATTTTCTTATACATCAAATGATATCCAATTGCTCCAAAATCATAATATATATTTCTTAACTCATATATCCTTCTTATGTATGAATATTATATCATAATTCCTACACAATCTTTTTTATTAACACCATCAAATCCAAACTATTATTCTGGTGGGATCAAGATATTTACTGAACAGTATTCAGTCTCCCAATTTTATAAAATTATATACTAACTCAAAAATTATAAAACTATCACAAAAGTACTCTAGACACATATTTAAACTCATGATAAATATTTCACTTCAAAATCCCTGGCAAAATTATTTTAAAACTATTTTATTCCATAGCTTTAAAAATTGGTTAATCAAATACTACAATGAGCTAATATAATTTAGAAACTCATAACAATTTAACCACATTGGAATAAATTCTCAATTTTGAATATATAATATTAGACATATAAAGTTATGATATTCCAGAAATTCGTAATTTGTGAAGATAATTCAGCAGATCAACAATTGTTTGCACTGTATCATACTGTTAACATAGAAAATTTCCAGAATTTCAGGGTTATTTTGGTAAATTCACTAAAAATTCAATTTTTAGTATTTTCAATCGATTTAAAGTCTCAAATGATTATATACATGTCTAGTTTCATAGTCTCAAAAGCCAAAATCAGAATCGAAGTAAAACAATTTATAAAATTTCCGGATCAAGAGACTATCAAGTAGAAATTCTGCAATTCATCATGATTTATCAAGTTATCTACATAATCATCATCAATTCTTAATATATCTTACAAAATACACATTAAGTACTCAATTGTACATATTTTTAGAAATAAAAAATTAAATAAATTAACTTAATTAACACCAATAAATTGAGAAATAGTTATGATATACCTCTTAAAACTCCAAATTTTAATTTCTTCTTCTTCTTCTTCTATTTCTCACCCCTCTATTTCTTTCTTTTCTCTCTCTAAAGGGGTGGCTAGACCCAAAAATGAGTAAATTATAGTTTAAAATGTGTATTTTTATACTAAGAGGCTAACTTTTAGTATTTATAAATTAACCCCTAAAACTTTCAAAGTATTACAATTTGGTCCTTAAAATAAATTTAAAGTCTTGCAAATAAACCCAATACTAATAGTATGTCCTTAATCCATACAAAAATACTAATAAAAATACATAAATTAAGTATTATCAACATACAAATAAAATATAAATATTATACAAGTACAAATATTCATTCTTTTCGATTGTGGATAAGTGGTTATTACAACTTTAATGGTCTAATAAAATTGACCATTAATTCTACAAAATTGTGCTCCACTTAATTTAATTTATATTTCTCAAATTAAGTATGTCTTCCATTTAGGAATAAAATAACAAATAAATAAAATTATATTTTATCATTTAAATAATATTTATTTAATTATTCAAAAACTATTTGAATAATTAATATTTACCTTATTTGATTTTACTAACATAGTTAATGGGTGAATCCATGGTAAAATAATTTATGAAATAAAATTGTGTCATTTGTTAACATCTAATTAGTTAACAACTCTTGTCAACTAATTAAATTTTATAGACTTAACATTTAAGTTTATATAAGTGCACAATCCGATGAACTCTGAAATATATTTTCGGTTTGCTAGAATTTTTAAGATGAAATTGTTCAATCCATTATGCTGGCCCAGTGTATAACGAGTACACTTTATATTTTGAGACTCTCCAGATCCATGCCCGAATTGGCATATATAACTCCTCTATACATCCGTGCAAGATGCCCCACACACACGTTACAGATATTACAAAGTGGCGCGTTAGACCATACAAGCTGAGGTTATAACATATTCATATAATCCCTCCATCATTTATATTCAGGTAGAGTGAAGATATAGATCAACACCGTTAAATCTCTATATGCCGACCAAAAGCTTATCTCTAGAATTGTATTTCAATAAATAATATTCCTAAATACTTTTGTAATATTATCTATCCCTAGGGTTAAACTCTTTTTTCAAAAATTACTGCTTATGGTCATAAGACGTTTTGAAATATAATCTTAGAGCATTAGGATATAATACTCACCTAAATGAGCTGATAGATCCCATATCTATGCACACTAGACTCTATGAGCATCAGACCATACCTAGCGACACCCAGCGATTTGACCATGAAATGTTTCTGACATGTGTAGAACCAAAGTATGGTAGATCACTCACAAGCCCATTGTGGCACTCAGGTCAAAGAACCACGAATACTACTCAACTCGAAAGACCCTTCATTGACGGTTTTATAGGATATCTATTGGAGATCTTTATGAGTCTGTTCAGTATTTAGTCCTTACTGAATACTTGTATCTCTATTAGAGTTTCCACTAAACTCATAGTTTGCTAAGACTAACCATCTGGACTATTCAGATATAGACATACACTGATCTATATATTTATTAAGGTATTCGCTGACAGACCAGCATCAGTGAAGATAAATTAGGAACATAGTATTTGAGAACATATTTGCAAAATGACATTTTTTAGTACTATTTACAACTCTTTGTAGCTACATCATTACTAATATATTTTCAGGTCTTTATCTCATTTCAGACAAGGCTCTAACTCTTTAGATATCGCTAACTCTTATAACCTGATAACTTTTATCAGTGCCAACTCTTAACATTTATAACTCTCATCATTGCTAATTCTTAGCACTTATCTAAACTCGTTTAGACCAGATCTGAACTCCTTCAGATCGTACAATGTTTGAAATGTTATAAGCATCTTACTATATATAAAATATAATTAGCGATTTAATAAAATGATAATACTAGTATAAATATTAAGTAAATATTTATACATATAAGGGATGGCACGTAAGCACAAATTCCAACACCAAGATGATGTGGAACTAAAGTATTGGCCACATCTTATGGAACTCTTCCTATTTAGTTGTCTTTTTATCTTCTTTTCCATATGCAACAATCTATCCTAAACATCTCCATCAATGCCATCATCATTTATGATTGCAGGCCTATCATGCCTTCGTACATTAGGAATTGTAGGTGTCTGTACCTTTATGTATTATATTCAAATTTATCTATCCGTTTATACACCTGCTTCATCTCTACTTTCAACATTCTCCTCATCTCACCCATAAGGCTTCTATGAGAAACTTCGAATCAACCTTTTTTTATGCAACTTCAAAAGTATTATTGTTCTTGTTGTTTGACATGTTTGCTACAAAACAAAGTTAGAAAAATAAAAAGAACCTTGCACACTCCCTTACTGTTTCACTCAAAGAATGATTCACTCGTGTGTTTTTCTTTAAGTTAGAAAAGTAAACCTGGAATTAGTGGAATCTAATTTTTTTTTTTTTTTTGCCTTTTTCTTTTTACTTATATGTAATAACAAAACTTGAAGAAATAGATAAAATAATAGATAAAAAGAAACAAGAAAATTGACTAAAACAAAGTTGTTGATTTAAAAGAAAGAACAAACAATGAAAATTAAATGGATAGTTCAAACCTGATTAGAGCCTAAGCTCTGATATCAAATGATGTGAACCTCACAAAGAAAAGTGAGACCCGACGCTCAATAAGGTTCCTTTGACATGAATCATTTAAATTCATATTTATATATAAACAAAAAATAAGAACCTTGACCCGTTATCTATAAGAGATAAGAACCAGAGGTATAAGAAGATTGTAGACGCCACACTTAAGATAGATGAAAAGTTGTGAGTGATAAATCTGAAAGAACGCCACAAAATAAAATCTTGATAAGTTCTAATAAAAGTTCTTTGAAGAACTTAAGAGAAAACTCTCAACATCAATATCATCAATTTTGTTTTTGCTCTACCTCAACTCTCATATATTTATAGAGACCTCTTGGGATATCTAGCATTTATTACAGCAACTAATGATAACTTACAACTACTAACTACCAACTATTACTAATAAACTAGGCACTTGGAATGATAGCACCTATTACAATAATTAATGATAACTTATAACTACTAACTAACAATAACTTAGGCACTTGGGATTCCATCACTTATTACAACAATTAATAAAAACTTACAATTACTAACTACCAACAACTGCTAATATTGAGAGTTCACATCACATGGGCTACTTACATGAGCTGATGTGCTATTGTTCCCCATTACACATGGATGTTCAATGGACCTTGTGATGTTTTAGCAGCTTGATTCGCATCATTCCCTTTCTCTTGAAAATGATTTATCCTCAAATCTTTATCGGGCTTAAGTACAACTTTCTTAAACTTTTAAGTTGTATTTTTGATAGCGCTGCAATCAACACACATCTTCCATAACACATCATTCTTATAACTTGCTAACTTTTTAATTGTGCTAACTGTTATCATTTATAACTCTCAACTTTGCTAACCCTTAGCACTGGTCTAAATTCCTTTGAATCGGATCTGAACCCTTTCAGATCATACAGTATCATTAATGTGACAAGCATCATTAACATTTAATAAAGAGTATTAGCGATTTAACTAAATACATTGTATAAATATTATCAAAAGCGATTTAACTAAATACATTGTATAAATATTATCAAACAAATATTTATAAAAATAAGGATGATACGTAAATACATACCCTAACAGGAATTCCAACATGATTTTAAGAATACATAATATTTAAAGAAATTTTATTCAATCATGCTTGAATTGACAAATCTTTATTTTAATAATTACTATTATAATCGCAATAATCTCTATTGATTTTTGTGAGAAATAAATCATGATTTTGATTATATATCATACAAAAGAGTAAGGGTGGAACTAAGATTTAAACTTTGTGGTCTAAATCATAACATAAATTTAAATGTATAATATAATAAAATAAAATAATATTTAAACTAAATTATAAAAAAAATTATTTTTATTCCATTTCAATAACTGAAAAAAAATTATATTGTTAGAAACTTTAGCATAATCTTATATTAAAAGTAGTTTGACATTCTTTCATATCTCGAAAATCATCTATAATTGATTCAATGCTAAATTATTTTATAATTTCTCTTTCAATATATGTAATCAATAAGTCTATAGAAAGTAATTCTCTATTTTGTTGCAAAGTCTTATCGTGATAATACACATAATCGAAAATAAAGATTCACTGGTTGCAATAGATGCCAAAAGACCAAGATCCATGAAAAAATACATAAAATATTATTGTTGGAAAAAAGTTTTGAAACCTTTTAAATAAATAATAAGTTTAAAATATTAATATAGCTTTATTATTTTAAACTATCATTATTATATAGTGATTATAATATTTAAATTAGCCATTAAATTTATATTAAATAATTGAGAGTCACAAATATTTATTTATATTATTATTATTATTTGGGAGTTATTTATTTTAAAATATTGTAAGAGTTAAAATATATTAAAATATTTTTATTAAATATTAGAATTAATTTTAAGAGTTATAATATATTAAAATATTCTTATTAAATATTAGGATTATTTCTAAGAGTTACAAAATATTTAAAATTATAATAATACTAATTTAATATTGATTTTAATACCTTAAACCTTATCTACCACTAAACGGTGCTAATTCTTCTTTGAGAGTGTGTAAAAAAAAAAAAGAAGTGAAAAGGGATTTTGGTGACGTGTGTGTGAATAAAGAATATGTATATGTACATGTGTATATATACTAGTTTAAAAGTATACACATTTTTATTTTGTGTTTTGAGCAACTTTATCAACGAAGACTTAGTATGATCTTCTGGTGGTCATGCTTATCGAGGAAAGTGGTTGCGAGCATAGTTTGAATCTTGGAGTTATATAGATTCGTCACTACTCGCCACGAGGGGAAGACTATTTGACTTTAGGACAATGCTCAGTTGCATGCCTCTATATGCTCAATGCTAGGTTTTTCTCACTCTCCTTTATATTTTATTTTATATTATGGTTGAATAAATTTTAGATTAAATTTTACCTAACAGTTATAATAGTAATATATTAAAAAACTAGCTAATATATAATCGAAATTATAACAAGTTTAAAAAAATTAAACTTATTTATTCTTTAGAGTTTTTCTTGACTTTTGAGATAGAAAGAAGAATTTGACACAAATTAAAAAGAAGATAAAATTACTAATGTATGGTGTTCTATAATAATAAGTATTTTAATTTATTTATATTAAAAAATATATTTTATATAGGAAAAGAATTTTATTTAAAAAAATTTATTTTGTATAACATTTTAGTAATTTGTCTAATTTTATATTAATAATTTTAAAATGTAATATTAATTATTATTTTAATAATATTACATTGACTTTAAAAAAAAAAAAAAAAGAGGATGTAGGAATCAATAAGCCAATCTGATCCTAACTGACTACATATTCTTTACAGGGGTTGTTGCATGGTAAAAATCATTTCATTTTGTATTATTATAGTGGTTGAACACCTAACTGGGTTTCTTTCAAACTCTTTTATAAATGAAGCATTTCTCACTTAAAAAGTTTGATTTAAAAGAATCACATATTCCTAGCTAGCCTACGATCTGTAAGATTGTGACTATTTATCCATAAGTTAATATCAATTAATAGTTTTATTTGCCAATAAAATATGTTACATTAATTAGTAGGTAAAACTCCCACTGGAGTTAATTAGATCTTAATTGGACTGGTATCAGCAGACTTGTTTCTAAAGAAATCAGGTGCTGCCTAATGTTGCCTCTGAATTTATATGCATAGAACTCAGCATTTATATGCATGTCAGCTAGCTTTTTGTTTAAGCATAATTACTAGAAGTAAGTTTTGTCTAAATTAGCTGTCAATTTCAACCTAGCAAACTTAAATATTAATTCAATTAAAGACTATAATTAATTTATATTTTTTTCTCTTCAGAATTGTAATATTTCAATCATAAATAAGTTCCAATGCCACATAAAATATAAGATATGTTAACACTTAATACGGTTAAAATTTTAAGAATAATGTTACACTTTTAAATTTTGATCTTAAGTGATATATCAAATAACCATTGAGTAATAAAATAGTATAATAATAATTTTTAAAATTATAAAAATTAATCATCCAATGAATATTTACACATCACTTGAGTTTTAAAATAAAAATCAGCAGTTAAAGATTTACATAAAACATGTAAAAATAATTTTTTATTTAATAAAACTTAAAAGCTCATAAGGTCATGAAAATATATCTCGCTCTGTGTTTCAGTACAGAATTAATAGGTCCAGATTTGTTGGGCAAGCAAAGCCTTTGTGATAAAGAGTGAATGCATGATAGTGCTACAATTCCCAGGGCATCTTTATTGTTAAGCAACTGCATTGAAAACATGGTCCCCCATCTGACTCCACATTCCTTTGAAAATTCTGAGTCTATCGGCCGGCATGGTCGGTTATTTACTTATTTCTACTATGTAATATACTACATAGCTTATTCAATCATTAAAGATATGAATATGATTGCTCAGTAACCATGATGACAAATCGCTTAGTACTATTGCAGGTGCGATATGTCATTTTCCTGTTATTATTTTCATTAAAAACCTGAATTCAGAGTTATGCATCGTTTTCGTTGTATAATTTTATATACATGACACTGCTTAATTTAGAGATATTAATACATAAATCTACTTATACATTTTGGTGTCATTTTGATGATTTATTCCGAAAATTCTGAACACTTTATTTTCTATAATAGTGCTGGGTACCGCACTCACATATATTTTTAGTAGTAGTACAGTCCAGCTTCTGATAAACATCTAAGTTGGCAGAGGAGAATCCATACATTAGTCGTCAATTGATAATGATGAGCTAACACACACGAGACGATAAGTAAGAAGCACGATCGAAGGAGCATCTAATTATAAAAGAACATAAAAAAGCTTATAAAATATTCCCATATAATCAAGTCGATAAAGTTTTTTTTTTAAAAAACAAATCAGCGTTATTGATTACCAAAACCGATATTTGGGTCTCCTGTCTCCCACTCCACGCACGCCCCCCAAGTAAATGTTTTATTAATAATGATCAACATTCTTTAATTAAAGAAAATTTTATCCAGAGTTAGTGCTCAATGCTTCCCACGAAAGCAAAATTTTGTCTAGTTCTTGTTACAATATTTCATATTGATTTTTTACATTTGTTCTTTTCTTCATTTATATACGAGTTCTTTTCTTTTTATATACATCTGAATGTGATGTTTGACTTTGTTTATTTTGTGGAGCTCTAGGTCATACCCTTTTGACTCATCTCATCTACGTGTGACCAAATGCTTGTAACATACAATCACTATTTTATAAATGGTTTAATTGGTCACTCTACAATGGCTTATTAACAGACGGGGGAGTTAAGTATAAGAACAAGTCTAACAAATATTAGGTCATAAATCAAATTTATCAAATTATAAATCTAAGTTTTCACATTACATATCTAATGTTTCATGTCACTTTTTCTCTTTGAGTTTAGGTTTTTCCCTTATTACAATTAGAGCATATTTTTTTCTTTAACAGAAAAAAAGGTAAAGATAATGTTAGACTTATAATCTAAACTATACAACATAAGAGCAAAACTTTATTGGTATAAGGATAACATTTGAGTTATAATATGAACTGTTAAATTTCTAATATAAATCGTTCATTTATAATTTCGTTTCTTTTACTTAGAATTAAGGGTGGGTAAGATAGTATTTATTAATCTGAATTGATCAAATTAAGCTGAATCGATTGATTCAATTTGATTCTAAACAATCTTTAATTCTACTTTAGTTTCAATTTCAAAGAATTGATCAATTCTATCCAATTCTCAATTCATCCGAAAATTAAATCAAACCAAAATTTAATAAAAACAAATCATAAAAAATTGACAATATCAATTCGGTTGAATTTAATTCCGTTATTAATTTTGATTCCGTATAAACAAAATTTTAGTATTCTCAATTCAATTCGGTTTAGAAAAACCAAACGAAACCCAACCTCACCTTCCCTACTTACAATTTCTTATGTTATAGTTTACCGGCAATTTAATGTATTAAATTGATGAGTAATGTGTGGATAAAAGTCAAACTAAATCCAGAGAGATCGACATCCACTCAGTTGAATAAAGTGGAAAATTGGGCAGCTAAGAGCCATGAGTGTTCGATAGTGGGCCTATTGTTCATCATATGGTCCCTGGTTTTTAAAGAATTGACATTGCCTAAAACTTGATAAAAAGAAAACTATCATCCCACCGTTTAATATGAAATAAAATTAAAAATTAAATAGTCATAATATCAAAAAAAAAAAGAATTAGATGTCATTGTTGCTACTTTAAACATATAAACAGATCGGATGGTTTCTTTATAAACTTGAGAAGATAATGGAATTTGGAATTGTTTAGAGAAAGTTTTAAAAGGGACCACTTGAATATAAATAAATGCCAAAATAAAAGCTTCTTAAGGCTGAAAATAAAATATCAATCCAAACATCGGCTGCCATAATTCAATGGGCCATTCAACTTAACTAGCCTATTTAATTTTGGGGAACATCTCTTTCTTGTTTTTGTTTTTGTTTTTCTATTTCTTTTTTGCTGTATAAAAAAGTTGTAGTGATTTTTTATGAACCAAAATGTACTATTTGACATCTTGGTCAATCCAGAAGAATCTCTTTGTGTTGGAGGCATTAAACTTTTGGGTCCCTTAATTGAACATTTCCAGGGTAATAAAATAATAGCATAGAACAGTATTAATCAACGTAGGTTGAAAGTCAAATAATCTCAGTGTCATTCAATGCCATAACTTAGACTTGTTATTGACTAAATTTTTTCTAAAAAATTGAGGCAAAGGATATTTTTTATTATTTAATATTTAATTACACTTCATATTAATAATATTTATTTATATTTTTAATAAAAAATATTATAATAAATTAATAAAGTACTCATTATAAACAGTATCTTGCAGTTGCTCATGGACTAGAATCGATTCTTAATAAATACTGTTAGACCGACAAACGTTAATATTTATATAAATAATATTATACATAAATACTGTTAGACCGACAAACGTTAATATTTATATAAATAATATTATACATGAACAATACATAACATTTATTATTGATGGTGAATAATATCTACTATAATAATACTGTTTATTTGAGGTATTATTTATGTGAATAATTTTATTTGTCGATCGACCAGTATCTATTAGTGACTAGTTTCAATTTATAAATGATGGCAGGATACTATTTATATGAATATTTTATTAATTTATTATAATATTTTCATATTAGAGATATAGATAAATATTATTAAAATTATAAAGATGTAGTTAGATATTAAATAATATGAATGCCCTTTACCCAAAACTTTAAATACTGCCTTTCCCTTAAAAATCTTGTGGCTTGCTTGCTTTTTAAATTAGTCATGGTAAAACAATTAATCAGACTGAAAAAACAATCTGATTAAACAATTAGTGGCAGAGGAAAAAGGAGAAAATAGTACTGAGAATTTGATTGGCTGCACTAATAAAATTGGGACTTTAGATTTCCTTGCTTTGTTTGGAAGGAATTTTCATCTGGGAAAAGTTAACTCCTCAGCTAGCCAAATGAAGAAATTAATAATTGAAAGAGTCCTGGTATATTTCTTTCAATAGAAGAGCAATTATTTGTGATTAAATACCCAATTCAGAAAGGCAATTAATTTCTAAATTATAATTAGATATCTGTTACAGGTGTAGTCAGTCCAAAATCCAAATCAAAATAAAAAAAATTAACTCCAAGTGATGGCTCAACTACCCCTTGTATTCCTTCCTCACACATAATATAAGAAATTAATTAAAGTGAATATATAAGTTCAAACAAAAAAATATTAATCTTACCCAAGAAAATTTGCTAGAATTAGGAGAATCAAATCATAATATGATTTGATTTGTAATTTTCTACAGTGTGGTCCATTAATAACTTTGCTCCCACATGGGGTAATGTAAGCTTCACTCATAATTTGATTAGCATCACGTGAAATCCAGCAATACATCAAACATATTTTTTTTTTTTAAAATCTCCAAGCAATTATTAGACAAATAATTTAATTTATAAAACTAATTAAAACACAGAACCAGGCCAACTTTGCATATTCTATTCATTTATGTATATTATCATAATACAAGTAGTAACTCATAATCCTTGGGGACATCACTTAATATGAAAATATTAAATGAAAAATGGAACAGAAATGGTCATCAAAAACAAAAATTAACCCCAAAAAAAAAAATTGATCATATACGTAAACCGTGGGATATAGATATGATCATTTCATGAGCAAGCGAGAGCGGTGATGAATTAGATCGTATGATGTTCTGCTAGATCTTGGAAGATAGACTATTGATTCTGAAACTGCACAAGTTTTTTTACAAGAAGTGTAAAGACTTACAAATCCAAACCTGTCACTATTACTCCTTGTAACTTTTGCTCCGTTGAAAAAGCTGCTTCTTGAGCTTGATTCTTCCTGATCATCATCATCATTACCATGATGATCATCTTTAGAGCACTCAACTAATGCAGCAATGAACGGATCTTTCCCGAAACTCTCAGTAGGGAATCTTTTGCTCGTTCCAAATTCATCGAAATTGTATTTTCTGGAGCTTGGAGGCGTGGACGTAGGCGGCAGTGGAAGTCGTTTTTGTTTTAGTACGGTTTCTTTTTTCTTTTGAACATTTTTCTTGGGAATTCCCGGCAAATGCTCCCAAGAAAAAGGTACGCCGGAGACACGAAGTGGGGTCGCTGGACTGAGAGGCGAGTCATCGGAAAAATGTAAAGATCTGAGTGAAGAAGAGCATGAAGAAAGTGATGATGAAGACGAAAATGAAGGAGTGTGGCGAGAAGAAGCACTTTTTTGGGCCGGAAAAATGTTGTCACATTCTTTTGGGACAATTTGGGCACGGCCACTAAGCCTAGCTGCTGATGAATCCATTAACTTTTTAATCAGAGAAAGAGAAGATAGAATTAATTTTGCTGGAGTTGTTTTGGTAGCTTTTTCATCATCGTTTCTTCTTTGCTTCTATTTATATAACAAAGAGAAAGGCATGTGTTGCTCCATCGCTCCATCTCATGATAATTTTGGAACATGCAAAGTAAAATAACAAATAAAATAGTTATTATTAACTACAAAACGACCCCATGGCAGTGATGACAAAAGGATAGGTAAAGAAAAGGAATGAGGACAAAAAGGGAAATCCGGAGTGATGGCGATGATAAAGCCACCTCTTGTTTAGATGATATAATATGGGGATTGGTTAGGGAACATCAAATTCATATGGTATGGGAGCTCATCAGAGCTAACCCGATCCAATTCAATGCATTTTAGGGTTAGGGATAATAATAATAATAATAATAATAATATCATCACCTATTCTTCAATTTTGGTTTGGTTTAGCTAACATCAAATATATATTGTCACGCGGGGGTTGGCCGAACGGTCCAATTGTTAGGAATTCTCAAATATATTTCTTTTTAAGTGAATATAGATATTTTGGGAAAACAAACAGTGAAAATAATTTTTTATAACATGTTAAAGATACGCTATAATGTAATTGATTCAAAGACATTTATTTAAAAATAAAAATAAAGTTACCTTGTTGTGGTACAATCTTAAGCAGCTATAGCGTTAGTCATAGTGGTAGAACTACTTAAGTTCGGAGGGGCCTAACCATCTCAAAGCTAAAACTTGCTACTAATGTGATAATTCACTCTTATTAAAAATATCAGCGATAAATGTGTAATGTATGAATAGACCAACCGCTTTATAAGCAATTAGGATAAATATTGTAAACTTATTTCGAAGGTTTACTATCATTTTATTTATAACTTCACTTATATGTATTTTTTTATACATTTTTTTATTTTGATTATAATAATTAATTATTATTAGTAATAATTAATTATTAGTAAAATATCAAAATATAATATTTTATTCTCGACTTTCTTATATTTTCTCATGCAAAACATTAAGATTCAATCTTTTACTTTTTTGTTGTTAAATTGTGCTTTAATTTATTCAATTATTCTTTAGGGATTTTATCGAGCTTTATGAACTCAGTCATATGACACTATATAATAAAATTTTTAAAGCACAGATATATGAGAGGCAAATCTTTTTAGGAATCAAAGAGATAGTCACCTAAGAGAAATATTAGATGTGGTGCCCCATTTTCACTGGCTTGTGGAAAAATTGCTCTTTGTAAAAACTGATAATTGTTGAAAAAGAAACTGATGCCCACCTTATAATTTTATCATCTATTTATAAGGTAGTAGAAGTATGAGGTTGTAGAATCTGAGTAAAATTGAGATATAACAATACTTTCTCAATCAGAATTCACTTATTAGAGTTCAACTAAAATAATATTTAAGATTTTCTTGTAGTCTTACTATAATAAAAGTAGGTCTCTTTTTACCCATTTAGAACTTTTTTTAGGCTTTAAAATAAATTACCTTATGCCGAAATCTAGGAGAGAACATGAGTCCCTTAGGCTTTAGTATTAACTTATTGATTCTAGAAATTTTACAGTAGTTTGAGATGAAAGCTTTACCCTTGAATTTTGAGTTTGTCTCTAAGTGCTTAGGTAGTGTGAGTTCTCAGTCTATTTTGACTTTGTGCTTAAATCAAGCTTGGTTAATTTATTATATGTGCTCCGGTCAACTTGTATCTTAATCTTTGGGGAGTTTTAATAATAGTTAGTTTTGGTAAACGCTTACATGATATTATGGATCTTCGAGGAGTTTTAATTATAATAATTAGGGGTGAGTAGAACCAGTTCAGTTTGGTTAGACCCAAACCAAACCGAAATCGGAACCGATTGATTCAAGTCACTCAAACCGAACCGAACTGGTTTGGTTTGGTTCTTTCGTTATTTTTAGTGTATTTTTTTTAATTTTAACCAAACCAAAAATTTCAGTTTGATTCAATACAGTTTATCGATTAACCGAACCGGCACTTACTCCTAATAATAATAATATATATTGTTACGCGAGGGTTAGTCGAACGGTCCAATAGTGGGATTAGATTTGAATTCTTAAATATATTTCTTTTTAAGTGAATATAGATATTTTGGGAGAAAGGAAAACAACGAAAATATTTTTTTTTTATCACATTCAAAAGATACGCTATAATTTAATTGATTCAAAGACATTTATTTTTAAAAACAAATGGTTACCTTATTATAGTACAATCTTGAGCAGCGCTAGCAATAGTCATGGTGGTAGAAATACTCTTATGTTTGGAGGGGCCTAACCATTTCAAACCTAAAAATTCTACTAATGTGATAATTCATTTTTAGTAAAATATCAAAAGATAAATGTGTAATATATGAACCGCTTTATAAGCAATTAGGATAAATATTGTTAACTTATTTCAAAGGTATATTATTATTTTATTTAGGAAAAAGGACATTTGAATCCCATCTTACAATAAAAGTGATAATTTACTCATACTATTTTTAAATTTATTTATTTTTACATTTTTATAAAAAAAAATTATTAAATTGAATGGAATTATCATTTCTTAAAATTGGATGAAAGTGAAAGTTATTAATAATACCAGTTAAGAATAAGAAAAAGTAAAAAAAATGAATAATTTCATTAAATTTAACATAAAATTTCTTACAAATAGGTGAAAATAGGTAATTTTAAGATCAGGATAAGTAAATTGTCACTTTCACTATAATATAGGGATCCAAATATTCTTTTTCCTTTTATTTACAACTTCCCTTATATGTATTTTTTTAGATTTTTCTTTTATCTTCATTAATTATTAATAAGATATCAAACTGTAATATTTCATTCACTATTGTTTTCTCTCTTGACTTTCTTATATTTTCTCATGTAAAATATTAAGATTTAATCTTTTACTCTCTTTTTTTTTGTGTGGATTAAATTGTGCTTTAGTTTATTTAATTTTTATTTAGGAAAAAAGACATTTAAATCCTCAAATTTTGATCCAAAAACACTCCTTTTCGTTAAATATTTTTTTAAATCTTTCTCACTACTATTCTCTTGTGTTTTTTTGAATAAAACAATACTATCATTATGTAGATCATAAAGTTTTGGATATGATAGTGCCAATAGTAAGTCAAAATCTTGTTGTCGCCATTGTCAAAAGGCTTTTTTTGGGCGATTTTGAAAACAGAGGGGTGGAATTATTTTTTAGGTGGTTTGGGTGTGTTTATCCCACAACCCTAACACCCCTCCCCCCCTTTTTAAAAGATAATAAATTATTATTATTTTTCTCAAATTTAAGAAGAAAAATATTATTTTGTTATAGTTTTATATTATAAATTTAATCTTATTGTATTTTACTCTAATTCTTCAAAATTGTGAAATTCTCATACTTTTATAAGACTTATATTGATCCCAAAATTTGATCAATTTTGAAGTCTACGAGTTAAATTTATTGAGTATTGAGAACGAGTGGTTGAGATTAATAAAATAAAGATAAGAGACACAAAAAGACAATAATTTTATAATACTTCAACCCAATGTGAGCTTACGTCTACTTACCAAGTTTTATGAGCTCACTAATATGGCACTATAAAATAAAGATTTTATAGCATAGATACTGAAGGCAAAGCCTTTACAAAATCAAAGAGATAGTCACCTAAAGAAACAATAGATATGACACCCCATTTTTTATGGCTTGTGGAGAAATTGCTCTATATGGGAGTAAGAGTATAAGTGATGCCCACCTTATAATTTTACCCCCTATTTATAAGGGAGTAAGAGTATGGGGGTTGTAGAATATGAGTAAAATTGGAATATAACAATACTTTCCCTATTAAGATTTACTTATTAGAGTTCTGCCAAAATAATATTTAGGGCATTCTTGTAAAGACCTACTATAATAAAAGTAGCTCTGTTTTTACCTATTTAGGAATTTTTTTTTACCTTGTAATAAATTGGCCTATGTCGAAATCTATGAGGGAACAAAAGTCTTTTAGGGTTTAATATTAACTTATTGATTCTGGAAATTTTATAGTAGTTTAAGCTAAAAGCTTTGCCTTTGAATTTCATGTTTGTCTCGAAGTGCGCAGATAGTGTGAGTCCTCTGTGCATTTTAATCATGTGCTCAAATCAAGCTTGGTTAATTTATTATATGTGCTACGGTCAGCTTGTATCTTAATCTTCAGGGAGTTCTAATAATTGTTAGTTTCAAAAAGGCTTACATTAAATTATAGATCCTCGGCTCTTTAAGTAGTTTTAACTCAGGAGGTTTGTTTGAAAACTTAGTTGGAATGATCATAGTCTCTTTAACTAAGGAGATCTTTGGTGTCTATAGGATTAGTCTCAAGGAAAGCTTACATGACCTTAGTGAAGGCTTATATAGTCTTGATGAGGGCTTATATAGCCTTGATGAAGGGTTTTTGCAGTCTTGATAAAGGCTTAAGACAGTGTAAGACGGCCTCATTAATGGCTTATACGACTTTAATAAGTGCTTATAATAGGAGAGGCAGCATTGATAAGAGTCTAAGCAGCCTTAATAAGGCTTACAACTGTTGGAGTTGGTGCTTACATCTTATTCCAATATTGTATGAATATTAATTGTTAATATTTATACAATATACATTTCAAATATAATCGTTAATATTATAATAAATGGTATTGTGCTTGTTATGCTACAGACATTATATAATCTAAAAGAGTTTAGATCTGGCCTAAAAGAGTTTAGACTAGGGCTAAAAGTTAGCAATACTGAGAGTTATAAATGCTAAGAGTTAGAAAATTATAATAATCAGTAAAATCTAACGAGTTAAAGCATTGTCTGTAACGGGACAAAGACCTAAAGGCATACCAGTAATGACATATTTGTTAAGAGTTGCAATAGGTGCTAGAAAATATTATTATGCAAATTTGTTCTAAAATATAATGTTCATGATCTATTTTCATCGGTGTGGGTTTATCAGTGAATCCCTTTTATATAGATTAGTGTATGCTATATCTGTATGCTATAGATGGTTATTCTTAACTGGCCGTGAGCTTACCGGAAGCTCATATAAGCATACAGGTATTTAGTAAGGACTAAGTACTGAACAGACTCATAAGGACCCTAATAAACATCCTATGAAGCCATTAATGGTAAGTCCTCTTGATTTAAGTAGTATTCGTGATTCTTTGACCTGAGCGCCATGGTGGACTTATGAGTGATCCACCATGCGTTGATTTCATGTATGTCAGAGACTTTTCATTGTTTAACCGCTACCTGTCGCTGGGTATGGTTTGATGCTCATGGAGTTCGGTGTACGTAGATATGAGATCCGTCAGCTTACATAAGTGAGTTGTATATCATAATACTCTAAGATGGTATTTTAGAAAGTCTTGTGGCCACAAGTATAAACTTGAGAAAAGAATTTTTCGTAGAGTTGAATAATATCACAAAGGTGTTTGCATATATTATTTATTGAGATAAAAATCTAGAGATGCGTTCACGGATGAGCACATGGAGATTCGACAGTGGGGATCTATGTCTTTGCTTATCTAGGATATAGGTGACAGAAGAATTATACGAATATGTTATGACCTCAGCTTGTATGGTCTAATGAGCTGATTTATAATATCTGTGATGTGTGTGTGGGCATCTATCAAGCACTCATGGAATAATTTTATTTGATAAATTGATTGTGAGCCTAGGGAGTCTCACAATATAAAGTGTACTCATTGTGCACTGGGGCAATGTATTGGATTGAATAGTTTAATCCAATAAATTTCAATAAAATGGGATATTTATTTCAGGTTTCCTCAGGAAGTGCATGTGGGGTTCATAAGATGCAGTAATAAGAGTTATTGATTTGCATTATGAACTAGGATCATTTATTTGTGCTGGTAACTATAATGGAAGCTGACACGTCCAGAATATAGAAGTTATTCCCAAGTGCAGGATTGTCGAAGTAATAAATAACCCGATGAGAACGGGGTCGATCCAGAGGGAAGTAAAATTAAAATTACAAATTATAAACACTTTAAAGATAATTAATGCAGTATAAGATGTTTGTAAATATTATTTCAATTAACCAATTCAAATAAAAAGCTAAGGTTACGGGGATTCACTCTTGGCATAAGAAGTAAGAATATATTTAACTTTTTATTTTTTTATAACTCAATTGGAATCCTCACACAAAGGAGGTTCCAACCGGAAAATATAGCAATTAAAGTTCATTATCATTTATATATTGATTAGTATTTATTTCTTTCAATTATTATACACCAAATCTTATAAATGGGTTCAAGTATTTATTATGTCAATCTTTATATTTGTCTACAATAAATTAAGACTCCCACTTTACAAGAAAGGTTATATAAACCAAGACTTGTAAATGGTTTCAATAATTTATTGTGCCAAGTATTAAGTTTGTCAATAATAAATCAAGAATCACCACTTTAGAAGAAATAGTATTAATTCTACAAACAAAATAAATACATCATATATAAATTTACATAACTTAAAAATGAAGCATTAAATTCATGAATAAATATTAAACATATCTTATTACCTTGCCAAGAGCTTCACCCTTTCACCTTAGCTTAAACAAAATTATTTGGACATAATAAAACTAAATGAAAAGAAAAGAAATGGAAGAAGAAATAACATGACTTAATAGTAAACAAGAGAAATAATAGTACAAGGAAATGGATACAAAGGAAAAGTATTTAGAACTAAATTCTAACTTTCTAATTACATTCTTTAGGCATAAACAAGCCACCTATTTATAGAAAAACATGGATAAATCGAGACAAATTTGGAGGGAACCACTTGGTTGATGAAAGTCAAGAATGGTGGCAAAATAATTTGCATTCATTATCACTTGGGCACCCACTTTATTATCCAATTTGGAATTGATGTAATCCGAATTAGCTGTCACTCAAAACATAAAAGTTGTAGATAAGGCTCTTATCTTTCTAAATTGAGTGATCTCATACGTATTAGATACGTATTTCTATAGTTATGGGCCAAATACTGATAACTGTTCAAACTGGGCCTGTACTGCAGATCAATTATATTATAGGCCAATTTTTACCCTCTAAACACTCGAATTTCCAATGCTTTGTGAAATACAATATGTTAGCCCATTGAGTTAGCTCTGCACAGGATTAAGAATCACCTCAATTGGATCTTTAGGTAGAAAGTTATGCCTATTGTACCGAACCTGCCACAAAACAGTTATAAGATAATTAAGTACAATATTGTAAACATACTTAAGTTAAGAAAATTAAATACACTAGTAATACAAAACAATCATGTAAAACTCTTATTAAATGTGTAATTTCAAGTGTTCATCACACCCCCCAACTGGCTTATTGCTAGTCCCTAGCAATTCGAGCATAAATAAAATTTGAACACTACCTAAGTATTTCAAACAAAACGTCAGTTTTAAAATCACAATCGCTATAAAGGTTATTTCAATCATAACTTCCAAAAATATTTTTGTGTGTGTGTGAATTAAGCCAAAGCCTTCTTACCACAAACCACAACATATATAGCCTTAAAAATGTTCCAAGTAAAAGCCTCAACTCCATATCCTTACAGGTGAATAATTTGTTTAATGACTTAGGATTTCACTCATGGAGTTGGAAAACAGATAATCGCTCAAGAAAAAGTTACATTTAAGGACAGACAGACAAACTAATATTGATCCAAAGATAGGAAAATCAAATATTTAGAGTCAAACCATTATTGTCAAATGCCAGCTTCAAGACTTTAATTATTTAATGCGAATCTTACGAATATAGAATTCGGTGATAAGATTGCTTCCTAATGACTTTAGTCTTCTAAAATTGAATGAAGACTTTATTGAACTGAATTGACTTCTTTTTTTTTTTTTTTTTTTAAAGTTTTTTTTTCCTCTTTTTTTTTTTTTTGAAAGACATAAGAAATCATTATAACATAAGAGCAATTTATCACCATAATACTTTTCTATTTTTTTTTTTTTTATCCTTTAGCTAAGCAACCAAATCATTCATCATCCCAAATAATGTCATTCCAAATAAAAATTAACCATTTCAAAGGATCAATAAAAGTTCGTAAGCTGTTATCTCAAACCTCTCCACTCACTCACAAAAGATATGTGAGTTTAGAAAATAATATGTATACTTAAACATGAAAATTCTCTTGGCTATATATATTGAATCATCCATCTTACCACAAGGCTTAGTATTGTTCTCAAGAAATAATTTCAGAAGTTATTCTTTAGTAACCTAAATAGAGAAAGTGATTTAAACTAAACAATTTTGAAATCATACATCGATAGTAAAGCAAATTTATTTACGCAAGAGTTACCAAAAACTTAAGCAACAAACAATTATACATAAAATGCATTAAAAATAAACTAATTAGAATGTGTTTCAAAAGTTTATAATGTACTCTTTACTCTGCCATTCTAGAACTAGAATGCGTCTCAAGAATACATAAATGAACATTTTACTCACGCCATTCATGATAATTTTTTTTTTACATAACAAAGTGATAACAACAACAAAATAAAATAATTAACACTAACATTATATATCAACTATCCTCCCCCCAACCAGATTGAGACATTGTCCTCAATGTCAAAATATAGAAAGAGTAAAATATAGAAGATATCACCTGAAACATCTTTTATTGAAAATTAAACCTGCAACAAAATAAAACAAGCCACACAAAAAAAAAAAAATAAAACAAGCTACACAAAAAAGCTTAAAAATACATAGAAATAGATAGGCTACAGACGAAGCGTCAAATCTATCCTGCGTTTCTTTTCACTGTTATCAGTATACCAATCTATCTGACTCATTGTTGGATCAGATAGAGGTGTAAAAGCTTGTAGTTCATCGAGTAACTGATCAACAGTTGAAGCAGAAATGAGGATCTGTCGTGCTGCAGATGAGACGAATTGTTTTTCCACCGCATAGTCAAGAAAAGATAACAACCCATTATAAAAACCATCAACGTTTAACAAACCAATGGGTTTTTTATGGATTTGCAATTGTGCCCATGAGACAATTTGAAAAATTTCCTCCAATGTTCCGAAACCTCCAGGTAGAGCTATGAAGGCATCAACATTACGAAGCATAAAAGAAATTCGTTCATGCATTGATGATACCTGTAACTCATCCCCAATTGTTTTTCCTACAATGTCTCCAACAGCTAGAGCTTTTGGTATGATACCCAAAACTCGACTGCCATTATTTTGTGCAGCGGTTGCCACACGTCCCATTAATCCAAGACTACCTCCCCCATATACTAAATGAATATTGCGCTCAGCTAACATCTTACCAAGGGTTTCTGCTGCTTCTATAAACTCACTAGTTTTTCCAGGGCTAGATCCACAAAAGACACAAATTTTTGTGAATTTACGAGTTGATGATCCTTCCATGATTACACTCACCCTCTCTCTTGAATGATTTTGAGTTTGTACAAAGATGCAGAAATAATGCAATGTATTTATAGAGCCAAAAGGTATTGCAAAGTTAAATCACATGGCTATTGGCTTGAAGTACAAGATTTAATACCTTTTACCAATTTTCAATTTGTTAGCTGGAAAAGTCACATGGGTTGTCGGCTTAAAATGCAAAATTTTCAAAAAGGATTATAGGTGGTTGATTATTGAAAAGACATTTGAGTTTGAAATGAAACATTTAAAAATAACAGCTATAGTAAATATATACAAGTAGTTGTGATTGTGGCTCACATCTTCCTCTGATTTTACGTCCAGTAACGGCTTAAACGCCCTCTATGGGTCGGGGATAGGCTTCCCATCCAATTTTCTTATAAATTGGCAAACAGGGTCTTTTAAAGTCAGATTCCCGAGACTGTACCGCTCATGTTCTTTTAGGAATATGTCCCATAATTCATGAATTGCAATATGCACATATCCACTAGGATGCGTCTCAAGAGTCGATAAGATATTATCTAAAGACTCCTTACTCAGGCCATCCTTAATGAACCTAATTTTATCTTCACGATTTACAGACACCATTCCTAAAGTGCGGCAACGTGTGTTGCAAGTCGTGTGTGCACACTTGTAACAAACATTTAATCGTTTTGCTCTTCGTTTTTTTTTAAAAAGAGCTTTTACCTAAGCCAGGCATGTAGGAAATTAATGAGTCTGAAAATTCACCTGTCAATCTAACTTTGGCTTCAATTAACCAACGTAAATCAACAGGTATATTCATAATCATTAATAACCTTAATCTTTCACATCTTGCTTGGTAAATTTTCTTCAAGGAATTTTGAGGCAATGAGGGAAAACGCTTTTTCAAATTTTTTAGAATGTCATCCATTTTTTTTTTAAGAAAAGGGGGAAGAAGAGAAGATATCAGTAATTATGGGAAACTGACAAAACCGATTTGAAATATCACGGAGTACCGTTATCCGCCGCTTAACCGGGGTGCAAAACAAAATTTTAACAAAACTACTAAATTAACCTGCAAGTAAAAAAAAATGTTAGAAGAAGAATAAATATATATAAATATGTAAATATATAAAACAAAGATTAATTGGTCTCGTAACAAGGATCCGACAGGAACGTAAATTCTTCATGAAAAGCTTGGTTTTCTAGAAACGGCTTGAGTCTTTGCCCATTTACCTTAAACACATTCCCATTTCTAGGATTTTCAATGTCAATTGTTCCATAAGGGTACACATGTTTCACAATAAAAGGGCCACTCCATCTTGATCTTAATTTTCCAGGGAATATGTGAAGTCGAGAATTATAAAGCAAAACCTTCTGACCAGTGTCAAATGTTTTTCTCTGAATTTTTTTTATCATGAAAGGCTTTAATTTTAGCTTTATGAATTTTTGAATTCTCATATGCATCATTTCTCAATTCTTCAAGTTCATTTATTTGTAATTTACGTATGTGTCCAGCAGAATCAAGATTTTCATTGAAAGTTTTAATAGCCCAGTAGGCTTTATGCTCAAGTTCCACAGGTAAGTGACAAGGTTTTCCATAAACTATCCTATAGGGAGACATACCCAATGAAGTTTTAAAAGCAGTTCTATAAGCCCACAGTGCATCATTTAGTCTTAAAGACCAATCTTTGCGATTTGGGTTTACAGTTTTTTCTAAAATTTGTTTTATCTCCCTATTTGCTAATTCAACTTGTCCACTTGTCTGAGGATGATAAAGGGTGGCAACTTTATGAGTAATACCATATTTTTTCATTAATGTTTCAAATGGTCTATTACAAAAATGCTTACCCCCATCACTTATAATGGCTCGAGGGATTCCAAATCGACTTAAGATATTTTCTTTCAAAAATTTCATGACTGTTTTATGGTCATTATGTCGACATGGAATAGCCTCAATCCATTTTGAGACATAATCTACTGCAACTAAGATATACGTAAATCCAAATGATAACGGAAATGGTCCCATGAAATCTATCCCCCAACAATCAAAGATTTCAATAACAAGAATGGGGTTCAAAGGCATCATGTTTCGTTTTGAAATTGATCCCAACTTTTGACAATTTTCACAAGTTATACAAAATGCATGTGTATCTTTAAATAAAGTGGGCCAATAAAATCTACACTGTAAGATTTTTGCAGCTGTTTTCTTTGATGAGAAATGTCCCCCACATGCTTCAGAATGACAAAATTCAATAACTTTATTTACCTCATTGTCGGGTATGCATCTTCGAAATATTTGATCACGACAATATTTAAAGAGATAAGGATCATCCCAATAAAACTTTCTCACCTCCGTTAAAAATTTTCTTTTGTCTTGTGCATTCCATTGAGGTGGCATTTCTCCTGTTACAAGAAAATTAACAATATTAGCATACCAGGGCATTGTAACAGTAGAAAATAAAAATTCATCGGGAAAAGAATCATTAATAGGTGTTATTTCTGTTGATGAATCTGGTGTGAGTCTTGATAAGTGATCTGCAACAACATTTTCAGCTCCCTTCTTATCCTTGATAGTGATAATAAATTCTTGAAGCAATAGAATCCATCGAATCAGTCTTGGTTTTGCATCCTGTTTTGACATTAAGTACCTTACAGCAGCATGGTCAGTAAATACAATAGTTGAAGAACCAATTATGTAAGAACGAAATTTATCTAATGCAAATATTACAGCAAGTAGTTCTTTTTCAGTTGTTGTGTAATTCATTTGTGCACTGTTTAAAGTTCTACTCGCGTAATAAATTACATAGGATTTACCTTCCTTTCTTTGTCCTAATACAGCACCAACAGCGTAGTCACTAGCATCACACATGAGCTCAAAAGGTAAAGACCAGTCAGGAGATTGTATGATAGGAGCAGATGTTAAGAGGCCAATTAATTTTTCAAATGAATTTTGACACTCTTGAGTCCACTTAAATGATACATCTTTTGCTAAGAGGTTACAAAGAGGTTTAGATATAGAACTAAAGTTTTTTATGAACCTCCTATAGAATCCAGCATGTCCTAAAAAGGATCGGACTTCTCTGACTGTTTTTGGTGGAGGCAAATGTGTAATGAGTTCGACTTTTGCCTTATCCACTTCAATTCCTTTAGAAGATACTATATGTCCCAAAATAATTCCAGAAGTAACCATGTAGTGACATTTTTCCCAGTTCAATACAAGACTCTTTTCTTCACATCTTTTTAAGACCTTTTCTAAGTTTTCAAGACAATTATCAAAAGAATTTCCAAACACAGTTAAATCATCCATGAAAACTTCTAAATAATGCTCAATCATGTCACTAAAAATGCTTAACATACATCTCTGAAATGTTGCTGGGGCATTACAAAGTCTAAAAGGCATTCTTCTAAAAGCAAAGGTTCCAAAAGGACATGTGAATGTAGTCTTTTCTTGGTCTTCTAGTGCTATAGGAATTTGATAATAGCCAGAGTAACCATCTAGAAAGCAATAGTAGGGATGTCCTGCTACTCTTTCTATAATCTGATCAAGGAATGGTAAAGGAAAATGGTCTTTTCTAGTGGCCAAGTTCAATTTTCTATAATCTATGCACATCCTCCAACTAGATGAGACTCGAGTTGGTATTAACTCACCTTTTTCATTTTCAATGACTGTGATTCCAGATTTTTTTGGTACTACCTGAGTAGGACTTACCCACTTACTATCTGAGATCGGATAGATAATTCCTACTTCAAGTAATTTGAGAACTTCAGCTCTCACTACCTCTTTCATATGTGGATTTAATCTCCTTTGAGGTTGTTGGGAAGTTTTGGCATTATCCTCTAGGTGTATTCTATGTGTGCAAATCAAAGGATTAATACCATTTATGTCTTTTAAAGTCCACCCAATTGCATTTTTATGCATTTTCAATAATTCAATCAACTTATCTTCTTGTTCACTTGTGAGTGTAGAAGCGATTACCACCGGGTAAGTTTGTTTCTCTCCAAGAAACGCATATTTCAGTCCTTCAGGCAGAGGTTTTAACTCCAACTTTGAAATTTCGTTCTTTTTATCCTCATTTTCTCCCAATTCTTCAAACTTTAGTTTCCATCTTTTATTTTCAATCACCTATGCACAGTCAAGTAAAGAACATATGTCAGAGATTTCAGGATCTAATTGTATATTTGACTCAAATGAATTTATTAAACACATTTCTAAGGGATCGGTAGAACTCCCTTTTTGAATATGATCCTCTACAATCGTTTCAATCATGTCACCTTCTTCACTTTCATCCTCCTCTTCATATGGTTGCTTACACATATTAAAAACATTGAGTTTAAGTGTCATGTTTCCAAATGAAAGCTTCATTACTCCATTCCTGCAATTAATCAAAGCGTTAGAAGTTGCTAAAAATGGACGACCTAAAATAACAGGCATCGGATTACATCCTTTGACAGGTTCTGTGTCCAAGACGATAAAATCCACAGGATATATGAATTTATCAACTTGAACTAAGACATTCTCCACTGTCCCTCTTGGTACTTTTATTGATCTATCAGCAAGTAAAAGAGTTACAGATGTTGATTTTAACTCTCCGAGATTGAGCTGCTGATAAACTGAATACGGCAATAAATTCACACTAGCACCAAGATCAAGTAAGGCTTGTTCAATTTTATGACTTCCAATAATACATGAAATTGTAGGACAACCAGGGTCTTTATATTTCAAAGAATTATTGTTCTGAAGAATGGCACTTACTTGTTCAGCTAAAAATGCTTTCTTTTTCACATTCAATTTTCTTTTTACTGTGCATAAGTCTTTCAAAAATTTTGCATAAGATGGAACCTGTTTAATAGCATCCAGTAAAGGAATATTAACTTTTACCTGTTTGAAGATTTCAAAAATTTCAGGATTGTGATTCATCTTCTTAGTATTACGTAATGCATGAGGAAATGGGGGTGGAGGTGAAAGTTTGGTGTTTTCTTCATTAAGTGTAGGTTCAACACTTTTCTTGCCCTTAGAGATTGATTCATCGCTCTCATGAGGTTCAGGAATTTCTTTTTCAACAATTTTACCACTCCGAAGAGTGATAACTGCTTTAACTTGATCCATGTGTTGGCTTCCTGAACTACATGCATTTGAGTTGTTGTCCTTTGGGGTTTGGCTGTGGTTGAGAAGGAAATTTTCCTTTCTCATGAATGTTCAGTGCAGATGCAAATTTAGTAAGAGTATCTTTCAAATCAGCAAATGTTTGAGCATTTTGAGAATTAACAGACTCTTGTTTTTCAATGAATATATGCAAGGTTTCTTCAAGATTTTTCCTAGGAGGTGGGACATATGGTGCATAACCTTGATGATTTTGAAAGTTTTGGTGTGGTTGGAAAGGTGGTTGCGAAGCCTGTGCTTGAGTGTCATTCCTCCAACTAAAATTCGGGTGATTTCGCCATCCAGGATTATAGTTTTGTGAATATGGGTTATTGTTTGACCGTTTGAACGTGTTTAAAACATTGGCTTGTTCATGAAGACATTCCCTAAATGCAGGCAAAGTTGGGCAATCATTGGTAGGGTGATCATGGGTTTCACAAATGTGACACACAATTTCTTGAACAGATTTTATTTGACCACTCTTTTTCATTTCTAAGGTTTCGACTTTTCTAGCAAGGGATGCTAATTTGGCTTAAAGGTCATGGTCTTCCTTAAGATGATAAATACCCCCACTAGATGTAGTGGTTTGATTTTTGCTAGGTGCCTCACAAGTACCAGCAGTGTCCCAATTTTGAGCATTTTCTGCTAGTAAGTCAAGATAGTTCATTGCCTCTTCTGGGTCTTTTTCCTCAAATGTTCCATTACACATCATTTCTACCATTTGCCTAACTTGGGGTGTTAAGCCCTCGTAGAAATTTGAGACTACTCTCCATGTTTCAAAACCATGATAGGGACAGGTATTAAGTAATTCTTTATACCTTTCCCAACATTGGTAAAGGGTCTCTCCTGGTTTTTGGGCAAAAGTGGTGATTTGTCTTTTGAAAGAATTTGTTCTATGGGAGGGAAAAAACTTTTTAAGGAATTGTTGTTGCATCTCGTCCCATAAAGAAATGGATCCTGGCCTAAGGTTTTGTAGCCATGTTTTAGCTTTGTCTTTTAAAGAAAAAGGGAAAAGCGTAAGTCGAATTGTGTTCATGCTACAATTTTGATCATTATACGTGTTACACACTTCTTCAAATTCTCTTAGATGTAGATAAGGGTTCTCTGCATCTAAGCCATGAAAAGTGGGTAAAAGTTGGATAATGCCTGGCTTAAAATTAAAATGCGTTGCATCCGGTGGAAAAATTAAGCAAGATGGTGCACCGGTTCGTGTAGGGTTCATATAGTCTCTAAGTGTCCTAGGTCGGTTATGGTCATTATGTTGGGACTGATTGTCCCCTGGGTCTATGAGTCCCTCAATTTGATTTTCGCTTATGGTGTTACTTGGTGAAGAATGAGAAGATGAAGAAGAATTTAACAAATTATCAAAGGAAGTTTTGAAATTACCTTTTACTAAACGATGAGAATTAGGATCTCGAAACCAACCGCTCATAAAAAGAAACAAAACAAAATACAATAACAATAATACAAATAAAATATTAAACACAGGTAAATAAAATAAAATATTACACACAAGTAAATAAAATATGTAAAACTAAAAGCAAAATAAAGATAAATAATTAGAAGTTAGATTAGTGATGTTAGATTATATAATAAAAAGTTAATAGATAAATAGTAGGAGGCTTAGCCTTCCATTAAAATAAAAAGCGAAAATAAAAGGCGAATAATAAATAAAGTAAAGTACGTTAGGAGGCTTGGCCTTCCATGAAAATTAAAAAAAACAAAACTAAAATAAAAAGTAAAAAATAATAAATAAACGAAATAAAGAGTAGGAGGCTCAGCCTTCCGCGAAAATAAAAACAGAATAATAATAAAGTACGTTAGGAGGCTCGGCCTTCCATGAAAAAAAAAAATAAAAATAAAAATAAAAACGAATAATAAATAACGAGTAGGAGGCTCAGCCTTCCATGAAAATAAAATAAACAAACAAACAATAACAAAACAAAATATTAACGTTACCTCCCCGGCAACGGCGCCAAAAACTTGACACGTCCAGAATATAGAAGTTATTCCCAAGTGCAGGATTGTCGAAGTAATAAATAACCCGATGAGAACGGGGTCGATCCACAGGGAAGTAAAATTAAAATTACAAATTATAAACACTTTAAAGATAATTAATGCAGTATAAGATGTTTGTAAATATTATTTCAATTAACCAATTCAAATAAAAAGCTAAGGTTACGGGGATTCACTCTTGGCATAAGAAGTAAGAATATATTTAACTTTTTATTTTTTTATAACTCAATTGGAATCCTCACACAAAGGAGGTTCCAACCGGAAAATATAGCAATTAAAGTTCATTATCATTTATATATTGATTAGTATTTATTTCTTTCAATTATTATACACCAAATCTTATAAATGGGTTCAAGTATTTATTATGCCAATCTTTATATTTGTCTACAATAAATTAAGACTCCCACTTTACAAGAAAGGTTATATAAACCAAGACTTGTAAATGGTTTCAATAATTTATTGTGCCAAGTATTAAGTTTGTCAATAATAAATCAAGAATCACCACTTTAGAAGAAATGGTATTAATTCTACAAACAAAATAAATACATCATATATAAATTTACATAACTTAAAAATGAAGCATTAAATTCATGAATAAATATTAAACATATCTTATTACCTTGCCAAGAGCTTCACCCTTTCACCTTAGCTTAAACAAAATTATTTGGACATAATAAAACTAAATGAAAAGAAAAGAAATGGAAGAAGAAATAACATGACTTAATAGTAAACAAGAGAAATAATAGTACAAGGAAATGGATACAAAGGAAAAGTATTTAGAACTAAATTCTAACTTTCTAATTACATTCTTTAGGCATAAACAAGCCACCTATTTATAGTAAAACATGGATAAATCGAGACAAATTTGGAGGGAACCACTTGGTTGATGAAAGTCAAGAATGGTGGCAAAATAATTTGCATTCATTATCACTTGGGCACCCACTTTATTATCCAATTTGGAATTGATGTAATCCAAATTAGCTGTCACTCAAAACATAAAAGTTGTAGATAAGGCTCTTATCTTTCCAAATTGAGTGATCTCATACGTATTAGATACGTATTTCTATAGTTATGGGCCAAATACTGATAACTGTTCAAACTGGGCCTGTACTGCAGATCAATTCTGTTCTAGGCTAATTTTCACCCTCTAAAAACTCGAATTTCCAATGCTTTGTGAAATACAATATGTTAGCCCATTGAGTCAGCTCTGCACAGGATTAAGAATCACCTCAATTGGATCTTTAGGTAGAAAGTTATGCCTATTTTACTGAACCTACCACAAAACAGTTATAAGATAATTAAGTACAATATTGTAAACATACTTAAGTTAAGAACATTAAATACACTAGTAATACAAAACAATCATGTAAAACTCTTATTAAATGTGTAATTTCAAGTGTTCATCAGAAGCCTTACTGGTAGGGGTTAGTTTTGATTGTATAAAATAAATGTCCGATTGAGAATCTTGTCCTCATGAGATAGGGATATCAATTTTAATTTTTTTTAAAATCTCTCTTAATTAGATTGAATTGTATTTACATTATGAGATAGTATTTTACATTGGTCTGCCTTGTCAATACAGTGTTAGACAGATCACATCGGTCTTTTCTCAAGATTGCTATAGTGTGAGAGATTTATTTGGTGGGATTTTCCAATTAAACATGAGATGAGGCAAATATATGCAAAAGTATTACCCTAGATCGCTATAGTATGTGGACAGTATCGGTAACATATATTTGATCATGGACAAGTTAATTTGGAATACATTGACCCTAGATCGCTACAATGTGCAGATAAAGAGTATTTAGAACCAGGAATAAAAGTTGCATGAGATACAATTGACAAGAGTTGTCTACCTTTTCGGTTTATAAAGGCCAAGATTGCTATAGTCTATGGCTGGGGTAAAATGTCAATAGGGTTTACTTCCTGCTGTACAGTTTGAAAGAGTTTAAACTATCGTTATCCCGTTTAAGATATTATAGGGATTATATAAAGCAATGGAGGGGGTATCTTTAGATTAAAAATTGTATAATTGTTATACCCATGATCTAAAGCATTATCATTAACGATTAGAAATGTTCCGATTTACATCTCCTATTTTTGTCTTATAGAGATAAGACATTCATCTTATAGAGATAAGATACTTACTTTATAGAGATAAGATACTTACCTTATAGAGATAAGACAAGTACCAGCTATCTGTTAGTATACTTGAACAATACACATTAACTATAGAGTATCGATAAACTTTTAGTACTTGCTTATGAATTTAAGAATAGTTCTAGATTCAGAGAAACTTGGATATATAATTGATCAATAAATTATTAATAGGTGTTTATTATAATATCTCTTTAAAAGAGAAGAAAAATCATCAGAAATAGATAAACAATGATTTAAGAGTCAAATTATATATCCAAACCTTGATGTCTAATGATCATTAATGGGGACATGTGTACATAAGATATACAAGTAGTTCTCATTCTGAAAATTTATGCAACCCACAGATAGAGAATTGTCATAATGAAAAAAGTTTCATTTAGGATAAGGTTTGAATAGTAAGTGTTGCTATATAATGTACTTTAACTTAGAATACACAGAACCCTTGGACATCTACTTACTGAACATTGACATTTCACAGGCAGATGATGCTAAATGTGTAGGGGTATGTGATACCATATGTCCTTCTCATATTTGCAAGTTGTTGCAAGATTTAAGGAATACTATGAAGCTAGGAAAGGACAAGTGCAACTTTGCGTGGGAAATAGAGATTTCCTATATATGGCAGTTATTAGGACCTTTTAGGTCACTGCTCCATTCTGGTAATAGCATTATGTTGTATAATTAATATTTTACGTCATTCATTATTGTTGGAATTTGTATTTACGTACCATCTCATTATGTATAAATATTTAATTTTTTGTATTTATACAATTATCATTTATTATAAAATGGTTAATATTATTAATTATTAAATGGTAAAATGCTTATTACGTTTTAAACATTGTATGATCTGAATGAGTTTAGATCAGTGTTAAGAATTAACAATGCTAATAGTTATAAGTACTAAGAGTTAGTGGTGCTAAGAGTTAGCGGTGCTAAGAGTTAGCTAGTTGTAAGAGTTAGTGAAATCGAAAGAGTTAGAGCCTTGTCTGAAATAAGACAAAGATCTGAGAATATATTAGTAATGACATAATTGCGAAGAGTTACAGATGGTGCTGAGAAATGTCATTATGCAAGTATGTTCTTAAATACTATGTTCCTAATCTAATTTTATCGATGCGGGTCTATCGGTGGAACCTATTAATATATAAATTAATATATATCTATATCTGGATGGTCTAGATGGTTAGTTTTAACAAACCATGAGTTTAGTGGAAACTCATGTAGAGATACAGGCATTTAGTAAGGACTGGATGCTAAATAAACTCACACGGATCTCCAATACACATATCATAAAGCCATCAATGAAAGGTCTTTCGAGTTTAGTAGTATTTGTAGTTATTTGACCTGAGCGCTACGATGGACTTGTGAGTGATCCACCATACTTTAGTTTCACATATATTAGAAACCTTTCATGGTCAGACAGCTGGGTGTCGCTGGGTATGGTCCGATACTCATGGAATTTGGTGTGTGTAGATATGGGATCCATTAGCTCATATGAGTAAGTTGTATATCTAGATGCGCTAAGATTATATTTCAGAAAGTCTTGTGGCCACAAGCATAAACCTCAAAAAATATATTTCGAAGGGATAAACAATATCACAAAAGTGTTTGTAGATATTGTTTATGGAAATATAAATCTCGAGATAAGTTCATGGTTGAGCAAATAGAGATTTGACGGTAATGATCTATATCTCTGCTCTTATAGGATATAAATGGCCGAAGGATTATACGAATATGCTATAACCTCAACTTGTATAGTCTAACGCGTTGCTTTGTAGTATCCATAACTTGTGTGTAGGGCATTGTTTATGGACGTATGGAGGAGCTCCATATGATAAACTGGGCGTGGACCTAAAGAGTCTTACAATATGAAGTGTACTCGTTGCGCACTACGGTAGCGAACTAGATTGATAATTTAATCCAATAATTCTAGTAAAATAGAGTAATTATTTCAAGATCCCTCCGGATGTGCATTTGTCAAGATTTAATTGTTAAGTACATTACTAGATTAGTTAACAAGAGTTTTTAATCAATAGGATGTTGACAAGTGACACAATTTGGTCCATGAATTGAGTTTACCTTAAATTTACCATTTAACCTTATTAGCAAAAATAAGTAAGGTAAAAGTAATTATTTAAAATTATTTTGAATAATTAAATTTTATATTATTAGATAATATTAAAATATATTAATCATGACAATTGTATTTTTTTATACAAAGAGAGGTCTAGATGTTGGCCATTTAATTACCTAATATAATTAAAATAATTATATTTATTAGGTCAAGATTAATTTATGTGGCCATTAATCTAGTGCTTGATATATTTAATTGAGTGGATGGCCAACAATGATAATGGTAGGAGCATTATGATGATGATGTTGGAAATGCAAAATGAATGAATTAATCCATTAATTTTGTTTATGAATAATTCGGCAAAGGGAGAGAGAATGTGTTTTTTGGTTGTTCTTTCTCAAAGTCTTGGGAAAAGAAATGAAATCTCTTTTTCTCTACTTATGGAAGTCTATCATGCATCAAAGAAAATAGAGAAAGAAAAATTAGTTTTGCACAAAAGTTATTTAAAAAATTATTTTTCTATAGAAATTGTTTCTAAGTTTTTTTATGTGAGAAACATAAACATATTAATCATCTCTATTTTCTTGGAAACAAATAATTGTATTCAAAAAGTTTGAATACATATTACTGAAAATTCTAAATCAAAATTACTATTCTAACTCTATAATTCCACCAAATCGTTATGGATTAACTTGTTCAAGAATACACTTCAAGGTGAGCTCTTCACTTGGATTGTTGAAGGACTTGAAAATTTTGTAAAGCTACTTTTATTAGGTAAGTGTTCGTTATATTTTATTTTTGCCCAATTATTCATCATATATAAATTTTATATAATAGTTATACATAAGCATATATGTGATATATGTGTTTAATTTGTAAGATTGAGTGTATTTTGTTAACATGCTTCCGCTGCGTATGGTAAATTTTTGAAATTATATGTACATTCATATATCACACACTTAGTCCAACAATTATAAGACGAATCATATCACTTCCTATAGCAGACAGAGAGGGTTATCATAAACACATTAGAAATAGTTTCTCATGTTTATATGATAATGATAATATTTTGCTAAATGAGTGTCAATGAATGAATGACCATTATATCTGTAATACAACAGAAAATGTCTTGAATGTGTAGGTGAATAGAATAAATAGTAGTTTGAGAACTTTGAATAATGAGAAATAGTGACGCATAAGATTAAGTCATATAGTCATGAGACGATTATCTTATATAGTTAATGATGGTTAGATACTTGATCTAATTCTGAAACTTTGGCTAGTTTATGAATTCAAAATTCAATGGATAATAACCAAATCTTAGTGTAGGTGTTAGTTACTAGGTCGCTGATTTATTGAAACTAGTACATAGTGATATATTCAGTCCAATAAATTATATTGCAATTGGTGAATTTTCATACTTTATTGCCCTTTTAGTGATTGTCACCATGCAGACACATATTTCTAGGAAAAATAAGTTGGAAGCTTTTGAAGTGATCAAAGGTTTCAACTAAGAAGTATAAAAATAAACCTTTGTGTATATCAAATGTCTTTGATTAGATTGAGGTAGATTATACATAAGCAGTGTATTCAAATTATTTAAAGGAGAATGCAATTCTCGCTCAACATAATAGTCCAGATACTTCTCAACACAAAGGTGTCTTGGAGTTAAGGAATCAAACGTTATTAGATACAGTTTGATTCATGTTGAGCTTCATTGATCTTCTAAAATACCTTTGGGTTAATGCTTCAGAAACTGTCATTCACTTGTTGATAGGGTTCCATCGAAACTCATTCCTTCTACTCTGTATAAGATATAGACTAAAAGAAACAGAGTCTTAAGTATATTAAGGCTTGAGGATGTTCTGTTTGTATAAAGAGTTACACAATAGGATAAACTTGCGCCCAATGGTACAAGTATTAGTTCATTGGGTATTCCAAACATTTGATAGGATACTAGTTCTATAATCTAGAGGAACGAAGCTTGTTCATTTTTCATAGTTCCACTTTCCTAGAGAAAGAGTTTCTCATGGATCGTAAGGATTATAGAAGGACTGGACTTGATGAAGTCAATCAAAATATATATGAATCGATGGTGGAATTTTAAGTTCAAATGAGTGAAATACCTTTACACACTCTCCTCATAGGTTAGAAAGAATATCAAGGCCATCAATGAGGTATGTGACACCTGAAGGTACCTTTGGTGTTTTCTTAGTTAAAGATAAAGATCCTATGACTTATAGAGACACGATGTTAGACATCAATTTGGGAAGTTGGCATAATGCCATTAAATCCAAATTTGACTCTAAACATGACAATCAAATCTGACACTTGGTTGTGCTTCCATAGAAATTGTTCTTATATGTTGTAAAGGAGTTTACATAATGAAAGTGTGGACCCGAAGGTAGAGACCTTCAAAGCCCCATTGGTGGCAAAAGGTTTATACTCACAAATCTAGAATCGGAATTGAGAAGACCTATTTCACCAGTTTCCATGCTAAAGTCAACTTGAATTTCATTAGTATTTCCAAAGCTGAAATATTTATTTTGATGAGGTAATCAGAGGTTTTGATTTCATCAAAATAAAAAAAGAAGTATATGTGTTCAAAAAAGGCAATGGGAGCAAAATTGTCTTTTTAGTTCTCTATGTGGTAAATATGCTTAATGTCAACAATGACTTTAGGATGTTGCAAGTCAATCAAGTAAGAGTTATCTAAGTGAGAACATCTCCATAAAATATTTGGGAGAAGCTTCCAGTATACTAGGTATAAAACTTTATAGAGATAAAAGTTAGAAAGTTGATAGGACCCTCCCAATCTTCGTATATAAATGAAATTCTTGAAAGGTACACTTTATTAATTGTGAGACAGTTAATGTATCTTTCAGACATGGCATTCATCTTTTAAAAGAAAGTGTCCTTGAAAGAAGATAAAAAAGTTAGAATGTCTAACTTACCCAGTACATCAGCAAAAAATAGCTTGATGTTACCATGTTATGTGTGAAATCTAATTCTTGATGGCTGTAAATGTTATAAGCCAGTATCGGTCTGATCCAGATTACAACCATTTAATGGTTATGAAATATATCTAACATACTTGAGAGGTATAGAAGATAAGTTTTGAATTTTCTTACAAGCCAAATGATACATAGACTCAGATTTTCAGTCTGGTCTAGATGATAGAATGTTTACATCTAGTTATGTGTTCTTCTTCATCAGTATCAGAGCTAATTGGAAATGTGTTATATAGATATCCACAACTAATTCTACTTTGGAGGTAGAATGTGTTACAGCTTAAGAAGCCTACAACGAAAGCATTATAGATATTTAAGTTAGTTTGGATCCCATCTGACTATAATACAACAATAACAGAGTAATTACTTAAGCCAAGAAGTCATATGGTACACCAGTATTATGATAATATGGACTCTAAATGCCACACAATTAAAAAGTTCTTGGCCAATAGAGATGTAATAGTGTCCATGATTCAATCCATGGATGGCGTAATAGACCTACTCTGGCCTAAACTCATTGGGTTGTTGAGAAACATGTAGAGTGTATTAGTATAAGATACCACTAGGAATGGTACTAAAGCAAGTGAGAGTTTATTAAAGTTGGTGCTTATGTGCTATTTCAATATTGTATAGATATTAATTGTTAATATTTATACAATATACATTTCAAATAGAATCATTAATATTATAATAAATGATATTATGCTTGTTACGTTACAAACATGTATGATCTGAAAGAATTCAGATCTGACCTAAAAGAGTTTAGACTAAGGTTAAAAGTTAGCAACACTGAGAGTTATAAATGCTAAGAGTTAGCACTACTAAGAGTTAGCAGCTTATAATAATCAATGAAATCTAAGAAGTTAGAGCATTGTCTATAACGGGACAAAGACCTGAGGGCATACCAGTAATGATATAGTTGTAAAAAATTTTAATTGGTGCTAAAAATGTCATTATGCAAGTATGTTCTCAAATACAATGTTCTGATATATTTTCATCTGTACGGGTCTATTGATGAATCCCTTTCATATATATCAGTGTATGCTATATCTGTATAGTACAGATGGTTATTCTTAGTTGATCGTAAACTTACCGGAAGCTCATATATGCATACAGGTATTCAGTATGGACTAAGTACTGAACAGACTTATAAAGACCCCGATAAACATCCTATGAAGTTATCAATGGTAAGTCCTCTTGAGTTGAGTAGTATTCGTGATTCTCTGACTTGAGCATCACGATGGAGTTGTGAGTGATTCACCATGCTATAGTTTCATGTATGTCAGAGACATTTCATAGTATGACCACTACATATCGTTGAGTATAGTCTGATGCTCATGGAGTCTGGTGTGGATAGATATGGGATCCGTCAGCTCACATAGGTGAGTTATGTATTTTGATGCTCTAAAATTGTATTTTAGAAAGTCTTGTAGCCATAAGCATAAACTTGGAAAAAGAGTTTTTCGTAAGGTTGAATAATATTGTAAAAGTATTTGCGTATATTATTTATCGAGATACAAATCCAGAGATGGATTCATGAACGAGCACATGGAGATTTGACGGTGATGATCTATGTCTCCGCTCATCCCGGATATATATGACAGAAGGCTTATACGAATTATGACCTCAATATGTATAGTCTAACGTATTGATTTGTAATATCCATGACGTGTGTGTGGGGCATCACCGACTCATGGAATAGATCCATTTGACAAATCGAGTGTGAACCTAGAAAGTCCTACAATATGAAGTGTAATCATTGTGCACTAGGGCAGCGTATTGAATTGAATAGTTTAATTCAGTAAATTTCAATAAATTGGGATATTTATTTTAGGTTCCCTCAAGATGTGCACGTGTCATGACTTAAGAGTTAAGTACATTAATTTGTTAACAATAGTTGTTGAGAAATGTGATGATGACACCTGGCACATTGTAGGTCATTTATTATTTAACTTTAAAATTATCAAAATTACCTTACTTATGAGACAAGTAAAGTCATTTAATTTCTTAAAAATATTTTGAATAAATAAATGTATTAATAATTGTTATTAATATTATTTTAATTAAGTCAAATAAATATTATTTTAATAAATGACACATGTTTATTTATTATTAAACAAATAAAATAAAAAGAAACAAAATGACAAAGAAGTATGATTGTGGGCATTTTCATTTGACTTGTTAAAATACAAAGTATTGCATTTGAAGTGTTTTGTTGTTGTAACCGTTGGCTTCCAAAAAGAAAAATATTTTTCATTTTGCCTCGTCAATTTGTGGGAAATGGTATTAAACAAAAGGGTATGGTCTTACTTGCTTGGTGCGGCTCTTGTTTGACCATTGGAAGGAACAAATAAAATATGTATAAAATAAAAAGAGTTTTCATTTTTTTAGTAGTGTGTGATTCGGCCATTTGGAAGGGTGTGAGGAAGACCATTTGGAAGGGTGTGAGGAAGAGAGCAATTTTGCAATTGTTGGTGAATTGTTCATCTTCTCTATAGATGAGAGAGTAAGTATATTGCATGAGTTGTAAAAGCTCTTTATCTTCTTCGTTTTATTTAACATTGGTCGACGATGGCAAGTAAGAGAGAAAATGTTTCTCTCCTTGATTTTTATTTGCAAGGCTAAATAAAAGAGAAAAAGGGAAATTTGTTCTTACGAAAGTTGTTCAAAATAAATTTCTAGTTTTTGAAACAAATATAAAAATTATTTAAAGAGTTTAACTAGTAATCCCTAACTTAAAGAGTTTAAACTATAATTAAGAGTTAACCAAGGTGATTAAGAGTTAATCATTATTTGTGTTTAAGAGTTAAACACATTACTGAAAAGTGAATCTGCTATTCATGCGATCCAAGCCTACCTCAGTTGGATCTTAGAATTGTCAATGAGTACGCTTTGTGGTGGACTTCAATTCAATAATTTTTAAAAGTTTGACAGGTAATTCTCGAACTTTAGTTTTATTACAGTAATGAAACGTAAATTTTAAGTGTGTGTGTTGAACTATAAAATAGAGATTTTCTCTTTCGTTGCACTAATTTGTATATATTATGCATAAATTAAATAGTGATAAACACGCACCATATGCACGTGCCTTAGAAAATTAGCATGCTTTCAACAACAACGTAAGGCATCCTCGATGAGGGCTTACGCAACCTTGATAAGCGCATTTCATATGGGTTTACACGGCCACGATAAGGTTTTACAATGGCATAAAGTGGCCTCAATGAGGGCTTATGTAACTTTGATAAAAGCCTATTTGGTCTCAATAAGAGCCATTGTAGCTTCATTAAGGGCTTGTGTAGCCTCGGGTCTTTGGTTCTTGCTTTGATTCATGGCTTTTTGGCTCTTTTGGTCCTTAACCCTCGAGTCCTTGATTTTTTGCTCCTTGGCCCCTTAGTTCTTAGCCTTGGTCCTTGGTCCTTGGTTCTTGGCTTCGAGTCCTAGGACTTGGGCTCCTTTAATTGCAGAAGGTCAATGCTTTGCCTGAGGCCTATTTATAAAGTTGTTGAAATTTTTTGGCCAAAAACAAAGTTTTCCAGAACTAGAACTTGGTTGAGTGAGAAAATCAATGTGTTTCCCTAATCATCTCATTTTCTCTCATTCCCTTGCCACCTCTCTTTATCAACTGTAATCGATCATCGTTAGGTTGTTAGCCATCACGAAAATAGAAAGGATCGCTATAAGAGATGTTGACAACCATAAGGAGGTTGTCGGCCAATGATGATGGTGGTCGAGATGATGAGGACAAAACGATGGCAGTGGAATGATGGATGGCCTCGATTTTGAATTTTTCTAACGAATGGATGCACTGGTTAATTAGATTTTTCTTTGCAAATGTCTTCGTAGAATAATGGATGTACTAGTTAATAAGATTCCACTTTGCTGATGGTCTTTGGTCTTAAATGACGTAGTAGTTGAATCATAGTAAATTTGGAATATAACAACACTTTTTCAATTAGGATTCACTTTATTAGAATCCGACCAAAATAAGGATATTAATTTTCTTATTTATTTAAAATTTTCTTATAGAGTTTTACTACAATAATGACAATTCTCATTTTATTCATTTAGGACTCTTTTTAGATCTAGTAATAAATTTGGCTTATACCAAAATTCAGAAGTGAACAACTTATATATCTTTTTAATCTTTTATAATTAGGTAATATTATTTTTATGATTATATAGTGTTATATATTATCCAAATTAAAGAAAAAAAATTATATTTGGTCCCCTAGCAAAAATCTCTCTCTTACCGTATATTTTGACCCGTTAACTCAATATCCTATTTCTCCCTTGATTAGTCATAAGTGTCGCATTTATTTTTTTTACCCTTAGATACGAATTCTTTTTTTTTTTTAAATGCTTATTACAATTATATTTTGTATTTATTACAGGAAAAATATGTATATAATTTAAAAACAGTAATTGATGCAGTCAAAACTAATACTAACACTACTCTACAATATTTCTTATCGTTAAATTCAGTTTGTTGATTAAAACTCCGTCACCAACGTCAATTAGGTTCATCAATTAGAAGAACTAAACTAAAGAGAGTTAAATAATATCAATTGTTATCCTTAGAGTAATAATCGAACTTGCTTGATTTTTTTCGATGGAAGCAGGAAGTTGAGACATCAATTTTTTCTGGCGCCACCTTTAGAGAAGAAATTCCATTTAATTTCTAAATATGCATGAGGTAGGGGTACGAAACGTTTTAAAAAATAATTTGTTGATATCATGTATTAGTTAGTTGTTGAAGACTATTTAAACTTTGAGTTATTATTAAAAAAAAATAGTAATAATCATTTAAACTTATTATTCTCGAACATATAAATTTCGAACAAATGAAATGAGAAAAAAATACGGAATGATGAAAATGTTATTCACCAAATTATACAAAAAGAAAAAGATAAAATTGAAACGTCCCTTAATTACACCGTGAGAGAATAATAAAATAAAATTGTAGTTAAAAATTTATCTTCACACAAACCTCTTTTTATAAAACATTATAAATCATATGCTACATCTATTCTAGTTGTATGTCGCACGTTATCCCGAGAAATATATATATATATATATATATTAGGCAGGATTTTATGAAATTATATTATATTAATACACTGTAATTAATATATATTTAAATTAGGCCTTGACCAATTACCTCCTCTTTAGTTTTGAGTATTATCCACTTTCTTCTTGATGTTTCATATTATTCAAAAAAATTATTTATTTGTATAAAAAATTCTGTTAAATTTTAACTTTTATTATCTTTTTACTAATTTACCCTTATATTGATCACATCATTGTTGTCATCATCTTTTTAATTTTTTTGTTGTTGCAGAAATTAAAAATATAAATATTTTAAAAAATAATACAAAAATAACAAAACTATAACATAAATGGAAGGATGAATATTTTAATTATTTTATTTTATATTTTAGAATTTCATTAATATTTAATATTTTTTAATACATTAGTATTTAATGCTCATTAAAAATAATAAATATGTTGTGAATTTTATTATTATTAAAAAAATATTAAGCACATAATTAAAATACTATAATAATAAAAATCATAACATATTTATGTTATGGTGGAAGGATGAACAATCTAATTATTTATTATTTATTTTAATTATATATTTTTTAATAATATTTAATATTTTTTAATACATTAGTATTTAATGCTTATTAGAAATAATAAATATGTTATAGTTGTTTAATTTTTTTAAATAAAAATACTAAAAAATAATAAAAATAATAAAATTGTAATATATTTATTCTTTCTTAAAAGTATTAAATATTAATGTATTTAAAAAATAATTAATGAATAAAATTTTAAAATTAAAATAAAATAAAACAAAAATAATATAACTAAAATATTCAGTTTTTATTAATTTAATTATTTTAGTATTATTTCTTAAAAAAAATTATAATAATAATTTATAAAAAGATAGTAAAATAATCATGTTATCAATGTAAGGATAAATTAGTAAAAAGCTAATAAGAGTTAAAATTTAACAAGTTTTGTAATAATAAGAGATTTTTAGGTAATATAAAATATTTGAGGAGTAAATGGATAATATTTAAAATAACATGAGTCATATATAACTTTTCTTTAGAATTTAATCCGAGCAATTAAATGTATATCAATCTAATGGCCTAAAATTTATTTATAATGTTGTGTTAAAAATATAGTGTTATAGATCATGTCTCATATATATATATATATATATATATTATTTCTTATCATTATTTTTTAATTTTATAAAGCTAAAAATTTATGAGGCTGAACTGTGCAACGAAGGCTAACAATATACACCTTTACATAAATACTAAATAGGGAATGATGAAGACATTTTCGAATTAATTAATTATAATTAATTACATGACTCAACTTTTAAAAGGTCTTTAAAAAAGAAAAAGAAAAAATTAAAGTTGAAAATATGACAGGTTGGTTTGTTTTAATGTTTCTGCCATTACATCATTTTATATTTTTACTAAATTCAGAATCGTTTAATCACTATTTAAAAGAGTACTTATCTTCAATTCATAATAACACATAATGTAATATTGATAAAATCCCATTAAAAATAAAAAAAAATGAAACTTTTATTTATTTATGTATTTTGAGTGGAATGCACCTAAAGTACTTTGTTGTGTGTCAAATTATTCAATTTTCTTAACAAAAATTTCTGAATAAAAAATAAATAGTTCCAGAAAATATCATAATCTTAACAGTGATTATAACTAATTAAGAATTAAATTAATAAAAAAGACATATAGGACCATTAATAATACATTTTTATTGAATAATATTTTTTAATATTACATTAATCTACTGATTTTTACAATCATAAGTTTATTGGAATATTCAATAATGATATTCATTGAAACGGGCTCATAAATTTAGATTTAATAAAAACTAAATTTATTTCATTAAAAATTGAAAAATTTTATTTTTAATTATGCATGAGAAGGAATTGAAACCTTAATCTTCAAGTTGAGAGCTAAGACTACCCACCATTCAACCTAAAAACCTGAACATTGAATAATTTTTCCAACAAACATAAATTTCAATATTCTGCATTGCAAATGAATGGTTATTCTCTATTCGTAATAAACCAAAAACAAAAAGTTTTGAAATATAAACACAAAATCAATATTTTGAGTGAAAAATGTGTTTTTATTTATAAAAAAAAAGGTATAGTGAACAATAATTAAATCACAGTATAAGTTTTAGATAAAGAGAAAATAGTTCAAGTGAGAGGTGAGAAACAAATTTCTCAAGTTAAATTCTTCCATTTAACTCAATTTTTAATTTAAAAATAAGGAAATAGAAATTTATCCAGTGTTTTCATAGATTCCAATACTTAAAATTTAAAACTTAAAAAATATAGTATTTAATATTACAACTTGTTAATCATCTCTATTATTGTATTCAATGAAACAATAATTAAAATTTATGTGACCACTTTAAATTAAAAGGATTTATATCCTATGTGTGTGGACACAGACACATAACATATACAAGATTTTATAAAATTAGATCTCAACTAAATTTCGCAATCAAAGATTTTATATAATACTTCTCTTACAAGTGAAAGAATTTATTATTAGAGAATTGAGAAAATAACGAGACTTGACAAGATTATATAATTCGTTGCTTTCACTTAATATCACTTCTGGAATATGAAGGCTAGAGGGATTTAAATAGAATGTCAATCAAAACTTGGAAATTAATGAAAAACATGTGAATCAATCGTTGTTTTCCAATTCCAGTCGAATTTGTTGACCTGTTAATAAACATTGAAAACAAAAAGTGATGTGCTGGCTCAATCAAAATTTCAAGAATATAATTTCAACAAACAATTCACATTTTTCCTATTCAAGAGCTATGTTGTTAACTCATATTATTTTTATGCTATCAATTTGATATTTTATATTCAATTTTATGTTTTAATTTATAAGTTTTAAATTCTAACTTAAAAAACTAAAAAAAAGAAAAAGAATCTCTTTATAGTAGCCAAGCTAGACCCAGAAATTATGGTTGTATCCGAATTCAGTAATTAGGCCCTGCCCTAGTTGATTTCGAGAGAAATAGCTATTGCCACTCCCATAAATGACAAAAACAGTGGATTAACAAAAGTTTTTAGTTACCCAATTTACCCTTTACTAATATGTAATTTTACATTAGATAATTCAACTTTCAATTCATAAGGACTTTACTTTATATTTAGCACGGAAATTCTATTACCAGATAAGGACAAAAGACAGACTCGTGTTTCATTTTTTGATGTCTAGTTGCTGACACTCGAGTAAGATAATACAAGTACACGTGAGCCCTTTGTTTGTTACTCGCATGTGAGCCTGGGCTCTATCAAATTTGGTTCGTAATTCTGGACACAAATTTACGGGTCACTCTGAAGCACATCCTACACTGCGGAGCATCGCTGCTCTGAGCCTTTGGATTATGCAAATTTTCATTCAACACTTGGGATTTAAGATGGCAATGAAACGTACGATCGATTTAATCAGTAATAAATTGTTTGGGTGACTAATATTAAAAGAGTAAGGTTTTTGTTTTTCTTTGAAATGGGAATACTTCATGTACTTGATCATCTGGAACCAGGAGGATTTAAGTCCTCTACAATAAGCAACTCGAGATGACTTGGCACTGATCCATGCCATACAAAAATCAGAATTTGCATCTACAGCTAATTTAACTAAACCATGAGCAATCTTATTTACCCCTTTAGGGGTAAGAATAATTTTACATACATGATAAAAAAGAATCCATGCAAGTGATAATTCGGCCACAATCAGACCAAACTCTAAAGGGAATTGCATTCTGGCTAGAATAACTTTAACGACTAAAGCTGCAGGAGACTCTATCTCCATATCATTGTAACTTAATTCCTTTGCTAGTAACAGACCTTTGTGAATAACCATAGCAACAGCTATATGGTTGGGATAAAAGATGGGAATTTTCATTATAGAAGACAGTACTACCATTCCCAAATGGTCTCGGATAATCAAGCCAAAGCCCGGGAGGACACAATTTCTATCGCTAACAGCATCAGCGCTGATCCTCATTCGTCACCAAACTAGGGGGTCGCCATCTCTGCATTGGCTACTTGAGGGTTTGACAGTAAGCTTCTGTTGCGCGTTGCAGAATTCCTCTAAATAATCTGAAGACCACCTAAGGATCCGTATGCAGTAAAGCTTTAGTTTCTATGAATCAGTTGGTTCCTATAGTGTCATATTTTCCAAAGTCTCGCATTCAAGAGCTCGAAATTTTCATCATTGAGCTGGTGCATACATGAGATCATAAATTCTTTGAAAGTTGTAAGGTGGGTACAGAAGATGCCGTTCATCAAGCTGCAATTGTCCTATGGTTTGAGTTTCTCACATAACCACAAAGCATGGATGGTATTTTCAGCACCCACACAACACCTGGGGCACAACAGCTCTGTCGGTACATGTTGGCGATGCAAACTTACGTTGGTTGATAGCCACTCATGCGATGCTTTCTAGTGGAATATCCCTACTTTCGGTGGGATTGGTATCTTCCAAATTCGTTTCCACCACTCGTGAAGTTCCGAATTAGTAGAATAACTGACTTGGCCTTAGAAGAATGATGCGATCCAGTATCCTGATTTAATTGTATAATTGCTTTGTTTATCATAATGCCAAATTAGAGAATCAGAGCCCTGGTTATTCTGAGACACCCAAGGGTTGCTAAGAATTGCTTCATGGTTCACTTCTGTTGATGCTGACCCGAAAAAAATGTATAATGGGCTATTTTAGGAACCAGGCCCAATTGGTATTGAATCTATTTAATAGTTTGATATAATATAAAGTTTTACTTTATTAAGATTATTTCTCTTTTAGAATTAGGTTTTTGTTTTTTTTATTGTAATCATTAACAATTCATTAAAATACATAAAATACAAGCTTTTTCAACTTTTTCTTTAGTTTCTCTTGTTATTATCATTCAACACAAATTTGCGTCCTTATTGTTTTAAACTCATAGCTTTATTATTGAAGTTTTATTTGTCCTTCTTTGAAAAGCACTCAAGCTCTGCAGTTCACTTACTATCTCATAGCCTAGGTTTAATATAAACTTTGTTGTCACCTAAATTTGGTCTAACTTTATTTGGTAAATCTATCAGTTTTAGTTTCTTTCGAACTCGAGACTTTTATTAGTTTAACAGGACACTGGATATACATAGATCCCTACATTAAAATTTTATTCACGAATAGCTTTCGAGAAGGACTTGCGAATCAAGTTGATAGTCTGTGTGCCAGATTTCAACATAGCTCCGCAACTATTGTGGACTCGGGTAGATGGTAGGGGAAGAGAGGTTTAAAAGTATACAGCCGTGGAATCCACTTGTCATGGTAAACATGAACAGTTGAACCATTGCCTATTTGCCATCATACACCATGGCATATTATTTTCCTTCCCCAAATTATGTTTTTCCATACAAAGAAAGTCGTAAAAGTCACTTTTGCTTGTATGAAGGTTAAGTTAGCATAATAAAGATTTTTTTAAAATGCAAACCATTAAGGAGTTTGGATTTTGAATAATCTTCCATCCTTGGGGAGCATAGCTTGATTAAATAACAAAGAATGCAAAAGCCAAGCCTACCACTTTTTTATTTTGGCAAAGAGCATCCTATTTGTACCAATGTACTTTTCATCTCCTCTCATCAAAACCTAACATTAAGTTTATGTAGTTCTTGAATTAAAGAGTAAGAGATTTGAAAAAGGTTCATGAAATATGCTAAAATAGACTAAATGATAGCTTTAAGAAGGACTTCTCTTCCATTTGCTAAAATAGCTTGGATTTGTATCTTATTCTAAACTTTGTATTCAATAGATGCAAATATAATTTTTTTTTTGTTTCCCACTAAAGCTCAATAATCCCATATATTATTTATGGCATGTAACATGATTGACCACATACAGCTCATGATATAAGACAATATGATGCTTTGGACAGAATTGCCAAAACACATAGCCAATTTATCAAAGTTGATACACTAGCCTGATGATCTTTTGTACTATACCAGAATGTGTTATATCAAATGGAAATAAAATAATGAAGATTTTAAAGAGATGAGGCTATTGTTGGCAAAGAAAATGTGTGAAATAGAAGGCCTATAATGGCTATAACTAAAATTATGGATTTCACCTCATTGTTTTGCTTTCATAATCAATGTAGATAGATCCTCTACACATATAATGAATAAGTAAGGTGAGAGGGAATCCCCCTAATGGCGTCCTCGAATTGGTTTTATGTAACCCTAGGGTCACCATTAACAAGGATTGAATATGATACTGAAGAAATGCAATAAAGAACTTTTTGGCACCATTTCTAAGAGAAACCCAATTTTTGCAACATTGCATCTAGGAAATACCATTCAACACGATCATATGCCTTAGACATATCTAGTTTGAGGGGTAGAAAACCTTCATGGGATGTTTTCCAACATTTAATAGCATTAATACGCTCAAAGCCTATAATGGCATTATCTGTAATAAGCCAACCCAACATAAAGGCGCTTTAGATTCATATATTACCTCATATAGAATAGTATGAATCTGGTTTGCTAGCACCTTTACAATGATCTTATAAAAGACATTGCATAGGTTAATAGGCTGGTAATCAGATGGTCGCTCTAGATTAGCACACTTTGGGATCAAGGTGATTAATGTCTCATTTATCTAAGTAAAATATCCTTCATCGTTGAGGAATTTTAAACAAGCCACTGTTACATTAGGCCCTACAACATCCTAGAATATTTTTATAGAAAAAGGACGACATTTTATCCTTTCTTGAGGCTTTTTTAGGATACGTCTAGAAGACTGTATGACGAATTTCATCAGCTTTGAATGATGCATCAAGGCAAAGCCTACTTTTTTTTTTACAACTAAGACTCCACACAATCAAGAACTACTTGGATGTCATTATCTACAAGATTGAATGAGCAGAATATATCATAAAATGCATCATTACAATTTGTTATATTTCCTTAATATTTGCATGCATCTATTAGACCAGTAATTGTATTCTTCACTCCTCAAATGATTACAAGCTTAAATGGAACACCAAGCAATATTTTATGAAGAGTAAGGTTTTCTTCTAAAAGATCCTTAAAGGATATGCCTAGACTTCACAAAAGCATAAAATATATTGCATGAAACCTATGCTAAAGAGTGTGGTGAATACCAAAGTAAGAAAATTTTGTATTACCATTTGCTTGAATGGGCTACTACTATCCTGATATTGCAATATGATGCCAAAAACTTTATCAGGAAATGCCACACTTGCCAAAGTCATGCCAACCTACAACACCAGCATCTTATGACCTTGTAATATATGACAAAATAGGCATGCATCTCATGCCTATATAACCTAATTACATGTGCCACAATTAAGTATTATTCAAAGTCTTCGAACTGATTATGCTATTTACCTGTACATTCAAGACATTTTCTGTTGTATTTAAAATATAATAGATATTCAACAACTAACATTCAGCTAACAAACCATTATCTTTGTCATATAAATATATAGAACCATTATGAATATATACATGATAACTTTCATTGTCCAACACAGGAAGCAATCTAAATTGCCTAATAATGATTAACATAAAATAACAGTTATACAACATTATAGATCTTCCATTAGGGACAAATAACTCAAAATTTCCGATGCGTCGACCTATAAGAAATATTTATTTTCAGCATGAAGTTGTATTTTTCCAGGCGGCAGCAATTTAACTTTCTTCAGATTCTATAACATATTGTAAATGTGATAAGGACATGTAGTATCTAATACCCAACCAATACTAGCATCAAATATTAATAAAATGTCAATAATAAGTAAATATATATGGCAAGGAACTTCAGACAATTACGATTCCAATGTTTATCCTCACCGCAATGAAAATACTTTCCTTTACCTTTGTGCTTCTCTTTTGGCTTGGATATCACATGTCTCTTGTGACCTATATTTGGTATTTGATTCCCATTCTTCTTGCTCGTAGACTTCTTAGAAGCTTTCGAGATAGAAGATAAAGTACTGCCCTGAACGTAAAGGGCTGTACCCTTTTTGTTCATGTCCTCCTGAGCTGTCTTCAACAGATTAGGTAGCTTAGAATACATGGAATTTTACCTTGCATATTGAAGTTCATGATGAATTATGCAAATGACCTCAACAGAGATTGAATAATCAAAATATTCCCTATAGTGTTTAAAGATATGTCTATAGTTTCAAACTTCTCAATATATGAGATCATCTTAAGTACATGGGGACTCATTGGACTGCCCTCTACCAGTCGAGACTAAAATAATATCTTAGTGACCTAGTATAGCTTAACTTGTGGTCTGTCACCAAACAACTCCTTTAAATAAAGTATTATACTACTTGCACTATCTATATACATATGCTTCCTCCAAAGATCAGTCGACATTGAGGCTAGGATATATGATTTGACCTTTAAATCATTATCAACCCATTTATGATCTGTTTCAAACTCTTCTATAGTAGCTTCATCAGAAATACCTCTGGACATCTTTTGATCAATGATATTTCCAAACTTTTTTGAATCTAGAATAATTCACATATTCGTAAGCCAGTAAAAATAATTCTTATAACCTTTCAATTGGTGTGCATCAAGTATGCATACCAATGGGCTGCTCGAAACCATTTTATCTTTAAAAGATAAAATAAAAGATGTTACCAGAACATTTCAAATTGTTAAAATATTTTAGATTATGGATATAACTATTTCTATGTTTTCAATCTAAAGACGCTCTCTCACTTTATATTTTTCCTTTAATCTCTCCAATAGAAAAATGAAAGCTTTATCACTTTAAACTTTACAATTAAAAGTAGACTCAATTAGTACTTACTCCAACCTCACGCTTTAGTAATATTGGTCTTTGTAAACTCAAAAGGTGGAGAACTTATATCAATTGTATTTTATATAACTCTTACCTCTAATCCTAAACATACTTTATCCTCATGCTTTAGTAATATAAGATGAGTGTGTTTCAAATTAACTTATTAATAATCAAATATAAGCTACTGATACTACCCTCATGCTTTCGCAATATTAGGCAATATATTTGCTTATATTTACCTCATTTCATGTTTAACCTACCTAATCTAAATCACTCCGATCAATCCCTCACACTTTAGCAATATTGAAAAAGACCGAATTAACCCATCTAACACCATATCGACAAGATGGACTATATATAACACTTTCTCAAACTGAAATACATTATAATCTAATTAAGAGAGATTCTTTTCTCTATCCGCATCTTATGAGGATATTATTCTTAATCAAATATTTGTTTTGCGCAAGCATAATTAACCCCCATTAGTAAGGCTTCTATTATCATTAATAATGCAAACAAATGATCATAATATATAAAACAGTTGTATTATTACAAAAAATAAACATCACATGCAATTAAAATGCAAATAGAGTGAATGCCTTTAATGCTACAGCATTACGAATTTGAACTCCCGAGCGTGAATTCCAGTGTCCCCAATGCCTCAGTGTCAAAGAAGCACCACCCCAATGTTTCATTTGACCATCTTGGTGTCATAAAAGCCACCACCTCTGTATTATTACATAACGCACCAATATGACAAAATACAACACGCTAATGTTAATTCCAGTGTCTTGAATGCCACAGTACCAGAAATGCCACACTGTGGCAGTCAACCTTAGGTTACCAACGCCCTAGAATTAGACACATACTACCCTAATATTCATTATAACGCCTTGAACACCCTAGCGTTACTTGTACAACACCTAAATATTCATCCAATTTCTATTAAATGCCCCAGCGCAATACATGCAACACCTCAATGTTCATTCAAACAATGACCTGGTACTATAGTTTCAACACTTAAACCCATGGCACCCATTGTTTCTAGGCATTCCAAACATGCAAAAACACTCTATTTGCCAACCAAACACAACATATAGTATGCTTTGATACCAATTCTGTAGGTACATTTGTGCTTGCATGTGATGGTGATCATTAAAATATCTAGTACATATCACATACACATTATGCAGCGAAAAAAAAATTCTATTTCATATTTCAACAATTGCATACTGAATTTCAGTCTATTACAATAATAAAAATATACATTTAAAGACCATCGATATAGTTTCAATTTCTAGAGAATCACCCTGAAGCATCTTCAAAAACAATTCTAGTCCTTGACACGAGTGGGATCAAAAAGCTAGAATGATAGCTTATCTTTCCAACAATTGGATTGTTTCTTGAGCCTCTCTCTTAAGCATTTTGGTATCGCTCAAAATGGTTAAATTTGGTGTCTTAAGAGCAAATATGCAACTCTTGCATTTTTTCTTTAAACAATGGCCGAATCTTACCATCATCTCCATACAAATGCAACACTTGAATTTATATACCTTTAACTTTTTGCCATAGACACGTATCCATTTTTTTGCCATTTGTCCACCAAGTTGCCATTAAGCAAGGCCACTTATCATATTTATTTAACTAACAATAATTATTAATTAAATAATCACAAGCTTAACATTTAAGCTTCTGTGTATCCCAAAAAGATTCTAAAACAAATCATGTTTTCCAAAATTTTCTTGGATTGAACTGTTCAATCCAATTTGCTGCCCCAACACTCGACAAGTACATTTCATATTATGAGACTCTATAGGTTAACATCCATTTGTCTTATGAAACTCTTCTATGAGTTCGTGATCAATGCCCCACACATATGTTACAGATATTACAAATTGACACTTTAAACCATACAAGTTAAAGTTAAAGTTGTTGAAGCTAGTGCTTACGTGCTATTCCAATATTGTATTAATATTAATTGTTTAATATTTATACAATAAACATTTTGAATAAAATTGTTAATATTAAGCATATATAGTATAATGCTTGTAATGCTACAGATATTGTATGATCTAAAGGAGTTCAGATATAGTCTAAAGGAGTTTAGATTAGAGTTAAGAGTTAGCAGTACTGAAAGTTATAAGTACTAAGAGTTAGCACTACTAAAAGTTAGCAAGTTATAAGAGTCAGCAAAATTCTAAGAGTTCGAAGCATTATCTTAAATAAGACAAAGACCTGAAGGTATACTAGTAATGATATAGTTGTAAAGAGTTGCAATAGATGTTAGAAAATGTCATTATTCAAGTGTATTCTCAAACATTTGTTCCTAATCTATGTTCACTAATGTGGGTCTATTGGTGAATCCATTTCATATAGATTAGTGTATGTCTATATCTGTATGGTAGAGATGGTTATTCTTAGCTGACCATGAGCTTAGAGCTTATATAGGCATGCGAGTATTTAATCAGGACTGGATACTGAACAGACTCACAAGGACCCTAATAGATATCCTATAAAGCCGTTAAAAGTAGGTCATCTCGAGTTGAATAGTATTTGTGATCCTTGGACTTAAGCGCCATGGTAGGCTTGTGAGTGATCCGCCATATTTTAGTTCCACGTATGTCAGAGACCTTTCATGGTTTGACTGCTACATGTCGCTAGATATGGTCCGATGCTCATTGAGTTTAGTGCGCGCAGATAGGGATCTATCAGCTTACATAGGTAAGTTGTATATCTGATGTTCCAAGATTATATTTCATTAAGTCTTATGGCCATAAACATAAACCCGAGAAAGGATTTTTCCATAAGGTTAAATAATATCGCAAAAGTGTTTGAGTATATTGTTAATCGAAATACAAATCTGGAGATAAGTTTATGAGGATTCGACAATGTTGATCTATATCCCTACACATCCAGGGTGTAAATGACGGAAGGATTATACGTATGCATTATGACCTCAACTTGTATGGTCTAACACGCTGATTTATAATATCCGTGATGTGTACGTGGGGTATCGATCACAGACTCATGGAATATTCCATTTGGTGAATCGGGTGTAGATCTAGGGAATCTCGCAATATGAAGTATATTTTTTGTGCACTAGAACAACGTACAAGAGTGAATAGTTCAATCTAGTAAATTCTAGCAAATTAACTAAAGTATATGGTTAAATGACGGGATATACTTTGGGTTAACTTGGTAACCTAGTAAGGGCATAAAGGTAATTTTACTTACTTAATTATTTAATTATTAAATAATCAAGATATTTTATTTAACTTAACCTTGATTAATTGTTAATCATAGGTTTAGGTTAAAATTAAGATATTATTTTATTTTATTATGAAATATATTTTAACTTAACCTTGGTTAATTGTTAACCTTAAGGTTAGGTTAAAGTTAAGATATTTTATTATTTAAGTATTAAATAAAAGTTTAACTTAGCCTTGGTTAATTGTTAACATTAGGGTTATGTTAAAAATTAAGATATTTTATTATATGTAATAATTAAATAAAGTTTTACTCAACCTTGGTTAAGAGTTAATCCTAGGGTTAGATTAAAGTGAAATTACACCTAAATGAAATTCAAATTAATTTGAAACTAAATCTATTTGTATATATATGTGAAATAAAATTAAAATTCATAAGTTTTTACAATTTGAAATGGCCAACAATTTTTTCGAGATAAAAAATTGTTTCTTATTTTCATTTCAAGTATTGAAATTTATTCATCTTATTCTACTTCCCATTTATGTTGTTTATTATAATAACAAATGGATTTGTTTTTAATTGTTTAAGTATTGATCAATGGTAAAAACAAATTATTTTCATTAGATTAAGAGTTAATCTAAATAGTTTAAGTGTTAAACCAGTGCTAGATTATAGGCTGTTATTCTAAACAATCAAATCTACCTCCGTTGATCGCTAAAATTCACAATGAGTTCATTTCATGCAGACTCCAAACAAAATTTAATTCAAATGCTTTAAGGGTGATATATTTTTAATTCATATTAATTTGATTAATATGTATGTAATCATTTTTATTATTCAATTTTTTATTTCCACTGCGTGTATATATATATGATGCATATATTTGAATAATGAACACACACACTACATGTATACATCCATGGTTATTCAACACCCAATAATTGGTATCAGAGCAATTTTGTGTTGTTTTTGGTATTTTTTAATTGTTAAATAAATAAAAAATATATTTATTTAATTATTAAATAAATTTTTAACTTAACTATGGTTAATAGTTAACCAAGTGGTTAAGTTATAGTAAGATATTTATGTAAACTAAACTAGAGTTAAGGGTTAACTTTGGTTAGGTTAAGTAAAATATCTTACTAAACTCAAGGGTTAAATTTTCGTTATCTCAACTAAGCTTAATGGTTAACTTTTGTTTGGTTAAAGTTAAATAAAAATTATAATAATGATATTTTTTAAAAATTATTTAAAAGAATTAATTTATGCATGTGGAGGTTTATGAGATGCAATAATAAGAGTTATTAGTCTGCATTATAAATTAGAATTATTTTTCTCTATGCTAGTAACCACAATGGGAGCCCTGTTGGTGTGGAGTTAGTTGTGTTTGCATAGAAATAAATAAATGATTATGAATAACATTCTCATGAGATGAGAGCCAATGTTTTAAAATATCTCTTAATCAGATTGAATTTATTATATTATGAGATAATATATAAATGGTCAGTCTTGTCAATTCGGTGTTAAACGGGTCACTACGGTCTTTTTCAATATCACTTTAACGTGAAGGATTTGGTTTGTGTGATTTGGACTATGCCGGTAAAATATGAGATGAGTCAAATATATGTAAACGTGTTATCCAATATTGCTTTAGCGTGATGGTAGTGTCAGTAACATATATTTGATAATTGACAAGTTAATCTGATATACACTTATCCAATATTACTTTAGCTTGAGGATGAGTTGTATTTAGGATCAGTAGTAAGAGTTGCATGAGATGCAATTGACAAGAGTTGTCTACTTATTGGGTTTACAAAGGCCAATATTGCTTTAGCGTGAGGCTGAAGTAAAATTTCAATGGGGTCCACTTCTCACTATATAGTTTATTATTTTTTAAACTGTCGTTATCCCGTTTAAGAGATTAAAGGAATTAAGTAAAGCAGTGGAGGGCGATTTTAGATTAAAAATATATAATATTTATAATCATGATCTAAAGCGTTATTAATCAACAATTAGAAATGTTTCCCTACATATCTCTTAATTTATCTTTTAAGGATAAGATACTTGTCTTATAGAGATAAGATAAGTACATGCAATTCATTAGTACTCTTGATCTATATAGACCAACTATAAGGTATTAGAAAATATTTAGACTTACTATGAATTTAAGAATAGTTCTAGATTCAGAAAAACTTGGATATATCCAAACTATAAATAGAGCATGGTTATAATGGAAAGTGTTTCTACTGTGATAAAGTTTGAAATAGTAAGCGTTATTGTTTGAGGCACCTTGACTAAGATTATATAGACCCTTTAGACATCTGTTTACCAAATATTAACATTTTATTAGTATATAATGTTAGAAGTATAAGGGTATGATCTACCGCTTATCGTTCTCATATCTGCAAGTTGTTGCATAATTTAAAGAGTGCTACGATACCATAAAATGAGAATTACAACTTTGTGTAGGAAATTGAGATTGATATATTTGGATATCGAGTACCAACCAAGAACAAAAATCAAAGGGCAAGCAATGGTACATTTTCTTGTAGAATGTAAACCAGTAGTATAGGATGATACCTTACTTTTAGAACCTAAAGAACGAGAGGAATCCTGGAAGATGCACGTTGAACAACAAAAAATGAGCTAGATTAGGCATCAAAATACAGAGTCCAAAGGGATTGATCTAAAAAATGTAGTGAGATTGTTATTTCCAATATCAAATAATAAAACTAAATATAAGACATTAATTGAAGGATTTATGGAATAGAGGTTGTGATTCATATGAAACTATTTATCCCAATGCTAAGGACCAAAATGGTCAACCTGAAGCTCAATGACGAATCACTTTCCATGGAAAGAAAATTTTTCTGATGAAGCATAAGATGTTGCTTCCATTCACCATGATTTACATAAAAAAAGATGCTCAAGCAATACCATAAGAAAATTCGTAAACGAGAAATTAATGAGGGAGACCTTGTTTTAAGAGAAGCTCTTGATATCAACAAGAAATAGAATGCTAGAAAATGGCAGATATATGGGAAGGACTTTAAATGGTTATTAGAGAACTAGACTTGGGAGTTTATCTATTGCAAACCATAGATAGAGAGTAAATCCCCACATTATAGAACATTTCAAAGTTAAAGAAGCATTATGTGTATGATAATTTACATAATTACTTCAATTAAGTTGATAATGATTTAAGTTATCTTTATAATCATAATAAATTTTCCATTATCATAAAGTCTTCCTTGGAAGATCTTTGACTCTTAGGTCACACTTCCTCAAAATCATAGACGATATGAGAAATTGACTAAAGTCTTCTTTAGAAGATCATAAACCTTAAGGGTCACTATTTCTTGGAAGTATAGATGATAAGACCAAAAAAAAGCGATCTTCTTTAAAAGGAACTCTCTTCCTTAAAAGATCATAAACCCTAAGGTCTCTCTTTCTTAGAAGCATAAATGATAAGACAAAAAAAGAACGATCATCTTCAAAAGGAACTCTCTTCCTTGGAAGTTTGTAGACCCTTAGGTCACACTTCCTTGGAAGCATACATAATATGATGAATTGATCAAAAGTCTTCCTTGGAAGATCATAGACCCTTAAGTTACTCTTTCTTGGAATTACATATGATAACATAAAAAGATAATCTTCTTCAGAAGGAATTCCCTTCCGCAAAGGCAAAAAGTATTCATTGAAACATTATAGACCCTTATATCACTCTTCCTTGGAAATACAAAAGATAGGACAAAAAGATAATCTTCTTCAGAAGGAACTTTCTTCGGCATAAGTTAAATTCTTCCTTAAAAGATTGTAGACCCCCGAGTCGTACTTTTCGAGAAGTATAGATGATAAGATGAACTTCTTCAGAAGTATTTCCTTCTTCTGAAGCATAACGTTTATCTTGAAAAAGCGTACATCTTTAAGTTACACTTCCTAAAGAACACAGATGATAAAATAAAAATATACCCTAGAAGTGTTGTGAACTTTTAAACATAACTGCGAGATTATTGATTGAATTGAAATATGATTTAGAGATCAAGCCAAGTGCGTAGGGTGCGCACAGATCGAAGACGGACGCGAAAGGAGGCCAAAAATGAAGAATGGCGCACCAGGCGCTAGCGCTGCGGCAACCAGACGTGAGCACCGTGGCGCCCAGTCCAGAACCTGAGTGCCACAGCGCTCAGTAGAAGCGCCCAGCTTTGCAGTGATGAGAGCCCAACGCGCGGCGCTAGAGACGGGAACAGTATCTTGAAATAAGGAAACTTCCTTATTTTGTCTCCCACTTGTTTCAGAACTCCCTAATACGACTCCCACACGTATAGGGTAAACCTAGGTCATCCCAAGGCCTATATAAAGGCTGTCAATTGGCTTGTAAATATATCTCGGTGATCAACTAGAAATTTTGACAATCTTTGTGATAAACAAGAGATCTTAGTGGTTCTTTGTGAGAGAAAATCCCTAGAGTGAGAGAGAGAGTTTTCTTTGTGATCTTTCTTGTAAAATGCATACTTTGCGAGTGTCTGTGATTCATAATAAGAGAAGAGTGTGATCTTGATCCACCGTGGATGTAGGCAAGTTGCTGAATCACGTAATTCTTTGTGTGTTCTTCTTCTACCCCTTTCTCTATTTATTTCTTAGTAACTTATTCTGCATTATTATATTGCTTGGGTGAATTTTTGTTTGCTTGTTTGTGTGCTTCCGCTTCAACAAATTGGTATAAGAGCTTTGGTTCTAAGCAAACATGGCCACACCCAAGTACGAGGTAGAGAAATTCAACGGTACGAATGACTTCAATTTGTGGAAAATGAAGGTTAAGGCGTTATTAGTGAGCCAAAGGCTTGGTTTCGGCATTAGAGGAGACTGCAGCTCCATCTAGTGATGAAGAGAAGATGCCAGAGTCATCTAGAGCCGAGGCAGAAAGAAATGACATTCAAGAAAGAGCTCATAGCACAATCGTTCTGTCATTGAGCGATAAAGTATTAAAGGAAGTAGCAGGTGAGATGACGGTAATAGGTCTTTGGAAGAAGCTTGACTCTCTTTATATGAGGAAATCATTGGCCAACAGATTACATATAAATAAGAAACTGTATCAGCTGTCCATGTCAGAGGGGACGCTGATGAAAGATCATATAGACGCCTTCAATAAGATCATCCTTGATCTTGAGTCTATCAACATCAAGATAGAAGATGAAGATAAAGCAATTATCCTACTGAGTTCACTCCTCAAGAGCTATGAGAGTTTTTTTGATACACTACTCTACGGTAGAAAGAGTTTAACGATGAGTGATGTGAAATCATCATTAAACTCAAAGTTATTAGGAAAGCAGACCGAGGGCAATGCAGAAAGTTTATTTGTAAGAGGAAGGCCCTTATATAGGAATGGGAAGAAAAAAGGCTCAAGCTTGAATTCTAAGACCCCTAGGAAGTGCTATTACTGCAAGAAAGAAAAGCACTTCATAAAAGACTGTCTTGAGAAGAGAGCACAAGACAAGAAGAAAGCGAATGCTGTGCTTGCCTATGATGATAGCTATGATAGCGTAGAGACACTCATCGTTACTAATGGTATAAACTCTGAACAATGGGTTATAGATTCTGGTTGTACTTTTCACATGTGCTCGCACAAGTCTTAGTTTACAAATTTTCAGCCCAGTAGTGGTGGTAAGGTCCTACTGGGTAATGACGTTGCGTGTCAGATGATGAAAATTGGTAGTGTTAAGCTTAGGCTGCATGAAGGGCGAGTGAGAGAGTTGATAGATGTTAGCAGAAGCTTAAGCTCAACAGAAGCACGCCAGCGCCACAGCAATGAGAGCCCAGTGCCGTGGCACTAGAGACGGGAATAGTATCTCGAAATAAGAAAACTTCTTTATTTCATCTCCCACTTGTTTCAGGACTCCCTAATACGACTCCCACACGTATAGGGTAAACCTAGGTCATCCCAAGGCCTATATAAAGGCTGTCAATTGGCTTGTAAACACATCTTGATGATCAACTAGAAATTTTGACAATCTTTGTAATAAATAAGAGATCTTAGTGGTTCTTTGTGAGAGAAAATCCCTAGAATGAGAGAGAGAGAGTTTTCTTTGTGATCTTTCTTGTAAAAGGCATACTTTGTGAGTGCCTTGTGATTCATAATAAAAGAAGAGTGTGATCTTGATCCGCCGTGGACGTAGGCAAGTTGCCGAACTACTTAATTCTTTATGTGTTCTTCTTCTACCCCTTTCTCTATTTATTTCTTAGTAACTTGTTCTGCATTATTATATTGCTTGGGTGAATTTTTTTTACTTGTTTGTGTGTTTCCGCTTCAACAATAACCTTTCAACCATTGATCAAGGAAACTAGTTCTTTTAAAAAAGTCATTAGTGCCTAACATTAATTGTGAAAAAGAATAGAGTTAACTGCTCATAATATTCTCTCATCACAACACTTTCACAATTAAAACCAATTGCTTGTCATGCTTAGTTACTTCATATTAGAAGAAGGAAAATTAAGTTCATAAAATAATGAACATTCCAGGTTTAGAGAAATATGCATAAGCGTTTTAGTTGTTGTATAACATGTGAGGAACTAACACTTGGTAAAATTTTTACATACTTATAAAATCATTGTTACTACATTAATGATTATATATTGATGATTATTTAATTGCATTGATGGACTGTATAATAAGTTAAAGGTTAATAGCATTTAATAGAAGAAATAAAGCCAAATCAAAGTAACAGAATATTGCTTATTATTATAAAAAGTCAATTACAAAATTTCAAAAGACTTACAAAATGAAAAAAAACAAGAACCTGGTTTCGCCATTATCCATTTATAGGTTCCAATTTTGCAATGTAATGGTTAAGGGCCTATTTCATCTGTTCCAATGTTAATTCAAGTTCAGTTGAACTCATCTGCATGACCCTCAGGAGATTCGTTCCAACAACAGCATAGTTCATAGTTTCTCAGAGGTGGTCTCATCCTTTTAAAGTAAGACATTTACAATAAAAACTTGATCTTATAGGGACAAATTGGCATTTTTCAAACAGTCAAGTTTTCCCTTTAGTGCATTAACTTCTTCTTCCAATGAAGTAACCTTATCTTTATTGGCAGTAAAGGAAGCGTACAAGTCAATCCTTTCCCTGAGTAGATAATCATTGGTTCTCCTTAACATATTATTATATGTGGTTAATGACTCTATAGTTTTCTTAAGTTAGACCACAGAGGAAGCATCAATAGCTTACCTTCAACTTTTTATTTTCTTCATCAATTCTTTGGAGCTCTCTCACCGACAAAACGATCCTACCTTTTTGAATTAATCCTCTTATGTCATATTTTTTAGCTGCTTATTTAGTATATTCACTTGTTGTTGGGATGTATTTAACTCATTTTTAAATGTATCCATAGTACACAGGTTATCTTATAAATGCTGTAAAACATACAAGTATAGCAGGAACAAACACTTAGTTAATTCAACAATCAACAACAACAAACATAGAATAAATAACTTACCATTATTAATGAAGCAGAATGTTTTTTCTTCTAGGCTTTAGTACTCATGTTGGGAAGCCTTTTCAGCGTCCCCTGACAGGCCTTGATAGATAGCCTTGACAAGACTGTTATTGAACTCTCTCCATCTGTCCCACATCTATGAAGCCTCACTTAATAAAACATAGAGAAAACTCATATTCTTTGCGAAGCGCATTACGCGAGGGAGAAGGTAGTAGTAAATATCGATATAAGGGACCTTACCACTTCCAGTAACACCCCCACTTCTCATTTCTATTTTTGGGGAGGAGTGGAGTCCCTAAGATTGGGATTAGGACTAGAGTCACTAATTACAGCAACTGGGTCCTCTGTAAAGACAAGAACCAAAAGTTAAGAAAAGGAAAGGAAAATTCCAGCAATTAGAAAATCCAATCCAAAAACTCAAAAATAAAATCAAAATTTTGGCACTTACTAGAGGGAACAAAGTCCTCTATTCTAGCATCAAATTTGAATAGAGGAGGCTTAACTATGGAATCTTAAGCCTCCCCCTATGCAAAAACTCCCTCTTTAGCATTTAGAGGAGGAACTTCATCAGTTGTTAGAGGCTCTTACATAATTTTTAGTGCCTCCTTTGAGTAGGTTTCGATGTGACTTTAGGAACTAGAACTTCAAATGGATCTGTCCTTGTCTTTAGAAAATTAAAATTGCCTCTACACTTCTTAGAACTACCAAAGACTCTCTATTCTTCAACTTTAGAGTCCTTAACCTTTTTGTTTTGTAACATGAGAGATCAAAAACCACATCAGGTAGGTCTTTTATATAAGCTTGGAAAACTGGAAGAAGAAAATAAAGATTAAAAAGTTTGAATATAATTTTATAGAATGGGAACTCAAAGATAAGAATACTTACCATCTTCATCATGTAGAGGATGCAAGGAAATTGATATTTTCACTGAAAGATTAGAAGGAGGAATGGAAGAAGGTAATGATAAAGGGACCAATCACAATCGCCTCTTGAATAGTTAGACTAGTAGGTGGAATAAAAAAGGAGAAGTAATCACCATCAGAGCCCTTGGATCACAAGGAGGAACTAGAGCTGAGGTTGCAGAAGTATCATTAGAGTCTTTACTTGTAGAAGAACACTAATCAGCATCTAATGAAGAATTAGAAAGAATGAAATCCATAATCTCTCCGTCTTAGGAGACCCACACTACTTGAATATCAAAAGCTACATAGAAAAGGAAACATCAGGAACTTAGTAAAGAAAAATTAGTGAAAACTAATCAGAAGATTGAGGAAACTCAATTATGTTGAGGACAATTCCCTTGTAAATATAGCTTCTATAAAAATCCTCACTAGAAAGCCTTTCATTGGAACAAAAAGGGAACAAAATTTTATCAGGGAGGCTATCACGGTACACGATGTTGTTATGGAACACCCTTATATTAAGGACATGGAACCTACTGGGATATTAAGGTCTAGAGGCATCATGGTCAACACTCTGTTTTTCATAGTTAAGGCGCAAGAAAAGTGGTGCACTTGCTCTCAGTGAATGTAGGTCAAGAGGAAGAAAAGTTGCTCATGGGAAACCATTTCTTTAAAAAAGAATTTTTTTTAAGGAATCTTTCCTTTCCAAGTATAGAGGGAAAAGAAATATCAGTCTTGCTATCATAGTAACTACAAGAAGTGGCATCCTCGTAGTGATATCTAGGTTTCTTCCAATCGCCACTAACAACAACACATCTCAAAACTACCTTTTTCCCGTTCAAAATTAGAGAACAATTTCTATATCTTTAGGAAAAAAAACAATTGAGTTTTCCTAACTTGGGGGTATAAGATGAGCAACATCATAGAGCAGATAAAAGGCATTAGGATAAATTTTAAGGAAAAAAACTAGAAATATAGAGGAACTCATGAATAATAGGAGGAATGGGAAATCTAAAACATATTAGGCGTTTTCTGAGGAAAGGGAATTCACATACTTGAACAGATGGTAGGTCATTGAAAGGTTCCCCTCTATCATAAAAGATTTCTAATGCCAATATTTGAGGGGAGTTGAAACGCGAATTTTAATTTATCAATTAAAAAAATTTTCAAACTCTTCACCATTATCGTAGAATAGATAAAGGAAATTTTAAAAATTGGGATTTCTTAATTAGTAAGAAAAAAAAGGGAAGACCAGAATTGTAAGGCTACTTTGGAATAAAAGTAAAAAGTGAAAAACTAAGGTAAAAGTCTGTGAATTTATAGGCAAAAGAATAAATGTTGACGCATCTTCTAGATAGAAAATTATTTGACTATTGGAATAGTAAGAGTAACAAATGGGTGGAAAAGTTAAAAGACTAATGGAACACATGGCGCATGCTAATTGGTTAAGTAAATGAGTATGTCTTTTAGGATTCCTATTAAAGGGATACAATCTTTCTCTTATAGGAGGAGGGGGCATATTTTTTAGGCACATCCATTAGGCCAAATCAACTTACACCTAAAGGTAGCATATAGGCAGGGTCGTCCGTGGATGGGTAGACCTAACATGGTATGTAGCATGTCGTGTCATCGTGCTTGGCCAGCAGAGACCTGGAAGCCGTGTAGTGTTGCTCAACAGATTGCAACCCAGCATGTTATGCTGGCATAAGCCTGTGATGGGCCCGTGTCGCATGAATCCATGATGGGTTGTGTTAGACATGGCTCATTATGGGCTTGGCATAAATTAAGCCCACGAGCTTGTGCCGATTATAAATTAATTTTAACTTTTTTGAGATATGTTAATTATTTTTTATATTAATTTAGTTGTAATTATATAGTAATAACAATTAAAATTATTTATTGTAAGTTAACCATATTAGATTAGAATTGTATTATCATCATAATTAAATTTTCAATTATAATTTGTTGATAAAATTTATTAATATTATTTCAAATATGAATATTTGATGCAAATATAAAAATAAATGGTCAGATTTACATTAGTATTCTTAATCAATACATCCTAACTAGGTTGACTGTTTGCTAAACTAAACATATGCGAATAAAACCGTAAGTGTACGAGTTGTGAGCAAGTAATAAAGTAGTAAGGAGAATCGTTCTCCCGATTATTGGTTTTTTAAATTAATACTAAGTATTATTATGTTAACAACCTAACTTTATCTTAAATAATTAATCACTAAGTGATTAAAAAAATTAAATGTCCTAAGGCTAACTATTAAACAATTCAAGGAGATGAGATTTCTATGGAAAAATGGGCATAGGGTCTTGATTTCACTCTATCTTTCCTAAGCTCTTTATAATTACTGATTAACAACTATTCTTGTAATTTCATTAAACAAGAATTTAGAATTAATCTCATTACCTTTCTCGAGCGTCAAATGAGATTCTATGCATACACATTTAAGTTGATATCCTTATTTAACTTAACTATCTAATCATGCATTACGCAACCTTTAAATGATTACCCTAATTTTTATTAGTCTCCAAACTCAATAAAATCTATGGCTATTCTTTTCAATTCTAACGCATAGGTTAATCTTTCTCAAGCACACAACCTATAAAGTCTAAACTATTTAATCAATTTTCTAATAGAATTAAAAGCGTTAAACTTAGAAAAAAAATAAATGAAAAACACAAGATATAATCATTACCAACTAGCAATATAAAAAAATTAGTATTTAATAAAGTTTCATCAAGCCCTAAAACAAGAAAATTAGTTATCCATAAACAAATGTACAAATACAATAATCTAAGAGTTTATAATAGTAACCATGTTTTAAACAAAAATAAATTATAAATATAAACTTTAAATTAAAGTAAATAAATAAGAGAGAAGGAAAAACTAGTTAAAGAAGTTCTTGGGGTCTTCAGTCTTCAATCTTTAAGAATCCAAGTCTTAAGAATACTTTCTCTCACTAGAACATTTTTGTTTTTCACCTCAATTTTGTGCTTTTTTCTCCTTTTTAAACGACCTTTAGCTTAATGGCAAAAATGGGCTTTTATACATCGATTGACACCATAGCGAGGGATTTTTAAGGCTGCAGCACAAGTTTTTGCCTTAATTGGCACCAAAGTGCAAGATTTTAGTGCTACGGCGTAGTCATTGTTCATATGAAACAGTACCCATGAACAATATTGTTCATGGATCACTGTTTTTTTACTATTCATTATACTACGGCCTTGATTTTTGGCGCCACGGCACCAAGACCTTGGTAACTATTTAATGTTCATGGTTACTGTAGCATTTTACTATACAATCTACTATAGCATATTTGTTATCTTTGCCTTGTTTTCTTTGGATTTTCATCTCAAATAGCTACATTAATTTGAAACTTATAAAATAACATGAACGCACATTAAAAAGTCATATATTCATGCTCAAAACAAGTGAACATCAAGTTATGAGAGATATAATATGATATATAAAATATGCTTATCATTGATACCTAGTAAACCATCTATCATTTGCAAATTCAATCTTTTTATAATAAAATATAATTTTCTATTTCAAATTATCAAATCTCAAAGTTCTAAATGCTTTGAATATGTCTTCTTACAATTTTGTTTCCGATATATTGCATCTTTCTATTCTTTTATATACGCTAAAGCTTCCAAAGTATTTGATGTCAACTTTGATCGCTTTTCATCTAATAATTTGTCCCTTGTACTAAAAGTAGATTTCGATGCTATAATAGACACCGGAGGAGTTAGTAAATCTCTATCAATGATGGATAACATAGTGTAAACCATTTCGTTTAATTTTCACTATAACAAAATATCAAATTATCTTTGTTGTTGTGTACTCAACATAAAAGAGTAGTTAGTATCCATAGTTCTTTTTAATTCAAAGGTAGTAGAAATAGTGAAACTAGAATTAACTTTTTTGACCCTTTAACAAAATATTCAAAGCAGTTTGATCATTAACAGGCTCATCATTTGTTTCTTCTATAGATAAAACTGATCCAAATGTATTTTTATAAAACAAATATGAATAATTATGTGATAAAATGTTGAATTTGGTCAAAATTATAAGAAAGTGAAGAGTTTAAATTTTTTGAGATCTCTAAAATTAAAACTTTTACACCAAACTAATTGATTCTAAAATCTATTATCACTGTATAAATAAATAACATAAAAATTTTTCTCTAATATTTTTAGAATTTAGTATCCATAACAGTACATATATAAAAAAAAACATTGGATTATCTTTATATTTAACAAAAAAAACACTAATGTTATATATATGAATCAAAGCAGTAGAAGATGAAAGTTGATAAACACATGAAAAAGCTAATGTGGTATTATTAAATACTTTCAAAAATATGTACATAGTAAACTGTAATTTTTCAATCATCTTAATTAGTATAGTGTCTTTTATTTTATTATTATAAAAATATGTAATATCGTTACTAAAATCATACAAGATTTTACTATCATATATATAGCTTTTCTACAAGTCTTCAAATCAAGTTTAAACTTTCTACTATCCATTCCATAATTATTAACGTAGCTTTAAATTCTTATAGTCTAGAAGATAACGAAACAATAAATTTTATTACTTCTCTAATTTTTTAATATGATAAACCATGTTAAACATTTAAATTAAGAATATGACAAAACACTTCAAATAAAAAATCTTAAACCACGTGCATTTGCACTTACATTTTCAAAAGTAATACTAATAAGTTTTTCAACAATTGAAAATTCTCTAAAATTATCAAGTAAAGAATTAAAAATAATAGTAGCTGTGTGTAGATATTCTAATTCACGAAAAGTAATAATTGCTTTTTGTAAATACTAATCATTATCAATATAATGTAAAGTAATACAAATATACCACAAATCATTGGCACTCGTTCAATAATCAAAAGTAACAACAAATACTTCTTTAAATTATGAGATTTCATCTATTAGATTATTTTTAATTTGATGATATATAGTGAAAATATTATTTTTAATTGCATTTCTAAGAACACGTGAGAAGTTGCGTTAAACTTACATTTTCATAAAATTTTCACACCTTTCATCTTCAACAAATAAAAGGGGTTTTTCACTACCTGCAACTTATATAGCTAATCCACTACACATGTACTGTTGATTATATTTGAATTTAAAAAGATTTTCTCTTAGGGCACTTTTAGCCATTTCAATTTGAGATGGATTTTTTGGACCATGTTTTTGAATACAAGTTTGTTAATATCGATCTAAAGGCCCGATGCAACCTAAAGATTTGCCATCTAAAGTTTTACCACACAACTTACAAAGAGTTTTTTCTTCAACTTTTCTAGTAGAGAAGTATGAAACTCTAGTGTAAAATAATTTCAAACATATAATGTTTGACGTCTTTTTAATTTTTTAATACTTCTAACATTTTTAGTTAATTTTTTAATACTTCCAATATTTTTAGTTGTAAAAGTAGATTGACTATTAGAAATTTGTGATGGTATTAAAATATTTTCTTCAATCTCATTAGGAATGTTAAAATGTGTCATTGAATTGAAATAAATAATTATATTGAGAATTTGGCATTCGATGAATAAAATTTAAAATTAAAAAAATAATTTAAGAGAGTTGAGAGAATGAGAGTGAATTGTGTGCCTTGAAATTGCGTTGTGGGTGCCATTATATGACCAAAAATTGATCGTTTATCAATGGTCAATTCTTTTGAAGAAAAGATGATAGCTAATCATCGGTCTTAATTAAAAAAAACAAGGTTTCAAGCTGTAGGCCAATAGCTATAGGGATTAATAATAAATAATTTTCTTTAAAAATTTTTAAAACAAAAATTCTATGCCCAACCTATGGACATGACTCATTAGGCTAATGTACTGGCTCAGTTCAGCACGACAACATACCATCTTGGGTTGAGCCTCTGTCTGTCATGCCTGAGCTAGCACGGCATAAAAAAATTCGTCTTGTGCTGCCCTAAGCATGACAGCCGGCATGGTCCACTTACCTTGTCTACTCAAGCTAAGTGTTAAAAATTCATATTAGAGAAAAACCTCATGGCAAGACATGCCTATTTTCTCACAAAATGCAGACAATCCATCTCAAGTAATTCGAATCCACCAATCCATGATACCACAAAACAAGTTGTGGGCACTATAGGAGATGGTACGGGCTGGAACTCAAGTTTTATTACCAATTATTATGCTTTAAATACTATTCTTAAATTTTTAAAATCATTGGAACACACATTTAATAAGAAATTAAATATTTTACAATATAAATTTACCTAAATATCCTAAGAACACATTTAATTTAAAATTAAATACCAATTCAACCATTCAACAAATCTATCACTATTTAAAAACAATTAATACAAGATAACACAAATTTATAAATTAAACAAGCCAACAACTACACATCAACGATTAAAATGTAGAACTTGTAAGCCACAGCAGCAACAAAATCACTCTTTAATCAAATTGAATGCCTAACTTTATGAACAAGAATATCAATTATAACAATAAAATATTTTGTTTGATTAAACATTTGCTATTATTACGAATAACTTTTAACACGTGTCTTTAGAGACTACACTAATAGTTCTTTGTGGGAAGAATGTTAGATACTCACTTAACTCTAGTCAGAAAATCATTTGTTATATAAATTAATTAACACGTACTCTTCTCTTAAAAAAAAAATCACATTATCTCTCTAACTTTTCTAATTAAAATAACTCGAGGGAGAATAAAGTGATCCATTCTTTTCATTACATTTATATATATAGGAAATTTTTCTATTTGACAAAAAAATAAAAAATTTATTTTAACCTCAGTCAATTCAATGATTTTAAATTAGATTAACCAAATATAGGTTTTTTTTTTCATTTTGCCCCTTCACAAATAAAAGCGCATTTGGCCATTGCACCCCCTTTTCCTCTTGGCCACAACTCATTTTTTTTTTTCAAAATTCTTCAAAATTTGTAGATCGGCTTCAAATATTTCATATTTTGAATTTTTGAATAATCAATTGTGGAGTTGAAAAAAAAAAAAATAGGTGAACATTTATGATTTTTTATTCTAAATTTAGTTTTGTTACATTTTTGAATTTGTTTTAAATATAATTGTTAGAAATGTGTAGGTATAGTGTTAGAAAGGTATAAAATAGATAGAAAATGAGTGTAAGAGATCGAAAATTACAAAAAAAATAACCGAAAATAGTGGATTCCGGCCATTTTTTTAATGATTATTTGTGAAGCTATGCGCCGGCATGTGTTTTGTATATATAGAATTAAAATATGTAAATTTAGTATTAAGACGTGTTAATAATATTAAAATAAGGTTGAAAATAGGTGTAAAAAGCTCAAATCAGCAATAAAATGACTAGAAATGGTAGATTCAGAGCCAGATCTACATGTGCCTCGTGACGCACGTGCTGGAGTGTGTTCCATCTGCGGGACATGAATCTCTACGCACTGACTCGTGATTGGATGCACCAAGCTGACGAGTACCGTCTAGCGCGCACTACAAGGCGCGCATCACTTCCATGTGGCATTTTTTAATTTTTTTTTAAAATTCAATATTTTTTTATTTATATTAACTTTTTTTCATTTTTATTAGTTTTTGATTTTATATTTATTCAATATTTTGTATTATTTTTAATTATTCTATATATACACCAAACTAATAATTGCTTCTTTTTTTTGTGTTTTTTCAAGTGCTGCTAATATTATCTTGGCACAAATCTCAATCATTCTATACTTTAGGGGAAGATGAGAGAGTTCTAGTGATGGTTTTGAGAGATACATTGAAAATCAAAATATATACGATTGTTCTAAAAAAATTAAATATGAAGCGTTATTGAGAACAGTTTGTCATCTTCAATGAGTTGATCAAGTGCAGAATAAAGTGATTCTAAAGTTCGAGGTCCCTTCAAGTACTATAAAGTTGAGACCTATTTCACTTGAAAATGATTACGATATAATATTATGGTTGAGCCTACAGTCGCTGACGGGGCTTGGAATTCGTACTTAGGCTGAACATTCAATCAACTTGACGGTCAGTGAATTGGGTGTTTGGAAGCTCAATTTTCTCTAACTTTAGAGTCTCTCCCATTTGTTTTGATGGAATGCGCATTTTTTTGCTACGCCACAGTTTGTATTCTTCTCATGTTTATGGGGCACTAACTTCCTATATACTTCTAAAGTCTATACAAAATTTTGGATTATTAATCATTAATAGGAAAACACAATAACATATATAAGGGAATTATATATATTTTTTATTGAATGTAAAAACATACCCCAACACCATCGAAGAGAATGTTTGCAATGTCTTCGTATAATATGGTGCTTGTACTAAACCAATTTAGAAGAAGCAAAAACAAATGGTCACCATTCTTATGTGCGAACATCTTATCACATTTTGGGATCGCCTCGTAGATCTATACATGAGAAGAAATATATAAAATAGATACATTTTCATTGCATCTATATCATAGTCAAATGTAACGTTGTTGACTATGGATCTAAATCCTTGTAGATAAACTCATTTCTACCCCTAAAGTATTATGCTAAACGTTTACTATCCAACCCGCTTACTGACGGATAATCCCTTATTCTGAAATCAATAATGAAATAAAACTCTAGACGGGAGAATCTAATATGCATGTTGCATATATAAAACTATAATTCTTCATGTAAATTTTTAGTATGTGCGCATCTTAATAAAACCTCGTGTACTAAAATACCAGAGAATGAAATATCATGTACATAAAAAAAATGATCAAAATATGTGGTTCTAAATATATCAATCAGCCTTGAAGTCAATTTCTCTTTTATTTTTCTTGATAGCCCATAATTTCGAGTAAGCAGATATAGTCAATTAGTAGAATTTATTTTCGGTAATTATATAGTCTTTTGAGACATTTTCCTTCCTGAAAAAAATATAATTATTAGCCTATAACCAATTATTAGATAATTCAAATAATTACTAAAAATTAAAAATAATTACTAGTAAAAAAAATTATTAAAACTTTTTCATCTAACAAGAAATTATATAATAATGTTAAAAAATTAAAAATTAAAATAATGACTAAATTTAGTCACAATTTTAATATATTTTTTATTAAAAAATTAAATATAAAAAGTTTTAAAATTTTAAAAAAATTGCCCTTGCGTGGCGCCACGTGGCACCATGTGAGTAGGCGTGATGTAGCGTGCGCTACAACGTGAGCATCACACTGATGAGGTGCCGGTGCGTGACTTGCTATCAACCTATTTTACTATGGCCACTGTGCCGGTCATATCTGTAGTAACCAGTATCCACGACTGGTAAGAATAAGTATTCATAAATGTATAAATATATGTATTTTATTTGTATGTTGGTGATACTTGATTTATATATTGTTATTAGTAGTGTTTGTATAGGTTAAGGTGATACTATTAGCATTGGGTTTAATTGCAAGACTTTAGATTTATTTTAGGGACCAAATTATAATACTTTGAAAGTTTTTGGGGTAAATTTGTAAATACCAAAAATTAACCACTTAGTATAAAAATACACTTTTAAAAATCCTAATTCTCTCACTTTGGTCGAGCTACCCATTTTTAGAGAGAGAAGAGAGAAATAAAGGAGAGAGAAAGAGAAGAAGAAGAAGAAAAAGAAGAAGAAGAAGAAAAAGAAGAAGAAATTGGAATTTTGGATCTTTAGAGGTATATCACAACTAATTATCAAATTATTGGTGTTAATTAAGTTAATTTCTTTAAGTTTTGATTTCTGGAAATATGTATAATTAAGGATTTGATGTGTATTTCGTTTGATGTTGTGAGAATTGATGATGATCTATAAGATAGCTTGATAAATTATGATGAATTGTGGAATTTCTGCTTGATAGTCTCTTGATCCAAGAATTTTATAAATTTTTGTAATTCGATTCTGGTTTTGAATTTTGAGTATATGAAATTAGACATGTTTAGGATCATCTGAGACTTTGAATTGATTCAAAATTCCAGAAATTGAATTTGTTGTGAATTTACCAAAATGACCCTGAAATTCTAGAAATTTCCTGTGTAAACAGTATGATACAGTGGAAAATAATTTTTGACCTATTGAATGATCTTCAAAAATTACGAATTTATGGAATATGATAATTTTGTATGTCTAATGTGATATACTCGGAATTGAGAATTTAGATCAAGGTGGTTGAAGTGTTATGATTTTCTAGAATGTATCAGCTCATTGCAGTATTTAATTAACAGATTTTTAAAGCTATGGAATAAAATAGTTTTAAAATACTTTTGGCAGTGATTTGGAAGTGAAATATTTATCATGTATTGAGATATGTGTTAAGAGTAATTATGTGGTAGTTTTATAATTTTTGAGTTAGTATATGATTTTATAAAATTGGGAGATTGAATACTGTTCACTAAGTATCTTGATCCTGTCAGGTTTGTAGTTTGGATTCGATGGTGTGTATGGAATGGATTGTGTAGGAACTTTGATATAATATTCATATATAAGAAGGATATATGAGTCAAGAATGGTATATTCTGATTTTGGAGTAATTGGACATCATTTGATGTATTAGAAATTTTGTTAAGTGTAAATGATCAGAATGACAAGTTTTGAGAAATCAAGTATTTAGACCAATTTGATGTGTTAAATGCATTGTGTATAATTTTGTAAGCTATTTAAGTATTTGTGTGAATTGTGAGGCTTATGAAAGGATTGATCTTCATTGATAGGTTAAGGAGATTTAAGCCTTGTAGTTGTAAGTGCTAAGAGGTAAGTATACTAGACTTACTACTGGAATCACAATAAACATAATAATTGTTTTGTATGATTTTGTAAATGGGGTTAAGAATATGTTTATGATATGTCAAAGTATATTTTGATATGAAATGTGAATATATGTTTATGAATGTGAGCATTGACATTTAGCATGAACATACATGTGTTTTTTGAAAGTGAGCTTTCCAAAATAAGATGCGTTTAACAAAGAAAGCTTTTGAAGTGTAATATGTCCATGAGAAATATTTTGTGATTTGAGGGTATTTGAACTCACTGTTAACTTAGTAGGTATTTTATGTGATTTGTGGAGCCTTTATGTGTGGCCTTTCCTTCGGGATTGGTATATGTTATGTGTTCCGTATGTAGGGAGGATCCTATTGGTACCTAAAGGAAGTGTGAGTCATCACATTCGTGTGGTGGCGTATTGGTACATGTGAAAGGACTCACCGATGATCAGGGTGAGGGTTTGGCTTTTACCTTCGGGCATAAGCGTTATATATGTGTGATTTAAAGACCTCACTTGTACTATTCCTCTCATACGGTATGTCACCTACGAGTGACATTTGGCTCATTATGTGATATGTAATATGTAAGTCCTACTAAGTAGTAGTTGAGTGATGGTATTCCTATTATGTATTTTGAAAGAATGTATAAGTGCTTACATGATATATGATTTGATAATATTATGATTTTGATTGATCACAGCATATCATACATATGCATTGTGTACATATATGTATTTGTATTTGATATATGAAAAATTAGTATGCTTACTGAGTTTTATACTCATTATAGTTTATGGTGATTTCAGGTAAATAAGGTGCATGTGTGCTTAGCGGATTTGGCAAGGCTTCTGCTGTTCCTTGGGTTCCCTAAGTTGCTAGGTTACCGAGTGTTTCATTTGGGGACACGTGGGATATGATTGATTTGTCCCTATTGAATAAATACTTATGTATTATTTCATTGTGTGTGGATTGGATTTGGTTTAAGTTTTATAAAGTGTGGTTATTGGATGATTTTAAGTAAGAATTTGCAATGGATATATTCTGGGCTCCCGGTAACAAAGTTGCTACTGGTGACGTAGTAGAGTGTTAATCTCTGAGAAAACTCTGCGTATCTCCGGTTTAATAATTGTCCCAGTCATAATTCAATTGCTATAATTCTGAAAGAAATTGAAATGAATGTTTAAATATTGTCAAGAGAAGTTTATATTTATATGTTAGGTTATAGTTGATTTTAGTGTTGAACTTACTAGCAACTTGCCAAGGATTTCTGTGTTGAATGAAAGTTGAAAATTTTGTGTAATATTATTTATGAGTGCACATGCAGTGAATGAATATAAGTGATGTCGTGTGTCGGATCTTTTGGGTCTGGGGCGTGACAGCTTTTAGTGGTATCGAAGCTAAGATATGATTCTGTAGACTTTTAAGTGTCGAGTCAAGGGAACCGAGCAGATGCCAAATCCTTAGGATTGTATTTGTAGCTTTGTTATATAAAAGTTTGATATATTCCTTAAATTTTGTATGATTTTGTGAAGATGACACAGTATCCAAGAGCTGCTAAGATTGTTGTTGTTGTGGATAATGGTACCTTGTGGATCTTAATGTTACCATTTAGATTTTCTTTTAAGTTATGTCTAATATGCTTAGTAAGAGTGATGTTGAATATCTTATAATGATAATTTGCATGTGATAGAGCAAATTGAGATAATTTTCGCAATGACAAAATATAGAGAAGTAGAGTATTGAAGACATCAATTGAAACAACTTTTATTGAAAAGGAAAACAACAACACAACAGCAATAGCAGCAACAAAAATACAATAGAGACTACGGAGTAAGATTTAAGTCTATTTTGCGCTTCTTCTGACTGTCATGAGTAGACCAATCTAACTGATGCAATGTTGGATTAGACAGAGGAATAAAAGACTGCAATTGATCAATCAGTTGATCAACAGTTGGAGCTGAAATAAGAATCCGTCGTGCTAGAAGTGGGATGAATTGTGTTCCCGCTGCATAGTCAAGAAAAGATATCAACCCGTCATAAAAACCATTAACATTTAACAAACCAATGGGTTTTTGGTGGATTTGTAATTGTGCCCATGAGACAATTTGAAAAATTTCCTCCAAGGTCCCGAAACCTCCTGGTAAAGCTATGAAAGCATCTGCATGCCCAAGCATTTGAGCCATTCGTTCGTGCATAGATGAGACTTGTAACTCATCCCCAACTGTTTTTCCTACAATATTTTCAATAGCTAGAGGTTTTGGAATAATACCCAAAACTCGACTACCTTTATTGTGTGCAGCTTTTGCTACAGACCCCATTAACGCTCGGTTACCTTCTCCATATACTAAATGTATATTTCGCTCAGCTAATACCTTACCAAGATTTTCTGCAACTTTTGTAAACTCTTCAGTATTCCCAGGGTTAGATCCACAAAAGACACAAATTTTTGTGAATCAACGAGCTGAGGTTTCCTCCATTGTTATGCTCACCTTAATCTTTGAATATTTTTGAGTTTGTATAAGGATGCAAAAATAATGTATTTATAGAGAAACAAATTGATAATAGCTGTGGAGCATATGTGTAAGTATGTTCAAGTATATATTTTTCTCGATTCTTGTGAGGCAAAAAAAAAAAGAAGAAAAGAATCAGTTTTACTTTATCATTTTATAAGGGACAATAGGCCGCAAAATCTTGAATAAATATATGTTGATATGTAAGTGTGATAAAATTGTGTCGGAAGCGTGATGAGTTAGGTAAGATAATTAAGAAAAGTCAATAAAGGCCTATTTTATGGATTTAGGGACTTTGTCATTTTGGCACTAATGGCCGACAATGCATCTATGACTTGAAGACTTTTTGAGAGAACAATTGGACTTTGGACATGAGGCCAAATTAACTTTATTAATTTCAAGGATTTTTATGATCTTAACATTGATTTTTGGATAGATTAAAAGCAGATATGAAGAAAGATAAAGCACACTTGACATAAAGATAAAGCAGTAGTCAGTCTCTCTTTGATGTGATAGAGCAACACGGATTTAGTTTCTGTGAAAATAGAAACAGCAATGTGGGTCAATATGAGTCTCCATGGTCGCTTTCATCTGTGTCGTATCCGTGAGAGAGGAACTTATGGAGTTGTTGTTCCCATGCATTGAATGAGGGCTCTGGCTGAGTGGAATGTGGGTCTACCATATCTTGATCTTCTCCAGGTGAGCTGGTCTGGATGAGGGATGTGCTAGCTTCCTCTTGGATTTGGGTGTCGGTTGGATAAGGTTGGGAGTCTTGAAAGAGGGATAAGTCAAGATTGGGTTGGTGTTGGTCAGGTTCTGTCGGGACAACTGGCTGAGATTGAGTAGGTTCTGTCGGGACAGGTGGCTGAGGCCATTGGTGAAGGTTATCGATTTCTTGTCTATATCTGGCATAATAAGTCATGTTTGGGATATGGTGATGGTAGGTAGAGTAATTTGTATTTCTATGATGTAAAAGATGATGTTTTTGTCTTTGTTGGAATTTGAGTATATTAGCAAAATTCAGTTCTTCTGTAAAGTCATCTTCAACCTGTTCTCAAGGTGCAGCATCTTCTGGGGAGATCCAAACGGATGGAGGAATTATCTGGTTTTCTTGAGCAAGAATTCTTTCAAGTTCTCTCTTTTGCTGGATTACTTCTTCAGGCCAGAGCTTAATTGATCCTTTTAGTGAAAGGGTAAAGGTGAGGTAATCCTTGACAGTGGGGTAATAATGGATTTCATGATCTGAAACAATCATACCATTTCATTGGAGAAGTAAAACAGACCAAAGATGTTGTCTAGGGACTGCAGCATTTGTGTTGTTTGCAATCATGTGTTGAAATTTAGTTATCCACCATGTCTTTGGGTAAAACCATTGGAGAAAAATCAGGGCTGGATGATCTTCATCACATTTTTCTAATTTTTGGACGGTTCTAAGTAATGGGAATTCCATGGCAATTGTATACAGATCCAATAGGTACCATAACAAGTAAAGGACAGATTTGGACCATTGGGAAAATGGAAAAAAATAGTGCAGGTGAAAGAAAGGGTATTCCAAGTTGAATGAAGGGCCACCAAGAACTGTGAGGCCGTGTTCTTGGACTGCCAAGATGGCGTAGTGTCTGATGAATTCTTTGGCACGGGAATAGAGTGTTCTGGTTCTGATTAGGTCTGGAAATTGTAGTGGAGTAAAAGGAACAGGAGGAGTTATGATAATGGGATTCATTATGAAGATGGTAAGAGGGTTGATTTTCTTTATTGCTAGAAAAGTGATTATGAGGTTTAGGCTATTTATAGAGTTTTGTGAAAGAAAATCAATAATCGTTTTGTCCTTTTGTTTTAGGTGGATGACGTTAAAGGAATAGTTAAAAAATCATATTTGCCATCGCAGTAATTGTGCTAGTAGAATCTTTTCTGTTTGAAACTGAGCATATTAGAAAAAAAAAAAAAGTAGACATGTCAATCTCAATGAGAAAATGATGTCCAATAAGGTGGACTATTTATTTTTAAGAGTTAAAGTAAGAGATATAATGTTAAGATCTATAGTTTAAGAATCAGTTGAACTAAAGGTCTTTTTATTAAAGTTGATTTTTGATCGTTTAAGATAATGCCTTCAATATTCTGATTTGAATGACAACTTAGTTGCGTAGAAATGCTACATTTTTTTAATGATATCAAGGTAGTGAATGATATTATGACGTATGAGTATATATTGAAGGGATTAAAATTTTCAGAGGAATTAAGAATTTTATTTAAGAGATTAGTATGAGTATTCTACATCTATATTATTCTTTAATGAATAAAAGGTGAAGTGTATAGATGCCCATTAAATATTGAACAAATGGGAGAAAAGAGTAAAAATTATGTGTGTATAATTTTATAAGTCCATAATGTGTGTCATGTGTTTATTTTATGGATGAATGTTTCGTACTTCTCTCACAGACTAAGTTATGAGCAAATCTTATATACCAAAAGGATTGCTTTGTAAATGTTTTATGAATAAACCATACTGTTGAAAAGGCAACTTGGGAATGAGAATAAGAAATGAGATTTAAGTATCCTCATATGTTTGCTCAAGTCAAGAATTTTGAGGACGAAATTCTTATAACGAGGGGAGAATTGTAGTAACCAGTATCCACGACTGGTAAGAATAAGTATTTATAAATGTATAAATATACGTATTTTATTTGTATGTTGGTGATACTTGATTTATATATTGTTATTAGTAGTGTTTGTATAGGTTAAGGTGATACTATTAGCATTGGGTTTAATTGCAAGACTTTAGATTTATTTTAGGGACCAAATTGTAATACTTTGAAAGTTTTGGGGGTAAATTTGTAAATACCAAAAATTAACCACTTAGTATAAAAATACACTTTTAAAAACCCTAATTCTCTCATTTTGGTCGAGCTACCCATTTTTAGAGAGAGAAGAGAGAAATAAAGGAGAGAGAAAGAGAAGAAGAAGAAGAAAAAGAAGAAGAAATTGGAATTTTGGATCTTTAGAGGTATATCACAACTAATTATTAATTTATTGGTGTTAATTAAGTTAATTTCTTTAAGTTTTGATTTCTGGAAATATGTATAATTAAGGATTTGATGTGTATTTCGTTTGATGTTGTGAGAATTGATGATGATCTATAAGATAGCTTGATAAATTATGATGAATTGTGGAATTTCTGCTTGATAGTCTCTTGATCCAGGAATTTTATAAATTTTTGTAATTCGATTCTGGTTTTGAATTTTGAGTATATGAAATTAGACATATTTAGGATCATCTGAGACTTTGAATCGATTCAAAATTCCAGAAATTGAATTTGTTGTGAATTTACCAAAATAACCCTGAAATTCTAGAAATTTCCTGTGTAAACAGTATAATACAGTGGAAAATAATTTTTGACCTATTGAATGATCTTCAAAAATTACGAATTTATGGAATATGATAATTTTGTATGTCTAATGTGATATACTCGGAATTGAGAATTTAGATCAAGGTGGTTGAAGTGTTATGATTTTCTAGAATGTATCAGCTCATTGCAGTATTTAATTAACAGATTTTTAAAGCTATGGAATAAAATAGTTTTAAAATACTTTTGGCAGTGATTTAGAAGTGAAATATTTATCATGTACTGAGATATGTGTTAAGAGTAATTATGTGGTAGTTTTATAATTTTTGAGTTAGTATATGATTTTATAAAATTGGGAGATTGAATACTGTTCACTAAGTATCTTGATCCTGTCAGGTTTGTAGTTTGGATTCGATGGTGTGTATGGAATGGATTGTGTAGGAACTTTGATATAATATTCATATATAAGAAGGATATATGAGTCAAGAATAGTATATTCTGATTTTGGAGTAATTATAATTCATTTGATGTATTAGAAATTTTGTTAAGTGTAAGTGGTCAGAATGATAAGTTTTGAGAAATCAAGTATTTAGACCAATTTGATGTGTTAAATGCATTGTGTATAATTTTGTAAGCTATTTAAGTATTTGTGTGAATTGTGAGGCTTATGAAAGGATTGATCTTCATTGATAGGTTAAGGAGATTTAAGCCTTGTAGTTATAAGTGCTAAGAGGTAAGTATACTAGACTTACTACTGGAATCACAATAAACATAATAATTGTTTTGTATGATTTTGTAAATGGGGTTAAGAATATGTTTATGATATGTCAAAGTATATTTTGATATGAAATGTGAATATATGTTTATGAATGTGAGCATTGACATTTAGCATGAACATACATGTGTTTTTTGAAAGTGAGCTTTCCAAAATAAGATGCTTTTAACAAAGAAAGCTTTTGAAATGTAATATGTCCATGAGAAATATTTTGTGATTTGAGGGTATTTGAACTCACTGTTAACTTAGTAGGTATTTTATGTGATTTGTGGAGCCTTTATGTGTGGCCTTTCCTTTGGGATTGGTATATGTTATGTGTTCCGTATGTAGGGAGGATCCTATTGGTACCTAAAGGAAGTGTGAGTCATCACATTCGTGTGGTGGCGTATTGGTACATGTGAGAGGACTCACCGATGATCAGGGTGAGGGTTTGGCTTTTACCTTCGGGCATAAGCGTTATATATGTGTGATTTAAAGACCTCACTTGTATTATTCCTCTCATACGGTATGTCACCTACGAGTGACATTTGGCTCATTATGTGATATGTAAGTCCTACTAAGTAGTAGTTGAGTGATGGTATTCCTATTATGTATTTTGAAAGAATGTGTAAGCGCTTACATGATATGTGATTTGATAATATTATGATTTTGATTGATCACAGCATATCATATATATGCATTGTGTACATATATGTATTTGTATTTGATATATGAAAAATTAGTATGCTTACTGAGTTTTATACTCATTATAGTTTATGGTGATTTCAGGTAAATAAGGTGCATGTGTGCTTAGCGGATTTGGCAAGGCTTCTGCTGTTCCTTGGGTTCCCTAAGTTGCTAGGTTACCGAGTGTTTCATTTGGGGACACGTGAGATATGATATTTGATTTGTCCCTATTGAATAAATACTTATGTATTATTTCATTGTGTGTGGATTGGATTTGGTTTAAGTTTTATAAAGTGTGGTTATTGGATGATTTTAAGTAAGAATTTGCAATGGATATATTCTGGGCTCCCGGTAACACAGTTGCTACTGGTGACGTAGTAGAGTGTTAATCTCTGAGAAAACTCTGCGTATCTCCGGTTTAATAATTGTCCCAGTCATAATTCAATTGCTATAATTCTGAAAGAAATTGAAATGAATGTTTAAATATTGTCAAGAGAAGTTTATATTTATATGTTAGGTTATGGTTGATTTTAGTGTTGAACTTACTAGTAACTTGCCAAGGATTTCTGTGTTGAATGAAAGTTGAAAATTTTGTGTAATATTATTTATGAGTGCACATGCAGTGAATGAATGTAAGTGATGTCGTGTGTCGGATCTTTTGGGTCTGGGGGGTGACAATATCAATCGTGAAAAATAGTTAGAATTTGTCATTTTTGTCTATTTATACTCATTTTTAACTTATTTTATACCTTATTAATACTACGTCTATACAATTTTAACAACTATATACAAAAATAACTCAAAAACATAACAAAATTAAATTTAAAATAAAAATTCATCAATTATCATTAATTTTTAATTTTTAATTTTTTTAACTTCACAATCGAGTGATTTGCTTCAAAATTTTTAAAATGTAATCAATTTGTAGCCGATCTACAATTTTTGGGAACTTTTAGATAATTCAAATGTTACTGAGAGAGAGAGAATTGAAAAAAAAAAGAGAGAAAAAAGTGTTTATGGTATAAGGGATAAAATGAGTATAATATTTATTTTATGGTTAATATAATTAAGAAATTTTTAACCGGGTCAAAGTTTAATGGTGCGTCTTCTTTTTGGGGTCACATAGGAAAATTTCCCTATATATATGTGCGCGCGCGCGCACTACATTCAAAGAAAGGAAGATGGCTATTAAATAACTAAAAATTGTTGTCAACAAATTATGAAATTTATCCAAAGAAATTGTATCAACCTTATTATATTTATTCTCATTAAAATAATCACGAAAATGAGAGACTTCGTAATCCAAAAATCAAGGAATTTCAATTTGGAAGTTTTCACTTTTTGCTTTCTAATCAATGTTTTTCTTTGCTCGTGATTACATTTTACCTTGCTGTTCTTTTTTTTTTTTTCTTTTTTTACACTATGTTTTTTCAATTTTTTTATAATAATATGTTAAAATTATAATACCAAATAAAATTAATTACAATATTAAGTTTAAGATTAAATACAAATATTTACAAACTCAATTTTTAAAAATTTTAAATTATGTAAGATATTTTGAAGTTAATAATTAAGAAGATAAGTATTATAAATTTATGTGGTTAATAAATTTTTATATTATTTTATTTTTGTGGTTTTGATTTGTTGAAATTAAATATAAATACCACCCTTTCTCATTTGGTTTTACAAGCAAGCAAGTTAAGAAAAAAGAGTTGATCAAATACTTGATCAATTGTTGAGAGTTTAGAGTATTAAAGAGTTGAGCAAATAATAAGCTCAACAAAGAGTGTGTGAATGTTGACTTGTGAGTGTTGTGTTTTAAGTGAGAAAGAGTGAGAGTTTCTAAAATTTGTATTGTAACTTTTGAGTTTGTTGTATTAATAAAAGTGTTCCATTTGTGCTCCATTATTCTCAACAATTGGTATCAAAGTAGGACTGTCTGGGACTGCTCAAGTTGTAGGATTTTTAAGAATTCTCAGTATGCTCTATGGTTGCAGTTTTGACTGATCTTCCACATCAGAAAAGGCTTCTAGAAGTTTTTTTTACTGCTGTACAAGGCGCCAACTCAACCATCTCTCATTGAATTTAAAATTTTGCTTGCTGATCAAGAAGCAATTGCCAAACAAATGGGTAGCGTCTCATTAAAAGGCAATGAAGAAGCACTCTACATCGACAAAAGGAAAGGTCAATTTAAACGACGTACTGGTGGAGGATCCAAAAGAGATGATGACAAGATAAAGAGTCATCACCAAGAAGGTAGCTCACAAACAGGGGGAGTATGGAGGACTCGCGATAATAGTAGTCAGTCCAATAAAAAAAAAGTTTGAAGAAAAATGCTACAATTATGGAAAAATATGACACATGGAAAAAGATTATTGGTCCAAGAAAAAGTTATGTTGAGGGTAATGCTGCCACATTAAACTTAGATAGAAAAAGTGAAGATGAGTGGGATACTGAAGCATTTGTCGCTATAGAGGAAGAAGACCTATCACTCTCAGTGATAATACCTGGACGAATTGACTATAAAAATGATTGGATCATCGACTCAGAATGTTTAAATCATATGACTGGTGATGAAGAAAAGCTGTAAAATATGACTAAGTACAAAGGAAGTCGGTGGTGGTAATAGCTAACAACTCAAGATTGCCTATAGCTCACATCGGTAACACAATCATTGCACCTTGTTATAGTCCTAACAAGGTAACATTTTAAGATGTCTATCATGTCCCTGGCATGAAAAGAATCTATTATCAGTATCATAGTTAACATCTTCTGGACACTATGTTTTGTTCGGTCCACAAGATGTTAAGGTGTACCAAGATTTAAAAATTATGAAAACACCAACAATGGAAGGACGACGACTAGAGTCAGTCTATGTACTATCAGCAGAGTCAGCTTATGTAGACAAGACTCGAAAGAATGAGACAGTAGATTTATGGCATGCATGATTGGGACATGTAAGTTATCATAAAGTAAAAGTGATGATGAATAAGGTAATGCTTAAGGGTCTACCTCAACTTGATGTAAGAGTGGATACAATTTGCAGGATGACAGTATGGTAAGGTACATCAACTACTATATGAGGAGTCAAAGTTTAGAGCTAATGAGCCATTAGAGTTGGTTCACTCTGATGTGTATGGACCTATCAAGTAGTCATCAATTAGTGGCATACGGTACATTGTGACATTTATTGATGACTTCTCGAGGTATATATGGGTTTTCTTTATAAAGAAAAAATTAGATGCTTTTTTGAAGTTCAAGGAATTTAGAGAAATAATTGAAGGAGAAGTCAGAAGGAATATTCATTGTCTTCGCACAGATAATGGAGGAAAATATACCTCTGATGAGAAAATAAGATAAGGTATCAGTTCACATGTGCCAACACGCCACAAAAAAATGGTGTTGCAGAAAGAAAAAATTGACATCTTGCAAAGATTTGTAGAAGTATATTGCACGCAAAAAATGTACCAGGAAGATTTTAGGTCGAAGGAATAAAGACTGCAGCCCACGTGATTAATAGGCTTTCTCAACCAAGGTTAGGGTTCATATCACCCTTTGAGAAGTTGTGGGATATGAAACCTACAGTGAGTCATTTTCGAGTATTTGGTTGTATATGCTATGTGTTTGTGCCAAATTACCTGAGAAACAAATTCGACAAAAAGGCAATCAAGTGTATCTTTATTGGATATGATAACCAACGCAAAATATGAAAATGTTGTGACCCTACTAGTAGGCGGTGCCACACATTAAGGAATGTGGTATTTGATGAAGCATCTTCATGGTGGTCACCATAAAAAGAAGAGCTTCCAGATTCAAAAGAAATAGAAGAACAACTACAACAAAAGATAGATAACAAATTGCTAAAATTTGATCGAGCCAAGAAGAACTTGATGATGGAAGCAGTGATGACAACACCGAGCAAGAGACAACTCAAAGTCCTTGACAAACTGGCATCTATCAACAACCAATAACGAATGCCAAATATAAAAGAGCAGAACCTGCAACCTCTCAATCTCATCCTCAAAGGTTAATAAGAATACAAAAGCCTAATCCCAAATATGCTAATGCAATTATGACGAAAGAGGAAAATGTTAAAGAGCCTGAGACTTTTGAAGAAGCATCACAGAGCACTAAATGGATTAAACCTATAGAAGAATAAATCATAGCATTGGAGTAAAATCAAACTTGGGATTTAGTGCCAAAGCGAAAAGATGTGAAACTTATATCTTGTAAGTGGGTGTATAAGATCAAAAAATGTCCTGATGGATCGGTGGAGAGGTATAAAGCTCGGTTGGTAGCTCGAGAATTTTCTCAACAGTATGGACTAGACTATGATGAAACGTTTAGTCCAGTAGCCAAGATCACCACAGTACGAGTTCTACTTGCACTGGCAGTTAGCAAATGTTGGATATTATAGAAAATGGACGTAAAGAATGCTTTTTTACATGGAGAGTTGGATTGGGATATCTACATGATTCAACAAATGGGATTTGAAAGCTAATTCTAGCTTTCAAATGGACGTAAAGAATGCTTTTTTACATGGAGAGTTGGATTGGGAGATCTACATGATTCAACAAATGGGATTTGAAAGAAAATTTCATCATGATTATGTGTGTAAATTGAGAAAGGCATTGTATGGATTAAAGCAAGCTCCAAGGGTATGGTATGGTAAAATTGGAGAATTTCTAAGACATAGTGATTACTTTGTAGCTCCAGCTAATTCTAGCCTGTTCGTCAAAGCTAATGGAAAGAGACTTGCAATTGTGTTGATATATGTGGATGACTTAATTATCATTAGAGATGACGAAGAAGAGATTCGTCGAACAAAAGAAAATTTGGTAGTTTGCTTCCAGATGAAAGAGCTTTGACAACTTAAGCATTTGCTTGGGCTCGAAGTCACTCAGACAGTAGAATGAATTTTTCTAGGACAACAAAAATATGCCAAAGATTTGTTGTAGAAGTTTGGGATGCTGGAGTGCAAGCCTATCTCAACACCGCTAGAAGCCAATGCCAAGTTGTACGGTCATGAAGAAAAGAATTTAGAAGATGAAACTATGTATCAATAATTGGTAGGAAGTCTCATCTATTTGACATTGACTGGACTAGATATTTCTTATGCAGTTGGAGTAATAAGTCGATACATGCAAAATCCTAAGAAACCTCACTTAGAAATAGTTCGACGAATATTGATATATGTGAGAGGCATAATTGACTATGATCTCTTCTATAAGAAAGACCAAGATTGTAAAATAGTTGGCTATTGTGATGCTGACTCTACTGGAGATTATGACACATGACATTCAACCACTTGTATTTTTTCAAGATTGGTTCAGGAATAGTCTCTTAGTGCAGTAAAAGGCAATCGACTGTATCATTGTCAACTACTGAAGCTGAGTACAGAGCACCAGCAATGACAACTCAAAAAAGTATATAGTTGATGCGGTTGATGGAGGATTTACATCAGGTAAGAGATTATAAAGTGTCAATATATTGTGATAATCAGTCAGCAATCTGTTTGGCAGAAAATCTAATTTTTCATGCAAGAACAAAGTATGTGGAGGTGTATTATCACTTTATACGGGAGAAAGTTCTGCAAGAAGAAATTGAGTTACTGTATGTTAAGACCGAAGATCAAGTGGCTGATTTGTTCACAAAAAGTTTGGGTGTTGATAAGTTCAAAAAGTTTCAAAGACAACTCAACATGGTTAGAAGAACGGAAATTGGTGTTGAGGGGGAGTGTTAAAATTACAATACCAAATGAAGTTAATTACAATACCAAGCCCAAGATTAAGCCCAAATATTTACAAGCCCAATTATTGAAATTTCTAGATAGGTAAGATATTTTGAAGTTAATAATTAAGAAGATAAGTATTATAAACTTATGTGGTTAACATAATTTTATATTATTTTATTTGTGTAATTTTAGTTTGTTGAAACTAAGTATAAATATCTCCCCCCTCATTTGGTTTTGCAAGCAAGCAAGTTAAGAATAAAGAGTTGATCAAGTATTTGATCAATTGTTAAGAGTTTAGAGTATTAGAGAGTTGAGCAAATAATAAGCTCAACAAAGAGTGTGTGAGTGTTGACTTGTGAGTGTTGTGTTGTAAGTGAGAAAGAGTGAAAATTTTTAAAATTTGTATTATAAATTTTGAATTTATTGTATTAATAAAATTATTCCATTTATGCTCCATTATTCTCAACACAATACACATCCATGGCTACCTAAACTATGAGACTTGAGCTTGTGATACAAAGTTTAGCCCACAAATGCCTAAATTCTTATGGATGTTAATGGTACTTGGTTTTTAGTTTACACTCGTGGTGATTTAAGAATTTGCAGTGTTTTTTTTAGGTCTTAAGTTCGATTGGCCTCCTTTATATATTAAAAAAATAAAAAACTTCTAACTTCACATATAGAAGATCGGGTTACACAAAATAAGGGAAGGAATATGATACTTTTTTCCTTTTTGAATTAAAATTTGTATGCTCTTTCTTTTTTTTTAAAAAAAAGAAATTTGTATGCTCTTTTCATTACACTATCTCATATTTGTTTGTTTGCGTAGTAATCAAAATTTTCATTCTCTGAAACAATGACGCATGGAAAAATAATAAATATGAGTGTTTAAAATTAAGAAATGAATCAAATGAGGAAAGGAGCAGAGAACAAAATGTTAGAATCGAATCAAAGGATAAATCCAGTTGCATCAGAATTCATTTTTAGAGAAGTGTGATTAGTCTGTTACTATGTTGCACGCCTTGGTTCCCATCGGAGGTTACAGAGCAGTATCACCATTAATTTTTCAATATAAATGAGAAATGAGTCGCGCAAAGATCACATGATTAAGATGCAATGAAGCAAGGAAGCAAGTAAAGGAGCAAAAAGATAAGGAAGCAAAGAAGCAAGTATGCAAGTAAGCTAAGAGCAAAGTGAAACAAGGCTCATGACGTGCGCCAATTTGTTAAAAGATCATTTTGAGAAAGCAGGAGGAAGTATGTGTCATAAAGAAGTAAGAGACTCGAGAACGATTGGATTGGATACGTCTGATCTGATCTAATCTAATGATAATCTGCTAAAAATATATATTTTTTTTTCTTGCCAAAATGCAGCTATAAAAAAAAAGACATTTTCTTTCTCAAGAATCAATCTGCTATACAAAAGAAAATATGCTACACCTTTTTTTCATTTTGAATTTTTTTTGCGGTAATTTTCCTCAAAACATATTCAATATATTTTTTCTTTCTTCTATTTTTTCCAATTACACACATAAGAAGAAAAAGAAAAACCTTTCAAATTGGTGTAGTAATTGAGATTCTTTTACGGAAAATCTAGCGGTCTGAATTTGAGATTAATTCAGACAATTGTTGATGTTAAGTAAGAAGGATGATGTTCAACACTCTATTTCTAGACATTTTTATAACAAAAGTTCATAGTCATTTGGGTATAACAGAGTTAAAAATGAGCCTATAGGTTTTTTTGTTCTTGTTTTTATTTTTTATTTTTGGTTCCTTTTGTTTCTTCTTCAATTTCTCTTGATATATAGCAAGAATTTAACAGACGCTTGAATATAAATCTAAATTGAAATATAAATCTCAAATGATATGTCTTGATTCTAAAATTTAGTAATTCGAGTGTCAACAAGTTAAAATTATTTTGCTAGAGAAGCTTAGCTTGGACGTCAATGATATGACCAAAATTAGACCAATTGGACTACCATTTCTCCTCACGAATATGGTATTTGCTAATAATCCTACAATTAAAAAAAATATGAGGCCATACTGAAAGTTTTTCCAAGATAGGAACTCTGATGCTTAAATTAGCAAAAATTTTTTAAAAAAAAGTAAGATAATAAAAAAAGGAATAAGATGGCTTTTTGCTATTTGGTCGTCTTCCTTATATTTTTGTGTAAATGATAATTGTACGAGTTTAGTAATTCTAAGAATTATGATTTTGTGCCCCTTTTTTTATAATTAATTTTCTTCTATATTCATATGACGACATAGGTTTTAACCATAGCTCTAAAATCTTTTTTCAATATAGAAGTCTCATGGACATTCCCATTTAGAATTCTACTATCACAATGTTTTTGAAGTTGTACCAGATTTTTTTTGTTTAGTAGAGTTTATACCATGATTTTAAGAATGTACTTGGTTTAGAGATTTTTTTCTGATAAGCTTAACTTATTCCACAACTCTCTACGACTCTTGTAAATTAAGTATTTTTTAAGAACTTCTTTTGATAGCTAGGTTACGACTATTGTTCTGATCAATTCTAAGAGTGGTGAATCTGATTGAGCAAGATTGCTAGGTTTTGACCATTGCTCTAACTGTATAGAAGAGAGTGCAGGTCTCTTTTTAAAGTCTGACTAAACAAGGTGGCCAAATTTTGACCATAGTTCTACCAGCTCTAAGGGTGTGGATTGTCTTTTCTCCTTATTATGACCATATTGAAGAGGATGGCTTTGGCTCAAGGATATTTTGTGGGCTGACACTTTCTTTTGGTCTTGTAGATTGAAATTCTCTTTACGCTTTGTGCATTAAGGTCTTTGTAATTTATAGACTGAAGACCTTGGGCCTTGTGAGCCAAAATCTATAAAGAACTAGTGTCTCTCAATTTTTAGTGTTAAGTTATTGAAACTGAAAACTTTACAATAGTGTTCATAGATCGAGGTACTCGTTGGAATGCCTTTGATTGTATTCGACTAGTGTCCTCAATATGTTGTCAAGATCTTTTTAATTATGTCCTAGTGGGATTTCCTCAAGTAAATGTTTCTTGGGCTCACAAGCTTTCAGTGTGTAATTTATGGCTATAATTGGACTGCTATTTAGAGTTGGCGCCTTTATTGCTTTAGATATTAGTAATTTATCAAGAAGTTTCCATCTTTTAGCAGTTTTTAATGAATGCCAATTCCCATTTTTTTTTAATATTTGGTGATGTAAAATCATCTTGGGGAGTTGTTTGTTGATCATACGGTTAAAGTGCGTTGGTTGAGGAGATGCATATCTTGACAATGCTTCCATCTCTTTAAATTTTGAATCAATGACTGAGATTTCTCTTTCTTTTGTTATATATATAATATCATGGCCCTTTCTTTTCTCCACTCATGATTTTCTATTACTAATTTTTTAAAGAAAAAATTGTTCTTCTACGATTCAAAAATCTTTCCTTTCCTCACAACTTGACGATTTCACTTTCTAAACTTCATCTTCAATAAGTGTCTTCTTCTTTGACTTTTTATCTTTTAGTTTGCTATTTTCTTACATTCTTTTTTTTTTGTGCTTATTGTAAGTTTGATAAGCGCATTTATACATCATATTGTATCTTTTATAACTTAATATTTACTTGTTTTGTGCATGAATATGTAGCTTTTTATAAGTGTTAATGTTATTTAGTAGGTTTAAAATTAACAGAGCTATTTGGGATAAAAAAAAATAATTTGAGAAAAATGCATAAAAATTGTAAAAAGGGGACCAAATTACTCATTTTAAACAGTACCAGTGAAAAGTATAGTAAACAATAAAAAATGAATAGTAATAGTGAGCAGTGGCCCATGACGCCACTGTTCCACCCTGCAGCCCCAGGTGTGGCAATAAGTTGAGGTCGCGACCCCACTTTAATTTAGAGTTGGCCTTAATTTGTGCCCGATTTAAAGCTTATAAAAAAGATACTAAAGCCTTTATTAAAGGAAGAAAATTGAAGGCATAAAATTGAAGAGGGGAATACCTATTTCTATAGAGAGGAATACTAATCTTTAGAGTGAGAAAATGTGTCCAAGGCTTCTTGAAGATTATTGAAAACACTTGAAGGAATGAAGCCTTGGAGACATCTTCATTTTTATTTTCATGAATTTTTTTTTTTACTTTACCTCTTTTGTTTTAAGTTTATAGTTATTTTGTTACATGTTTGCATCTTTGAATTTTGTGATAATTTTAGTTCTGGTTCAAATGTTTTATGGCTTAATTAAAATTCTAAGTTTGATGTAGTTTTATTTATGCTATGTTTGAATGATTAGGTGGATTATTGTTTAATTCATTTATGTTTCTTTATGCTTAATACTTCTAATTGATTGGAAAAAAAAAATAGTTGTTGATTTATGGATTAATGTTCAAGAGAGATTGACATTTATCGGATTTTAAAAACATAACCTTAAGTTGTTATTAAGCCGAAAGGCTAATAACAATTAGATAATCACCAAGGGTTGTTCAATGATTGCATGTGGCACTCACCAAGTGTTCAAGAAAATGTATGAGAATACTTGGGGCATGACATTATGCCTAAAATCTAATTTGATGCTCGAGAGAGGTAATAAGATTAATCTTTGGATAATCCATTTAAGGGTTGCTTAATGCATGTATAGATGGACAATTTAGATAGGAATATCAACTTGAATATGTATGCATAGTATCTTATTTAATACTTATGAAAGGTAATGAGATTAGTCTTAGACCCTTCACTAATGAATTGAACAAAATTGTTAAGAGGAATCAATTTAATTTTACGTAGTCATTGCATTAAATGTAGTTGCCTAGATAAAATCGAGTGGTGAAAACTCATAATCCTTAGCATAAATTCGAAAGATCAATCCTCATGGGAATGATAGTTATACTCATCACTTCATTACTTGCTCATGACCTATACACTTGCGTTTTGTACGTGTGTGTTTATTTTTACAAACAAGTTTTTGTCCCCTTAGTGTCTTTTAGTGAGTTTTTCTGAGAAGTTTTTGATAGGTTTGAATTTTGAACCTTGTTTAGGCGTAAAATCATGTCTTCAACTAGCGATTCTCATAACATATTTGGTCAAATTTTAGATCACCTTATAGATGTTTATGGCACTGAGAGTAGCTTAGTTAAGAATGTAGTTGATGTGAGTGCTCAAAAGGGTCGAGAATTCATTCTACAAGTGGGGAGCCCTACTGAGGAGAAAAGGTTATGAGGGCAGATGATCCCAGGCAGAGTTCTAGCAATAGGTTTATCACCAATGGTCCCTCAGTTGCATGAGGTAGTGTTTAGTCAGTCTAGTAGGTAAAAAAAAAAAGGAATTCTGTTGGATTGTCCTTTTAACTTTCCCTCTAGTGTAAAAAATGAGGTTCTTGCTAAGTTGACAAGAGATTGGAAATTTCTGACTCTGTCACTTTAAGTGTTCCGTAGGGGGATGAGTATGCGAGTTCGCCACTAGACGAGGAGGTGGCTTTGAATTTGATGTTCTTTGAGTTTGGGTTAAGGCTACTGCTTCTGTCATGTTTTATGGATATATTGTCTCATTTAAATCTAGCCCCATGCTAGTTAAATTTGAATAGTTTAAGGGTTTTGGCAGGATTCTAGGGCTTTACGTTATATAGAGCAGGGCTAATTCTAAAGGCTTTTACTTCCCTGAGCTATAAAGTCTTTTTTTTAGAATAGGGCGAATTCTAGTCAACAAAAGGATTTTTACTACCTTATTATTTATGACAAAGAAAAAGAGGCTGCCCTAATGAAGAACTTGCCTACAAGAAATGTTGAGTGAAAACACCTTTGGTTCTTTACTAGAAGAGAGTGGGGGCAAGTTTATGAGGGTTCTTCTAGTCTTTAATCATGTCATTGAGTTTTCTCTAGGAGAGGCCATTTGTGTTCATCAGCTCTTGATGAACACTTGAAATTACACATTTAATAAGAGTTTTACATGATTATTTTGTATTACTAGTGTATTTAATTTTCTTAACTTAAGTATGTTTACAATATTGTACTTAATTATCTTATAACTGTTTTGTGGCAGGTTCGGTAAAATGGGCATAACTTTCTACCTAAAGATCCAATTGAGGTGATTCTTAATCCTGTACAGAGCTGACTCAATGGGCTAACATATTGTATTTCACAAAGTATTGGAAATTCGAGTGTTTAGAGGGTGAAAATTGGCCTAGAACAGAATTGATCTGCAGTATAGGCCCAGTTTGAACAGTTATCAGTATTTGGCCCATAACTATAGAAATACGTATCTAATACGTACGAGATCACTCAATTTGGAAAGATAAGAGACTTATCTACAACTTTTATGTTTTGAGTGACAGCTAATTCGGATCACATCAATTCCAAATTGGATAATCAAGTGGGTGCCCAAGTGATAATGAATGCAAATTATTTTGCCACCATTCTTGACTTTCATCAACCAAGTGGTTCCCTCCAAATTTGTCTCGATTTATCCATGTTTTTCTATAAATAGGTGGCTTGTTTATGCCAAAAGAATGTAATTAGAAAGTTAGAATTTAGTTCAAAATACTTTTCCTTTGTATCCATTTCCTTGTACTATTATTTCTCTTGTTTACTATCAAGTCATGTTATTTCTTCTTCCATTTCTTTTCTTTTCATTTAGTTTTATTATGTCCAAATAATTTTGTTTAAGCTAAGGTGAAAGGGTGAAGCTCTTGGCGAGGTAATAAAATATGTTTAATATTTATTCATGAATTTAATGCTTCATTTTTAAGTTATGTAAATTTATATATGATGTATTTATTTTGTTTGTAGAATTAATACCCTTTCTTCTAAAGTGGTGATTCTTGATTTATTATTGACAACTTAATACTTGGCACAATAAATTCTTGAAACCATTTACAAGATTTGGTTTATATAACCTTTCTTGTAAAGTGGGAGTCTTGATTTATTGTAGACAAATATAAAGATTGGCATAATAAATACTTGAACCCATTTATAAGATTTGGTGTATAATAATTAAAAGAAATAAATACTAATCAATATATAAATGATAATGAACTTTAATTGCTATATTTTTCGGTTGGAACCTCCTTTGTGTGAGGATTCCAATTGAGTTATAAAAAAAATAAAAAGTTAAATATATTCTTACTTCTTATGCCAAGAGTGAATCCCCGTAACCTTAGCTTTTTATTTGAATTGGTTAATTGAAATAATATTTACAAACATCTTATACTGCATTAATTATCTTTAAAGTGTTTGTAATTTGTAATTTTAATTCTACTTCCCTGTGGATCGACCCCGTTCTCATCGGGTTATTTATTACTTCGACAATCCTGCACTTGGGAATAACTTCTATATTCTGGACGTGTCAAGTTTTTGGCGCCGTTGCCGGGGAGGTAACGTTAATATTTTGTTTTGTTATTGTTTGTTTGTTTATTTTATTTTCATGGAAGGCTAAGCCTCCTACTATTTATTTATTAACTTTTTATTATATAATCTAACATCACTAATCTAACTTCTAATTATTTATCTTTATTTTGCTTTTAGTTTTACATATTTTATTTACTTGTGTGTAATATTTTATTTTATTTACCTGTGTTTAATATTTTATTTGTATTATTGTTATTGTATTTTGTTTTGTTTCTTTTTATGAGCGGTTGGTTTCGAGATCCTAATTCTCATCGTTTAGTAAAAGGTAATTTCAAAACTTCCTTTGATAATTTGTTAGATTCTCCTTCATCTTCTCATTCTTCACCAAGTAACACCATGAGCGAAAATCAAAATGAGGGACTCATAGACCCAGGGGACAATCAGTCCCAACATAATGACCATAACCGACCTAGGACACTTAGAGACTATATGAACCCTACACGAACCGGTGCACCATCTTGCTTAATTTTTCCACCGGATGCAACGCATTTTAATTTTAAGCCAGGCATTATCCAACTTTTACCCACTTTTCATGGCTTAGATGCAGAGAACCCTTATCTACATCTAAGAGAATTTGAAGAAGTGTGTAACACGTATAATGATCAAAATTGTAGCATGAACACAATTCGACTTAAGCTTTTCCCTTTTTCTTTAAAAGATAAAGCTAAAACATGGCTACAAAACCTTAGGCCAGGATCCATTTCTTTATGGGACGAGATGCAACAACAATTCCTGAAAAAGTTTTTTCCCTCCCATAGAACAAATTCTTTCAAAAGACAAATCACCACTTTTGCCCAAAAACCAGGAAAGACCCTTTACCAATGTTGGGAAAGGTATAAAGAATTACTTAATACCTGTCCCCATCATGGTTTTGAAACATGGAGAGTAGTCTCAAATTTCTATGAGGGCTTAACACCCCAAGTTAGGCAAATGGTAGAAATGATGTGTAATGGAACATTTGAGGAAAAAGACCCAGAAGAGGCAATGAACTATCTTGACTTACTAGCAGAAAATGCTCAAAATTGGGACACTGCTGGTACCTGTGAGGCACCTAGCAAAAATCAAACCACTACATCTAGTGGGGGTATTTATCATCTTAAGGAAGACCATGACCTTCAAGCCAAATTAGCATCCCTTGCTAGAAAAGTCGAAACCTTAGAAATGAAAAAGAGTGGTCAAATAAAATCTGTTCAAGAAATTGTGTGTCACATTTGTGAAACCCATGATCACCCTACCAATGATTGCCCAACTTTACCTGCATTTAGGGAATGTCTCCATGAACAAGCCAATGTTTTAAACACGTTCAAACGGTCAAACAATAACCCATATTCACAAAACTATAATCCTGGATGGCGAAATCACCCGAATTTTAGTTGGAGGAATGACACTCAAGCACAGGCTTCGCAACCACCTTTCCAACCACACCAAAACTTTCAAAATCATCAAGGTTATGCACCATATGTCCCACCTCCTAGGAAAAATCTTGAAGAAACCTTGCATACATTCATTGAAAAACAAGAGTCTGTTAATTCTCAAAATGCTCAAACATTTGCTGATTTGAAAGATACTCTTGCTAAATTTGCATCTGCACTGAACATTCATGAGAAAGGAAAATTTCCTTCTCAACCACAGCCAAACCCCAAAGGACAACATAACTCAAATGCATGTAGTTCAGGAAGCCAACACATGGATCAAGTTAAAGCAGTTATCACTCTTCGGAATGGTAAAATTGTTGAAAAAGAAATTCCTGAACCTCATGAGAGCGATGAATCAATCTCTAAGGGCAAGGAAAGTGTTGAACCTACACTTAATGAAGAAAACACCAAACCTTCACCTCCACCCCCATTTCCTCATGCATTACGTAATACTAAGAAGATGAATCACAATCCTGAAATTTTTGAAATCTTCAAACAGGTAAAAGTTAATATTCCTTTACTGGATGCTATTAAACATGTTCCATCTTATGCAAAAATTTTGAAAGACTTATGCACAGTAAAAAGAAAACTGAATGTGAAAAAGAAAGCATTTTTAGCTGAACAAGTAAGTGCCATTCTTCAGAACAATAATTCTTTGAAATATAAAGACCCTGGTTGTCCTACAGTTTCATGTATTATTGGAAGTCATAAAATTGAACAAGCCTTACTTGATCTTGGTGCTAGTGTGAATTTATTGCCGTATTCAGTTTATCAGCAGCTCAATCTCGGGGAGTTAAAATCAACATCTGTAACTCTTTTACTTGCTGATAGATCAATAAAAGTACCAAGAGGGACAGTGGAGGATGTCTTAGTTCAAGTTGATAAATTCATATATCCTGTGGATTTTATCGTCTTGGACACAGAACCTGTCAAAGGATGTAATCCGATACCTGTTATTTTAGGTCGTCCATTTTTAGCAACTTCTAACGCTTTGATTAATTGCAGGAATGGAGTAATGAAGCTTTCATTTGGAAACATGACACTTAAACTCAATGTTTTTAATATGTGTAAGCAACCATATGAAGAGGAGGATGAAAGTGAAGAAGGTGACATGATTGAAACGATTGTGGAGGATCATATTCAAAAAGGGAGTTCTACCGATCCCTTAGAAATGTGTTTAATAAATTCATTTGAGTCAAATATACAATTAGATCCTGAAATCTCTGACATATGTTCTTTACTTGACTGTGCACAGGTGATTGAAAATAAAAGATGGAAACTAAAGTTTGAAGAATTGGGAGAAAATGAGAATAAAAAGAACGAAATTTCAAAGTTGTAGTTAAAACCTCTGCCTGAAGGACTGAAATATGCATTTCTTGGAGAGAAACAAACTTACCTGGTGGTAATCGCTTTTACACTCACAAGTGAACAAGAAGATAAGTTGATTGAATTATTGAAAATGCATAAAAATGCAATTGGGTGGACTTTAAAAGACATAAATGGTATTAATCCTTTGATTTGCACACATAGAATACACCTAGAGGATAATGCCAAAACTTCCCAACAACCTCAAAGGAGATTAAATCCACATATGAAAGAGGTAGTGAGAGCTGAAGTTCTTAAATTACTTGAAGTAGGAATCATCTATCCGATCTCAGATAGTAAGTGGGTAAGTCCTACTCAGGTAGTACCAAAAAAATCTGGAATCACAGTCATTGAAAATGAAAAAGGTGAGTTAATACCAACTCGAGTCTCATCTAGTTGGAGGATGTGCATAGATTATAGAAAATTGAACTTGGCCACTAGAAAAGACCATTTTCCTTTACCATTCCTTGATCAGATTATAGAAAGAGTAGCAGGACATCCCTACTATTGCTTTCTAGATGGTTACTCTGGCTATTATCAAATTCCTATAGCACTAGAAGACCAAGAAAAGACTACATTCACATGTCCTTTTAGAACCTTTGCTTTTAGAAGAATGCCCTTTGGACTTTGTAATGCCCCAGCAACATTTCAGAGATGTATGTTAAGCATTTTTAGTGACATGATTGAGCATTATTTAGAAGTTTTCATGGATGATTTAACTGTGTTTGGAAATTCTTTTGATAATTGTCTTGAAAACGTAGAAAAAGTCTTAAAAAGATGTGAAGAAAAGAGTCTTGTATTGAACTGGGAAAAATGTCACTACATGGTTACTTCTGGAATTGTTTTGGGACATATAGTATCTTCTAAAGGAATTGAAGTGGATAAGGCAAAAGTCGAACTCATTACACATTTGCCTCCACCAAAAACAGTCAGAGAAGTCCGATCATTTTTAGGACATGCTGGATTCTATAGGAGGTTCATAAAAAACTTTAGTGCTATATCTAAACCTCTTTGTAACCTCTTAGCAAAAGATGTATCATTTAAGTGGACTCAAGAGTGTCAAAATTCATTTGAAAAATTAATTGGCCTCTTAACATCTGCTCCTATCATACAATCTCCTGACTGGTCTTTACCTTTTGAGCTCATGTGTGATGCTAGTGACTACGCTGTTGGTGCTGTATTAGGACAAAGAAAGGAAGGTAAATCCTATGTAATTTATTACGCAAGTAGAACTTTAAACAGTGCACAAATGAATTACACAACAACTGAAAAAGAACTACTTGCTGTAATATTTGCATTAGACAAATTTCGTTCTTACTTAATTGGTTCTTCAACTATTGTATTTACTGACCATGCTGCTGTAAGGTACTTAATGTCAAAACAGGATGCAAAACCAAGACTGATTCGATGGATTCTATTGCTTCAAGAATTTATTATCACTATCAAGGATAAGAAGGGAGCTGAAAATGTTGTTGCAGATCACTTATCAAGACTCACACCAGATTCATCAACAGAAATAACACCTATTAATGATTCTTTTCCTGATGAATTTTTATTTTCTACTGTTACAATGCCCTGGTATGCTAATATTGTTAATTTTCTTGTAACAGAAGAAATGCCACCTCAATGGAATGCTCAAGACAAAAGAAAATTTTTAACGGAGGTGAGAAAGTTTTATTGGGATGATCCTTATCTCTTTAAATATTGCCGTGATCAAATATTTCGAAGATGCATACCCGACAATGAGGTAAATAAAGTTATTGAATTTTGTCATTCTGAAGCATGTGGGGGACATTTCTCATCAAAGAAAACAGCTGCAAAAATCTTACAGTGTGGATTTTATTGGCCCACTTTATTTAAAGATACACATGCATTTTGTATAACTTGTGAAAATTGTCAAAAGTTGGGATAAATTTCAAAACGAAACATGATGCCTTTGAACCCCATTCTTGTTATTGAAATCTTTGATTGTTGGGGGATAGATTTCATGGGACCATTTCCGTTATCATTTGGATTTACGTATATCTTAGTTGCAGTAGATTATGTCTCAAAATAGATTGAGGCTATTCCATGTCGACATAATGACCATAAAACAGTCATGAAATTTTTGAAAGAAAATATCTTAAGTCGATTTGGAATCCCTCGAGCCATTATAAGTGATGGAGGTAAGCATTTTTGTAATAGACCATTTGAAACATTAGTGAAAAAATATGGTATTACTCATAAAGTTGCCACCCCTTATCATCCTCAGACAAGTGGACAAGTTGAATTAGCAAATAGGGAGATAAAACAAATTTTAGAAAAAACTGTAAACCCAAATCGCAAAGATTGGTCTTTAAGACTAAATGATGCACTGTGGGCTTATAGAACTGCTTTTAAAACTTCATTGGGTATGTCTCCCTATAGGATAGTTTATGAAAAACCTTGTCACTTACCTGTGGAACTTGAGCATAAAGCCTACTGGGCTATTAAAACTTTCAATGAAAATCTTGATTCTGCTGGACACATACGTAAATTACAAATAAATGAACTTGAAGAATTGAGAAATGATGCATATGAGAATTCAAAAATTCATAAAGCTAAAATTAAAGCCTTTCATGATAAAAAAATTCAGAGAAAAACATTTGACACTGGTCAGAAGGTTTTGCTTTATAATTCTCGACTTCACATATTCCCTGGAAAATTAAGATCAAGATGGAGTGGCCTTTTTATTGTGAAACATGTGTACCCTTATGGAACAATTGACATTGAAAATCCTAGAAATGGGAATGTGTTTAAGGTAAATGGGCAAAGACTCAAGCCGTTTCTAGAAAACCAAGCTTTTCATGAAGAATTTACGTTCCTGTCGGATCCTTGTTACGAGACCAATTAATCTTTGTTTTATATATTTACATATTTATATATATTTATTCTTCTTCTAACATTTTTTTTTTACTTGCAGGTTAATTTAGTAGTTTTGTTAAAGTTTTGTTTTGCACCCCGGTTAAGCGGCGGATAACGGTACTCCGTGATATTTCAAATCGGTTTTGTCAGTTTCCCATAATTACTGATATCTTCTCTTCTTCCCCCTTTTCTTAAAAAAAAAAAAATGGATGACATTCTAAAAAATTTGAAAAAGCGTTTTCCCTCATTGCCTCAAAATTCCTTGAAGAAAATTTACCAAGCAAGATGTGAAAGATTAAGGTTATTAATGATTATGAATATACCTGTTGATTTACGTTGGTTAATTGAAGCCAAAGTTAGATTGACAGGTGAATTTTCAGACTCATTAATTTCCTACATGCCTGGCTTAGGTAAAAGCTCTTTTTCAAAAAAACGAAGAGCAAAACGATTAAATGTTTGTTACAAGTGTGCATGAACGACTTGCAACACACGTTGCCGCACTTTAGGAATGGTGTCTGTAAATCGTGAAGATAAAATTAGGTTCATTAAGGATGGCCTGAGTAAGGAGTCTTTAGATAATATCTTATCGACTCTTGAGACGCATCCTAGTGGATATGTGCATATTGCAATTCATGAATTATGGGACATATTCCTAAAAGAACATGAGCGGTACAGTCTCGGGAATCTGACTTTAAAAGACCCTGTTTGCCAATTTATAAGAAAATTGGATGGGAAGCCTATCCCCGACCCATAGAGGGCGTTTAAGCCGTTACTGGACATAAAATCAGAGGAAGATGTGAGCCACAATCACAACTACTTGTATATATTTACTATAGCTGTTATTTTTAAATGTTTCATTTCAAACTCAAATGTCTTTTCAATAATCAACCACCTATAATCCTTTTTGAAAATTTTGCATTTTAAGCCGACAACCCATGTGATTTTTCCAGCTAACAAATTGAAAATTGGTAAAAGGTATTGAATCTTGTACTTCAAGCCAATAGCCATGTGATTTAACTTTGCAATACCTTTTGGCTCTATAAATACATTGCATTATTTCTGCATCTTTGTACAAACTCAAAATCATTCAAGAGAAAGGGTGAGTGTAATCATGGAAGGATCATCAACTCGTAAATTCACAAAAATTTGTGTCTTTTGTGGATCCAGCCCTGGAAAAACTAGTGAGTTTATAGAAGCAGCAGAAACCCTTGGGAAGATGTTAGCTGAGCGCAATATTCATTTAGTATATGGGGGAGGTAGTCTTGGATTAATGGGACGTGTGGCAACCGCTGCACAAAATAATGGCAGTCGAGTTTTGGGTATCATACCAAAAGCTCTAGCTATTGGAGACATTGTAGGAAAAACAATTGGGGATGAGTTACAGGTATCATCAATGCATGAACGAATTTCTTTTATGCTTCGTAATGCTGATGCCTTCATAGCTCTACCTGGAGGTTTCGGAACATTGGAGGAAATTTTTCAAATTGTCTCATAGGCACAATTGCAAATCCATAAAAAACCCATTGGTTTGTTAAACGTTGATGGTTTTTATAATGGGTTGTTATCTTTTCTTGACTATGCGGTGGAAAAACAATTCGTCTCATCTGCAGCACGACAGATCCTCATTTCTGCTTCAACTGTTGATCAGTTACTCGATGAACTACAAGCTTTTACACCTCTATCTGATCCAACAATGAGTCAGATAGATTGGTATACTGATAACAGTGAAAAGAAACGCAGGATAGATTTGACGCTTCGTCTGTAGCCTATCTATTTCTATGTATTTTTAAGCTTTTTTGTGTGGCTTGTTTTATTTTTTTTGTGTGGCTTGTTTTATTTTGTTGCAGGTTTAATTTTCAATAAAAGATGTTTCAGGTGATATCTTCTATATTTTACTCTTTCTATATTTTGACATTGAGGACAATGTCTCAATCTGGTTGGGGGGAGGATAGTTGATATATAATGTTAGTGTTAATTATTTTATTTTGTTGTTGTTATCACTTTGTTATGTAAAAAAAAAAAAAAAAATTATCATGAATGGCGTGAGTAAAATGTTCATTTATGTATTCTTGAGACGCATTCTAGTTCTAGAATGGCAGAGTAAAGAGTACATTATAAACTTTTGAAACACATTCTAATTGGTTTATTTTTAATGCATTTTATGTATAATTGTTTGTTACTTAAGTTTTTGGTAACTCTTGCGTAAATAAATTTGCTTTACTATCGATGTATGATTTCAAAATTGTTTAGTTTAAATCACTTTCTCTATTTAGGTTACTAAAGAATAACTTCTGAAATTATTTCTTGAGAACAATACTAAGCCTTGTGGTAAGATGGATGATTCAATATATATAGCCAAGAGAATTTCCATGTTTAAGTATACATATTATTTTCTAAACTCACATATCTTTTGTGAGTGAGTGGAGAGGTTTGAGATAATAGCTTACGAACTTTCATTGATCCTTTGAAATGGTTAATTTTTATTTGGAATGACATTATTTGGGATGATGAATGATTTGGTTGCTTAGCTGAAGGATAAAAAAAAAAATTAGAAAAGTATTATGGTGATAAATTGCTCTTATGTTATAATGATTCCTTATGTCTCTAAAAAAAAAGAGTAAAAAAAAAAAAAAAAAAATTTAAAAAAAAAAGAAAAAGAAAAAAAAGAAGTCAATTCAGTTCAATAAAGTCTTCATTCAATTTTAGAAGACTAAAGTCATTAGGAAGCAATCTTATCACCGAATTCTATATTCGTAAGATTCGCATTAAATAATTAAAGTCTTGAAGCTGGCATTTGACAATAATGGTTTGACTCTAAATATTTGATTTTCCTATCTTTGGATCAATGTTAGTTTGTCTGTCTGTCCTTAAATGTAACTTTTTCTTGAGCGATTATCTGTTTTCCAACTCCATGAGTGAAATCCTAAGTCATTAAACAAATTATTCACCTGTAAGGATATGGAGTTGAGGCTTTTACTTGGAACATTTTTAAGGCTATATATGTTGTGGTTTGTGGTAAGAAGGCTTTGGCTTAATTCACACACACACAAAAATATTTTTGGAAGTTATGATTGAAATAACCTTTATAGCGATTGTGATTTTAAAACTGACGTTTTGTTTGAAATACTTAGGTAGTGTTCAAATTTTATTTATGCTTGAATTGCTAGGGACTAGCAATAAGCCAGTTGGGGGGTGTGATGAACACTTGAAATTACACATTTAATAAGAGTTTTACATGATTATTTTGTATTACTAGTGTATTTAATTTTCTTAACTTAAGTATGTTTACAATATTGTACTTAATTATCTTATAACTGTTTTGTGGCAGGTTCGGTAAAATGGGCATAACTTTCTACCTAAAGATCCAATTGAGGTGATTCTTAATCCTGTACAGAGCTGACTCAATGGGCTAACATATTGTATTTCACAAAGTATTGGAAATTCGAGTGTTTAGAGGGTGAAAATTGGCCTAGAACAGAATTGATCTGCAGTATAGGCCCAGTTTGAACAGTTATCAGTATTTGGCCCATAACTATAGAAATACGTATCTAATACGTACGAGATCAATCAATTTGGAAAGATAAGAGACTTATCTACAACTTTTATGTTTTGAGTGACAGCTAATTCGGATCACATCAATTCCAAAATGGATAATCAAGTGGGTGTCCAAGTGATAATGAATGCAAATTATTTTGCCACCATTCTTGACTTTCATCAACCAAGTGGTTCCCTCCAAATTTGTCTCGATTTATCCATGTTTTTCTATAAATAGGTGGCTTGTTTATGCCAAAAGAATGTAATTAGAAAGTTAGAATTTAGTTCAAAATACTTTTCCTTTGTATCCATTTCCTTGTACTATTATTTCTCTTGTTTACTATCAAGTCATGTTATTTCTTCTTCCATTTCTTTTCTTTTCATTTAGTTTTATTATGTCCAAATAATTTTGTTTAAGCTAAGGTGAAAGGGTGAAGCTCTTGGCGAGGTAATAAAATATGTTTAATATTTATTCATGAATTTAATGCTTCATTTTTAAGTTATGTAAATTTATATATGATGTATTTATTTTGTTTGTAGAATTAATACCCTTTCTTCTAAAGTGGTGATTCTTGATTTATTATTGACAACTTAATACTTGGCACAATAAATTCTTGAAACCATTTACAAGATTTGGTTTATATAACCTTTCTTGTAAAGTGGGAGTCTTGATTTATTGTAGACAAATATAAAGATTGGCATAATAAATACTTGAACCCATTTATAAGATTTGGTGTATAATAATTAAAAGAAATAAATACTAATCAATATATAAATGATAATGAACTTTAATTGCTATATTTTCCGGTTGGAACCTCCTTTGTGTGAGGATTCCAATTGAGTTATAAAAAAAATAAAAAGTTAAATATATTCTTACTTCTTATGCCAAGAGTGAATCCCCGTAACCTTAGCTTTTTATTTGAATTGGTTAATTGAAATAATATTTACAAACATCTTATACTGCATTAATTATCTTTAAAGTGTTTGTAATTTGTAATTTTAATTCTACTTCCCTGTGGATCGACCCCGTTCTCATCGGGTTATTTATTACTTCGACAATCCTGCACTTGGGAATAACTTCTATATTCTGGACGTGTCAGCTCTCTTTACATATTATTGATAGATTTATTTTTTATTTTGCTATTTGATGTTTCTTTTTTCTTTTTTAGGTGCTTCTTAGTCTTTGAAGCCTAGCCTTTCCAGGAAGAAAAATAATCAGATTAATGCAACTCTTACTTTAAGTGGTCCCTGTAAGAAGTTGCTCTCTAGCACAATCTTATTTTTATGGGCTAATCAAAGACTTTCCTAACCCATTAAGTTCTTCAAGGTATTAGACAATGGATAATTCTTCTTTTTACCACTTCTATATGTTTTCTTTGGTTTTATCTTGGTGGATAATTGTTATTGTCTTTATCTTGTTTGTAGCTCTTGGTAAGAAGAATATAGTTGTTCTTAATACTAACCGATCCCTATGAAGGAGAAGAAGTAAAGACTTTTTTTAATTTGCTTCGTATAAAAGCTTTAGGCAAGGGTCCAGTAAGGGAGTTCTTAACGGATGCCCCTTATACCAAGGAAAAGTTGAATGAGTTTAAAATTTCTCAAGAAAATTAGCTAGATGCCTCAACCCCTGCTCGTGGTGATTCCCCGCCTCTAAGTACAAACATTCCTCTTTCCCCTCCTCCTTAAACTAGTGGAGGAGGCATTGTTGAAGATGCCCTAAGTGGGTCGGTCTTGAGGCCTTGGTCAAGGTATGGACCAAGGTTACCTCATCATTCTGATCTGTCGTTCACATTGAATAAGAAGTACGAGCACTAATCTTATTCATTAGGGGGATGAGTGGGTGGTTCCTAGGGAGCACGCTACTCCATTGTTAACCTAAAATGCATCAATCTCTCACCCATGGGTTTGGGTGCTTTTTCGAGGTACTATTTTATTCTTGAGTTTTTTTATCCTGTTAGTGCCTTATTAATCTCTTGGGTTTTCTTTTTTGCAGGGGATGATCTACCTTGCCAATCATTATAACGCTATTTATAAGATGATGACTGACATTTTGAGATCGGTAGCTACTGAGGCTAAGGTTGCTAAGAAAAAGGAGGCCAAGAAGAAGAAGAGGTCATTTAAGTGCAAGCTAAAACGTGATGAAGAAAAGGCAAAAGCTAAGGTAGTGGTAGCTGAAGCTAATGCTACCATGGTTAAGAGCAAAGTTATTGTGCTTGAATTTAAAGTTAAAGAGCTCGAGGGGCAAGTAAAGGTCCTTCAAGGGGAGAGCTCTTCTCTTCAATAGGCTAACGAGGAGTTAAAGAGGAAACGTAAGCTCTCAAGGCTTCACGTTGCTGAAAATGTGTCAAAGGCTCTGACTCAGCTGGTGGACATCTTCAAGAGAAATTATGCTGGGTTGGACAAGCTATTTGCTGACCTAAAGGGTGCTGATAAGGAAACCACGACTCTTATTGTTGAGGCCACTTCTGCACAAGTGGTCGAGGACATTCCCTCTCAAAATCTCAACAATTTTACTTTTGCTCCCCAAAATGCTTCAGTGCTAATGATGCTTATGCCTCTACATTTGCTGTTGTTGAAGGTGAACTTCCAACTGCTTGATGATTTTTATTCTCCTTTTTTCTTTGCTTATTCTCAAAATTTTGTAATAAACTCTTTTTAATGAATGAAAGAATTTTATTTTTTTCTCCATCTTTATGTTCTTGTTTTATATTTTTTGCTTTGAGTTCTTCTCTATTACTTGTAAAATGTTCTGAATAATATTACCTTTTGCTTGTACGTGTTAAATATGTTAAAGTCTTTAGATTTGTGTCTTTACTTTAGAGATTGTTAGGAACTAGCCTTATGGGTGACTAGCTTAGCTTGAGGAAGATCCCTCAAAAGATATATCTTTGTATAAAAATTGACTTTCTTTTATAATAAGTGGCAATCTTTCCAATAGTTTAAGCTTTCAATCTACCGCTTATTTCTTATACCTTTTTTTCTTCTGAAACTTTGGCTTCCCCCAAGGTCTTTTCGAACAGGGTGCTTATAACAATGAATGTTTTTTAAAAGGGTGTCATTATAGTGTGGTCGACAGCTTTCTTTGGCCACTGTACTTCTCGTTTTCTTAAAAACTTTATTTTTAAAGCCTTGTTATGTCGAAAGGCCCTTATGGTACGTCTCTTGTATTTTTTCATTTGTTCACTTTGTAATTAATGTGCCCTCTTTTGTGTTTTAGGTCTTGCTTACCAATTACGTCTCTTGGAGGCAACCTTATTGATTTAGCCCTTTTAAAATTTGTATAGGGCTTCTGGTAGCTATTAGCTTTTTTTCCATCTTAATGTAGGAAAATATTTTTTAATAAGATTTTACAATGAACACTAGATCTGATCTACGACTGGCTTTAAAAGCATGGAGAACTTATTTTAAAGGTTATAGGTAAACTCTTCATAATTCGTCTTTTCTTTTGCCCTGTTCGTGAGAAAGAAAGTGCCACATATTTTTTGTTTTCTTTTTGAATTCCTTTTATCTCGAGGTGACTTCTAGCATAAGCATTGCTTTTTGTGATTAGAATTTTCTCTATTCTTTCTTCTCTTTTAACGGTGTCCTCTTGTATTTTCTTATGACTCTTTATTTTAAAAGTTTTCTTTGTTGGATGGTAGGGACTTTTAGTATTTTTTATGATGATTCTTGATTCTTATTTGGTAGTCTTGGTGTGACTATTTTATTTTTTTGGTTAGGGACTGTGTTTACTCTGAATCAATCTAATTCTCGTGGCTTGAAGGGTTAAGAAAAAATGACGATGAAGACTAAATTAAATGATGGTTATGAGGTCCCTTTGGTGAGAAAGAAGAGTAAGAGTATTCTTTCTCAGGGTGATTTTCTTTTGGAGTGGAAATATGTGTTATTTCTTGTTTTCATCCCTTTTTGAGATTCATATCTTATTTTTAATTTTTTATCAATATGCAATGTGGTGATAATAGTAGAAAATCTAGTCGACAAGATGAGCCTTTTTTTAAGCGTCCTTTACTCGTTGGCCTGCTAAAGGTACCTTTAATCGACGTCAATAAGTCCAGACTAACACTTTGGATCATGATCATTCTACCACCAATAATCATGGTCATTCCTCTATTTCTGGTTGAGGATGATGTCGAGGTACTTCGGGGATTGATCCTCGAAGACCTCTTACTATAGAGGAAATGAGAAAATGACCAATTAACTTTTCTCAACCAAATTTCAATGCTACACTTTTAATGGAAGAGCAGACTAATTGGGATGTTGTTCATAAGGAATCCTCTGATAATGTCTTCAAGTTATTTCTCTTCTAGTTTTTGATGCATATATTAACATTTGCTTCCTCTTTTTATGTAACAGAGTGCTCTATCTATTCTTCTCATGCTCAATAAATTGTGGGATTATGAGCTCTTCTGTACTCTTCATATGTTGCTTGTGAGCACGATGGAGGTATTATTTTACCTTTGTATTTTATTTATGTTGGATTCTTTTCTTCGTATTATGATGTTCTTCTTTTTATCTCTTTAGGCAGTATACAGCTTATCGCTCTTTTACAAAGTTGTTCTTGAATCAATCCATGATGGCTTGAAATTTTTGGACCTTAAGAAGGATTTGGCCGATGATACAATGCATTATCAACTTAAAGATTGAGTGGTGAAATCCTTTGAGGAGAAACTCGAGGAGTTTTTTACTAAGGCAGTAAAAGTAAGGTCTCAAAACTCAAGCATCAAAACAGTGTTCATCGAGACAAAGCTGCTAGAGAAGTTACATTAGCTGAAAAAGGTCTCCAAGCTAAAGAGGTGAAATAAATACTTAGAGGGCCAAGTGAAATATTTGAAGGAGTTTGTCAAGGCTCCTAAGGATAAATTTGCTCGTATACGTGCTCAAGTTGAGGAGGTCGAGGCACGTGCTGATTAGGTTGATGATAACCTAATTACTAATGTTAAAGAACATTCCATTGCCTTTAGGGTTATAGAGGGCTTCAAGAATAGTGTTAATCTTTTTAAGGAATGCATGATGCCTTACATCTCTAAGAAGATGATGAAGATGATTCTAAGGAAATTGATACCTCAAATATTCCTGAAAATCGAGTTTCTCATTCTTGATGATTTTGTATTTCTCTTTAGTACTTGTAATTTTTTCTAGAATTTAATTAGAAATAATCTTTTTTGTGTACTATTCTTGTCTCAACCTTTTTTTTTATTTTCTAAGAGTACTACTTACCTCATGACTAGTAGACCTTTCTAACATGAGTATTGATGAGAAAAATGAACTTTTATCAATAAATATGCTCTTATAGTTAAATAAAATAACTATGGATAATATTTTTTCAAGAATTTAATGTTTCATGATCTTTTGACAACTCTCTCATTAGTATGCTCGAGATCATATGCACCTAGTCGAACTCTTCTGAGTACCTTATAAGGACCTTCTCAATTTGGTCCAACGGCTCCATCTGTTAGATCTTTTGCGTTTGGCAATATTATTCTTAGGACCAAGCCTCCTTCTTGGAATTCTTGAGCTTAAACTCGCTAGTTATGATATCGAACAAATTTCTATTGATAGGCAGTTGTTCAATAAGTTCTAGGTTCCTTCAGATGAGTTCTTCATTCTCCTTCTTATCAAAATTTTGTACTTTGTGAATGGACACTCCTACTTCTGTTGGAACACAACTTCACAACCAAAGGCTAGTGTATTAAACGTGCCAATAAAACCTCAATGTTTCACTGAACGTGACCATCACTTTGCATAGTTTAGCTCTTTAGTTAGCAAGAGAAAAATTAAATTAATAACAAAATATAAAGTGCTTGGTAAACAATTTGTAGAAAGAGAGTGTTTTAACATGTGTGCCTTACTTAGGGCATGGTGACATTGTGAGGGAAAAGGAAATAAATAAAAGTTGGGCATACAATAGGTATGAGTTTTAATTGGATTAAAAGGATGGCCAAAATTTCTATATAAAGGGAACTTTCTTCATTTTACTCATTTATGCCGAGAAGAAGTAATGAAACAGAATTGAAAAGAAAAAGAGATGAAAGAAAAAATGAGAGAAGAAAAAAAATAGAAAATGAATAAAAGGAAAGTTTCAGGAAATTAGTTTAGGTAGTTAGATTGGTATCTAGTGATTCAGCAGGTAACAATTTTACAATGTTATAATATTTATATTTTAATATTTATAATACATATCGGTACTAATGATATATTTTACACCCTATAATATATGAGGAGTATCGATAGTTGGTATACCTTAAAATCCAGATCCAACTCAAGATTAGAGCACTTTTGTAAGTGGATAACTAAATATATTTCTCATGTTCTTAATACAACAATTATGATATGATTACATGTTATCAGATTTATTTTATCCATGATTTATTTTAAATAAATAAATATTTATGCTATTTAGTATATTTAGAAATATATTTAGAATTTATTATAGTACAACTTTTGATTATGTTTAGTACATAAATATATTCATGCTTTCATGATATTATATAATAGTAATTTTTAAACCATCAGATGCGATACCCTTTCATTTAGTGTAGTTACTCTGTGAATGCATTAGACCAGTTTAGTTTACTCAGCTGAGCGATGTAGCATTTTATCGAGTGAGACCACGTTCTCCCACTCTGCCTATACGTGAGTTACTTCATTAGGTCAAACCATATTTTTTCCTAAGTACAAGTTTAGTGTGATTTTCAGTATGTATATAGTACATGTTCTCAGAGCTATGTTATATATATTCAGCTTCAATAGATTTTATGACAGCTTATGATATCAGTACATATTTTATATTTATCTAGAATATATTTAAATGATTTTTATATGATTTAACTTGTACATACATTAGAAATATTCTTCAGTACATTTTTATTAAAAATTTATTACTGTTAGTATATATATAGTTTTATGAAGTATATAATATTTTCATAACCATGTCAACTCAATGAGCTATAATCTCACCTTTTTTTTTTCTATTTTTCCTTTTTTTTCCAAATGGTCATAGGTATATCATGCAGTGTGATTTGTACTTCACATTTAGAGGTATGACTATTAAATGCATAGCTGCATCTGTTGTCACATTTTGTATATGAATGTATATCTTTATATATATTTGTGTACACGTGTACACTTTTATTAGGGCACGTAGTCGTATTTTATCAGATTTAATGAGTATTAAGCATATTAGTTCTATATTATCACAGAATCTGCTTCGAATTCCAATGAAGGCTCAGGTTAAATTCGGTCAACTAAGGAAAATGACTTTTCTATTTATTGTTTTGCTGGTAGTTTAGAAGGCCCACTGGACCTTGGGTAGCTCTTCAACCCAAGCTCTCATTTCCTCTGTTAGCTTCTTCTTTAGCAACTTCTTGACAATTTTTTTGGAAGATTCGAGCTATCCATTCATCTTCAGATGCACAAGTGCGAGAAATAAGAGCTAGATTTTAAGCTGTGAAAAAACTTTTTAAAGCTCTTACTGTTAAATTGTTTGCCACGGTGGGGTTCACAAGAATCTAAGTGCATGCATGTGATTATGTACATGTTAATTAATTCAAAATGCATGTCCAACAAGCATTAGCTCATCAGAACTATATATTAATCAACATATACACTCTCTAACATAATAAAAAATAATACAAGTAACAAAAATGACCATTGAAGATGATTCGGTCAAGAATTGATCTTGGAGCTCACATAAAAGTGCAATCGCAAAGCAATTCTAGTCTACAACGATTCGGTGGGTTATGGAGCTAGAATGGTAGCTTAATCTTTAATTTAAGTAGGATAGAATTTAAAATTCTCTCAAATGGCTAAAGTTTCAAGTAAAATAAGGACTTTTTTGAAAACTTTTTAAACTCTCCTTTATATACATGGGCAAAAATGGGGGCTAATTATAATATTTGTAAAGTATCTATTTCCTAATGCACGAGTGACAATTGTCATCTTTCATATATGCAAACTATTTATATGGTGACATTTGTTATATGCCCTTCCATGTATGTGTCATTTGTCTCACAAATAGTTGTACATGGATGCCATATGTCAAAATTATTTTTCCATGCAAAAGGACCCTATTTGCAACATTTATAAACTTTGTTTCCCATTTTCTAAAGAGACCTTAAAAAAAATTCTACTTTTTAAAATTCTCCCAGATCAAACTATTCGACCCCGTCCGCTACCCTAATACTCAACGAGTACACTTCATATTGTGAGACTCCTTAGGTTCACACGCGTTTATCTTACAAAATTCTTCTGCAAGACCGTGAACCTATACATACATTACGGATATTATAGAGTAGTGCATTGAACCATAAAAGCCGACATTAACCATATCCATATAATTGTTCTATTACCTATATCCTAGAAGAGTAGAGATATAGATTATCACTGTCAAATCTCTATATGCTCGATAGTGAACTTATCTTCGAATTTGTATTTCTATAAAGAATATCCACCAACTTATTTATGATATTTGTTTAACCCTACTGAAAATACTTTTTCAGCGTTTCTGCTTATGACTATAAGACTTTCCAAAATATAATCTCAGAGTATCTAGATATATAACTCATCCATATGAGCTAATAGATCTCATATCTATGGACATCGAACTCCATGAGCATTGGACATACCCAACGATGCCTAGAGATCAGACCATGAAAGGTCTCTGACATGTATAGAATCAAAGAATTGTGAATTACTCACAAGCCCACCGTGGCGCTTGGGTCAAAAGACCATGAATACTATGGAATGTCTATTAGAGGTCCTTGTAAGTCTATTCAGTATCCAGTCTTCATTGAATACCTATATACGTATACGATCTTTTGCTAAACTCACAATCTACTGAGCTAATCATCTAAAAAATCTAGATATAGACAAACACTAATCCAGAAGGCAAAACCGATTGACCCATGTCAACAACTATAGATAAGAAATGATGTTTTTGAGAACATATTATGCAATGACATTTTTAGCACTATTTGTAATTTTTTGTGTCTATGTCATTACTGTATTATTCCCAGGTCTTTGTTTTTATTTTAGATAAGGTTCTAACTTTTAGAATTGCTAACTCTTAGCGCTGGCCTAAACTCCTTTAGATTTTTAATGTTTGAAATGTTACAAGCTTATTACCATATAATTAATAATTAAAGATTAAATAGAAATGTTCATTGTATTAATTTTAAATAAATAATATCCATACAACAATTGGAGTGGCACATAAGCACAATTCCCAATAACTCTCACTTGCTCTAGTGCAATTCAAGATAATATCTAATACCCATTAACTCTACGTATTTCTCAAACATCCTAAGATTTAAGGCCTTAGTGAGTGCATTCGATAAATTATCTATAAAATCTACTATGGATACTATTACATCTCTTCTAGCCAAAATTTATCTAATTATGCGGTATATCTTCTTTACATACTTAGATTCTTAATATGCTATTAGCTTCTTGGCTTGAGCGATTGCCCTATTGTTATCACAAAATAGTAGGATAGGATCCATTGAACTTGGAATTATTCTGAGCTCTACGACAAACTTACGTATCCATACCCTTTTTTTTTGGCAACTTTTAAAGCCATAATGTTGACTTGCTATTTAAACAATCACAACTAATGCATCATCGTAGGGGTAGCTGACAACGTTGGCATCTTCTTTAGTAAACATGACTGATAGAGTGTACTTATAGTTTTTTTTTTAAATTTAAGTGTTACATATCATTTAATGTCCCACCAATGAGTACTGAGAATAATTCTTCCTCTATCTATTTGAATCTTCAGCCAACATCACGCCTCCTTAAATGATCATGGTTGTCTCATGTGTTGAGGAGTTCTTGTACTCTTAATTTCCTCTATCTTGAGTTTTTTTGGGCCTATTGTTGGCTTGAAACTCATTAAGGTATCTATTCCTCCTTAGTTGACTTATTTGCACTTATAAGTTTATAATTCATTGGTAATGTTATCATAGTCTTGATGAAATTCACATTTTTTGTTCTTATTTATTTTTTTAAGCAGTGCTCGAATTAGTGTGAGCTTTTTTAGAAGACCTATTTCCTTTATAGCCTTAAATATTTCTACCAATGATACTATTATAAAAATGTATTTATCTTCTTGTGCCTTGGCCACTTGAGAGGGAGATTTTCTAATCTGTTCCTTCTTATTATTTCTTGTAGTAGACCTTTTCATAGGAACTTTACAATTCTCTATAAGTCTTCTCCCTTGGTTCTTAAGCTGTCTTTCTTTTGAGGGACTTTTTAAGTTCTCATCCTTTTAGCTTTTCTGTTGCATTTGCCTCGACTGCCCTTTTACGGCTTCTTCCTCTTTGATCTTAATATATTGAAGGGCATGTTCATGAGCAGTTTCATAAATGGCAAACAAACTCTCTAATAGAAAATACTAGAATTGATTTATTTTAAGTCCTTCCTTCAATGCTTCTAATATAATTGGCAAGTCAAATGTTTTAAGCTAGATAATTTCTTTATGGTATCGTTGCATGAAGTCCTTTAAGCTTTCAGTATGACCTTGCTTGAGTTTCCGTAGCTATTAAGGATTTTAGCTTTTTCACATGCTCCTAAAAAATGTTGGACGAATTTCTGGATTAGTTCATTGAAGGAGATGTTTCTTTGTCTTAGACTTCTGTACCACAAGAAGGCATGTTTATGTAGGCTAATGTGAAATACTCAATACATCTGCTTTTGTTTTAGGCCAGCGTCGATAATAGGTTAATTACTTGATCAACAGAATGGTTGTGATATATTATTCCCTTATAAGTTTGGAGGTTTGGCATCTTAAACTCCCTCCGGTAGCTCAATATCTTTGAGTTCTTCAATGAAATGAGATTTTCTCTCTCATTCTGTCTTTTTTATGGGAGTTTATACTTTTCCTTATCCTCAAGGAGTTGATGCAATTATTCTTTTAGGTTTTAGGCCTTCTTGATTAGTGGATCTTTGTTTATGAGTGCTGAGCTATATTGCTCATTGTGGCTGTGCTCTCTTACCTTTTTGATGACTTTTCTTGCATCCTCCTCGATCATGCTACTACTCTTTTTCCTATTAATAGATATTTAACATCTCTTTTGATTTTGGCTACCTTTTTTTTTCTTGTTTAAGATTTCTCAAGCATCTTATGTATGTCTATTATCTCTTCTAAGTCAATCAATGATCGTTTAAGCATTGTTTTCTTCCAAGTTATGATTGTTTTTAGCTTACTTGTAGAGGCCCGAGTCTCTAACCTATGACTGATAGAGGGAGTGGTTGTATTTACTTTGTCGTGATCGTTGGCTTAGTGGTGACTTTCTCTCTCTCAGTGTTCTACCATAATTTCCTTTTTTTTTTTGTTTCTTAGTCAATCAATGAGGATATTTGACTTCCTTTGTTATTAGGAGAATACTTCTCGATAGTAATAAGTGTTGTTGCAACTTAGAGTTGGGATAAGATTCTTGTGTTCCTTCTGGATTACTACATTTTTCTAGAATTTTTGCCATCATCTTCTTCAGTTTGTCCCTTTCTTACTATGACTTCTTTATTTCTTCTTCTAGTGTTTTATGTCAGGCTAATGGTTCTTCTTATCAGTTCAAATTGTTTGTGGGTTATATTTTTAAAGATTCATTCTGGTTTTGTAACCCAAGATTCTCACCAGGTAATGGGAATTGCTTACTATTTAATATGACCATGGAGCAAGTGGTAACATATTTTGATCGTGTAATAGTTTTTCGTTTATTTTTCATAGTCGATGCCAAACTGTTGACCCCAAAATTTGGTAACTTAGGAGTCAATGAATTAAATTTGTTTCTCTATGGAAGCCTAGCTTAAACATCAAGGATATGACTAAAACTTGACCAATTAGACCACTTTTTCTCTTACCAATATGGTGTCTAATGAGAATCCTAAATTAGAAAGAATGTGAGACCACACCGAAAATTTTTTCGGTGTAGGTACTCCGATGCTTAAATTAGCAAAGGATCAAAAAATGGAAAAGGAAAGATAATAAAAGAGAATAAGATGGCCTTTTGCTATATGCTTTAGGCATCTTTCTTATGTTTTCAAGTAAGTAATAATAAGGTTCGCTCTTTTGCACTAGTTTAGTGATTCTAAGAATTATAATTTCATGTCCCTTTTGTGCTAATTTTCTCTTGTATTTATAGGATGAGGATATAGGTTTTACCCGTTGCTTTAAAATTATTTTTTTAATATAGAAGTCTCACAGATATTCCTTTAAGATTCTGCTATCAGGGTTTTTTTTTTTTGAAATTGCATTGGATTTTTCTTGCCTTTGTAGGATTTATATCATAACTTTAGGAATGTCCTTGGTTTAGAGATTTTTCTTTGATAAGCATAACTTTATCCACAACTCTCTACCTCTCTTATAAGTTAAGCTTTTTTTATGAACTTTTTTTTACCTTCCTCTATATGAAATACCACAATTTATTTCCCTTTATTTGGAGTTTGATCAAATATGATAGTCGGGTTACGAGTATTATTTTGATTAGCTTTAAAAGTTATGACTCTAATCGAGTATGGTAGTTAGACTTCGACCATAGCACTGACCATCTCGAAGAGGGCATAGGTCTTTTTTAGGAGTCTAACTAAATAGAGTAGTCGAATTTTGATCATTATTCTGACCAGTTCAAAGAGTGTGAATTATTTTTTCTCCATTGAGAGTTTAACTAAACAGGGTAATTGGGTTTCGACCGTTGTTCTAATCAACTCAGAGAGGATGCCCTTGACTCGAGTGCATTTGATAGGGTGGCACTTTCTTCTTAAGTTCTGTTGACCAAAATCCTCTTTAAGTCTTATAGACCGAAGTCTTTGTACTTTATGGGCTGAAAACCTAAGGCCTTGTGAACTTAAATCCTAGGAAGAACACTATGGATATTTTTATTTATGAGAACTTTCATTTAAGTGTTTTCCTTTATAATGTTCATCTTAGATTTCCTTAGGAAATTAGAAATTACTAAAATTCCATGTCTAGGAAGGCTAACATATACTTCGGATATTTTGGTTAACAAGATTTTGGATGCAAATTTTTGAATTTGTCCTTCAAATGAAATCCCTAATGAAGATGTTGGTATATGCCTTACTCTTGCATCTGTTAACTTTATCTGTCTAATGCTGCTTCCTTTTAGAGATTTGCTCTTTGCTCTAAAGTTGTTTTCACTTTTTATGCTCTAATACAAATAAACTATTTCATTGTCATTTCTGTGATTTTCATTTCAAGATTTTTCATATAAAAATGTTGTTTCTACGTTATTATGTGCTTATTTCATTTTAGTCCAATACATATTATCTTATTTTTTAAATTGTCGATGCAATGATTATTTTGTGCTTAAACTAGATCGATACATTTGCTAACAAAATCATATATAGAAATACTTTACTATACTTTTATTACCCCATATGTGCTAGTAATGTACATGCACCACTACAAGAATCACTAAAATGTTCTCATTAATCTTTATCATATATATTTGGAAACATAATGAGATTATATTCTCATATACCATGTGTGCCTATTTTGCATGTCTATAATTAAAGAGACTCTTGTTCTACCGACAAATACACAAATTAAATAATACAAAACTAACACTCCATTGATTCACATTTAACTAAAAAAAATGGATGTTGTAGGATAAAAGAGAACATTCCCTTATTATTTTATAGCCCATAAACTAAGAAAAGAATATAAAAAATACATTTTTTTTCCTAAATAAAAGAAAGATATAGCCTTTTTAAAATTTTAATATTTGAGCCAAACTAAGGAGAGATATATTAATTATTTTGAAAAAATTTCTACAAAAGCATATTATTAGTGATCATAACAGAAAGATTAAAGGCTGGACATGCCACTAAACTTTTTTTTGCCAACTTAGCTTCATTACAAATTTCGCACGTGTACATATTTATGCACCATTACATAAAAGCTAAGACTTTATATCGCAAAAGGTTTGGAGAACAATAATGCAACAACTATTTTGCTACAGTTGTTAACCTTTTCTAAATTTGTTGTCGGATTTATCAAATTTTGGGTTGGATTTTTAAGTATATTTTTGAATTTAAAAAAAAAAAATTCAAGTTACAACTCATCATTCAATAATTATATAAAAAAAATTAAATAATTATCAAATACATATAATACACATAAGATGAGATGTAAATTTTTGTGATACAGTTTCACATGGGTTAGGAATATTTTAAATTTAATTTTTTACTTAAAATATTGACATAAATTTTGAACTATCAATTTAAAAAAAAAGATAACATTAACTCATCAATTCTGTAAACTATTAGATTACATTGAATTGATAACTCAAAATTAATATTAATATTAAGTAAAAAATTTATATTAAAATATCTCTATATTTAAGTACGTAAAAGCAACAGAGAAAGAGAGATAAAGAAAAATTAGGATAAAAGAGAGTTAAAAAAAATAGAAGAGTATAGATAATAAATATACCATATTCTATATTTTATGATCATGAGAATTAAAAGTTAAAAATGAGACTATATTTATAATGGCAAAAGATCTAATGAAACTAAAAAAAAAAATTACAAATCTAATTTTACTCAATAAAATTTTTAATAAATAAATAAATCACTTGTTTTTTTTATATTTTTTCTTACACAAAGCAAGACTCTTCGCAATCTTGATGTAAATGGTATATAAATGTGAGAACTATTATATCACATTAAAAAATATAGTATTGCGTTCTAAAAAAAAAACCTAACTCAAATAAATAATAAAATATTTTATTTAAAGCTAAATAAAATTTATTAAAATTAGAAAAAAATTGCTTTTTTTTAAAGTAATAATAATATCTTTAAAAAAAAGTAGTAATAATAAAAAGGGCCACCTTTAAAAGTTAAATTTAAAAATGGATTTTGTGTTCCAACCCGAGACAGACAAGAATTTCACCCCCCATCACATATTTACTGTTCTCCACGCGCCTGCACGAAACGAAGTGGCAAGGACTGGAGAGAGATTCGTTGAGTGGGAATCAGTGAATCACGTACCAGCGCCTTGGTTTGCTCGACACGCGTCACCGCATCAATGTGGGACCTGGAGTAAATAATATTATTTGCTGTGAGGGGGGAAAGTCTAGATGCATCGGACCCCACTGCTTGTATCTGTGACATACCAATAAGAAAAGCGAGAACGATTGAGAAGCAGCCTGGTATCGAATTTGGCAAATGCAGTCCAGGTAAAACGTATGGTGGTACGTCACAACAGTCAATAAAGTGATGCTCTTACTTTAGTGGTACAACGGTGAAACGCCACATGTCCAGTTGCTTTTTTGATTTATGAACATACGCCGGAACTAATATGCGGCCACAATTTTGCCGCTGTCGAAAGGGTCAATGTCAACAAAAATTGAGAGAAGGGGAAAGCAGCACCTCAGCTGAAGCAACTAATAAAGTCAGTTTACGATAACTAATTAGAATTATTGTCTATAATTGACAAAAATAAATTGTTGTGAAGTCACAAGTAATTAATTAAAGAAAAGAAATAATTGGATTATAATAATTAACCAAAAGAGCATTACTTGTAAGTTATAAAAAAAAAAAAAAAAAGGCATTTGTTTTGATAGTGTAATCCAAAAATAAAGGTCAAAGCTAAACATTGAGTATAAGAAGTGATGTGTATAGAATACAAAAAATTTGGTATAAGAAAAAACAGGGAAGTCAGTGTAAAGCGTTACACGCATGTGAAGCGCTAACACATTACAAGCCTATTGAAGAAGTCTCATATAATATACAATAGGTTAAATCTATTTCATTTACAATTAAAAAATAATAATTGAAGATTAATTAAAATCTATTAGGACAGATGAAAAGTAAATGTATCGAGGTGATCTTCAAGTTTAACATCAAGTAATTAGCTGTTTTAGTATTCATTAAAATTATTAAGTTAGAAAGATTGAGGCTAAATAGTTTGGTGTAAGAAATAACAGCAGAAAACACTATGTAGTGCAGAAAAAAAGGAGGAGAAAATTGGTTGAACACAGAGAATTGATTGCCAATTAGTGGAGGCTACGAATTGTTCGAAGCAAGGGTTTAGGATAAGGGAGTTGAATGTTGTCAGACAAATAATATTGCAATATTGCAAAGCGAATAGTTTATATTGTCATAAGGAAGGCAGTTGGGAGTTGTCGAAGTATTAGGTTTTGCAATAAGAAATTAAATGATTTGGATAAATAGGAAACTAATTGAGGACAAAGGAAGAACTAAAGTAAGGAGAGCTGTGTAAATTAAGAATAAGTTGTACATCGCTTGAGGAAGGGTCAGGTTTGGATTTATGTTACAAAGTTATTTTGAGGTTTGGATTTATGTTACAAAGTTATTTTTAAGTTATATGGTAACCCAAAAAAATTACCATTTTTGGTTGAAAATAGATAATGATATTGCAATAATGGCCTGTAGGAAGTAAAGATAATAACATCAAGGAAAATAATGCAAGCAAGTAGCAGGAAGGTGAAGATATAGGTGATAAGGTAAACTTAAGATAGATATATAAACTAATTAGTATTGTGAACTTGGACGAATAGTGTGGGTAAGTAATTAGTACTGGAAGATTAAAAGTGGCTTGGGTGTAGGTTAGAAGATGGTGGTAAGAGTGGTGACTGAAACATATAAAATGATTGAAGATCTTTGGTGCCCAATGAGAATAACCTGCATGTCTAAATTGAGAGTAATACGAGTAAGTAAGAAGAATATGATGAAAATTCAATTAACAAATTTTAGGAACACATGGTTTGGCAAGCTAATAGAGGTTAATAGGATTAGCTTTCAAGCATCATTGGTACATAACATGTTGTTGAGATAGATAGAAGCCAGAGGCTTAGATGAGCATATGTGGTTTATGGTTAGAAGGAATCATGTTCAATTTTCCCAATTGGAATTTGGCATTACAACAGGTATGTATTTTGGGTGTAGAATTAAGTTGGATATTAAATACAAGTGTGAAGTTCCATCTCAATTCGGGAGAGTTATATTCGGTAACAATAGTAATGCTGATATGAGAGCTTTGGTTAATATAAGTGATAATATACGGTGTAATGAGATAGATAATAAGGATGCAGTAAAGTTGGCAATGATTTACTTTCTGGGAAGAGTTATTAATGGGACGTTTGAAGGGAAGGAACACAATAAACCATAACTAGTGGCACATGGTTGACAACATGAAAATTTTTAATGCATTTGTTGAGAACAAATATTTATGTCACTATAAGCAACACTTAGAAACAGAGCTGCACAATTGTTTTGAAAGAAAAAGTGCAATCTATACGAATTTTCGTATGCATTGTTGGCATGAATGGGAAATCAATTTTGTTTTTGTTCCTATATTTTGGAGACAATGGTGAAACTAACAATTTATTAAATGATTATAAATATTGATATAAGAAGCCTTGCCTTTAGCCAGTAGGTTGGATACAAATTGTTCGTCAGAGGGTTTAATTCCTCGTATAATGAAGTGGGAGAGTAGAAGGTTTCTTTCCGATAAGGAGTTGAAGTCAGAGCTATTCTATTATTCGGTGGTAAGATACTATTGGGTGCGGTGTTTCAATACTAAACCGTATTGGGTGCGTGTATGTATATATGTGTGTCCATTGCTCATAAATATATATACATGCATCTCATCATACATAATATGCGCAGTAAAAACTAAAAATCTAATTTTTTAAACAATAAAAATTGTAATACCCCAAAATTTTTATTTATTAGTCAAAAGAAATGGAAGAATTTGATTGGTTGAATAAGTATAGTATGGTATAAGTGTTTGCATGGAATTAAAACCCATGCTATTACAACTTTTCCAACATTTGGACCAATAGAATTTTACCAACATTGTTAAATGGAATTTACTAGAATTAGTTAGATTTTAACTAGATTTTTTATTTAGTTTAGTTATGAATAGTGTTTAGAATTTTTGGACCAATCAAATGCCACCATTTCTAACCAATGGCATTTTTGTAATTTTGAGTATAGTTGGGGGTATTTTTGGAAAGAAAAATAAAGGCTATAAAAGGGGGAATAGTATTGAAAAATTTAGAGAAAACCAAACATTTGGCTGTCCCCTCCCTTTTGCATTTTCTCTCCATTTTTCTTTTATCCCCCTTTAAATTCAACAATTCTCAATACTTCCATTAGTAAATTAAGCCTCCAAATCCTTAATTAAAGCCTTCTTCATCAAGTTTCAAGGATCCATTTTAAGGTATAAGGTGTTATTCAAGGTGAGTTGATGCTAAAAATTCTATTGAATATGAATTTGGGGTTTCAAGGGTTAATAGATTAAGTAGCCATGTAGAATTAGTGAATTATACTTTTAATTTGGTAAATTAGAAATTTATTCATTATTTGTGTATTTTGGCAAATGAAGGTGAAAGCTTGGCCAAGGATAGCCAAGAGAAGGAGAAGGAGAAGATGTGAATCAAGTGGAGGAATTAAGCTTATAAGGTTGGTGTACACATTAGTTTGAAACTTAAAATTTTTACCTTAGGAAATTTAGTGTATATTGATGTATTTTATTAATATGATGGATGAGTATGTTGAACTATGGTATTGAATTGATAATTATATTGTTTCTAAATGTATTAAATATGTTTTGAGTATTGGATATTAATTGGTGGTCAAAATTGAAAAGAAAAGAAAAATTGGGCATAAATATGAATTTTGAGAAAATAGGACTTACATGAAAAATTCTGGACTAAATTGTAAATATTTAAAATTTTTATGTCTTTATGTGTATTAGTATGTAATTAGAACTTATATATGACTTGTTGAAGAAATTGGGGCCTAATGGCAAATTTTGGAACAAATGGGCCTATAAGTGGAAAATTAAAAAATTTTAGGCTGAATTGTTAAATCTGAAAACTCTGGAACTTATTTGGGTATTTTTGAATATTCTAGACCCATATGAAAAATTTTGAAACATTTGGGCTTATGTATAAAAATTTTAAAAATTTTAGGCATAAAGGTGAATAGTAAAAAATTTGGGCCTATTTGTAATAATGAAAAAATATTTGTGTCTAAATATGAATAATCAGAAAAATTGAATAAATGTAAATTTGTATAATAATTTGGTTTAATAATAATAAATTTGTGTTAAAATATTTTTTTAAAAGAAAAATAATGTATTATAATAATACTATTGTGACGCCCTAAGTAAACCTAAACATTGGTAGGGGAGGATTGATAGTTGACATGCCAATATGGTATTATAGCAGTATTGCGCCGTTTGCTTGTTCGATGATACTACTCTGTGTATCCGATCTGTTATCTATTCTGATCTTTTCTGGATTCGATGGGTAGTCACCGAGTGACCGATGCCAGATCATTATCTGATATTTGTTAGTCCATTAGCCAATCCATGGTATCGTGTCAGCGTTTATTTTGAGCGCCTACTTGGATTAAGTATAAATATGATATTTGTGTATATATAAATATATATATTTGATAAATTAAAATGAGAAATCGAAATAATGTTTTGATTTAATGAATTGATTAATTGATAAATTTTGATTTATTACGATATATAGAGAAAAGTTGGTATTACTCAAAATTTCATTGTTTATATATATAGTTTATTGCAAAAAGGTAATAAAATTTTATTATACTATTTCATCTTTTATGTACACCCACTAAGCTGTTGTGTTTAGCGCGTTAGATTTACCATGCGCAGGTAGTAGAGTTGCCATCACTAAAGACTGAAGAGTAAATCTTTCTGCAGCTGCTCGGAGTCGCTCACATCCTCTCTCTATATATAATTATTTTTGGTAGATATTTTACTTGTCTATAGACTGTTGTGTATTATATTATGGACATTAAGTGTATGTGCATGTATATATGTATTTATTCAGAACTATCTCTTTTAAAACCATGATATATGATATATATTTTGATAATATACTGGATGTGAAATAGTTTTGTAAATATTTGATACATTTATATTGTAAAATGAGTTGTGAATATTTGCTGAAAAACAAATATAGAAGTTGGTTAAGAATGGATATGAAAATTTTGGGAGTGTTTCTTTTGTTACAGGTAGTGTAAAAAATCAAATTTTTAGTGGAGATTTTGTCAATTTTTCCCCGTAAATGTTTAAAAAAATATATATATTTTTAAAGTTTGAATAATCATTATCGTTGTTTTTGTTCGATGCTATCGTAGCACCTCATGATCTCGTGTCTCGATGAGAGGCGAGTGAGGAAGATGTTACAAAAATAATAAATTTTATATTTCTTTACATTAATAAAATTAAATAAATATTAATCACATTAATACCAAAATTGAGAATGATCACTATTAGGGTTGGTGCTTACGTGCCATCCCTAAATGTACATATACTTATATATTTATATAAGTGTACATTCCCATTAAATCGCTAATACCAATTTATATGGTATTATGCATGTTTGCAGACATTGTAGATCTGAAGAAGTTCAGATTAGATCTAAAGGAGTTTAGATAAGGGCTCATAGTTAGCCATGCTGAGACATATAATTGCTAAATGTTAGCATAGTTAAGTGTTAGCTGGTTATATTACTTAACAGATCCAAGAGTTGGAGCCTTGTCTGTAATGGGGTATAGACCTGGAAATATACCAGTAACTGCATAGTTGTAAGAGTTGCAATCGGGTGCCAGGAAATGCATGTTGCGCAAGTATGTTCACGAATAATTGTCCCTGATCTATTTTTGCCAATGCAAGTCTGTCGGTAGATACCTTTATATATAGATCAGTATATGTTATACCTATAGAGCATAGATAGTTGTTTCTAGCCGATCGTGAGTTTGGAGCTCGTATTGACATATAGGTATCCAGTTAGGACTGGATATGGGACAGACTCACGAGGGCCTCCGATAGACATTTAATGTAAGCCGTCAGCGGAGGGTCTTCTCGAGTTGAGTAGTATACGTGGTCCTTTGACCTAAGTGCCACAGTGGGCTTGTAAGTGATCCACCATACTTTGATTCCACACATATCACAGACATTTCATGGTGTGACCGCTGGGTATGGTTCGATGCTTATAGAGTCCGATGTGTACAGATATGGGATCCGTCAGCTCGCATATAGAGTTAGCTATCCAGATGCTTCAAGACTGTATCTTGAAAAGTCTTGTGGCCACAAGTAATCATCCCGGGAAAGAATTCTGCTAGGGTCGAATAATATGACAAAAGAGTTTACGCATATTGTTCAGTGAGATACAAATCTTAAGATAAGACATGGATGAGCACTAGGGGATTTGACGGTGATAATCTATATCCCCGCACATCTAAGATATCATGGCGGAAGGACTATACCTATGCTTTGTAACCTCAACTTGCATGGTTTAACGTGCTGAATTGTATATCCGTGACATGTGCGTGGGGCATAGCTCACGGACTCATGAAATAGTTTCATTTGACGAATTGGGCGTAAGACCTAAGGAGTCCCGCGATATGGAGTGTACTCATTGTGCACTGGGGCAGTGCGCTGGATTAAAGTGTTTAATCTAGTAATATTCAGCAATACCACGGAAATACGTGTAAGTCTGTATTTAAGTGTTAAATATAATAATTAGTCAATAATTGTTATTTACTAATTGTATAATAACATGTGGTGCATTGTAGACCCTCAGTTGAGTTTAACTAAAGTGTGAAATTTGATGGAACCCATTAGAGAGTGAACTTGGTAACTATTCATGCAGGACAAAATAGTTATTTAATATTTTGATTATTTAATTTTTAAATAATCAAAATATATCTCTTATTATATTATATAATATATTTTTATATTATATTATTTTATTATATAATATATTATTATATTATATAATATTTAATTATTAGATATTATATATATTAATATTATATTTTTTGCGTGCCAAATAGTTGGCACCCATTACTATTTTTATATTATTATTATATTATATAATACATTATATTATTATTTTATTATATATATATATAAAGAAAGAAAGTGAGAATGGAATGAGTTAAGACGGTGTGTGATTTTGGGCAATTTTGTTTGAGAGAAAAAGATGAAATGGAGAAAGAAAGAGAAAAGAAAAGAAAAAAATGAAATTTTTTTATTTTTTTTATATTTTTAATTGGAGTAATTATGAATTGCTTCAAATTTTTCATTTCTTATCTTTTTGGAGAAAATAATAAAAATACAAACTGACTATTTTAGGGTTTAAGAGTTAAATCTGATGTTGTATAAAGAGTTGTTGTTCTAGCTCACCAAGCCCACCATGTTGGTGACTAGAACTGCCCGCGAGTAAGTTTCTATGAGAACTCTAAAAAAATACGTGTATAACATTATACGTTGTGGTGAGTTCTCTAACCTAAAAATATATTAATGTGTTTAATATATTTATTTATTGTATTTATTGTAAAATTTATATATTTCTGCTGCATTAGGTAATAGACACAATTGCACATGCATACACTCACACATGCCTTAGATCCGCCGACAATCACTTCACAAACCTTTGAAACAGTTTAAGCTAAAATACGGCCTAAAATGCACATATTAACAATTTTAGTACTCAACGTAGTGGGCTTAAGTCGCTAAAATAATAACCTTAATATCCAACACTAATTTAATACTTCAACTATTTTAAGTAATGAATTTATTTAAACTATTTAGATTAATTTTTAATCTATAGTTTAACACTTAAACTATTTTAAGTAATAAATTTATTTTTAATTTATTCAACATTTGAATTACAAAAATAAAACTCAAATCTTCCACGCCTAACTTAATTGAAGAAAAAGATGAATAATTGAGAGAAAACAATTTCCTTTCTGATCTCTTTCTTTTTATTTGGCGGGCCACTTCTTTACCATGCCAAGAAATGAACTTTTCATTTCATATTTCAAGCAAATTTGGCCGCCCGCCTAGTTTTAATCATTAGCCATTCATAAATTCCTTCCAAATTTATTAATATAATATTTGTTTTATTTAACTCTTGTTTCACTTTTTATTTAAACTTAGCTAATAATTAACTTTAATTAAATTAACTTTATTTGTCCCTCGAACATCTCACTTAATCATGATTAATAATTAATCATAATTAGATTAAATTTTATTTGGTCATAAATGATATAATATTCAATCAACTTAACTTAAGTTAATATTTAATTAAAATTAGGTTAACTTACTTTTTCAACAATTAAATAATTAAATGATTAAGTAACCTAATCTTAGTTAATAATTATCTTAAGATAAATTAAAAAATATTTAATTATAAAATTATTAGGTATCCTTTTAACCTAACCATGTGATTAACTCTTAACCATATTTAAATTAAATATATATTTAACATTTAAATAATAAATATCTTAATTATTTAATAATTAAATAATTAAATATATAAAATTACCCTTAAGCCCTTTAACAATTCTAAATTTATTAATATAATATTTGTTTCATTTAACTCTTGTTTCACTTTTTATTTAACCTTAGCTAACAATTAACTTTGGTTAAATTAACTTTACTTGACCATCAAACATATTACCTAACCATGATTAATAATTAATCTTAACTAGGTTAAACTTTACTTGGCCATGAATAATATAATATTCAATTAATCTAACTCAAGTTAACATTTAACTAAAATTAGGTTAACTTACTTTTTCAACAATTAAACAATTAAATGATTAAGTAACCTAACCTTCATTAATAATTAACTTAGGTTAAATTAAAAAATATTTAATTGTAAAATTATTAGGTATCCTTTTAACCTAACCATATGATTAACTCTTAACTATACTAAAGTTAAATATTTATTTAATATTTAAATTAATAAATATCTTAATTATTTAATAATTAAATAATCAAATATGTAAAATTACCCTTAAGCCCTCACTTAGCTATCAAGTTAACCCACAGTGGGTCCTACATAACCACACTCTTGAGTTAACTTAACTGAGGGCTCTTGAAATAAATATTTGATTTCGTTGGAAATTACTAGCGACACGTCTAGAATATAGGAGTTTATTCTCAAGTGGAGGATTGTCGAAGTAATAATAACTCGGTGAAAACGGGGTCGATCCACAGGGAAGTGGAATTAAAATTACAAATTATAAATACTTTAAAGACAATTAATATTACAAACAAAATGAATACATCATATATAAATTTGCATAACTTAAGAATGAAACATTAAATTCATGAATAAGAGTTAAGTATATCTTATTACCTTACCAAGAGTTTTACCCTTCCACCTTAGCAAAAAAAATTACTTGGACATTGTAAAATTAAAGAAAAAGAAAAGAGATGGAAGAAGAGATAACATGACTTTAGAATGATAAACAAGATAGATAATACTACAAAGAGATAATAAAAAAGACAAGTATTTTGAAATAAAATCTAACTCTCTAAATTACATGCTTTGGGCATAAACAGACCACCTATTTATAGAAAAATATGGATAAATTAAGACAAATAAAGACAGAACCACTTGGATGATAAAAGTTAAGAAAGGTGGCAACTAATTTGCATTGATTATCATTAATGCACTCACTTGATTGTCTGATATAGAAATGATGTGTTCTGAATTAGCTTTCACTAAAAAAAAAATCAAAGTTATAGATAAGTCTCTTATCTTTCCAAATTGAGTTGTCTCATATGTAAAAGATACATATTTCTATAATTATCGGCCAACTAATGATGACTATTCGTATTGGACCTGTACTGCAGATTAGTTCTATTCTTGACTATTTTCACCCTCTAAACGCTCATTTTTCAAATGCCTTATGAAATCAATATGTTAAACCATTGCGACAGCTCTTCACAGGATTAAGAATCACTCCAATTGGATTCCCAAATAGAAATTTATGTCCATTTTACCGAACCTACCACACAATAGTTAAAAGCCAATTAGGTATAATATTATAAACATACTTAAGTTAGGGGGGTTAAAGACACTAGTAATATAAAATAATGATGTAAAACCCTTATTAAATATGTAATTTCAAGTGTTCATCACACCCCCCAACTAGGTTATTGTTAATCCCTCGCAATTCAAGTATAAATAAAATTTGAACACTACCTAAGTATTTCAAACAAAACGTCAGTTCAAGATCATAATCGCTATTAAGGTTATTTCAATCATAACTTCTAAAATTGTGTGTGTGTGAATTAGGTCGAAGCTTTCTTACCACAAACCATAACATATATGGCCTTGAAAAATTTCTCCAAGTAAAAGTCTCAATTTCGTATCCTCACAGGTGAATAACTGTTTAACAGGTTAGAATTTCACTCATGGAGTTGGAAAATAAATAATCGCTCAAGAAAATGTTACATTTAAGGGCAGAAAGATAAACTAACATTGATTCAAAGATAGAAAAATTAATTGTTTAGAGTCAAACTATTCTTGCCACATGCTAGCTTCAAGACTTTAATTATTTTATGCGAATCTTATGAATATAGAGTCCGGTGATAAAATTACTTCCTACTGACTTTTGTCTTCTAAAATTGAATGAAGACTTTATTGAACTAAATTGAATTTATTTATTTATTTATTTATTTATTTTTTTTTAAAAACATAAGGAATCATTACAAAATGAAAGCAATTTCTCACCATATTACTTTTCTAATTTGTTTTTATCATCCTTCAGCTAAACAACCAAATAATTCCTCATTCCAAATAATGTTATTCTAAAAATTAACCATTTTAAAAGATCAATGAAAGTCTGAAGCTATTACCTCAAACCTCTCCACCCACTCACAAAGATGTGTGAGTTTAGAAAAGAATATGTATACTTAAATATAGAAATTTTCTTGTCTATATATATGGAATCATTTATCTTACCACAAAGCTTAGTATTGTGCTCAAAGAAATAATTTCGAAAGTTATTCTTTAGTAACCTAGATAGAAAAAGTAATTTAAACTAAACAATTTTGAGATCATATCTCGATAGTAGAATAAACTTATTTATGCAAGAGTTACCAAAAACTTAAGCAACAAACAAATATATATAAAATGCATTAAAAATAAACCAATTAGAATGTGTTTCAAAAGTTCAGTAATGTACTATTTACTCTGCCATCATAGAACTAGAATGAGTCTCAAAAATGCATAAATGAACATTTTACTCACGCCATTGATGATGAATTTTTTTTTATAGAACAAAGTGATAGCAAAAAATAAATTAACACTAATATTATATATCAACTACCATTACCCCAACTAGATTGAGATATTATCCTCAATATCAAAATATAGAAAGAGTAGAGTATATAAGATATCATCTAAAACATATTTTATTGTAAATAAAACCTGCAACAAAATAAAACAAGCTATACAAAATGATAACAATTATGGTAAATATGTACAAGTAGTTGTGATTGTGGCTCATATCTTTCTCTGGTTTTACGTTCAGAAATGGCTTAGGCACCCTCTATGAGTCATTCAAAGACTTCTTGCTCATTCCATCTTTAATGAATTGGATTTTGTCTTCTTGATTTCTAGATACAAATCATAAAGAACGACAACTCTGGTTACAATTCTATTGAGCACATTTATGATAAACATGTAACCTTTTTGCTCTTGCCTTTTGGTATAAGAGCTTTTACCTAAGCCAGGCATGTAGAAAATTAATGAGTCTGAAAATTTGCCTACCAATCGAACTTTGGCTTCAATTAACCAATGTACATTAGCAGGTATATTCATAATCAATAATAACTTAAATATTTCACATCTTACTTGATAAATTTTCTGTAAGGCATTTTGAAGAAATAAAGGAAAACATTTTTTCAAATTTATTAGAATGTCATCTGTTTTTTTTAGAAAGGAGAAGAAGAGAAGGTATCAATAATTATAAAAAACTGACAAGACCGACTTGAAATGTCACGAAGTACCATTATCCGCCACTTAACCGGGGTGTAAAACAAAACTTTAACAAAAATAGTAAATTAACTTGCAAGTTTGAAAAAAAAATAAAGTTAGAAGAAGAATAAATATATATAAATATGTAAATATGTAAAACAAAGATTAATTGGTCTCATAACAAGAGTCAGACAATGACACAAATTCTTCAAAAAAAGCTTAATTTTCTAGAAATGGTTTGATTCTTTGCCCATTTAACTTAAACACATTACCATTTCTAGGATTTTCAATGTCAATTATTCTATAAGGGTACACATGTTTCACAATAAAAGGATCACTCCATCTTAATCTTAATTTTCAAAGAATATGTGAAGTCGAGAATTATAAAGTAAAACCTTATGACCAACATCAAATATTTTTCTTTGAATTTTTTAATCATGAAAAGCTTTGATTTAAGCTTTATGAATTTTCGAATTCTCATATGTATCATTTATCAATTCTTCAAGTTCATTTATTTCTAATTTACGTATCTGTCCAGTAAAATCAAGATTTGTGTTGAAAGTTTTAATAACCCAGTAGGCTTTATGCTCAAGTTCTACAGGTAAATGATAAGGTTTCCTATAAACTATCCTATGAGGAGACATACCAAATAAAGTTTTAAAAGAAGTTTTATAAGCCCAAAGTACATCATTAAGTCTTAAAGACCAATCATTGCGATTTGGGTTTATAGTTTTTACCAAAATTTGTTTTATCTCCCTTTTTGCTAATTCAACTTGTCCACTTGTTTGAGGATGATAAGAGGTGGTAACTTTATGAGTGATACCATATTTTTTTCATTAATGTTTTAAATGACCTATTACAAAAGTGGTTACCCCCATCATTTATAATGACTCAAGGGATTCCAAATTGACTCAAGATATTTTCTTTAAAAAAATTTATGACTGTTATGTCATTATTTCGACATGAAATAGCCTTAATCTATTTTAAGATATAATCTACTGCGACTAAGATATACGTAAATCCAAATGATAATAGAAATGATCCCATGAAATCTATCCTCCAACAATCAAAGATTTCAATATCAATAATAGGGTTCAAAGGCAACATGTTTCGTTTTGAAATAAATCCCAATTTTTAATAATTTTTACACGTTATACAAAATGCATGTGTATCTTTAAATAAAGTGGGCCAATAAAATACACACTGCAAGATTTTTGTAGTTGTTTTCTTTGATGAGAAATGTCTCCCACATACTTCAAAATGACAAAATTCAATAACTTTACTTACCTCATTGTCAGGTATGCATCTTCGAAATATTTAGTCAGGACAATATTTGAAGAGATAAGAATCATCCCAATAAAACTTTCTTACCTCAGTTAAAAATTTTCTTTTTGTCTTGAGCATTCCATTGAGGTCGTATTTCTCATGTTACAAGAAAATTAACAATATTAGCATACAAAATAAAAATTCATCGGAAAAAGAATCATTAATAGGTGTTATTTCTGTTGATGAATCTGGTGCGTCTTGATAAGTGATCTACAACAACATTCTCAACTCCCTTCTTATCCTTGATAGTGATATTAAATTCTTGAAGCAATAGAATCCATCGAATCAGTCTTGGTTTTGCTTTCTCTTTTAACATTAAGTACCTTACAGCAGCATGGTCAGTAAACACAATAGTTGAAGAACTAATTAAGTAAGAATAAAAATTTTCTAATGCAAATATTACAGCAAGTAGTTCTTTTTCAATTGTTGTGTAATTCATTTATACATTGTTTAAAGTTTTCCTTGTGTAATAAATTATATAGGGTTTACCTCTATTTCTTTGTCCCAATACAACACCAATAGCATAGTTACTGGCATCACATATGAGCTTAAAAGCGAAGACTAGTCAGGAGATTGTATAATAAGAGTAGATGTTAAGCGGTCAATTAATTTTTCAAACGAATTTTGACACTCTTGAGTCCACTCAAATGATACATATTTTGCTAAGAGGTTACAAAGAGGTTTAGATATAGCACTAAAATTTTTTATGAACCTCCTATAGAATCTAGTATGTTTAAAAAATGATCGGACTTCTTTAACTATTTTTTGTGGAGGTAAATGTGTGATGAGTTCGAATTTTGCCTTATCTACTTCAATTCTTTTAGAAGACACTATATGTCCCAAAATAATTATAAAAGTAACCATGTAATGATATTTTTTCCAATTCATCACAAGACTCTTTTTCTCACATCCTTTTAAGATATTTTCTAAGTTTTTAAGACAATTATCAAAAGAATTTCCAAACATAGTTAAATCATCCATAAAAACTTCTAAATAATGCTCAACCATGTCACTAAAAATTCTTAACATACATCTTTGAAATGTTGATGGGACATTACAAAGTTCAATGGGCATTCTTCTAAAAGCAAAGGCCCCAAAAGGGCATGTGAAGGTAGTTTTTCTTGATCCTCTAGTGTTATAGGAATTTGTTGATAGCCAAAATAATCGTCTCAAAAGCAATAGTAGGGATGTTCTACAACTTTGTCTAAAATTTGGTCAATGAATGGTAAGGGAAAATGGGCTTTTCCAGTAGCAGAGTTCAACTTCCTATAATCTATGCACATCTTCTAACTAGATGAGACTTGAGTTGGTATTAACTCACCTTTGTCATTTTCAATGATTGTGATTTCAGATTTTCTTAGTACTACCTGAGTAGGACTTATCCACTTACTATCTAAGATAGGATAGATGATTCATACTGCAAGTAATTTAAGAACTTTAGCTCTCACTACCTCTTTTATATGTGGATTTAATCTCCTTTGAAGTTGTTGAGAAATTTTGGAATTATTCTCTAGGTGTATTCTATGTGTGCAAATCAAAGGATTAATGTCTTTTATATCTTTTAAAGTCTACCCAATTGCATTTTTATGCATTTTCAATACTTTAATTAACTTACCTTCTAGTTCGTTTGTGAGTGTAGAAAAGATTACCACCAGGTAAGTTTATTTCTCTCCAAGAAATGCATATTTCAGTCCTTCAGGTAAATGTTTCAACTCCAACTTTGGAATTTTATTCTGCTTATCCTTATTTTCTCCTAATTCTTCAAACTTTGGTTTCCATCCTTTATTTTCAATTATCTGTGCCAGTCAAGTAAATAATATATGTCAGAGATTTCAGGATCTAATTGTATATTTGACTCAAATGAATTCATTAAACATATTTTTAAAGGATCGGTAGAACTCCCTTTTTGAATATGATCCTTCAAAATTATTTCAATCATATTAACTTTTTCACTTTCATCATCCTCCTAATGTGGTTGCTTACACATATTAAAAATATTAAGCTCAAGTGTCATGTTTCCAAATGAAAGTTTCATTACTCCATTATTGTAATTAATCAAAGTGTTAGAAGTTGAAAAATATGGACGACCCAAATAATAGGTATTGGATTACATGCTTTAATAGGTTCTATGTCCAAGACAATAAAATCCACATGATATATGAATTTATTAAAGCGTTAAAAGTTTCAAAAAATGAACGACCCAACATCTTCCATTATCCCTCTTAGCACTTTTATTGATCTATCGGCAAGCAAAAGAGTTACAAAAGTTGGTGTTACCTCATCAAGATTGAGCTGTTGATAAACTAAATATGGCAGTAAATTCACACTAACACCAAGATCAAGTAAGGCTTGTTCAATTTTATGACTTCTAATAATACATGAAATTGTAGGACGACCAGGGTCTTTATATTTCAAAGCATTATTATTATGAAGAATGACACTTACTTGTTCAGCTAAAAATGCTTTCTTTTTCACACTCAGTTTTCTTTTTACTGTGCATAAATCCTTTAAAAAAGTTTCATAATAGGGAACCTGTTTAATAGCATCCAATAAAGGAATATTAACTTTTACCTGTTTGAAGATTTTAAAAATTTAAGGATTGTGATTCATCTTTTTAACATTACGTAATCCATAAGGAAATGGGGGTGAAGGTGAGGGTTTGGTGTTTTCTTCACGAAGTGTAGGTTCAACACTTTCCTTGCCCTTAAAGATTAATTCATCATTTTCATGAGGTTCAGGAATGTATTTTTCAACAATCTTACTATTCTGAAGAGTGATAACCATTTTAACTTGATCAATATATTGGTTTCCTGAATTACATGCATTTGAGTTATGTTGTCCTTTGGGGTTTAGTTATGGTTGAGAAGGGAATTTTCCTTTCTCATAAATGTTTAGTGCATATGCAAATTTAGCAAGAGTATATTTCAAATCAATAAATGTTCAAGTATTTTGAGAATTAATAGACTCTTGCTTTTCAATAAATGCATGCAAAGTTTCTTCAAGATTTTTCTTAAGAGGTGGGATATATGGTGCATAACCTTGATGGTTTTGAAAATTTTGGTGTGATTAAAAAGCTGGTTGTGAAGCCTATGATTGAGTGTTATTCCTCAAACTAAAATTTGGGTGATTTCTTCAACTAGGATTGTAGTTTTGTGAATATGAGTTATTATTTGACCGCTTGAACGTGTTTAAAACATTGGCTTGTTCATTGAGACATTCCTTAAATGCAAGTAAAGTTGGGCAATCATTGGTAGAGTGATCATGGGTTTCACATATGTGACACACAATTTCTCAAACAGATTTTAATTAACCACTCTTTTTCATTTCTAAGGTTTTGAATTTTCTAGCTAGTGATGCTAATTTGGCTTGAAGGTCATGGTCTTCTCTAAGATGATAAATACCCCCACTAGATGTAGTAGTTTGAGTTTTGCTGGGTCTTTGTAGTCAAATGTTCCATTACACATCATTTTTACCATTTTCCTAACTTGGGTGTTATGCCATCGTAGAAATTTGAGACTAATCTCCAAGTTTCAAAGCCATGATGGGGACAAGTATTAAGTAATTCTTTATATATTTTCTAACATTGGTAAAGGGTCTCTTTTGGTTTTTGGGTAAAAGTGATAATTTATCTTTTGAAAGAATTTGTTTTATGGGAGGAATTTTTTTTTTTTTAAGAATTGTTGTTGCATCTCATCTCATAAAGAAATGGATCATGGCCTAAGGTTTTGTAGCTATATTTTAGCTTTATCTTTTAAAGAAAACGAAAAAACCTTAAGTCGAATTGTCTTCATGCTACAATTTTGGTCATTATACATGTTATACACTTCTTCAAATTCTCTTTGAAGTAGGTAAGGGTTTTTTGCATCTAAGTCATGAAAATTGGGTTAAAGTTGGATAATGCCTAGCTTAAAATTAAAATGTGTTACATCTGAAGGAAAAACTAAGCAAGATGGTGCACCAGTTCATATAGGATTCATGTAGTCTCTAAGTGTCCTAGGTCGGTTATGGTCATTATGTTGGGACTGATTGTCCCCTGGGTCTATGAGTCCCTCAATTTGATTATCGATCATGTTGTTAATTGGTGAAGAATAAGCAGATGAAGGAGAATCCAACAAATTATCAAAAGAAGTTTCGAAATTATCTTTCACGAAACAATGAAATTAAGATTCGAAACCAACCACTCATACAAAGAAATTAAACAAAATACAATAACAATAAATAATACAAATAAAAAAAATATTAAATAAAGGCAAATAAAATAGGTAAGACTAACAATAAAATAAAAGTTAGATTATTAAATGTTAGATTAGGATAATAAAAAGTTAATAAATAAAGAGACTTAGACTTCCATAAAAATAACAAGTTAAGAATAAATAAAGTAAAGTAAGTTAGAAGACTTAACCTTCCATGAAAATAAAATAAACAAACAAACAAAAATGTTAATTTCACTTCCCCCACAATAGCGCCAAAAACGTGACACGTCCAGAATATAGAAGTTTATTCCCAAGTGTAGGATTGTCAAAGTAATAAATAACCTGGTGAGAACGGGGTCGATCTACAGGGAAATGGAATTAAAATTATAAACTATAAATACTTTAAAGACAATAAAACCGTATAAGATGTTTGCAAATAATAATTCAATTAACCAATTAAAATAAAAGCTAAGGTTTGAGGGATCCACTTTTGACATATAAAATAAGAATATATTCAACTCTTTTTATAACTCAATTGGAATCCTCACACAAATAAGGTTCCAATTGAAAGATATATTAATTAAAGTTCATCACCATTTATGCACTAACTTGTATATTTCTTTCAATTATTACACACCAAATCTTATAAATGGGTTCAAGTATTTATTATGTCAATCTTTATATTTATCTACAATAAATCAAAACTCCCACTTTACTAGAAAGTGTATCTATACCAAATCTTGTAAATGGATTCAAGAATTTATTGTGTTAACTATAAAAATTGTCTATAATAAATCAAGATACACCACTTTACAAGAAAATGTATTAATATTACAAACAAAATAAATACATCATATATAAATTTACATAACTTAAGAATGAAATATTAAATTTATAAATAAGAGTTAAGTATATCTTATTACCTTGCCAAGAGTTTCACTCTTTCACCTTAGTAAAAAGAAAATTACTTGGACATAATAAAACTAAAGAAAAAGAAAAGAGATGGAAAAAGAGATAAGATGACTTTAGAATAGTAAACAAGAGAAATATTACTACAAAGAGATAATATAAAAGATAAGTGTTTTGAAATAAAATCTAGCTCTCTCAATTATATGCTTTGGGCATAAACAGACCACCTATTTATAAAAAAATATAGATAAATCAAGACAAATGAAGAAGGAACCACTTGAATGATTTGGTTTGAATTAGCTTTCACTAAAAATATCAAAGTTGTAGATAAGTCTCTTATATTTTCAAATTGAGTTGTCTCATACGTATTAGATACGTATTTCTATATTTATGGGCCAAATACTGATGATTTATAGATTGGGCCTATAATACAGATCAGTTCTATTCTAGGCCATTTTTACCCTCTAAACATTCAAATTTCAAATATCTTATGAAATATAATATGTTAAAGCATTGTAACAACTCTTCACGGAATCAAGAATCACTTTAATTGGATTTTTAGGTAGAAAGTTATGCCTATTTCACAAAATATACCACAAAATAGTTAAAGCTAATTAGGTACAATATTGTAAACATACTTAACTTATGGGAGTTAAAGACACTAGTAATAGTGTACAAAGAATACACTCTATATTATGAGATTCTCTAGGTCCACGCCTGATATGTCAAATAGAACTATTTAATGAGTCCATGATCGATGCCCTACGCACACATCATGGATATTATAAATTAACATGTTATACCATAAAAGTTGAGGTTATAGTGCATACATATAGTGCTTCCGTCAAATATATTTGGATGTGTGGGGACATAGACCAGCACCGTCAAATCTCCATAAGCACATCTCCAGATTTTTATTTTTGTAAAGTAATATATGCAAACTCATTTACGATATTATTTAACCCTACGAAAAACTCTTTTCCAATGTATCTACTTTTGGCCAAAAGACTTTTTGAAACACAATTAAGATATACTACTCACATATATGAGCTGAGGATCCCATATCTACGCACACTGAATTCCATGAGCTTCGAACTAAACCCAACGACACCCAACGATCAAACTATGAAAGGTCTCTGACATGTGTCAAATCAAAGCATGGTAGATTACTCACAAGCTTATTGTGATGCTCGTGTCAATGAACCACGAATGCTACTTAACTCGAGAATACCCTCTATTGACGACTGTATGGGATGTCTATTGAAGGTTTTCGTGAGTCAGTTCAGTTCAATCCTGACTGAGCACCCATATGCCTATACAAGCTCTACGCTCATGGTCAGCTAAGAATAACTATTTATACCCTACAGATATAAATATACACTGATCTATATTAAAAAGATTCACCGACAGATGATGAAAATAGATCTGAAACATAGTGTTTAAGAACATACTTGCATTGCATAATGACATTCCCTAGCACTTATTGTAACTCTTTACAACTATGTCACTACTAGTATATCCTCAGGTCTTTGTCTTATTACAGACAAGGCTCTAACTCCTTAGACATTACTGACATTATAACCTGCTAACTCTTAGCATTTATAATTATCAGCGACACTAACACTTAGCACTGATCTAAACTCCTTTAAACCAGATCTGAACTCCTTCAGATCATACAATGTTTGTAATATTACAAGCAATATACCATATATGTTTTAATATTAATAATTTTATTCGAAATATTTATTATATAAATATTAAATAATTAATATTCATACAATATTAGAATGACATATAAATACCAGCTCCAATAGATACATGACCCGTTGTTAGAAAGGGCACAACCTTGGCAAATATTAAATTAATATGTTACATCTGTAATAAGTGATTAATTAAGTTTAATTTGTTTTAGCTACTTGCACATGTCATCCTAAGGCCAACATGCAGAGAGACTGGACAAGAGTGATATGAGAATATTGATATATGTAGCTTGAAAATAGCAATAGAAAATGTGATTGGTATTGGAAATTTATATGTAGATATTCAACAGTTAAGCTGTTTAAGGAGCACATTGGGGAATGGGTATGTAAAAGAACCTGTAACATAAACATGAGATTATGGGTAAGAGATTTGATTAAAATTGTTTACAATTAGACCATATGTGTTGCAAAATATGTTTAGAAGTGTAAAATCTTTAAGGAAAATTAGTGTCACAGTGTTTGATGTTGGTAAGAAACCAAGCAATCAATAAATAGTTATACATGTTATTAATATTTTCTTGCTTTATGTATAAAAGGAATGTAATGGATGTGAATGCCAATATTTGAGGTGCGAATTAATTACAATTCTAACTTTATTGAAATAGTTGCAAATGTTGGTTGAAAGAGTGTTACTATATAAAGATGTATTAAATGATAATACGAACATTCTATGGTTAGTTGGAGATGAAGTTGACACATCTTCGAGCCAATGTAGAGTAGTATATATCAAGGAAACATAAAATTGTAATGTGTTAGATGATGAAGTTAGTTGAAGAATATTTTGATGGAGAGCCATCGATAGAGTTGAACAGTAAAAGGGAATTTACTGTGTTTTGAAAGGAATTTGACAAAAAAAAGAATAAGGCTTATTAATAATGTGCATCGTTATAAGAGGTAATATAGTTTGAAAACTTTGAACTTATTTAATGTGACATATAATAATTCCATCTGTGTTATTAAACATACTGAAAGGAAGGGTTGGTCGGTTGATGAAGAAAATCTAATAGATATTTGAATGAAACATATGTAGTTAGGCATTTATGATAATGTTATGACTAATATTACACACATGAGTTAGGAGAATTTTAGGTTATTGCACTTATATACGATGTAATGGATATAGCATAATAAAGATTTATGTCACAGTGAAACTTAAAGAAATGCATATAGTTTTTAAGAGTAGTTTATATTGTAATATAGTCTTTGGCGTGTTTATGGACGAAAACAATAATTTTATGCTAAAGTAGGCATTAATATGCAACAAAAACCACCATATTTGTGTTTAAGTAAGCGAACATTTTCATTTCAACGGAACATAGTTGACAACATGTTAGAAGGTGTATGTTTGGTTAGTTTTATAAATCAAATTTGGTTTATAATTTGGAAAGAGGTAAGAAGTGAGTGGAAAACAATTAATTGAAAAAGAAAAGACGGAGAAATAATATAAGTTTTTGACTTGAAAAACTAATGTAATGAATTGAATGAGAATGAGTAGGTTCACTTCTAAAGGAATTTCCCAAATATGGTTTATGGCCAAGTTAAAATGCCGTGTGACCCAAAAAAATATGGGCATAAAAGCTCAGTTGAAATGAAATTAAAGGCAGCTATACATAGTGGGTAGGTCAACAAATTATTAATAAACATCGGTGAAAGTTCTAATTTGCATTTTATTTTTTTGAAAGTATTATTTTAAGTACACGAAGAAAAGAAGTCAACTATAGGGTTGGATTGTTAATGACCATTATAAGTGGTTAGATTTCCAACTCAACCTTCGAAATAAATTCACTGCATCTCATGATATAACCTTTGCTTATATATTTCATGAACCCCTTGTATAATCACTCATTATATAAAATCCTTTATAGTGCCTTCATAAGCAAGTACATAAGAAAGTACATGATATATGAATATGTAATTACTTATGGTAAATTTACATCCAATGTCATTTGGTACACCGAAATTAAAGTAGTTGTATATTTATTGCATCAATTAGAAACATAACATTTATTCATTAATAGTGGAAGGTTATTCCCACAGGCAATGTTATGTAATATAGTAGGACATGAGGCTAAAGTTGATGCAAGAGATAAATATAAGTATATTAATTTATGAATTACTTACTGCCTGGTTGCAAATATTTGTTAACAATCTTAAAACATTACCCCCATAAAGACATGCCATACAATAATTCTTCAAGCAACTTTTTCTTATGAAAATCACCATAGATTATAAAATATGAAAAGCTTGGCAATCATCCATGATTATAAAAGATAATATAAACATGTTATTAAAAAAAAGTCATCATCCTCTTTAGGAAGAAAAATTAAAAGCATTCATAAAATAATAAACTAATTCATAGACATACCATCATTGTTGACATAAGAGTTTAAAGTATAAAATCACCAAGTGCATTCACTTAATTCTTTGGCTTTCGACCTCAATGAGCTGGTGGACAAGCTTTAGTAGTATTAGTATTATTGGTATATTTTGCATCGATATTTGTTGTTTACTACAGGATGTGGTATTGGTAGTTGCTCTTCTCCTATTTCCACACAGATAGAGTCATAAGTATTTGGCAGAGAAATTATCTTAACATCACTTATAGGAGCAGATGGAACATAGGTGGCTCGTATTATGATTATAGTTACTAGTATGAAAGGTCCATAGTTGTGAGTTCTAATATCATCCTCGCTCTTTTAGATGTAGCCCACGTCCATTTGAAGAAGAAAGATGCCATTTTTCATGCATTCATCAACCATTGATAGTCATCCATATTGCCTACAAACTTTTTATTCTAGTCTAAGGAACAATCACTGTTACCCTGAATTTTTAAAATACCAAGTTGTACCTCTTACAATCTTCACGACAGGTTGCTCAACATATACGTTCCAGTGTCCATTTTTTTTGTTGCCTCATTTTCAACTTTTGGATGCTTCCACAAAAGTTTACATACATTGTTAAATTGTTAACACAAATTGAAGGTGGCAGAGAGAAACTTATTATGTAACCAAACAGCCTAGAATCTTTAACTTCCACCTACCAATGTAATAACCCACCAAAAATTAAAATTAATTACAGATGTGTGTAATACCTATACCTCAAGGCATTTAAAATGCTAATCTCAAATGGTGAAAATGGCAAATACCATGAATGAAGCATTATAATATGTTGAAACGAAAGCATATAAACAAGTAAAAAATCACCCAACCAGTATATGCAGAATAAATAATTAAGGAATAAAAAGAGAAAGGGTAGAAGAAGAACACATAAAGAATTATGTGGTTCGACAACTTGCCTACGTCCACGGCGGATCAAGATCACATTTTTTTCTTATTGAATCATAAGGCACTCACAAAGCACGTATTTTACTAGAAAGATCACAAAAAAAAAACTATTTCTTGCACTATAGAGATTTTCGTTCACAAAGAACCACAAAGATTTCTTACTAGATCACTTAGATCTATTGGGTTATCACCAAGATGTGTTTGATGATTACTAAGATGTATTTACAAGTCAATTGAGAGTCTTTGTATAGGCTTTAAGATGTCCTAGGTTTACTCTAAACGTGTGAGAGTCGTATTATGGAGTCTTGAAGCAAGTGGGAGATGAAATAAGAAAGTTTCAATTTGGAAAACACTTCCCGCGTCCAGTACTGTAGCACTGGTACGCTCACATTCTGGATTGAGCGCTGCCACGCCCACTCTTGGTCGCCGTGACGCTCATGCCTGGCACCGCCTTCTTCTTTTTTTTGCCTCCTTTCGCATCCGTCTTTGATTCTTGCACACCCTACACATTTGGCTTACTCTCCAAATCATATACCGATAATTTTTAATCAATATTCTTACATAATAATTTATTATATAACCATTAAACCCAAATACTTAAGCTATACCTAGTTAGATGTGTGTAAAACTTATATCTCAAGACATTAAAAATGCTAACCTCAAATGGTGACAAAGACAATTGATGATACAAAGCATTATAACGAGAATATAATTATGTCACACATGATTTCAGTTATACACAACCCATAAAGTTGTATTATTCAAGATTTATCTTATTAACATTGGTAAAGCCTCAACCCTTACTTAGAATGAAAAATAAATAACAAATGCATACCAAAACTGTTACATATACATGAATTGAACTTATACCAGACTTGTATTTAATCACTATGCACCAGCACTTCACCATTACCTTATACCTTTGTCACTGAAATAGTAACAAAAGACATAAACTAATGCTTAAAATTGACATATTCTCAATATTTCTATTGTTACAATCAACATTTACAGCTTTAACTTGCTTCCTACTTACCTAAAAGATTCAAAACAAGAGTTGTCATTATATCAAATCAATTCAAACTTCATATTAAACTTTTCTCAGCAACTTTAACTATTCATCCAATCTAAAACTTTCATCTCTTAAATTCGCTCTTAAACAACTTTTTCATCCATACACACAAAAGGTACAAATATACATATCATTTAAGATCCAACTAAGCTACTTAAACAACCATAGTTTTATATTTAATCACATGTCATTCAGTTGCCATTAAAAATTAAATCAAGTATACATAAGAACTGATATATCTATGAAGCAAGCTGCTTACTTGTGAAGTTAATAGATTGTCGGTGTTTTTCTCTTTTGTCGCAAAAAGTTGAAATATCACTACCAGTGAGGTCAATTGTTGAGAAGTAATTAGTGATGTTGTACTAAGAGAATGGGGGAGGGAAGGTTAAAGAAAAGGAGAAGCACGAGGCATCTTGAAGGATATTGAAAAGTGAAGGGGTTTCTTCATCTGAGAATACACACAACATCAATAAGCAGTAGAAAGACGTCCCGTTTCCCAAGCACAATCAAGTATTGATCCTATCATTGGTAAAGTGAACAACGCAGTGGGTTAATTATGTTGTTTGTTTAATTGGTATGTAAAGGTTATTATCATTTCACTGTTTTTGTTATAATTATTAAGTGCATAAACACATAATTATTTACATGAATAATTAAGGTTAGCCAATTTTATTTCAACAATACATGAATAAGTTAGTTACAAAGGAAGAAATTATTTTGATAATATTAATAATTGACAATAAATGAATATTTTAGTTTGCATATAATAACTAACTATCGTGCATGAGGTTAAAAATTGAAGTTTCAATCATCATGAATAAGTTAGTTACAAAGGAAGTAGTTATTCTTGATGTTGGGTCTATTATTTGCAGGCCCAACCAACTCGGGCATAGTCCAACCCATAGGAGTCTAAATTTTGACTCCATCATACCGGGTAACTGGGCCATATGACATTAATCCCACAAATGCGTCATAAACCTAATGGAAACAAATTAAAATTTGAATTCTATTTAGATTTTAATTAATTAGTTTTTATTTTGTATGAAGAAGAATTTTTTATAAGTGGAGAAATTTTACTTAAATCCTTCTTTTTGTTTAAAAGGGATTAAAATTTATAATATACTTAGGTTTACTTAAATGTGTGTACTAATTCATACTTTGATAAGGATTTGAATGTGTGAATTCATACTTCAATACGAATTAGGATTTATATACAACAAATAAGTATGTAACCTTGCTCACAATTCATTTACATTATTTTATTAAAAATTAATTTATCACATTCTATTTTCACACACAATATTCAATTCATTCAGCATCCCCTCTTTATTGATCAAATACATTAATGGACGTTAGAGTATTTTTTTTGTAGGAGAATGGTACTTTTTTCGATGAGGTAATTCATGCAAGATTCTGACTTTGAGGAACTTCACATAGTAATGCTAATAATTGATAGTGAATGCATTTTTTAATTTGTATATAATAACTAACTATTGTGCATAAGGTTAAAATTTGAAGTAATTTATATAAAACACACAAGTAATTACATGAATAATTAAATAGTCACTTTTGTTTTAATCATACATGAATTAGTTATAATGAAGTAATTCTTTTGGATAATATTAATAATTTATAGTTAATGAATATTTAACCTTTCATATATTAAATAACTATCATGTAGAAGGTTAAAAGTGAATTAATTTGTATAATTCTTTTTTTGACATGAAGGAGGGTGGGATTTGAACTCAGGACCTCCATCAAAATAGAGATAAAAATATACTATCAACGCTTTACCATTGGGTTGTTAACACAAATACATAAATTGCATAAAATTTAAAAAGTTATTTATTGACAAGTACTACAATGCCTTTAACCAAATAAAGAGTACTAATGTAGAGTTTGAAACGTTGCCATATCTTTTGACTTTTCATTATCTGCTAAATTGAAATTACACCAATATGTCCCTCTTACGTAGTGACGCGTCCATTGAGCCATCTTCACTCACTCTTGGACTATTTAAAGGAGTCTGTCTTCTTTATGTCTGACATTCCCATGGTTGTATATGGCTTTTTCCTTATCCAAAATGATGTGTTCCACAATTTTCCAAACAACTCCCTATATAGTCAATCTTGTTGAACTAAAAACAAACCTTCCCGACAATGTTAGGTATGATATTCTTCGCTGAGTTATAAACTTCTATAATCACCCATCTTTTTTAGTGTTGTAAAAAACTTTTTTGTGATCCGTGACTTTTTTACAACTATTATTTTGTTGTTGCAAAAGTTTTACAACGGTTATTTTGTCATCGCAAAAATTTACGATGGCAGCATTTGCCATACCATTGTTACCATCACAAAATCCATTATAAGTACCTTTTGCAATGCCTGATTGCACTGTTTCTTCTAATGTAGATAAACATTAATTAAATAATGGAGGTTCTTGTTTTCTTTTAATTTTTTTAAAACATACACAAAGTATTAATTGCGTAAAAAGTGTGAAATTTTATTTTTAGTTAACCAATTGTTTACGCTCAAAATATAACGTGGCTATCGCAGTATAGATTGAGGTGTCGATCCCACGAGGAAGCTTTTAGCAAAATAGGTTAGTAAAGTAAAATATTAAAGCAGTAGCAAAGGATAAAATGAATTGATTTAAGTGGATGAGATAGAATTGTCTATAATTTGAAGGAAATGTCTTATGATAATTTAAACAAGGCTTCGAGAATTACAATTATACTTTATAAATCTACTCTACACTTTGATTCAATGCTTATAACTCAATTGAAAGTTTCACATCCCAAACAATCAATCAGAAGATAAGTAAAATATAACACATTTGATAGCACATATATTTGATGTAATTAAACTCTTTGCAAGCATTAACACACATCATGTTCATTTATACAAGTTATCTAAGATCGATAATATATACTTTGACAATATTGCAGTAAAAGATCAACTTGAATATCAAACATTTATTGCCCTTATATGTTATCCAAGATCGACAATATATTAATTTGACAATACTGCAGTAAAAGATTAACATATAAAACAACGTAACCAGTAACAATTATAGTTCACCAAGAATCACATAAGAAAAGCATGACTGAACTTATATGAGATATGAGAATTATAATCTCTGGATTATAGAAAATAAACTAGATAAGAGTTTAATCAAAACCAAACTTACAAACATTTGTAGTTCTCGGCAACGAATCAAAGCATAGAAGTAGATTTATTACACATAAAAGTTCATCTCTTAGCCTTGCCAAGAACTCTAGCCTAAATTACAATACATGTTAATGAGAATAAAAGAAGAGAGAATTATCTAATATTAAAAAACGTCCTAAGAGTCTCCTTATATAGGCAATGAATGGACATATGTCATGGATGACATCAATCTTCAATAATTTTAAGCCAATAACTCATTTATCCACTTGTAGCACATTTTTTATAATGTAATTGACCGATTTAGCTCTGCAGTCGATATGAAAATTGTATAATTTTGACTCTTCTTTCCAGAGGCACTAATTTCATGCAAATTGGATGAGTATCCAATGAGGTATGAGCAAAATTCCAAAGATACATCAAAATTCAGCCAACAACTATTTTACCCACTTGCAATGCGATTTGGTCCATGATAACAGCTGATTTAGACTTTACCATCAACATACGAGTTGTTGATAGTTACGTCAGCATTTCATAGCTTCAAGAATTATACCAATTGAGTACTTATTTTGTGAGATACGGTCCAAATACATGAGTTGGGTCAAGCTGGGTAGAAGTTGTAGCCCGATTCTGTTGTATCTCAATTTTTGGCCCATAACATGTTGGATTTGGCTTTTCCACTATTCTTCAAATTTGTGTAAGATTGAGTCATGTTGCACCAGGTTCAATAATTTCTTCATTTCGATTTCTACATTGAGAGTTATGTCCATTTTACCTAAACTTGTCCAAATAACATTTATTAATCACAATTTTAAGGAGAACATTTTATTTCAAGCAAAAAATACAAAAAATACTAAAATTAGTGACATTAAATAGTGACTGAATCTCTTAACAAATATGTATTTTTATGTGTTCATTACCAATCATAAATTATTAAATGTATTTCTTATTTTACAAATTTTATTATATGTGGACATTCCTAGAGTAGTGGACATTAGCTAGCTTTACCTGAATAAAATTTGGCTTCTTTTATATACATTCAGTAAAATTGTTTTGTTAACATCAAACTTAAAAAGTAACACATAATAAAATAGCTCAATGGAGGTACTTGTGTTAATATTATTTTAATTTTGGTTTAGTTAGCGATGCCATTCTTCTTAATTTAAACAATATTATAACATCAGACTATTAATCTGTACTTTAACTTCATTAACAAAATATAATACATAACTGTATCATGTAGATAAATATTATGTGTAAGATAAATTTACTACTTAAACAAAACAAGTTAAAGATGTAGCTTGTATATGTAATTTTCTAATTGCAATGTTTTTAAGGACAAGAACTAAATGGTACTATATATATTAGGGGTGATAAAATAGGTCATAACACGATTATTCGATATTAAATTTAATACACTTTAAGAGAATATGGTTAGAATTAAATTGACACGATTAATAAAGAGTCGAATTTATGTTACATGTTTATTAATTATATCGAATATATTTTTGAGCTTTGTAATTCACAAATTCGTTTAATATATATTATTGTTGAACTAAACGAATTAATTCACGTTTTGTTTATAAACGAATTCGTAATTTATTCGTTTAAAACCGAATTTAATTATAAAACTAAAAAATAAAAATTATAATTATAATTTCTTATTTTTACTTACTAAACTATTCTACACAATGAATTTTATTTTTTTAATTGTGTTTTAAAATATTTTTATTATTAGATGCATTAAATTTTTAATTAAAATTTATTAATTACTACTTAAACATCTTTAATCGTATAAAATGAATCAAATATATCATAAAAATAAATCAAATTTGGTGTTATTATTCGTTTAAACATATATAATTGTAAACAATCGAATCGTATATAATCGTATAAACGAATTAAATTTGATCAATTTATTTAAATATATTTAATTGTATGGTGTTGTGTAATTCAAATATTAAATGAATCGAATGTGTATTTAAATACTTGATTTGTTTACATAAACAATTTGTATATAAATATATTAAAAAAAATTTAATATCTTATATTAATGCGACACAAATGCATTTCATTTTCATGAATTACCACATCTACCTACATATAATTAAGAAGTTTAAATTATCAAACCTTATGTCATTTCATTGTGTTATATATATATATATATATATATTAATGTTGCTTCAGTTGATCAAAACGTTTTTTAAGTACAATTTATCATACGAGCTGGCTATTCTGTGAAGAAAAAGCAAGAAAAAATATATAACTAATAATTTGTATATATATTAGACGGAAATTAGAGCAATTGAATTATTAATTTCTTTGCTTACATTTACAGAAAGTAAATTCGAGTAAAGAATAATAATAATGAACGTGTACTTGAGCCTCCTACCAATATCAATAACTACATTAACACTACATAGTGTTAAAAAAGAGGTTTCGGCTCTTGTCACCTGAGCGTGAGCTCCTTGAATAAAATTCTATCAAGTTTTCAGCAGGTAATTAATAAAAGAACTGCCTAATTTGTCGACACACGACATGATTTTTTGCGAATTGTACAATTTGTATTCAAGGAACTGAACATGTAGTTGATCATGAATGTGCAGTCATAATTACTCCTCCACACACTCTCCCTTATCTTTCCCCATGCTATAAAAGTTTGACTACTATATATAAAGAGAATTTTGAATATATAACATTCTAAAATATTATAAGATGATTTCTTTTTCTTTTAACATTGACATTTTTTTAATTAAAAAAAATATAATGTTTTTAGGTTAACAAATTTTGAATTTGTTTAATGCAAGAATCAGTGTATTGGGATTTGCTTTTAATGGGCCTCAAAAATTAGATTTCGTCCTCTTTTTTCTTTGACAATCACAATTGAATGTCTATAAAACACTTGAAATTATTGTTAAGATATCGTAAGGGGTGGATTCCGGCGAATACTCTTCAGTGCTTAAGTCAAAAAAGATTGTTTGGTGAAAAAAATCGTTCAGCAAGAATTTAAGAAATAGCTGTTATGAGAGAAAAAGTGTGTTCTCCTTCCCTGTTGCATTTATCTCACATATTTATAACATCGATCTTCTGGGAATATTCTTATCATATTCCTTGTACTTATCCTCGCCAGTGTAATGGTTAAATTAGGTAGATCTTACTAATTTTGGGTTACCCTAGTTTTAAATTAATATTCTTGTCATATTCCTTGTACTTATCCTCGCCGGTGTAATGGTTAAATTGGGTAGGTCTTACTAATTTTGGGTTACCCTAGTTTTAGATTATCTTCTGACGTGATTTGTAGGATTCTTTCTTAAGAACCTTACGGTTCTTTTCTATTTATACTTCTATTTCCTTTATAACATTAGTTTCCTCTTTTAAGAGTGTTTTTGTAATAAAACTAGTTGCTCTTAGGTTAACTTGGTAACCGTCTAGTGTCTTTTCTACTGTAAAGGTGGTTCGGCACTTCATATCAAGCTGATCTTCCCTATAGTACTTATACCGAGCTGGTTTTCCTAGTCTACCTTAGTCATAGTATTCCTAATCCTAGTCAGGATTACGCAGGACTGATGTACAAGTATCTTAAATCGGACCAGGTTCAAGCGGTTGAGTTAATTTCTTGTGATCGACCCATTTTTTAGGCCTATTGCCAGCACTTTTTGATGGTCTGTGTCATCTTGGGTTTGGGATTCAATGATAGGTTCATATAAGGATGTCTTTAAAGGGCTCGATCATCCTAGGCCTGATGATAATTTGAAGGGAGAACAGAGGTCTGCCAATTTCTAATTTTGACTTGTTCAAAACTAAAAACTTATTATATTTTTTTATTTGCTCAGGTCTTCTCCCCTTGGGTTGGAATCTTTACTGTGCCCTTGCTCAATTTTTTATGTTCTATACTAACTCAGATCTGTGCTTTTAATACTGTTACACTGATCAAATTAGTCTGGATAGGTTTTCCTGATCCTTTGAATTATACTAAGCAGCTTGGTTTTGATCTATTAGTACAACTTTTCTTAGTGTACTAAGTTAGTCATCATTTGCTGGGTACTTTTAAAGATCTTTGTGCAGTTGAGGATATCTTAGGATTTTATTGAGTGATGATGGTAAGGAGTTTTTAAAACATCATCTCCAATCCAAAATGAAATGACATCTAATACATACGAATTGGTCATGGTCGTTGATTCTTTTCTGATCATAAGGCTAGGGGCAGGTAAAATAAGAACGTTATGTCTTTTTAGATTTTGAGTGACATTTGGGCGACCAAGATGATTTGATCCGTTGAATTTTCAAATTTCAATGGCCTGGATGAGAACTTTTGAATAGACGTGCATTTATTGCTCTAAGAGACTGAAAAGTCGCGCCATTTTTCTCAAAGGATGTCTTTCTAACTTCTGTTGATCTCATCCATCTATTTGATCTGAACGATTGTGATTCCTTCATTCTGTTGGCTATATATAACAATCCCCTCTTTACTCATTATTTTTCTTCTCGTTTTGTCTTTGATCTTGATTTCTTAGCGTTTATTGCTGCGAATCTTAGTGTTGCTGCTAACCCCTCTTATACGTTTTCCTTCTTTTTGTGTTTTCTTGTTCTAGTCTTTACTAAGTGTAAGCATGCTTGTCCATTTTTTGTATTTCTTTGCTATTTTTGGGTTTTTTGCTTTTGTTTCTTATTTTATAGATATCTGTATGGTTTCGAGATGCTTATGGTTATCTCGTTTTACCTTATTTCTGAGTGTGATTGTCTTTATCCTTCCCCCTATGTGTCTTTTGTAGTTTTTACGAAAAATCTTCCTTAATCTTCGCTAATGGAGTCTAGAAGGAACCTAGATCTCCCTGTTATTAACATGGCTGAGGAGGAAGAAGCTGTCAGGCCTAAGGTCTCACTTGTTAGGAGAACTGGTGGGACCAATAGTAGTGAAGGGGCATGGGCTTCCATCTCGACTAGTGACGTGCCTTCTTTATCTTTGGCTGTTATGACCGAGGTTGAGCGGGTTTATATTGTTAGGAAAGACCCGAGGCATGATCTTGTGGACCCTGGTTAGGATGTGGAGGCTGTAGATTTCAAGTTGGATGTTAGATATCACACGTCTAGCTTGAATGAGGCCAATATAAGGCCCATCTACAATATCCCTGTGTCAGTCACTCTTAGTATCCTCCCTAGATGATTGTTTTAGCAGCTCTATATAAAGCAAGGTGACCATACATATAGAATTCTTTAGGCTAGGCCTTAGGCTTCAATGCAGTCTTATTTTGGGAGGATATTAGCCTGTCTAGGAGTAGCTCCCTCCCAGTTAGGTCCTAATTCTTGGAGGGTATTAGTTAGTCTTTACATCCTTTGGGTAAGGGCGGGCCTATCTCCCTTGCATTTTCAAGAGCTGTGCTACCTATATTATTTTAGGAGCAACGCCAGAAGTCAAAGAGGCTTCTATTATCTTTCTTTATATAGGCTCCAAAATTTAGTCCCTAGTCACCCCTCTTCTATTAAAGAGTGGAAGGGAGAATGGTTCTTTACTGAGGGCGATTAGGGTCAAAGAGTCCCCAAGAGGAAAGAGGGAGAGTGGGTCATCCTTATTGACTTTTCTTTTAACGCATGATTCATTTCATTCATTCTTTTATGTTGTGATCAATCAGTTCTTTTATTTGTATAATTCTTTGGTATATTATAGTGACCTAGGCCACTGACATTGAAGTGAATAAGGATAGGGTTGCTTGGATCACTATGGCCCTCGAGCATATTTATCCTGTCCATGACTTGTTTACACTGGCCAGCCTTGTCCAATCCAGCCTGGTGACCTTTGTTCAGTGCGATCCTTGTGTTCGAAGTAAGTATTATTCTTTTAAATTCACATCCATTTCTTTTCCTTTGCTAAACTTACTGATGATCAGTCTCATATAAGAATGTCCGAACAATGAGGCAGTTAAAAAAGAAAGATAAGCTGCACAAAAGGCTCCAGTGCATCCTCTACTGATTGGGGTGCCATTAACCTTGATAATTTTATGGGGTTATTGTTCGACTCTAAAGGGAGGAGTCGAGCCAGGGATCCCTCTCGTGGATGAGAGTCAACTATCCAAACTGGCAACAAGTAGAGCCACTAAGGAAGGAGGGTGACAAGTTTGGCCTTGGAGAGAGAGTATGTGCAATCTAGTGTCCAGAGGAGAGGTCAAGCTGCCCAACACTTCCCTTAAATATAATGCTCACAATCTCCCTAGGCACAGAGTAAGGGTTAGGGCTCCCTGGCTCAGACTTCAATGCAAGTGCCCTCATCTTCTTGGGATATGGAGCATCTAGTTCCAGGATGCAAGAGGGGCCTCTAATAAGTGAGGGGCCCTCTCTCATTTTATCTCATTCAGTATTGGTCCTTGAGAGGATGGAGGACCTTGCCTATTTGTTACCTGTGATGTGGGAAGTTGAGAGATATTTGGCTTAGGCCTGGGTGGGTCAAGTTTCATCTTTGAACCCCATCACTAGGTTTCACTTTGTTATGGGATCCATGCTAGATGTTAGTTCCCTCTCTTCTTTCTTTTCTTTTTATTCTGTTTCTTTTACTTATTCTAATGATCTTTATTCTTCTGGTGTGGTTCGTGTTTTTATTTTCTCGATCTAGGGTTGAGATACTAGACATGGCAGCTTGGGTACATCGAGCCTAGGAGAGCCTCGTGCTATTGAAACCCAAGGTTCTGCGGGCCAAGAGGGTGGTCGATCAGAATGGGTGATCGTGTGGAGGAGCTAGAGACCAGGCATGCAAAGGCCAAGAGTCGAGTTTCAGAGTAGAAGATGGCCAACCTTTTGGCCAGTGTGGAGAGCCGACTTCCCAAGCTAATAAAATAAATTGAAGAACTTGAAAGGCAGCCCATGGCTACTAAGAGTAAAAGAGAGCTGGTAGAGTAGACCAAAAATAACTTGGTGGCTCGATTAGATGATTAACTTAGTTCCTGGTCTGCTGGTCATTAGAAAGGTTTCTGACAAGAGGTAGTTGAGGGCTTCGAGAGGTCAATCGCCCTCTTAAAAGAGAATTACCTAGAGATTGACCTTCAGTGGATGTGGAATATGGCCACTGGGGGATCATTCTATGAAAGGGAAATGTCTAAGGCTCGAGGAATTGCTGAACCTGCCGTTAGTGCTGTTTCCCCTTCTTCAGATGCTACTGTTCCTACTGGTGGTGTTGCTGCTTCTACTGCTGGTGTCGGTGTTGTTAGTCATATGGCAAGTGTTGTTGTTGCTGCTAGAGGTATTGCTACTCCTGCTGCTGGTGTTGCTATTGCTGCTAGGGGTGATGTTGCTCTTGTTGCAGATGCCATAGTCTAGACAGCTGCGCCTTTAGCTGACCAAGCTCTTGTTACCGTTAACCCTACTCAGTCTCTAGGACCAACTGTAGTCCCAATCAACCCCCCAGCCCTAATTAATTCTCTTTTAGTTGACGTTGTTCTTGGATCGATGATGATAATAGATTTAGAGTCTAGTGATAAGGCTTCAGTAACATGAGTTGGTGTCCTGCTTATATATATATATATTTGTTTTGAACTTTATGTAACTCTTCTTTTTATCAATAAAGTACTTTTTCTTCATGATTTTAAGCATGCGCTTTTCTTTATGTGAACTTATTCTTTTGCACTTGCCTTGATTATCTGTTCCCTTATAATCATCATAAAATAATATCCTGTTTGGAAAAAGAAAAACAATCTAGGCAAACAAACTTGTAAAATTGTCAAATACTTAAGGTAACTGTTAGTTAACAATGATCATCTTCTTAGAGAGTTAATATAACCAAGTAGAGTAGGATAACTTATAATTCTTAAATGGGAGCTATATTTTTGAATTTTTTTTATTAAGTTAATTACATAATTATCCCAATAAAAATGTCATCAAAATTATTATTGAGTCGACTAGTGGATACCATTTTTTTCAGTGTTTAAGATGTGATTTTTATGGGTATCTAATTACCTTTGATATCTTGTGTTCAGTTCCTCCTTGGGGTATTGCTTTTCCATAATAAATATCCTCATAAGGTATACCTCACTGAGCCTTACCCAATCTGGTGGCCTATGGTAACCTCGTGAGTGTCGACCCCATAAGGGTCTTCTATAAATATATCTTTGTAGGTATACCTCATTGAGCCTTACCCGATCTAGTGGTTTGTAGGTAACCTTGTGAGTGTTGCCCCCTATGGGTCTTCTATAAGCATTTTCTCATAGGGTACATCTCACTGAGCCTTATCTGGTATAGTAGTCTGTGGGTTACCTTGTAAGTGTTGTCCCTTACGGGTCTTCTATAAACATATCATCGTAGGGTACACCTCACTGAGCCTTACTCAGTTCGGTAATCTGTGGGTAATCGCTTAAGAGCTGCCCCCTACGGGTCTTCTATAAACATTTTCTCGTAGAATACACCTTACTAAGCCTTACCCTATCCGGTAGTCTGTGGGTAACCTCGTGAGAGCCGTCCCCCTACAAGTTTTCTATAAACATATCCTCATAGGGTATACCTCACTGAGCCTTACTCGGTTTGGTGGTCTGTGGATAACCTCGTAAGTGCTGCCCCTTTACGAGTCTTCTATAAATATATCCTCATAAGGTATACCTCATTGAGCCTTACTTGATCCGGTGGTCTTTGAGAGACCTCGCGAGTGTCGCCCTCTACAGGCCTTCTATAAACATATCCTCGTAAGGTATATCTCACTGAACCTTACCCAATCTGGTGGTCTGTGGGTACATTTGTGAGTGCCACCCCCTATGGGTCTTCTATAAACATATCCTCATAGGGTACACCTCACTGAGCCTTACCTAGTCCGGTGGTCTGTCAGTAGTCTCATTATTACAGACCTCCTATGGGTTTTAGTATTTTATTTTGAATAATGTTCATAGATGTTCGTGATTATTTAGTCCCAGGTTCCTAGTAGACATTTATATAGAAGTACATGCAAGAAAATAACAACTTTATTAGAGATGAAATCTTTATATAGTGAATGAATAACATATAAAAGAAAATTAGACAGAGTATTTCTTTAATAGCTCGGCATTTCAGGGTTTCCTCACCACTTGTCCGTCCACTCCTTCCAACTTGTAAGCTCTTTTGATTCGTTTGATGATTTTATATGGTCCTTCTCATGTTGGTCCAAGAACTCCATCTGTTGGATTTTTTGTATTTAACATAACTCTTTTTAGTACCAAGTTAACTTCTTTGAATTCTCTTGCTTTGACCCTCTTGTTGTAGTATCTAGTATCTAGTGACTTTCTGTTGGTAGGCGGCTACTTGGATCTGGGCTCTTTCCCTTAGTTGTTCAATTGCATCTAGCTGTCCCCTGATTAATTCATTGTTAACTTTTTCGGAGTAGTGTAGTACTCGATGTGTTAGAGTTTCTATCTCGGCAAGGATCATTGCTTCACTATTGAATGCTAATGAGAACAGTGTTTCCCTAGTGGCAGTTTTACTGGTTGTTTGTAATGCCTAAAGTACATTTGGAAGTTCTTTAACCCATCCTCATTTTCTTTCGATCTATTTTTTTAACAGCTTCTTGATCATTTTGTTGAATGACTCCACTTGGCCATTCGTCTTAGGGTGTGCTGGTGAGGCGAACAAGAGTCATATTCCTAGTTGTTTGTAAAATTTCTTAAAATTACTGTTGTTGAACTGCTTCCCATGGTCAGTAATAATGGTGTGAGAAATTTTGTATATGTATATCATGTTTCTCCATACGAAATCCCTTACCCTTTTTTTCGGTTATCTTGGACAATGGTTTAGCCTCGATCTATTTGGTGAAATAATCCACTATCATAACCATTTACTTGCAGGCTCCTTTCTCTTGGGTTGGAGAGGAAAGCTCTTAACTATTGGAAGGCTTGCTCATATTCTACTATCCATTGATTCTTATCTTTTCTCTTTATTGCTTGGAAAAACTCAAAGCATTTATCTTTGGTTCAAGAGATAAATCTATTCAGGGCCATAACTCTTTTCATGAGTCACTGAATTTCTTTCATCATGCTTGGAGACTTCATCTCTAAGATGACTCATACTTTGTCTAGGTTAGCCTCTATCCGTCTGTTGCTAATGATAAAACCTAAACATTTTCCTGACTTTACCCCCAACGATACATTTTTTTGGTTTTATTTTATTTTATTTTTTCTCAATATTTCAAAAACTTCTCTCAAGTCTTGATAATGATTCTCAGCTTTCATGGATTTAGCTATCATGTCGTCCATATAAACTTCTATATTTTTACCGGTCAGGTTCTTGAAAATTTTATTCATCAACCTCTCCAACCTCTGATACGTAGCTTCTGTATTTTTTAATTCGAATGATATGACCTTGTAATAGTAAATCCTTGGTAAGTGAAAAAGATATTTTCTCTTGATACATTCGGATTTGATTATAGCCAGAAAAAATGTCTATGAAACTAAGTAACTTATGCTTAACTGAGGCATCAACAAGCTGGTCAATTTTTTAGAGTAGGAAGCTGTCTTTTAGGCATGCTTTGTTCAGACCGGTAGAATCCACACATATTTTCCATTTTCCATTAGCTTTCTTCACTATGACTATGTTGTAAAGCCAGTCTGGAGTGTAGACTTGTCTAATAAAACCAGCTGCCAATAGTTTATCTACCTCTACAGCTATAGCTTTGCTTCGCTCTTAGTTGAATATCTTTATTTTTGTTTGACTAGGTGAAATGTTGGGTTGATGGCTAACTTATGATAAACCAGGGCGGGATCTATTTCGGGCATGTCTTCATGAGACTAAGCGAAGACATCTGAGAATTTTCTTACTAGTGTGATCAACCCTTCTTTAACCCTTGATTCTAACTGGGACCCTATCTTAACCCCTTTTTTTTCCAAGCTTTCTAGTTTTAACCTGTATTACCTGTAACTCCTCCAGTGGTTCTGGCAACCCGATACTTCTTCTCATGAATCAATAATGGAGATATAAAAGGCCCTTTTGACAAACATTACACAGTAGGTCCTGGCCATCTTTTGATCTCTTGATATTACCCTATGCTTTCTCTAGTCGGGAACTTGCATTTTAACTAATGTATGGACATAGCGACATTTGTATTTCCTAAAAAAGGTCGACTGAGGAGGATTTTATATGAAAAAGGTTGGTCGACGACCACGAACTTGGTCATCACTGTTTTCTCGTACGGCTTTTGCCCTATGGTCAGAGGAAGGGCTATTATTCCTACTGGTACTACATAGCTTTCTCCGAACCCTAGTAAAGTTATCTGGGTCTTCTCTATGTACAAGTTTTTAATTTTTAGCGTACAAGTTTTTAATTTTCAGCTCGTCTAGTGTTTCTTTAAAAATAATATCGATTGAGCTACCTAGATCAATAAATACTCGGTTTATCGTCTCACCAGCCATATATACCTCGATTACAAGAGTATTATCATAAGGGTAGCTCATTCCTTGTGGTCCTCCTCAGTGAACATGATCGGTACTTTCTGTTATAACCTAGATTTCTTGGTTTAAAGCATGTTACATATGACATAATGTGCCACTATAGAGTACTTTAAATAATTTTTTCTCTACCAATTAGAGTTCCTAGCAAGCATGGGCCCACTCGATGTGATCATAGTGGAATTATAATCTAGTTTACTAGGTTTGTTAATTGGCTGGTTATTTAGTCTGTTAGCTCAAAGTTCTCCCAAATATCCATTCTTTATTAGGGTATCCACATGTGTTTTTTGTCAAAGTGTGTGGGGCTAGCTTGATGGGTACCAACCTCGAACTCGTTAGGCATATATGGATGAGATTCTGGGTTTGAGAGAGGGGAGGTACGACCTGCGACTGGGTGTGTTGGGACATCAGTGCCTTGGCATACCTTAGTAGACCCCAGGTGACAGCTGGGGTAGGCCCTACATACTCTGACAAAAAGGTCGGCCTTTTGATAGATTGTGGTAGGGCCCACCTAACTCCTTGGGTCCACCAGGGGGCTAAACTGACGCCCTAGCCACAGACGCATCTCATGCGCGACCTCCCCAGTGCTCAAACCCGGGATCTCATCCACTTATGCCTTACGAGTTCGAGACCGGTACCCATCAGGCTGGCCAACCCGATGGGTACAAGGATGAACTCTAAAAGCCTATAAGGCCTCTATAGAGATGGGGGCGGAGGTTTAATTCCTTGGGGGCGTAGGTAACTTAAGTTGGTTGTATGGGTGCGCCGGTGGCTCTGAGGTGTCATCCAGCCAGTGGACCAAGAAGTTGGTGGGCCCAATACAGTCTAACAAAAAAGCCGACCTTTTTGTTAGGCTGTGTTGGGCCCACTAACCCTTTAGTCTAACCAGCACCAGGATCTCCATCCCCTACTAGTCAGCACTAGTTAAGCTTATGTGTCATCTCTGAATATACATATACTTATGTATTTATACAAGTGTACATTCTCATTAAATCGCTAATACCTATATATATGGTATTATGCATGTAACATTACAGACATTATAGATTTGAAGGAGTTTGAATCAGATCTAAAAGAGTTTAGATAATGGCTCATTCAGCCACACTAAGAGATATAAATGCTAAATGTTAGTACAGTTAAGTGTTAGCTAGTTATAATACTCAGCAGATCCAAGAGTTGGAGCCTTGTCTGTAATGGGACATAGACCTGGGAATATACTAGTAACTGCATAGTTGCAAGAGTTGCAAGAGCTGCAATCGGGTGCCAGGAAATGCATGTTGCGCAAGTATGTTCTTGAATAATTGTTCCTGATTTATTTCTGCCGATGCGGATCTGTCGGTAGATACCTTTATATATAGATCATCATATGTCGTACCTATAGGGTATAGATGGTCGTTCCTAGCTGACCGTGAGCTAGGAGCTCGTATTGACATATGGGTAGACAGTTAGAAATAAATATGGGATAGACTCACGAGGGTCTTCGATAGACACCCAATGTAAGCCGTCAATGGAGGGTCCTCTCGAGTTGAGTAGTATACGTGGTCCTTTGATCTAAGTGTCATGGTGGGCTTGTAAGTGATCCACCATACTTTGGTTCCACGCATGTCACAGACCTTTCATGGTGTGACCGCTGGGTGTCGCTGGGTATGGTCCAATGCTTAAGGGGTCCGGTACGTACAGATATAGGATCCGTCAGCTTCCATATGGATTTAGATATCTAGATGCTTCGAGACTGTATCTCAGAAAGTCTTGTGGCCATAAGCAATCATCCCGAGAAAGAGTTCTGCCAGGGTGAAACAATATGGCAAAGGAGTTTGTGCATATTGTTCAGTGAGATACAAGTTTGGAGATAGGACATGGATGAGCACAAGGGAATTTGACAGTGATAATCTATATCCCCGCACATCCAGTATATCATGATGGAAGGACTATACGTATGCGTTGTAACCTCAGCTTACATGGTTCAACGCACTATTTGTATATCCGTGACCTGTGCGTGGGGCATTGCTCACGGACTCATGGAATAGTTCCATTTGACGTAGGACCTAGGGAGTCCCGCAATATGGAGTATACTCGTTGTGCACTAGGGCAGCGTGTTGGATTAAATTGTTTAATCCAGCAATATTCAGCAATTTTACAAAAATACGTGCGTGTCTGCATTTAAGTGTTAAATATAACAATTAGTTAATAATTATTATTTACTAATTGTATTATGACATGTAGCGTATTCTGGACCCTCAGTTGAGTTTACCCAAGTGTGGGATTTGGTGGGACCCACTAAAGGGTAAACTTGATAACTATTCATGATGGGCAAAATAATTATTGCTCATTTTAATTATTTAATTGTTAAATAATCAAATATCTCTCTTTTTATATTATATATTATTATTATTATATTATATTAGTATTTATATTATATTATATTATATTATATATATATATAGAGAGAGAGAAAGAGAGAGGGAGATTAGTGAGAATTTGGCCAAAAGTTGGCCGAGAGAAAAGAAAGAGAAATGGAGAAGGAGAAAAGGAAGAAGAAGAAGAAAAAAAAAAAGGAAAATGAGGGAAAATGAAATTGTTTCATTTATCCTATGCTTCCAATTGAAGCAATTGTGAATTGCTTCAAATTCTCCATTTCTTATCCTTTTGAAGAAAAGAATAAAAATGCACACCGCTCATTTTGAAAATTAAGAGTTAATCCTGAGCTGTATATAGGGCTACTATTCTAGCTCACCAAGCCCACCGTGTTGGTGACTAGAACTACCTGCGAGTTGGTCTCTATGCGGACTTCAGGAAAAACATGTGTATAACGTTACATGTTGAGGTGAGTTCTCAAACTTCTTAATATATTAATGTGATTAATATATTTATTTATTGCATGTTTCACGCTTCCGTTGGATTTAAATTCGTATTTGATACGTATTTAGGCAATAGACACAATTACATATGCATATACCCACATATTAACATCCGCCACATTTTTAACTTAAGGCATTCTCCAGCTCCTCGGGTTTATCCGTTGCTCTACCTGCTTCCCCTTGAAATTTCTATTAAGCAAGCCCATATCTTTTATGGTTTCATAAATATCATCTAGTGGTATTGCTAGAGGGAGGAAATTTTCTACCTGAGCTATATTTGTTTCCTCAGTCGGGTGCTCTCGATTATTATTGTGGCTTCTCGATCACTTAGGGTAGTAATATGTGTGAGGTCTGTTTAGCTCATTATTCCTCCAATTATTATGCGGATTGCAGTTGTTTGAGAAGTTACCCCTTTGTTAGGGTCTATATTTGTTCTTTTCCCTTTGGTCTTTTTGTGGATGGAATGGTCTATCTCTTCCTTCATGTCTTTCATTCTTTCTCATCCTGACCTGCCCTCTAGGGGGGTCGGTGAGGGATCACTTTGCTTCCTCTTCCTCTTCTTAGCGATGTACTTCAATGCCTTATTATACGCTGCTGCGTAATTTGGCATATTGTTCTCGGATAAGTAATACCAAAACTTGTTCAGTTTCAACCCAGTCTTGAGGGTTTCCAGAGTAATAGGCTAGTCAAATGCTCTCAGTAAGATTACTTCCTTATAAAACATTCGGATAAAATCTTTCAGGCTCTCATTGCAACCTTGCTTAATCTTCTTCAACTGGTTTGGATCTTTGATCATCTCACAGGAGCCCTAAAAATACTAAGAAAACTTTTCGGTCATCTCGTGGTAAGACAAGATGATCTGCTGCTTCAAACACTTATACAAGAGAAGAGCTAGTCCTCTAGATTCATATGAAAAAGTTGGCACATCTAGTCTTACCTCAATTCTGTGATTGATAACAGGTCGATAATCTGATTCATGTAGTGATTGGGATTGGTAACTCCTTGATAGGTGGGAAGGATCGACATTCATAACCTGCTCGAGAGCTTTACATCCATAAAATTGTCTATCGATAGAGATCTTTTTTTTCTTTCCATCTTTTTCAACGGAGGTTGCTCTCTTTTTTATTTTCCATCCAAGAAACTCTTCAGTTTTTCTTCCAAATTCTGAACTTTGTCCTCTAGAGGCAGTTTGGTTTTGTAGTGTTGTTTTGTCTGTGGGTCTTTCCTAATTAGTTGGTCAGAATCCCTGACTTGTGAAACCTCTTTTTCAAAGGGTGCTCGTTTTTGCCCTGCTGTCCTAATTGGGTTGTGTGGAGTTTCGACCTGTCCCTTCTTTTCAGTCGTTCTACTATTTGAACCTCTACACTTGAGATTCTCTCTTAGAACTGTTTTCACTATTTCTTACTGCTTCTTCTCTCCCTTTGTTTCTGATCAACTCAATCATGAGTTACCTCAACTCTTCCATTTCTTCCCTCCGAATTCGCAACTCTTCTCGAACTTCATCGGTAGCAAATTCTCCATTTGCTACGCAGATCGATTTTCCACCTCCCATTCTTACCCTGATTCAGGCCTTGTTTAGTCATTCTGACTGTGTTAGAAGGATGAAGCATCTTTTAATAAAGCTTTTCATTCTAATTCCCACAGACGGCGCCAAAAATTATTAACCGAAAAAATAGCTTTTTTGAGCCAACAAACTTTGAATTTGTTTGATGCAGGAATCACTGTACTGGGCTTTCCCTTTAATGGGCTTCGAAAGCTAGATTCCGTCTTCCTTCTTCTTTGATAATCGTGGTCATATGCTTGCAAAACATTGAAAACTATCGTTAAGACCTTACTGGGGTGAATTTCGACGAAAACTCTCTGATGCTTAAGTCAAAAAAAGACTGTTTGGTGAGAAAAAGGTTCAGCAAGAATCTAAAAAATAGATGTTGTGAAAGAAAAAGTATGTCCCCCTTCTCTGTTGCGTTTACCTCACATATTTATAACATTGGTCTTTTGAGAATATTCTTGTCTATTCTTTGTGCTTATCATCGTCGGTGCAGTGGTTGAATTGGGTAAGTTTTACTAATTTTGAGTTATCTCTGTTTTAGATTATCCTGATATTCTAACTTGATTTGTGGGATTCTTTCCTAAGAACCCTACAGTTCTTTTCTGTTTATATTTCTATTTCTTTTATAATATTAGTTTTTTTATGAGTATTTTTATAATAAAACTGGTTGCTCTTAGGTCGGCTTGGTAACTGTCTAGTATCATTTATGTTTAGTGGTTCGATGCTTCATACCGAGTCGGTTTTCCCTATAGTACTTATACTGAGTTGATTTTTCTTGTTTACCTTAGTCATGGTATTCTTAATCCTAATTAAGATTACGCAGGGACTAATGTGCAAGTATCTCAAATCGAACTAAGTTCAAGCAACTGAGCCAATTTTTCATAAGCGATCCCCTTTTTAAGCCTATTGCCAGCATTTTTTGATGGTCTATGTTGTTTTAAGCCTGTGATTTGATAATAAGTTCATATAGAGATATCTTTAAAGGGCAAAAACATTCTAAGCCTAATGACAATTTACAAGAGAACAAATTTAATAATATTATGATGTATTTATTTTTATTTATAACAACTACTAATTTATTTATAATTTTCTTTTTGCTTAAAAATGTGTATAAATTTTTTTTTTATTAGATTATTGTACGAATGACGTGGTACTTTTGAATATCTTAAATTTTCTTTATTTATTAATGGTGTTATATTATGGCGCAATTCAAAAAATTATGACTATAATTTTGTGCTATCGATGTTTAACACTTAAATATAAGAAAAGTCTTTCCTTGCTCGTTATTTTTTGTCTTGTAAAGTTTTTCACTCCCCGTTGGTTAAATCAGATTACTAATGAGTTAGTCAAGTTGGCCTTAGTTCTAGTTCTAATTTTATTTGGTATAACACAGTTCCAAATTAGCTGGAACACCTTTTTTATTGAGGACCTAAATCCTCCTATTGCCCTTTATTAATAATAGTCATCCTTCTATTAAAAAAAAAAAAAAGTCTTCCCTCAGTCACGAAGGGATTTAACATAATCAATTTTGATTTTAAATTTCTCAGAAAGTTTCAAACTAGATCATTCTCATCACATTATGGTATAATTATTCAATTACATAATAATATTTGTATTTATTATTAATTTTAAAATTATTTATAAATAAATAATTATTAGATGGTAAAATAATATAACTTTTAAAATTATTTATTATATTATTTTATTATTTAATAATAATTTAATGCATCATTTTAAATAAAATTTTCAGAATAATATTTAAAAAATGTGATTTTATTCTTTATAAATATAACAAAACGGTTATTTAGATTTTAAGTAACATCTTGTTACACATTCCAAAAGGAAGTAATTGCTTTCTCACTTGATTTGAAGTTCCCTCGTTGCCTCTCATTCCAAAAGCACTTTTTATGCATTGCTCTATCTGTGTGTATAATTTCTTACCTAAGAAAGAGGAAGGAAAGGATATTAAGTATTTATTTGATTGGACTTTTCTATTAGTTAAAAGAATTTTTTTAATGTTAAAAGTTTATTTTAAATTTTTTGATAACACTTAGTTATAATTAGAGTAGAGCTTTTGAATATTAAAAAAGTTGTTTTACTTCTACTAATAAAATCTCAAATTTTGAATTTTTGTAAGTAGAGCTTTTTTTAATGTGTATAATGTCACATATACTCTAATAATATTTTCATATTTTCATAGTGTACCTTTAATAAAAATAAACTCTATTCAACTAATATATTTTTAATATTTTTTAAAAGTCATCATATTTCTACAACAATTATATTTTTATAAATATCTACCAAAATATTTTACTAATTATTTTATTTTTAAAACAAAAAGTATTATTTTATTCTCAATTTTTGTATAAAATATAATAATTTATATTAGTTTGTTAATTACTATATATTAATTTTACTTAATTATTGTGTTTTAAGAAATTAAATTTGAGAAAATAGATGATAAATTTAAAATTATTTATAGAAAACATTGAATTGTTTAGAATTTAAATATAAGTTTTATTAAGTGTCATTTTTAGTAATTTAATAACAAAAAAATATTTTTAATAATAAATAATTAAACGATTTAATACTTCAAAAGAATATTTTTAATTGACAATCAAACGATCAATGATCAATTATCAATTTTTAAAAATTATATTTTAAAAAATTTTATTTCTAAAAATTTTATTTAAAAAGTTTAACAAAATAAACCCTAAAGAATAAAACACATGGCGTGCGATAAAATGCACTTTTCATAAATCCTGCTTGAGAAGTTGCCAATTGGCACACCCTACTGCCACGTTGCCCTTTTTGCTGTGGACATTTCCCTATGACGTGGCACCCACTCGCCACTATAATTTTTTTCTCAATAAATACCCCTCCATTTTGCATCCATTTCTCAATAAATACCCCTCCATTTGTTCTCTCTTCAAAACCCTCGTTTTCCCATCATCACCAAACCAACAAACAAGCAAGCAAGCAAGCAAAACACTCAAATCATTACTCTCTCCATCTTTTCTTTTCCTTTTTTCCTCCACATTCTTTCATTTTCCCTCTCATTTTTCGAGAAATTTAAAAACGTAACAATAATGCCAGGGTTTGGTGGTAGTTTAGAAACTGCTAATGGAGATTCAATGGACGGTCCAGATCAGTCCAAAGATTGCTCTTCTCGAAATTTGCGTGGCCAGTTACCATCTTTAATGTCTTCTTGTTATCCTGTCACTCTCAAGGTAAACTTTTATAGAAGAAGAAGAAGTAGTAGTTTCTCTTTCTTCGAGTCAAACACAAGTCATGACTCGGTTGACTCATGAATTGACAATTTTGATCTTTTGTTTTATACAGTTTATCGACGTCTTTTACCGGATTAAAATTGAGAACAAAGGCAAAGATAGCAGAATCAGGCGTATGTTTAATCATAGTTGCACTTTGCCGTCGGATCACCGAAGATCAACGGCTACGATTCAGGAAAGAACGATTTTGAATGGAATCACAGGCATGGTATCGCCTGGTGAAATCTTGGCCATTCTTGGCCCGTCCGGCAGCGGCAAATCTACGCTTCTCAATGTTTTAGCTGGGAGACTCCAAGGGCATAGCTTCACCGGAACAATCCTCGCTAATAATAAAAAACCAACAAAACACATAACAAAACGCACCGGATTTGTCACGCAAGACGACGTCCTCTACCCCCACTTGACAGTCCGTGAAACCCTAATCTTCTGCTCTTTGCTTCGTTTACCAAAAACATTGTCTAAGAAAGAGAAGATAGCCGTAGCTGAGTCAGTGATAACTGAGTTAGGTTTAACAAAATGCCAAAACACGATAATCGGAAACAGTTTTATAAGGGGAGTTTCAGGCGGTGAAAGAAAAAGAGTGAGTATAGCTCATGAGATGCTGATAAACCCTAGTTTGCTTATTCTCGACGAACCCACGTCGGGTTTGGACTCGACTGCGGCGCACCGGCTGGTCGCGACCTTAGGGTCGCTGTCTCAGAGGGGAAAGACGATTGTGACCTCCATGCATCAACCGTCGAGCCGAGTTTATCAGATGTTCAACTCAGTGCTGCTGTTAAGCGAAGGGAGATGCTTGTATTTTGGCAAAGGAAGTGCAGCAATGAGTTACTTTGAGTCGGTTGGATTTTCGCCCTCTTTCCCCATGAATCCGGCTGATTTTCTCCTTGATCTCGCTAATGGTACGTAAGCTTTCAAATATTTATGCTTTTTGTTGTTGTTATTGATTTTGATCAAGTGTTTGGATTCTATAATTTTCGAAATATCTTCGTGTCTTTTTTCCGGTCAAATGGGTCATCTTTAAGAAGACTCGTGCTCCATAATGCCCATTGAATGGATTATAGATATATATTTTCTTCTCCTTCCACAGTATGTGCAATAATTAGAAAGGATATAAGTGAGAGAGAAAGAAAGAAAGTTTCAAATTCAAGAGACGAAGGATCATATGTAGAAATGTCATGGAAAGAATTAGGTGGTCCAAACAAAGAATAAAGAGTGACTATGTGGCATACTGACATTATGTGTAGTTCTCCATACCTTTTACATATGTCATATGTGGGTCCCCTTATTAGTATAATACTGTATTTTCTTCATAGTTAGAAATTTTAGAAATACAACATGCAATTGAAAAAAATTATGAGGAAAAATTCGAAAATAATGAGTGACTATGAGGAGACAACAAACTGTATTGTAGGATTTTCATGTCATATGCATAGTTCATGAACCATAACCCTTTTTCCCAACTTCATCTTCATTTAACACCTAAGTTCTGGGCCACACTCATCTTAAAGTGTCACTAGCTATGTGCCCTAGTGCTTCTGCAGCTCATTATTTGTCCCACAACATTACATCTTCATTTGAAGTCACATTTTTTTTTTCCAAAATTCATCATTGAAAATTCAGCCTACTTTCTCTCTTTTCGTTGCCAAAAACAATATTAAAAGAGGGAGAAAAGAACTTTGGCAAATGATGGTGGGATGGGTGTTGGTAATGGTGATGATGACGGGGGGTTTATAATTTATTAATAATTGAATGAAATGTAAAGTTGATAGAACCATAGTGGATAAAATCGATTAGATGCGTACTGGGCTTTGATTTTAGAAAGAAAAATAGTGGTGAGGAGTTCTGTTTGAGTGGGGGAATTATGTTCTTTTCGTAAGCACGTGTCTTCTTCGCTTGCCTTTGACGACTCTAGCTTTCTTTGTTTTTGTTTTTTTTTTTGAAAGCAATACTTGATTGTTCTTTTTCCCTTCTTTTTTGTTTTTGGTAGCCAACTCGATATGCTCTCTCTCTTTCGTCTCGAATCCCCTTCTTTTTTCTTTCTTCAAACATTTTTCCTTTTTAAGAGATTTCCACTCGCTCTCCTTGACGTTTGCGATTGGTCTGAATAGTTGTAGATTTATCAACAATGGCAACTGCCCTAGACAAGTGAGACATGCTGCCTTTCTATTTAGGATTTCTATTTTGGCATTCATATTTGTTTCTGACATTAGTCTTTAAAGTCATAGGTTTACTCCTTATGACAGATTGATTTACCGGGATACTATTAATATTGACTCTGTTATATTTTTTTAAACTTATATTTATTTTTTATTACATAAAATATATGTCATACCTCTCAATTTTAGTGTAAGGCTGAACTTCAAATCTCATCATTTTCGTATAAGAAATTTTAGCTGTTGAAGTTGAACAACCTAACACAGATTGAGTCTATTATAATTAGTCAAAATTTTAAGTTTAGTAAGAACTTTATTTACCTCCAATAATAAATAATAATAAATTATTCCTTTAACTATCCAAAAACTTAATCCCTTTCATCTTCAAAGGAAAGTGTGACTATTTAAACTTTTTGAGATAGGATAAATGAGATAAAGAAGGGTAAGATTTTTCTTTCGATCTTTCGATATTGGAACCAGGGAGCAATTTAATAAGGTAGCTTTAGAATCATATTCTGCCTAGCTATAGCAATTTTCCAATGTGAGGTGTGGGGTTCTTTTATTTTATTGATGGAGTATGGATCCCGATACATATATCATTTATTTAGTTCAAAAAGTTATGAAGAGATTATATATATAGTATGGAAAGTGGATCCTGCAATCGTATCCTTTTCTACAGAAAATTTGATCTTATAGATGAGATGAAATATTCACATCAAGAAACTTTTGTTGTGATATGTACCAAAATTGTGAACAATTGAATGAATTTAATTATAGGATATGTACAATATAGTTGACTTATTTGCTTTGGAGGATCGATTTAGGCAGCGACAAGTCATGCTGCTCTTTTTAAGAATAAGATCCTTTGCATTATCATAAAGTTTGTCTGCATTTTGTGTGGATGCCAAGACATCTTCCTAATGCAGCATAGATAATTTTCAAGGTAGTATGATAATTTTTATTATTTGCAAAGGGGTTTAAATCTTTAGAAAATTAATTAGGTTTGATTTCTTCTAATATTTAGAATTAAATTTAGACATTCGTTAAAATAGCTGGTGCATGCAACTTAATTTAATTGCCAATTTTTTTTTCTTTTTTTTGGGAAATAAAGGATGGTTTATGTAGCAGATGACAATGATTTTGGATGCAGGACAAAAATTAAAGTATAATACTTTATAAAATCATAATTAAACCGGCTTACTAGATTTTCCTTTCAATAAAATGTATTATCTCCTTCGTCATGGATTCATGAGTATTTTTCTGACGCCACCGTCGTTAGTGAAGGTTGAAATGATCTCACTTTCATTATCTCATTCTGATAATTTTCCTTACCTATTGCTTTAATGGGGGTAAATTAAAATCAGATAGTGTAGAATAATTAATTTAATTAGTAACAATAAAAATATTTTTGTTTTGAAAGGAATAAAAATAAAAATATATATTATCAATGAGAGTTTGTCATGCTAATCACAATCGAATTAGGTTTAATGCCACTATGAAAAATTACAAATTTTATATAATTTGAAATTGCTTGACAACCTAGGCACGAAGTGTATTGGATTCTCATAAAATTGCTTCTACATAATATTTTATATATACTGTCATTTTGTTTTCTTTTGTTTTTAATGGGGTTTTTATGTATCACTAGGCTCAACAAAGTCCACACTTAAATAATTCAAAGCAAGCTCTAAGTAAAGTGCACTTTGACTAGGTATATCTTTGGACTCTTGTTTTAGGGCATAATATAATAATAAAGAAAGGTGATTAAAATTTAAAAAAAAACATGGAGAGAGAGGGAGCAGAAAGAGGGAGAGTGGTTTCTTAATTATTTTTAATTTTTTTTAATCATAATATATTCTTGGACATCATGATTCTAACGAGGATTTGAGGTGGATGACGACATTGATAACGTGATGAAGCATCTTTTAATAGTTTTCAATAATTAGATTATTTGGAAGGTGGCACATTGCATTGTTCTCTCTTGAATTCTTGATGAGTGATGTCACTATGCTTTCTTTGCGAATATTTTTTTTCTATAATTTTTTTATTTGATTATCTCTCACCTTTTCAATTTGTCGTTGTAATTAATTATATAATTAACCTTGCTGTTTTATATAACAGTTTTAAGTTTTCGAGTTTTCACTTAGCATGATTATACCAGGACTAAAATCTCGTGTTGAAATTCATTAAACCCCAACGTTTGTTCAATTTTTAATTTTAGGAATACTTCTTCCCTTGTCTTGTCAATTTCCATTTAGATGGAGAATAGCCTTTTACTATTCTTCATCTTAAGTGATTCCTGCAAGTTTTTTTTTTTTTTTTGACTAAAACAGAAGTTTTATAATTTTGTATTACCCTTAGTGGCCATCAGTGGTGAACAAAATGATTTCCATTAAGGAAATTTTCCACTACAACGTAGAAAACACAAATTGCATTGCATTTGTTTTGCTTGACCAAATTTGAATTATTGATCAGTCTCTAGCTGTCCCACATCAAATTTTACACTGTCAAAACTTCACCTAAATTTCATAAAAGATCGGTCAGACAACATTTATTTTTATCTGCTTTTCTTTTTCTTTTTTTTTGCGCTTCTCTTTTCTTCCTCATCACTTTGTTCCCTTTTCCATTTCTCTTTTTCACCCAACTTTTCTTTCCCGAAAATCTCAAACTTAGGTAATTTGGAAGGCAACACGTCTAGGGATGCCTCAAGTTGCATACACATTCTTCCCACTAAAGTAATAAAAGTGACCTTAGCTTTTTGTTTTGTTTTTGTTTCTTTTTGTTTTTTGGTTTAAAATTATTATTATTTTTAAATTAAATAATAATTTAGAAATTAATACAAGTAAGTGGTAGCTTAACATATAGTGGCAGCATCAACTTTAGTGGTCTCCCACCTTGCCGCCAACATTGGTCAGCTTTTGCTTTCGCTCTTCTTTCTACTCGTATATAATTTGTTTAATTAATTAGCTACATGTCACTATGTTTGACACTACTGAACAAATCTTATAACATTTTTAATTAATGAATTAGAGTTCCGCTACGATTATTTTTTTATTATTAATTTATGGGTTTCATTTGCATCCTAAAAGTATATATTTCTCAGATAATAAAGACAAAAACATTTTATAAAATATAAACTTTTACTTTAGATGCAGAATGGTAACTGTTATTAATTCTTTGTTATTATTCTCATGATGCGCGCTATTAGTAATGTTATACCTTGAGATATTGTTTTTAATATGATCTTTTTTGTGTAAAGCAAAGCACCCACTCAACCTTGTCTAAATTCTTGTAGATTTTTATTTAATTATTTATTATTCTTTTAGTGTTTATTCGAGGACAAAAGAATCCCAAAACATATGAGATATTGAGAATAGCTTTCGCCCTCAGATTTATAGTTGGTTAATATTGTAATGATTCATAATGTTATTCAAAAAAATTTCTTCAGTTGAAGATTAACAAAAGATGCACGTTTAAGCAAAGTAATTACAATCGTTTTATCTCAATTCCATATATAGTTGAATGTGATTGTATGATGTGTTAAACTTAAATTAGTTGGATTTTTCAGGTGTATCCAATCATGATAATCCTAGTGAAAGAGATAAGCCGAACGTGAAATCAACCCTAGTTGCCTCTTATAACAATTTGTTGGCTCCGAAAGTAAGAGCTGCTTGCATGGAAGCTACAAGTAATTTTCCAGGGAAAGATGAAGCGCTTTTAATAGAAAGCAATTCTTCTAAAGAACGCAGAAGCCATAATAATATTATTGGCTTTTCCACTTGGTTTAACCAATTCAGCATTCTCCTTCAAAGAAGCCTCAAAGAACGTAAGCATGAATCCTTTAACGCTCTCAGAGTCTTTCAAGTCATCACTTCTTCACTTCTAGGCGGATTTATGTGGTGGCATTCGGATTTTCGTGAGATTCAAGATCGATTAGGGCTCTTCTTCTTCATGTCAGTCTTTTGGGGAGTTTTGCCCTCGGTTAATTCTGTTTTCGCCTTTCCTCAAGAACGTGCAATCTTTATGAAAGAAAGGGCTTCTGGTATGTACACGCTTTCTTCATATTTCATGTCTCGAATCATCGGAGATCTGCCCATGGAGCTCATTTTGCCCACTGTCTTCATCATTATCGCTTACTGGATGACCGGATTGAAACCCGAATTCACTGCTTTTGTTCAAACACTTCTGGTTCTACTCGGCTACGTGCTCGTCTGTCAAGGGCTTGGCCTAGCTCTAGGAGCAATCATCATGGATGCAAAACAAGCATCAACTATAGTTACAGTCACAATGCTAGCATTTGTTCTAACAGGAGGATATTATGTGCATAAAGTGCCCTCTTATGTGGCTTGGATCAAGTACAGTTCTACTACATATTACAGCTACAAATTGCTTATATATGTCCAATACGGAGACGGCGAGAAAATTTCGTCTCTGTTGGGTTGCTTCGATCGCCATGCAAGCAGTAAAACTGCAAGCTGCAAGTTTGTTGAAGAAGATATTGTTGGGCAAATGAGCCCTGCAATCAGCATTGGCGCGTTGCTTTTGATGTTCGTGGGATACAGATTATTGGCTTATCTCGCACTGAGGCGCCTTAAAGCTTGAGATTGAAAGCTGTTAGCGATCATTTTTAGAATGGAGAAGAATGATGGGATTTCTTCAGGGTTTTGTTGATTGGCGCTGCTTAATTTGAAGTTAATTAGGGAAATTAGATTCATACTAACTGTAATATTGAAAATTAACCATCAAGATGAATGGCTGAAGCAAGTATATGTAAAAGGAACAATGTCATTATGTTATTTGTTGGCATAATTTTTTTTTTTTTTTTGTTTAGTAAAATAAAAATAGTAAAAATTAGATCGTTTTATTCATAATTATATATATAAGGATAGAAGGTTGCCTCAATTCTTCATTTTGATAAAACTTGAATTGAATAATTGTAATTTTCTCTATTATCCTTAATCTTCAAACCCAAGTGTGTAGATGTAAGAGTGTGTAGAGTCCATCCAACACCTTGGGTCCACCAGGGTATCAATTGGCGCACCACTCACACCTATTGCAGGTTACCTATGCCCCTAACTAATGTCGAATTTAAGATCTCATCCCTTATAAGTCTTTAAGGTTCGATGGTTGTACCCATCGGACTGGCCATTTGTTAGAAATTGAGTGTGTGACATACGAGTGTATACGTAATTTAAAAACTTATTACATACAACGAAAGCATGTGAACATATACACTCAATTTAACAAATTTAACCACATATATCACATATATGTTCAAGTATAACTATTGTACAACAACTTTTACATGATAAACAATTGTAAAAAAAATGTAAAGAACACTTATCTAATGAAGGTAGCTTCACAAATTCTTCAAGTCCTCCAACAATCTAATTGAAGAGCTCACCTTAAAGTGAATTGTTGAACAATTCCAATCCATAACGGTTTGGTGGGATTATGAAGTTAGAATGGTAGTTTACTTTTACAATTTTCAGCATATATATTCAAACTCTTTGAACACAAATTATTTGATTCTTAAATGGAGATGGTAAACATTTACATACAACTCTTGTTTAAATGATGAAAACAATTTTCATAGATTAATTAATTTTAACACAACTCTTGTCTATAATTACTAATTTCTTTCTCCATTTTCATTTATTCATTTTAATCCATTTATAAGAGAAGAAGAAGAAAAGTTTTTTTCATGTTTTCTAACACTTGAAAAAACAAAAACAAAATTTTCTCTTACCTCTCCTTGCCTTGGCCAAATTTTGCACTTCCAAATTGAATGAATTTATTCAATTATTTTGTATCTATTTGTTACAACAATATATTCAATTATTATCTAAATTTTATTTTTGTTATTTAACATTTTTTGATAAAATAAAAATAAGTGCTCCATCAATTTAATTGTTGGCTTCTCACTTAGGATTAATTTATTAAGCACTAGAATAATGACCACCTAAATAAATCATTACCTAATAAATATAATTATTTAAATCATATTAGGTAAATAAATGGTCAACATCTAGGCCCTTCATTATATTAAAATACAATAGCCATGATTAATATATTATCTAATAATATAATAATAATATCTAATTTAATTATTCAAAACAATTTTAAATAATTAATTTTTACCTTACTAGTTTTTACTTTCAAGGTTAAATGATAAAACTAAGGTAAAATCAAATCATGGATCAAATTATGCCACTTGTCAACATCCTATTAATTAACAACTCTTATTAATTAATTCAATGATATACTTAACAATTAAGTCTTGACAAGTGCACATCTCGAGGGTTCCCGAAACAATTATTCTATTTTGCTAGAATTTACTAGATCGAATTATTCAATCCAATCCGCCACCCTAGTGCACAACGGGTACACTTCATATTATGAGACTCTCTAGGTCCACACCTGATTTGTCATATGGAGCTCTCCATACGTCCGTGAACGATGCCCCCCCCACACACATTATGGATATTACAAATCAGCGCGTTAGACCATGCAAGTTGAGGTTATTGCATATTTGTATAATCCCTCCATCATATATTCCTAGAAGAGTAGAGATATAGATCATCACCATCAAATCTCTATTTGCTCAACTATCAACTTATTTACAGATTTATATTTCCTTAAACAATATCCACAAACACATTTGTTATATTGTTTATTCCTTTGGAATATATTTTTTGAGGTTTATGCTTGTGGCCACAAGACTTTCTGAAATACAATCTCGGAGTATCAGGATACACAACCTACTCATATGAGCTGATGGATCCCATATCCACGCACATCAGACTCCATGAGCATCAGACCATACCCAGCAACACACAACGGTCAGATCATGAAAGGTCTCTGACATATGTGGAATCAAAGTATGGTGGATCACTCACAAGCCCACCGTGGCGCTCAGGTCAAAGGACTATAAATATTACTCAACTCTAAAGACCTTTCATTGACTGCTTTATGAGATATCTATTGGAGGTCTTTGTGAGTCTATTCAATATCCAGTCCTCACTGAATACCTGTATGTCTATATGAACTTCCATTAAGCTCATAGTTTGCTAAGACTAACCATTTGGACCATCCAAATATAGACATACACTAATCTATATTAATGGGTTCCACCGATAGACCCGCATCGATGAAATTAGACCAAGAACATCATGTTTGAGAATATACTTGCATAATGACATTTCTTAGCATCATCTGTAACTTTTTGCAGCTATGTCATTATTAATATATTATAAGGTCATTGTTCCATTTCAGATAAGGCTCTAACTGTTTAGATTTCACTAATTCTATTAATCTATTAACTCTTAGTACCATTAACTCTTAGTACTTTTAACTATTAGCATTGCTAACTCTTAGCACTGATCTAAATTCATTTAGACCATATTTGAATTCTTTCAAATCATACAATGTCTGAAATGTTACAAGCATCTTACCATTTATTATAAATAATATTAACGATTTTATTAGAAATGATAATTGTATAAATACTATCATTAAATATTTATACATAATGGGATGGCACGTAAGCACAAATCCCAACAGTGGACACATGGATTTTTCTTAATCTTTAAACTCATGTGTACCTAAAATTGAGAAAAGAGTAGTAACCTAATTCTTTTTCTTTTTCACGTAAGAATACATAATGAATAATAACATGTCATATATCCTAAGTAGTGGAATTATGACACACATTATTATTTTCTCATTACACTAATGAGATTGGGAACTCACATTTGAAGCGTGCTTGTTAATAAGTCTAGTTGTGGACGAGGTGGCCTTTCTCAAACTAGACTAGTAGCTTCACTTTTTTGAAAAGTTTGAAGCAACATTTGCTTTTATTTTATTTTTGTCTCTTGGATGAAGGTTTTTTATATACTATTTGATATAGGTTAACTATTAACCTTTAACCCAAAGTAATACCCTTAAAATCAATCTTCATTCTTTCGGCCATTCATATTGGTATATATAGGCAACTTTTTGCCTTTTAATTAGCCAATGACAGAAGATAAAATTGACAAGTGGTAATACATTACAAGGCAACTGAAATGGTTAGTCATTTAGCTTGTCTTGGTGGCCATTAGATAAAGGAATTTATGGCATACATGATACTTGTTGCCACCTTCAACTCACGGCCATATATTTTGGTATATATAGGAAACTCTTTGCATTTTAATTAACCAATCAAATGGAATATTTTGTCATTTATTAAAAGATGATGCAAACAATTTGCTTAGTCAAATGATCAATTTGATTGGCACATTTAGATGAAAATTAGTGTCAACATAATGGTACCACATGCTTTGATTCCATTTACAAAGACTGTTGATTTCTTTTGGCTAATAAAAATTAAACAAGTATACAGTTGCTTTAATATAGCCATTGAAACGTGAACAACAAATGGCAATATCTTTAATCAAATGAATCAAATTTATTTAATAAATGGTTGAATTTAATATATTATGAAAAAAATAATCGTTTCATAACTTTATCCACCAATGACCAATTTAATACCTATACAAATTATTGGCACAATTTGAGGCATACAGATAGATAAAAGTGTCAAGTGTCACTTGGCACAATCTTAAATTTAACACTTAAATTTTAATTACTCCCCGAGAGACCCTAAAATAGATTCATATTTTTTGAAAACTTCATAGATCGAATAATTCGATCTAGTGCTTTTTCCATGTGCTCAGCGAGTATACTTCATATAGTGAGACTCCCTAGGTTCACACCCATTTTATCTCACGGAATATTTTCGTAAGTTCATAACCGATGCCTCCCACACACACGTTATGGATAATACAAAACAGAGCATTGAATCATATAAGTTGAGGTTAATCCATATTCGTACAATCCTTCCATCATATATATACTAGAATAGCAGAGACATAGATCAACACCATCAAGTCTCAAATTACTCAACCATAAAGTTTTCTCCTTGATTCATATTTCAAAAAATAATATACATAAACTCCTTTACAATATTGTTTATACGACGAGAAACTTTTTTCCAGGTTAAATACTTATGGCCATAAGACTTCCTTAGAGCATCTAGATATTTGACTCACCCATATGAGCAGACAAATCCCATGTCTACACATACCGAACTCCATAAGTATCGGACCATACCCAACGACACTCAATGGACAAACCATAAAAGGTCTCTGATATGTATGGAACCTGAGTATAGTGAATCACTCACAAGCCTATCATAGTGCTTAGGTCAAGGGACCATGAATACTACTAAACTCGAAAAGACCCTCCATTGACGAATTTATGGGATATTCATTTGAGGTCTTCATTGAGTATCCAGTCCTCACTGAATACATATATATCTATATAAGCCTCCACTAAGCTCATGATCTACTAAGATTAACCATTTGAACAATTCAGATATAGATATACACTGATCTATATTAATCGGTTCTACTCGATAAACACTGCGTTGGTGAAAATATATCAAGAATATAAAATTTGAGAATATATTAACACAATGATTTTTTTCTAACAACGCTTGTAACTATTTGCAACTATATCATTGCAAGTATATTCTCAGGTCTTTGTCTCATTTCAGACAAGGTTCTAACTCTTTATACCTATCTAAACTCATTCAGATCAATATAATGTCCGAAATATTACAAACGTCTTATTTTATAAGAAATAATTAGCGATTTAATAAAATATTTATTTATTACATAAGTATGAAAATACAATATTCATACAAAATTGAGATGTCAAATGAGCATAAAACCCAACAGATTTAAATAATCAAGCACCGAAAACAACTTAAATGAACATTACTAAGTAGATTCCATCTGACAAATATATATTCATTTGACCCATAAAATTATATCTCCATGCTATCAAGGTTTTAACCGTTATATGGATCTTACTCCGTAATAACTCAAAAGATACAATACATGAATGTAAGTTCATTACTTGCTCAAGATTAAGGTCAGACAAGCATATCATAACTTTTTAAAATTAAGATCTATGACATTTAGTTAACTAGTTAGATTAAGATTCACAGTAGTCTCGTTTAATCACTAGTTTTTCAACTCGAAGTCTTTACTTCGATAATCAAGGTAAATCATCCATTATAAGAAGTAGAAAAATTATAACCTTACATAGTGAAATGCCCTTTTCATTAATTGTTGTACAAAAATATTGAATTTATAAATAACTTGTGATCTATACTTTTTGTATTAGCATCATATGTCTAATACATAGATTTTATATTTTTTAAATATGCACTTATTAATGTATGCTCAATCATATGTATAAATAAAATTCATTAATTAAATAAAATATTATTTAAAAGGAACAAAATAACATAAAATGTCTAACAATCTCTCACTTGCTCTAAAGCATATCGGGCATCTATCGAACTCTCATATTATATATATAAGTTTCAAAACTCTTAGTTGCCAATAACTTAATGAATGGATTCGATTGATTTTTTACTAATGCAATCTTTGATACTATAACCTCACCCTTTTGCACAAACTCTCTTACCAAATGACATTGCCTCTCAATATGTTTTCCTTTCTTGTGGTATCTAGGTTTTTTGGATTATGCTACAGCTTCGGTATTATCACAATAAATAACAATGGGAATTTTAGCACTAGGTACCACTTTAAGCTCCATAAAGAACTTGTGAAGTTATACAACCTTTTTTTTACAGCCTTTGATACAACTACATATTCAACTTCCATAATGGAGTCTGCAATACATGATTGCTTTATACTCCTCCAACTTATAGCTCTACCACATAAAGTGAACACGTATTCTAAGGTAGATCTCCAGGCATATTTATTGCTTAGATATCTGAATCTGTATATCCGATAAGTATAAGATCCTCACTAGAATATACAAACATATAATCTTTTATTTTTTAAAGACACATGAATATATGTTTTATTGTAATCTATTATTCTGGTCATGTATTTAATTGATATTTGCATACTATGCCAACTGCATAATAAATATTTGGTAAGTATTAAACAATGCATATATGAAATTTCTTATTGTTGATGTATAAGGAGTTCCTCCTATGCTATCTATCTCTTTCAGAGTTTTAGGACACTGATTCTTGGATATATCAATACTATGTCTAAAAGAAAGTAATCCCTTTTTAGATTCATGCATAATAAACTCGACCATAATTTTGTCTATATATGCAACTTCAAATAACCTATTTTTATGATCTCGTAGTAGCTTAATCTCAAGGATGTAACTAGCTTCACCTAATCCCTTCGTCATTTCTAATTAGTAGTATACAAGACTTAAACAATCATCAATTGTTCATCTATCTTCTTGTAAACAAAAGTTTCATAAGAATTTTGATTAAAATTAAACGATTTGATTGCCTGATCAAATTTGATGTTTCAAGATCAAGATGCTTGTTTAAGCCTACAGATATATTTTGTAGTTTACAATCATATGCTCTTGGCTTATAGCTATAGAATTATCTAGTTATATTACTTCAAGATTGCCATTAAAGAATGTAGTCTTTATATCTATTTGTTAAATCTCATATCAAGATTTGTCGTAATGGATAAGAGAATTCTGATAGACTTAAGCATGGTTACCAGTGAAAAGGTCTCATCATAATCGATACTCTTTTTTTGAAATTTCTATTTTGCAAGAAGATTAGGTTTGAAGGTTTTAACTTTTTCATCTACCCTTTTCTTTCTTTTGTAGACCCATTTACACCCTATGGATTTTAATCCTTCAGATTTGTTTACAGGTTCCTAAACTTTGTTGGAGTACATAGAATCCATCTTTGATTTCATAGCATTGCGCTAATGATCCATATCCTTATCAACCAATGTTATATCATAGCTAGTGAGATCTAGTTTATATTAATTGGAGACAACTTGAAAAAACTCTCTAATTAACATGTACTTGGTTAGATGCTAAATAATCCTCCCACTATAACGAAGTACCAGTGGTTGTTGCTTTATAATTGGATGTGGTTGTTTATTATGATCTGGAGTAGAAACTAACTCATGGACTCTCCTAAGCACATTACTGAAGTTCCCAAATAACCTATCAAAAATTATCTTACTCTTAGGCTTGAAGTCTTTCATATAGTATTCTTCAAGAAAGATTGCATTTGTGCTAACAAATATTTTCTTATCTTGAGAACTATAAAAAACTCTCCCTTTTGTTCCTTTAGAATGGTCAATACATAAAATCTTTTGACTTAGATTCTAGTTTATCTATCTTTCTTTTAGCACATGAGCTAAAAAATATTATATATGTAAATTATGTAACTTGGTTTATGCCTTATCCACATTTTCAAAGGTGTTTTAGGCACTAACTTAGATGGAATTAAGTTAAGAAGATACATAGTTATTTCCAAGGCATAACCCCTAAACAAGATGAGTAAAGTTGAGTAATTCATCATTGATCTCACTATATTAAGAAGAGTCACATTTTTCCTTTTTGCTATGTTGTTTTATTGGGCCAGAATGCAGTTAACTAGTACAATATCTCATTGTTTGATAAATAGGTCCTGAACTTACCACCTCGATTAAATTGAATTGCCTTAATGTGTGTCCATAATTTCTTTTTCGTTTCTGCTTAAAACCCCTTGAATTTATTAAATGACTTAGATAGTTAGACTTATGGCTTATTAGGTACATATAATCGAATCTAAAATAATCATTAATGAAAGTGATAAAATATTCATAACCTCCTCTAATTTGTGCTTTTATGGGCCTATGTACATCAGAGTACACTAATTCTAATGCTTCAGTGGCTCTAATGCCTTTAGCATTAAAGGATTGTCTGGCCATTTTACTTTTAATATAGGATTTGTAGACTGGTAATAGTTCAATTTCTAATAAACTCAAAGGTCCATCTTTAACTAGTTTTTGGATTCTTTCCAAACTAATATGATCAAGAGTAGATGTCATATATTTGTTTGATTAGTGGGAAAGACTTTATTTCTTTTATGGTGATTAGATTTATTATTTCATTTTGATTATGCACTAAGTTAATTTTAAGAAATGTATAGTATAGATTGTTAACTAGTGTACCAGAATATATAAATGACTTTTTTTTAATTTTATAGTTGAGTCAAAAATAATAGAATAACAAAATGTATTCAATTAAATAACTAAAATCAAATTGTGTTTGAATTCCGGTACTAACAAATAATTCTCTAGTACTAATGTCTTAAAATCATCAAAATAATGATGAACAACTCCCACAATTTTGGCTATAACTACTGTACTATTTTCTAGACTTAGACTATCTCTTATTCACTAAGCTGTATGTTTTCATAAAAATACTGCAATAAATTACAAAAATAATTAGTGGCTCTATAATTTATTATCTAAGAATTAGTAAAATGAACCACTAAACATATCTCAATGGAAAGAATTTTACCTAAAATAGAAGCTGCCTCTTTAGCCATCGAATGCTTAGCTAAGTAAATTAGATAGTTTCTTTTCCAATGCCCTTTAACACTACATTAGAAATACTTTCCTTTGGGTTTCTTCTAATTTCTTTTGAATTTTCACAAATCTTGAGTTAGATGTTTCTTAGGCTTGTTTTTCTTCTTCTTCTTATTACCACTTCCCTTAAGATTAGACCAAAAGGAGGAAGATGGAACCTTTAGTCAAATGATCTCTTAGTTTAGGTTGTAAGTATATTGTGTTGGAGATCTAATACACGTGGGTGTATGCATGTGCAATTGTGTCTATTGCCTAAAATACGTATCATATACATATTAAATGCAGCAGAAGCGTAAAATAAATAATAAACATAATAAATAAAATATATTAATCTCATTAATATATTAGTAGTGTTGAGAACTCACCTGAACGTGTCACGTTATACACGTATTTCCTCAGAGTTCGCATAGAGACCAACTCACAAGTAGTTCTAGTTACCAACACGGTGAGCTTGGTGAGCTAGAATAGCAGCCTTATATCTAGCACTGGGTCTAACTCTTAAACTCTAAAATGGTCGGGTGTGTGTTTTCATCATTTTCTCTAAAAGGATAAGAAATGGAGATTGAGACAATTCTCAATTACTTCTCATGGCACCATAGGAAAATGAAATAATTTTATTTTTTTCTATTTTTTTTCTTTTTCTTCTTCTTCTTCTTTGGCCATTTCTCTTCTTTCTTTTTCTTTCTCCATTTCTTTCTCTTAGCAACAGAAAGGAAATTAAATTCAATTTCTTTTCATTTCATTGTTGACACTAAACACACACCTCACCTCACTCTAATTTCACACACCCTCACTTATATATATATATATAAAATATAATATAATAATAATATAATATATTATATAATAATAATATAATATATTATATAATAATAATAATAAAAATAAAAATAATACTAATGGGTGCCAACTATTTGGCACCCAAATAAAATATTAATTATATAATAATATATAATATAATATAATAATGAGAGATAATGATTATTTAATAATTAAATAATTATAGTGTAAAATAATCATTTTGCCCATCGTGAATAGTTACCAAGTCTACCCCTTAGCGGGTCCCGCCAAATCTCACACTTGGGTAAACTCAACCGAGGGTCCATAATGTGCCACGTGTCATTATACAATTAACAAATAATAATTATTGACTAATTATTATATTTAACACTTAAATACAGATACACACGTATTTTTATAGTATTGCTAAATATTACTGGATTAAACACTTTAATCCGGTACGCTGTCCCAGTGCACGAGTACACTCCATATCGTGGGACTCTCTAGGTCCAACGTCTGATTCGTCAAATGGAACTATTCTATGAGTCTGTGAGCAATGCCCCACGCATACGTCACAGATATTACAAATAAGCGCGTTGAACCATACAAGCTGAGGTTACAACACATACGTATAGTCTTTCCATCATGATATCTTAGATATGCTGGGGATATAGATTATTACTGTCAAATCCCCAAGTGCTCATCCATGTCTTATCTCGAGACTTATATCTCACAGAACAATATGTGCAAACTCCTTTACCATATTATTCTACCCTGACGAAACTCTTTTCCGGGATTAATACTTATGGCCACAAGATTTTTTTAGATATAGTCTCGAAGCATCTGGATATCTAACTCCCTATATGAGCTGACGGATCCCATATTTGTACATACTGGACTTCATAAGCATCGGACCATACCCAATGGTCACACCATGAAAAGTTTGTGACATGCATGGAACCAAAGTATGGTGAATTACTTACAAGCTCACTGTGGCACTTAGGTCAAAGGACCACGAATACTACTCAACTCGAGATGACTCTCTATTGACGGCTTATATAAGGTGTCTATCGGAGGCCCTTATGAGTCTATCATATATTCATGCCTAACTGGATACCTATATATCAATACGAGCTCCAAGGTCACAATCGACTAGGAACGACCATCTATACCTTATAGGTACAACATATGTTGATCTATATATAAAGGTATCCATCGACGAACCTGCATCGGCAAAAATAAATCAGGGATAATTATTCAAGAACATACTTGCGCAACTTGCATTTTTTGGCACCCGATTGCAACTTTTGTAACTATGCAGTTACTACTATATTCCCAGGTCTATGTCCTATTACAGATAAGGCTCCAACTCTTGGATCTTCGCTGAGTATTATAACCAGCTAACACTTAGTTGTGCTAACATTTAGCATTTATATGTCACAGCGTGGCTAACTATGAGCCCTTATCTAAACTCCTTTAAATCTGATCTGAACTCCTTCAGATCGTACAATGTCTGTAACGTTACATTGCATAGTACCATATTAATTGGTATTGACAATTTAATAAGAATGTACACTTGTATAAATACATAAGTATATGTACATTCAGGGATAGCACGTAAGCACCGACCTAACATATTATACGTAAGGTGAAATATGCATTTTAATTTTAATTTTACATGTCACATACAAAATATAGGTAGTGGAATAAAACATATATATCACATTACACTAATGAGATAAAGGAAGCTCACCCTTGAAGTGTGCGTTGAACAATTTTAATCCAAGATGTAGTAGGATAACTAGAGCTAGAATGGTAGCTTCCTATCTTAGTAAGAATTCTTATTGAAGCAACTTTTGCTTTCTTTGATATTTGGTCAAATCACTATTAGTTTATCTTTTTTACTTACTTGCTATATATAACTTGCTTTACATGTTATATCACTCAAGAATGATTTCAATTAAACAAATCACTCATTTATATAGCTTTTATTACCACATACTTGGCCAATAAAATTACTATTAGTGGCCTTATATGTTAAGCATGGCAAGCCCTTAATATTGGCCACTTCATGCTTGCAAAATGAGCTTAGTGGTAAAGCTCCTTATTTAGAAAAATCATAAGAAAATTTATGGCCAATATACTTATTTGTTTGCCATTTACCAAGCCATCTCATGCTTTTAATTTAAACATGACAATTCCTTTGAATTGTAATTGTGAATTAAGTGGTCAAATGATAGCTAATTTGGTGGCCAAATTGCTTGTTAAAGGCTGTTGGATAATAGCCACCACATGCTTACCATAAAGCATGACAATACTTTAACAAATTGAATGATGGCTTGGTATTTCGTAATTTATACAACCTATGCTTTGGCAAAATACAAATGAAAGCATGATAATGGTTTTTATTTGAAGAAATGGGCGAATAGTATTTTAATTGATGGCATTTGTTTGTCACATGCTTACCATATGTCATGCTATTTTAAGTCATTGGCATGACATGTGGCATCAAATTAGAGGATGAAGTGGCAAGTCTCACTTGCTACTTGTCAACATCCTAGGCCTAACACTTGAGCCCTATTAGCTTCCTAAAAAATCTTAAAATAATTTCTGCTATCTGACATCTTCCCAGATCAAACCATTAGACCCAGTATGCTACTCCAGTGCTCAACAAGTATACTTTATATTCTGAGACTCCCTAAATTTACACATATTTGTCTTATGGAACTCTTTCGCGAGTTTGTAAATGATGCCCCAAGCACGTGTTATAGAAATTATAGAACAATGCACTGAACTATGCATGTTAAGGTTAATACATATTCATATAATCTCCCTATCATTTATATCATGGAAGAGCGGAGACATAGATCATCACTGTCAAGTCTCCATATGCTTAATCGTGAAAATATCACCAGATTTGTATTCCCATAAACAATATCTATAAACACTTTTGTGATATTGTTTCTCCCATGGGAAACTCTTTCCGGGTTCATTACTTATGGCTATAAGATGTTTTAAAATACAATCTTAGAGCAACCCGATATACAACTCACTCATATGAGCTGACGGATTCCATATCTACACACACCAGACTCCATAAGTATTAAACCATACCAAGCGACACTCAACAGTCAGACCATGAAAAGTCTCTGACATGTGTGGAACCTAAGTATGGTGGATCATGCATAAACCCACCGTGGTGCTCAGGTCAAGGAACCATAAATATTACTCAACTCGAGAAGACCCTCAATTGACGACTTTATGAGATGTTTATTAAAAGTCCTCATTGAGTTTGTTTAGTACCCAATCTTTACTGAATATCTGTATTCCTATATGAGCTTCCACTGGACTCATGGTCTGCTAAGACTAAGCATCTAAACCATCCAGATATAGACATATACTGATCTATATATAATAAGGTCTCTACTAATAGAACCACATCAATGAAGATAGATTAGGAATATAACATATGAGAACATACTATTACAATGATATTTCTTAGTAGTATTCGTAACTCCTTACAATTATGTCATTGCTAATATATCCCCAAGTCGTTGTCCTATTTCAGACAAGGCTCTAACTCTTTATATTTCACTGACTCCTATAACCTGTTAACTCTTAGTAGTGCTAACTCTTAGCATTTATAACTCTTAATGTTGCTAACTCTTAGTTATAATCTAAACTCATTTAGACTAGATCTGAACTCATTCAGATCATACAGTGTTTGAAATGTCACAAGCATCTTACCTTATTATAAACGTAATTGGTGATTTAACTAGAAAGTCTGAAATGAGGATATCAGGGTTTCTAAACCCATTTTATCCTTAGATAGGCTAGTTTATTCTCCACATAAATCCTCAACTTATAGAAACAATGTGATCATTTTCAGCATGTGATCTTATGCAGGGGTTCTTTCGGCTTGCCTAGTATTCATAATCTCTTTCAAGGTAGCCTGCCTCAGAGTTCTATTTCTATCAATAAACATCTTTGAAAGGCAAAAGATCATATCAGCAACTGTAGCCATGGTCTCATGCTTTTTTGCCAAAGTATTAGACAAATAATCTAATATATAAGACATGGCTTTCATCATATTTTTGCCATTTATTGTAAACCAAACTTGTGCTTTCTAGCTATGATAATAATATCTGAGTTCCTTTTTCAATCCATAAATTTATTCTCAGTTAACTTATTTTGGTTAAATATAGATGCTAGTGGACTGAATGAAGACATAATTATGAAAAATAAATTCATACATGAGCATACATTCTCTTATAGTATATAAAAATTTTGTATGAAATGTATTGATTTTAGAACTCTTTAACTATATTTTACATCGATAATCTAATTTTTACTCAGAATACGCCTATGTAAGGTTGTCATATCTATCATGAATCAGACTAGTACCCTACCAATTTATTATTATTATCTAGACATCTCATATCAAATAATAATAAACTACCAATTTCTTTAGCCCTTATATTTAATTAACAAGAACTTCGTAGGGAGGATATCAATCAATTTAAGTTAAGTGTACAACTATTATTTCAATCTTATATATTTTCTAATTAAAAAAAAGCCACCATAAGGTATCTAGTTTCGCATAAGTTCTATATAGAATCTTATCTTTTAGGGAAGTCCTATCTAGAACTAGGTTAGATTAATACTCTCCGTAAGGAATCTTATAAGGCTTGAAATTAGATATTAATCTATTTTATTATAAGACCAATAATAAAAGCTGTGGGCCTTATGCTTAAAGCCTTTTCCCACTCAATATTTTAGATTTTAGAGGTTTTTATTTTTAATATACTAATTAATTTATAAAATGACGTTATGCTCATTAATATCTAATTTTATCTCATAAATAATTAATGAGGCCATGCCAAATTAATAAAATTACTATAATATTAAAACTATAACAATAATATTGTCATAATCTTATAAGAACATTAATGTCACACAAAATGATATATTTTTATGCATGGATATGTGAATGTGGTATCCTTAATCTATATGACATATTATTCAACCAATCAATTAACTAGATAAATAATAACCCATAATTCGTGACTTTTCTTAGGAAGAAAAATATTAAAACTAAGCTTAAATTCTTCAAAGTACTCTTTGAAGTTGACTTGAGCTCTTTCATAATGTCCATCTCCATTTGCTTGTCCTTTTTTAGGGGCTAGGAATTTTGGACTTTTAATTTTATTGGTCCATTTATTTTTAAAATAATTTGGGTATGTTTTAGGGTTAAACTTTTTATTGAGCCTCTTTAAAATAGAATTTAAAAAAAATACTTTTAACCCCAATAACTTTATTAAAATAATCTAAATAAAATTTACAAAATTAAACAAAGTGGGCTTAACTTTAGATTTGCAAATACCTAAAAAATTAATGAATAAAAATATGATCAAAATTGAGACTTATTTGCAAATCTCTTAAAATTTTATGGCAAAATTATAATTACTAAAAGATAGATGGAGCTAAGTGAGAAAAGCTAATTTTATTTTGGCTTATTCACAAAATCACAAAATTATGAAAATTTTCTTGCCAAACTAAAATTAGGCAAAACTATGAGGGGTCTCTTTGATATCTACATAACGAAAACCCTAATTACAACTTTTCTTTCTCACGGTTGTTGCCCTTCTAATCTGTCCAAAACTGATCAGCAAATGTTATCCTCTTATCTAGTTTTTGCTCATTGCCGACAACATAAGAGGAAGCTAGCCCTTGCCACTACAGCTTGCCATGAACCTTAGATGATGCCAGTTGTCTCTTTACTCCATGAAGATTGCGAGCATTGCTTGCTATCAAACCCAGGCAAAGAGTGCATTGCCTAAGCTATCATTGAAAACTTCACCTCTCTCTTCCATTTGTTGCTCATTTTCATTGAAGAGGAGTCCGTCCAACGCTGCCTTGATAGCCTTCACCGATCGTCGAACATCGCAATAAATCCAATCACCAATTGACAACTTTTCAAAATTTGTTTTCTTTTCTTTTCTTATTCTTTTCTCTTTCTTTCTTCATCTTTTCCTTTCTTTTTTTTTTATAAAAATAAATAAAAATTAATATCTTAATTCTTAGATTTACAAATTAAAACCCTAAGCCAATTACTTGGCTTACAATAAATCTAAGAATACAAAAAACATTAATCTAAAGGGAAAATTGTGATATTATTCATCAGCTCCTCTTATTACAATTTTCAAAAATAATTATAAGCATTCATCAAACTATTAATTATTATGAGCATAACAATTCATCACATAATTAATAAAAATAATAAATATAAAGTAAATTATGCAATTGGTGCTACATTTAATAATTACCCCGAACATAAAAAATAGTGATAAATGTAATATGAAATAAAGCGGCTTTAATACTATTTGTCGGCATAAGAATAATTTTTATTTAGTAAAATAAATGCAATGGAAGTCAAATCGTTTTATTTATAATTATATGTATAGGTATAAAAGACTACCTCAATTTTTTGCTTTAATAAATCGTAAATTGAATGATTGTAATCTTCTCTATTATCCTTAATCTTTAAACTCTTGCTTGTGGGTATGTGAATCTCCCTTCATCTTCAAACTCATGCGCACCTAAGACTAAGAAAAAATGAGTAGCCTAATTGTATTTTTCTCGTAAGAATACGTAAAATATTTATTCTTATGGCTATGTTTTACTACTACTTACCTCATATATATATATGCATTTCATTGGGTATTTAGAGTTTGATTAGGATTTGAGCTTGTAAAAAGACTACAAGACCTATGGGATTCCTACCTCCGATTTAAAAGACACAGTCTAGGTCATCTCATGTCCTGCCGATTCTTATAAATTATCCTCAAGTTATTCTACTAAAAGCCAAAGACTGCACTCTAGTAACCCATATAAAATAAATAAAATTTATTTTAATTAAACCTTTTTTAATTATATTAAGCTTGGTCTTAGACCAATAATAACTACTTAATTGACCCTCTAATTGATGTCTATAATTAAAGTAAGCCAATAAAAAATAACTTGCCTCTTTAATTACTCATTTATCATTAACTTACTGAATACTCTAATGATCATTTTTATAATATATGTATATTTGTAATTTGATTTAGAAATAAAAGTTATTATGTAATAAATATTTTATTGAATAAACTATAGTCACAGATTTAAATGATCAAGCATTGCAAACAATTTAGGTGAATATCACTAAGTAGATTCTATCTTGTAAATATATATTCATATGACTCATTAAGTTATATCTCCAAGTTATTGAGGTTTTGATCATTTATGTGAATCTACTTCATAATAACTCAAAAGATACAACACAAGAATGTAAGTTAATTATTTGCCCATGATTAAGGTCAACTAGCTAGATCACTTTTTATAAATTAAGATTTATGACATTTAGTTAACTAGTTAGATCAAGATTCACAATAGTCTTGTTCAATTTATCATATACACTAGTTTTTTTTTTAACTTGAAGTTATACTTCGATGATAAAGATCAATCATCCACTATGAGAAGTAGAAAAAATATAGTCTTACATAATGAAATACCCACTTCCTTAATGATTGTGAATAAGATTTAATTTATAAAGAATTTATGTTCTACACCTTCTTTCTTAGCATCATATGCTTAATACATAGATCACATACTTTATAAATATGGCATCATTAATGTATGTTCAATCATATATACATCAATAACATTTATTAGTCAAATATAATGTTATTATACATGTTAGGTTTTATTATTTCCTTTATTTAGACTCATATATTAACAATAATTATACATTATGGACTATCTTAAATAAGGGCCAATTTAAGTAATCTATTAGGCTATATCTTATTAAGCTCTAGTGACATCTAATTTAATATGAGTTTGTTATGTGTAAAAACCCAATACTAGTTGGATTATGAGTGATAAGGTCATAATTTAACCTAGTATATAAAGATCTTTTTATAGGGTTATGGTCCCCAAGTCCAATCAATTCAAGTAGAGCTCTTTTTCTCTTTTTCCATCATAGGGAGAAACCCATTGAGCCTATATAGATTTGACTATGGAAAGCCATTATATTCTTAATTCTTATTTAAGGCTGCTAATCTTCAAGTTCTAATCACTATAGATTTTTCAAGTATGTTTTTTCTCAACATCCTATCATGATAATTTAACATGATAGATTTTGGGTTATATTCTTATGTATATGAATCCAAAATTTAGTTGTCTAACAAGTTGTATCAGAGCGGAAATCATGTTAAATTATTAGGATTGTTAATACATATATTCATGTTTTGAATATCTTTCCCATATATTTATTTAGGATAAAGATATTATATGTATAAAGTTTTCATGATTTTGTTGAGGAAAAATATTAAGTTTATATATTTTTATTGTGATTTGAGGTTCAAATATGTTTAAGGGTTATTAATTTGAAAAACATCAAAATTTAGCTTCAATTTGGTGTTTTTCGCATCCTTTAACAATTTAGAATTTATTATTTTATGTTTTGTTTATATATTTAATATTAATAATTTTTTTAAAAAAGGAAAGGAATGAGCGACGGCAGTAAATATCAAATAGACCACTCTCAATTTTACTTAATTATATTTTCACTATAAAAAGTTTAGAAAATTTGTAAATAGGCCCTAATAGTAGTGACTTTTTTCATACAGTCTCTTAAAGTTTAGTTAATTATAGTGTTTTTTATTAAAATAATGACATAATTGTGAGCTTATTTTATTATGTATTCTTTTTAAGTTTTATCTGCTTCTACTATATCAGCCAATATGAATTTTATATATATATATATATATATTTATTTATGGCACTGTTTTTGAGAAAGAAAATGCTAAGAAATTCCTTGAGCAAATTGAAGAACACTTTGGCAAAAATGAAAAGGTTAACAAGTACGCTACTAGCTAACTTTGTTTCAATAAGGTAAAATGGCAAAGAGAATATAAAGAAGTACATCATAAGATGTCTAATTTCTCTTTAAAACTAAAGGAACTAAAGTTAGAGTTGTTTAATGACTTGCTTGTACATCTAATTTTGATATCTCTTTCAACGCACTATAGTTAATTTAAAATAAATTACAACACCCAAAAAGTTAAATGAACTTTTAATGAGCTCATTTTACATTATGTGTAATAGGAAGACAAAGTGAAGCGAGAAAAGACTAGAGTGCTCACTTAGCAAGTATTTCTCAAGATAAGGTTACCAAATATGAAAAAGGAAACAAAAAGGAATAAAGGAAAGACAACTGCAATGGGTACTTTATATAATAAGACGAAAAAAAAAAGATACAGTCATTACTTGTTTCTTCTACAAAAATATTGGTCATGTGAAGAAGGATAGTCCCGAGTATGTCAAATGACGTGTTAATAATGATACACTTATTAACTTTGTTTGTTTAAAAATTAATTTAGCTTCTATACCTAAACACACTTGGTGGGTAGATACAGATGTAACTACTCACATAAATGTGTCTATATTGTCTTAGAAGCCAGTTTTCAATTGATGCTAAAAGATGCATCTAAGTGGAAAATGATAATGCAGCTCTTGTGTAGGCCATAAGATTATTTGGATTACAATTAGAGACCAAATATTATTTGGATTTAGATGAAACTTATTATGTATCGTCATTTAGACAGAATATATTTTATGTTTCTAGCTTGGATAAATCAAGATATTCTTGCTCATTCAGAAATAATAAGTTAGTCTCTTTTAAAATTTAAATCTTATTGGTACTAGTTCTCTTATTGATAATATTTATAAATTAACTACTCATGCCTCTTTTAATGAATCCTTGTATGTTAACAAACATGGTACAAAGCAAAAATTAACTTATGAGAATTCTATTATGTTATAGCACAAGTATTTATGACATATCTTTAAACATAGAATAAAAAAAGGACTTATGTCAGATGAATTCTTGATTCTCTTAATTTAACAGATTTTAAAGTCTGTATTAAATGTATTAAGAGAAAAAAGACAAATAATAGAAAATTAGGTGCCAACAGGAGCAATAATGTCTTAAAAATTAATAAATATTGATATTTATGGATTATTCTATATGGCTTCTTGGAATGGCTAACAATATTTTCTTACATTCATTGACAACTATTCTCGTTTTGAGTACCTTTAATTGATTTATGAGAAGTCTCAATCTTTGGATGTGTTTAATGTTTTTAAAGCTGTAGTTGAAAATCAACTTGGCAAGAAAATTAAAGCTGTCAAATTTAACCATGGTGGTGAATACTATGAGAGATATGACAAATCAAGTGAACAATGTCCATTACCCTTTTTTTGTTAAATTCCTAGAGGATTATGGCATCGTTCCACAATACACAATGCTTGGGAAACTAAACATGAATGGTGTTACTAAGAGACGAAACCAAACACCTAAAGAATAGTGAGAAGTATGATTAATCATTCTTTTTTACTTGAATCACTCTAGGGAGAAGCACTAAAGATTACAGTTTATATCCTTAATAGAATTTTAAGTAAAGCAGTATCTAAAACACTGTACTAGTTGTGAACTGGAAAAATGCCTAGTATTAGGCACTTGTACGTTTGGGATTATCCAGCTAAGGCTAGGTCATATAGGCCTAATGAAAGAAAATTGAACTTTAGAACAGTTAGCTACTATTTTATTGGATATTTTGAATGATCAAGAAGTTTCACATTTTACGATCCCTCAATTAAATCATTTTTTGAGATGAAAATGCTAAATTTCTTGAGGATGTTGAGTTTATGAGGATATAAGACATATTACGGATATTGTCTTTGAAGATGAATTTATTTATCTTCTTACAGATGCTATTAAAAATGATCAGACTAATTTTTTTAACATTATTCAAGAAGCAGATCCAGAAATACAAGACAACATACAAGAGCTTCCAATCTAAAATATAAAATTTCCTCTTGTTCATCAAGAGCAACCTCAAAAATCTCTAGAATAAGTGCTATTGAGAAGATCCACTAAAGAAATGAGAAGTGCAAATTTAGATGATTTTACCATTTATTTCCAAGAACATGAGTTTGATTAAGATTGAGAAATGAGCTAATCAATTTCAGTTAAGCCAAACAAATTTCTAATTCTCATAAGTGAATTAAGGCTATAAAGGATGAGATGAAATCTATAAGAGACAACGACAATTAGAATCTTGTCGAATTGCCTAAAGGTGCGAAACTCATTTAAGACTAAAAAGATTTAAAAGGCAACATCAAGAGATATAAAATATGTCTCGTTACCAAGGATTTTACTCAAAAGGAAGGCATTGATTATAAAGAGACTTTCTCTCCAGTATCAACAAAAAACTCTCTTAGAATTATCATAGCACTTGTAGCATTTTGATTTGGAGCTATATTAGATGGATATAAAGACTGTATTTCCTAATAATGAGGTTGAGGAAATTGTATTTATGATGCAGCCAAAAAATTTTGTGTCTGGAGACCAAAAGAATATTGTTTGCAAATTATAAAAGTCAATTTATAGTCTCAAATAAGCATCTCGTTAATTGTATCATAAGTTCCATCAAGTGATTACCTATTGAGAAAAATGCATTTGATAAATGCATATATCACATGTTCAGTTGAAGTAAGTTTATCTTTCTGATTTTATATGTCCATGACATATGGTTAGCAAGTAGCCATATAGGCTTATTGCACGAAACCAAGAGATTTTTATAAAGAAATTTTAAGATGAAAGATCTTGGTGATGTATCTTTTATATTAGGAATTTAGATACATCAGAGTTTATCACAAAAGAACTATATCGATAAGGTGCTTAGCAAGTATAGCATAAAGGACTGTGCTCCAAGAGATACGTTTATTGCTAAGGGTGATAAGTTCAGTCTCAGTGAGTACTCCAAGAATGAGATTTAATATAAAAAGATATCAAAATTCCCTTAAACATCTGCAGTAGGGAATCTCATATATGTTTAAGAGTGTATGTGTTCAGGTATTGCGTACATTGTTGAAATGCTAGGCATATATTTGAGTAACTCTAGGGGTGGATCATTGGAAAGTAGCCAAAAAGGTTATGTGATATTTACAGAGAGAATAAAAGATAGTTTGCTCACATATAAAAGATTGGATAAATTAAAAATTATAAGGTATTCTGACTCTGATTTTGCTGGATGCCTAGATATTAAGAGATCCATATTAGGTTATATAAATATACTTAGTCTAAGGAGTTATTTTCTGGAAAAGTGCTATGTAGACACTCATAACTTCTTCCATTATAGCGACCAAGTTTATAGTTTATTTTGAGGCATCAAATCATGAGATATGGTTATGGAAATTTATCACGGGGCTACGTATTGTTAATGGCATTGAAAGACCATTGAAAATTTATTGTGATAATAAAGACACTGTAATGTATTCCCATAACAATAGAAACTTTCGAAGTCTAAACACATTGACTTGAAGTTTCTAATTGTTAAAAAAAGAGTTCAAAGTCAACAAGTGTTAAAAGAACATATTGACACAAACTCCATGATGGTGGATCCGCTCACTAGAGGGTTACTGCCCAAGGTGTTTCATAAGCATGTTGATCATATGGGTATTGTATTATTTGGTTAAAGTGTAATATCTAAACCATATTAGTAGTATAGGTACCTATATTTTGGTAAAAAGTGATAAAGACACCGTAGGGTTACCCGATACCAACCTTATTAGAAATATTTTTTTATAGTGCGCGTGAGAGGTATTAGACAAAAATTGGTAATTTAACACTCGATTGGAGCGTCGGGCGGTCATGGAATATTTTTAGAATTTTTCTCGATCGGCTTAGAAAAGAAAATTTTAGTTTAATACATGAATATTCATTTAAGGGTTATGCATGGAACAAGTCTTTGTTAAGAAACACAATTCATATGTTAGAAAATGGACCAATTAGAGACAAGTTCATGGATTGCCAAGTTGGAGGTCTAGTTAGTTCCTTTAACTATTCTAACTAAATAGTTAGAAATGAACCAATTAAATACTTCCATTTTGAACTAATGGCAATTTAGAAATTTAAAATTAGTTCAGAGACAAATTGGACTTTTGGGAGAGCACTATATAAAGGTGAAGTGTCTAGAATTTGGCTAAGTAAAAAACATAACATGTTTAGAGCAAAAAGAGAGGAATTTGGCCTTGAGAGGGGAAGTGCTACTACAGTAAAACCCAATTCTTTTTCATGAGTTTTAATTCTTGATCAAGTTAAAATAAAGCCAAACACAAGTTATTAAGATCAATTAAAGTTTCCATTAGGGTAAATTCAAGGAAAAGAGGTAAGAAAACTATTTTTTAGTAATGATGATATGTGATCTTCAAGATTGCTTCAATTGATGTTTCTTTGGGAATTCTTGATTTAGATTGAGTTGAATTCAAGTGTGGAGCTTAAGGAACTCATCAAACTAGAGGAATTAGTAAGGTAAGAATTAAGGTTTGGTGCGATTTTATAGTAGAAACTTAAATTGGATGTTATTAGGGCATTAGAAATAAATTGGCTTGATTTGGATGTCATTGGAATAAGAAATTGAGAGATGTGTTGAGTGAGTGGGGTAAATTTTGGCCACTTTAGGGATTTTAGGGTTTGAGTAGTGTTTTGGTTCAATTGTTGTGTATAAATGATTTCTTGTATCAGGATGTATATGGTTGATAGAAAATAAAAAATAAAGAAAATGGGACATAATTGTCCATTTTGGTAAGGTGAATGGCAATTATGTCCAACTAAATTTATAAGGTGTTAAGAAATTTTTATGGCTTTGGATGGTGAATTAAACAAGATTAAACAAGATTGAATGACTTCGTAAATGAAAATCAGAGAGTGAAATCCATCTGGGCCTTGTAAGTCGATTAGGGTGCTTATTAGTTTGAGTAAAATTTTAACATTTGTAAAGGTTCTAAATGTCATTTATGGCGTGTAGGTAAAGAAAATCGAGACCGATAAAGGAAGTAAAAGTCCATAGAAGAATTGAGTTTGGAGCGGTTGGTGAGTGAAAATCTGTTATGGTTTATCTTTTGTTTAATATGTTTTCGCATATTAAAATTGTATGTTTTATGTGCTTTTAATACATAAGCATGATTTACGGTTTTGGTATACAGTTATAAATATGCATTTATATGTTTGGTTTAAGAAATAATTTTAAAATTATTAAACTAGTTTTCAAAGGTCATTGGTATCCTCAGATTTATAGTTGTGGTGATGGTTTAAGACTCGGTCGGTATATTCTGTACGCATGGGCAAGTATTGGGGTAATCTTGTAGGGAAGTTGAAAACTGCGTGAGCAAGTATTTGGTAAATCTTGCAGAGAACTCCATACAAATAATGTCTCCAAATTCTTAGAGCAAAAACTATCACTGCCAACTCTAGGTCATGTGTAGAATAATTCTACTCATGCTTCTTCAATTGTCGAGAAGCGTAGGCTATTACCTTCTCCTTTTGCATCAATACACAATCTAGACCTTGCTTGGAAGCATCACAATATATAGATTGTTAGGTTCTATTTGGAAGTTAAGAAACTATTTGAAATAAAAGTGTAATTTTCTTACAGGTTTTGTATTAGAATTTAAAAAAAAAGAGGAAATTCTGTTCATTTTTTTAAAACTTTGGTAAAATATCTTTACAAATATTCCGAGATTTAGTTGGTATGAGTAAAAAATAAAAAGGGTTCGCCTCGTAGAATTTCTCAATTTTGATAGTGAGATTCTAAGGAGCTTCTATTGGGGTGCCCAGCAAGGCCCATCGAAATCTACAGTAGATTGTCTTAGGGCGAGTCCTATTATAAAAATGCTCTTGTGATTTAATTTCTATAGAATAAAATTTGATAGTTTATTGAAACTCTGAAATTAGGTTACACTTGCTATTGTAGTTTTGCATAAAAGTTAAAAAGTGTTTGATACTTTCTATTACAGTTTTGCATAAAGTTTAGAAAATATTTAACTCGTAAAAGTTATAAAGTATAACCAATTAGAAATAAACATGTCAGATATCACATTTTATGTAATTTTTATGTTACACATCCATATTTGATCTATGTCATTAATTATATTAGTATGGTGAACATTGATGGGTCTAATTGTGAATCTATGCAACGAATCTCACTTTGATCTCATATTGATATAGTTAATGGATCATATTGTATCTAAAAATATGTTTCAAGATAAGATGGTATTTATTGTGCATACTAAGGTTTATAATGTATAATTATTTTCAGATGACATATAAGCCCAAGTGGGAGATTGTTAGGTTTTATTATTTCTTTTATATAGGCTCATATATTAATAATAATTATACATTATGGGTTATAATAAATAAGGGCCAATTTAAGTGATCTATTGAACTATATTTTATTAGACTCTAGAGACATTTAATTTAATATATATTTGTTATGTGTATAAACTCAATACTAGTTAGATTATGAGTGATAGGGTCATAATTTAACTTAGTATATAAAAATATTTTTTTAGGATTGTAGTCCCCAAATTAAATTAATTCACATAGAGTTCTTCTACTCTTTTTTCATCAGAGAGAGAAATTCATTGAGCCTATATAGATTTAACTATGAGAGCCATTATACTCTTAATTTTTATTCAAGTCTACTAATCTTTAAGTTCTAATCACCATAGATTTTTCAGATATATTTTTTTTCAACATCCTATTTTGATAAATTGATATAATAAATTTTGAGTTATATTTTTATGTATATAAATCCAAAATTTGGTTGTATGACAATACATACTTTAAAAACTTATAATAACATAAATTATCTTAACATTATTCAAATTTTTATAATGCAAATGGAAGTTTGCATCTCTCTTTTTCATTAATTTTTGTTGCAATTAATTTAAATATTTATAGCACATGAGGAGGGCTGATTGCATAAACTAACATATAAAGGAGATTTCAACAAGAGCAGTGATTCGTGATGAATTGATGTTCTGCCAGTTAAGATCATCGTTCTGAATGTTGTCTGTGATGATTTCTTGTTATCTATTCTTAGAAGTCATTATACTCGCAATAAATAGGATATAGAACCTCGCTTAATATTTTATTCCGTAGTCTTTTTCTTCTTTGGTTTATTTTTTACTTTTCAAATTTAGTAACACGTGTTAATAATAAAAACTAATTTTTTTTTTAAAAAAAAGTGTTCCGAAGATTTATTTCTTAACTTTTCACCCAAATAACAATTAAATTTACGGTAATTGTATTGTATTTTTCCTCCAATTAACAGTTAAAGTCGTGAAAGTGAAAGTCTTGAAAGATGTAATTTTTCTTGCAACTCTTTCTTTTTTTTCTTTTGATCTCAACATCTCTCATACCTCAACTACTCAGAAATAAATTAAAGAAAACAATTTGGCAGAACTTTTTTTAACAAAAAAATAAAGCTAGGATATGGTATTTTTCTTGTATTTTTATTATTATTTTTTCTTATTTTCTTTTATACATATATATTATGATTCTTAACATCCAATTGAGTCAGACTTTTACAATTGATAATAACTTTTTAAGGCTGTAATTATATTGAAAAAAAAAATTTAATAACTTTGGAACCGAAATAACAAACGATTGGAGGATAGTCTCGAAGCGAATTGCAATAAAGTTTTTTGGAAATATTTTGAGAATAGCTCAAAAATTTAGGCTTTTATTTAATGTAGCCCCCAAAAAATATTCTTTCAACTATGGTAGAAAAAAACACTCTTAAAAGAACTAAAATGTCCTTATCTTATATATTACGAAAAGAGATAAGGACATCTTTGTAACTCTAATTTGGTTCGTTATTTAATTTTGTTTCTCTTATTTTAAATTATTTAGATTTGTTTATTTTCGTTAGTCCAGTTACCGTTAGATCTTACTGTTAAAGAAAACAAATCATAATTTAATAAGAAAAATTCATGCATTGTGACATGCGTCAAATGATTATAAATTATAAATAAATAAAATTCTATTGTGGATCACCACCATCGCAACAAACATCCAGCGATGGCTTGCCACCAGACTTCGATAATAAAAATAATTAAAATTTATATTATTAGACTCTATTTTTCGTGATTTATATAATGATGGGATCATTTTTGACAAAAAAAAAAAAAGACCAGAAGACAGTCAAATATGCAATAAGAGCAATGGGAGGCACTAACAACCGGTGATGCACGTCAACCGAAGTGGCTTTGACATGCACCACTTTTTTCATGGAGGAGGGCGGCGGTGCACGTTAACCAGAGTGACAGTGACGTGCACCACCAATACAGTTGGATAGATCAGCCGTTGATCTATCCAACAGTACACGTCACCTCCGCTTCCTATGACTCCCATTGCGCATTTGACTGTCTTTTAGCCTTTGTTTGTAAAACATGATCCGGCCATTATGTAGATCACAAAAAATAGAGTCCAATAATATATATTTTGATCATTTTTATCGCTAGAGTCCGGTGGTGACAGCCTACCGCCGGATATCTGTGCCAATTTAGGGTCTGTTTTTTTAAAATAATTTATTTTTAAAAATAAATTTAAAAACTACTATTAAAATTGAACCTATCCAGATGTGCCACGTATCCAGTTGTTTACTAATAACTAATCATTTATTGACATATCAGCATTTAAATTATTTTTTTGATGATGTGTTATCCACTTTAAACTGTTAGACATGTAATATCTTTATAGTGCCCTAAAAGCATGTATATGAACATTTTATTTGATTAATAAATTTTATTTATACATAATTGAGCATACATTGAAGAGTCCATATTTATAAAGTATGTGATATATGTATTAGACATATAATATTAACGCAGAAGGTATAGATCATAAGTTCTTTATAAATTAAATTTTATTCACGGTCATTAATGAAATGGGCATTTCATTATGTAAAACTGTAGTTTTTCTACTTTTTATAGTGAATAATTTACCTTGATTATGATACAAGTAAAACAACTAGTGTATGATACATTGAACTGGACTAATGTGAATTTTGATCTAGTTAACTAAATGTCATTGATCTTAATTCATAAAACTTTACTAAGCTTGATTAACCTTAATCTTAATTAAGTAATAAACTTAGATTTATGTATTATAGTTTTTTGAGTTATCACGGAGTGAGACCCAATTGAACGGTCAAAATCTCAATGACTTGGAGATGCAATATCATGAATCATGGGAACATATATTTATAATATAGAATCTATATTAAATGATGTCACCTAAGCTGTTTGCTTACTTGATTATTTAAATATGTGACTGCAGTTTATTCAATAAATTAGTTATTGAATAATAATATGTATTTGTAAAATTATATACAAAATATAGACATATTAAAAATGATCATTAGAGCATTCAGTTACTTAGAGGTAAATAATTAATTAAAGAGGTATGACATTTTACAATAGCCTAGCTTTAATTATGACATCATATAGAGGGTTAATTGAGTGGGTATTATTGGTCAAAAGATTAATATTAATTTTAATTAATATAGTTTTAATTAAAATTTGGATTTATTTATTACATGGGTCAACTAGAGTGCAACCTTTGGGCTTTTAGTGAAATAGCCCGGGATTAACTTAAAAGATCTAATAGGTCATGAGATGACTAGAATTTAAATCTCTAATTTAGAGTTAGAAAGCCCAAGGAACTTTAGTCCATTTACTAGCTCAAATTACTACTTTATCTTTTATCTAAAATGATGATTATGCAAAACACAATCATAAGTGTTTTAGCTCCTTTTATTTAAATAATCACCGCTTAATTTTTATATATGAGTGTGGTGGTTGAAAAGAGAAAACACAATTATAATTGTTTCCCTCTTTTGATTTAAATAAGTTGTGACCTAATTTTTAATTTTCTATAAAAGTGGAATAGTTTAAAAGGATGCATATAGTTGGAATCATTAATGTAATTAAATGCCCACACACTTGAATGATAAAATTTTGAGAATAGTAGAGAAGACTAGAGCCAAAGAAAATTCTCTCTACAACAAAGAAAAAAGGGTTAGAGCTAATGGAATTTCTCTACATTAAAATATTCTAGGTAATTTTCTTTCTTCTACTATTTAATTTACATATAATATAGTCAATATGATCATCTTATACTTCCAACAAAATAGTATCAGAGCTAATTTTGATCTATATTATATGTAAATATGACATATGTTATGTATGGTTATGAAAATTAATTGTGGCACCAAATAATTTCATTGATCTATTGTTGTTATAATTTAATTATTTGATAAATATTTTTATTGCCTAAATCCATTGTAGAGAATTACTTGTTGTTAATTTTATGGTATGTAATAAGAAGGGGTGATGCGGGCCTAATGAAAACCTTAAGTTGGAATGTGCGGGGGCTGGGCAACCCCCGCATATTCCATACCCTGTTCAACTTGGTATGGGAACACTGCTAGGAGGTGATCTTTCTTATGGAAACACGTGCTTTCAAGCATAGGATAGAAAAGCTCCCTATAAAGCTTGGGTGCGTTGGAAAACTTGTTGAAAGAACTGGACGTAGTGGCGGCCTGGCACTACTATGGACGGATAAGGTAGATATTTCCCTCCCATCTTACTCCTGTTTTCACATTGATGTTGTAGTTACAGATCAAGTGAGGAAGGGGCGTTTTACTAGTTTTTATGGCCATCCTGATACACCCCCGCGTGTTCACTCCTGGACACTTCTAAGGCGCCTATGCTCTCTCTCTTCTCTCCCTTGGGTATGCGGTGGGAACTTTAACGAGATTCTTACAAACTCAGAAAAAGATGGCGAGCTGCCTCGTCCTCTATTTCACATGACAAATTTCAGAAATGATGTTGATGACTACAACTTAATAGGAATCTACTTTAAAGGCCCCTACTTCACTTGGTGTAATGGGCACAACTCTAATTCCTTTATACAAGAAAGACTAGATCGCATGTTATGCTCCTTCTCCTGGCATAACCTTTTCCTTAATGCCTTTGTACAATATATGAATTTTTAGGGCTCTGATTACCGCCTGCTACTGTTAGCCTGCGGGGATTTAGGAACGACAACTAGTAAAACTTCATCTCAGCTTCCTCGCAGCATGTTCCATTTCAAGGAGGCTTGGGCTGATGAGGAGGAGTGTAGATAAATAATCTCTTAAGGATGGTTAAATAATTCGACTTCGCTCAATGGTGTTTGTGGGACTTTACAACGCATCGGGACTCGACTCAATAAGTGGAATATGACCCATTTTTGGAGATTGAAATATGAGATAAATAAGAAAAAACATCTCTTGGGGGTTTTAAATCAACAGGTGGACATACAAACTTGGAAGGAGACTAATAAGACCCAAAAATTCCTGGATGCTCTACTATATAAAGAAGAGAGATACTAGAGGCAATGATCGAGGGTCTTGTGGCTCAAGGCTGGAGACATAAATTCACGTTTCTTCCACTTTAAAGCTTCTGGTCGCAGAAGGAAAAATTATATTTATGGAATTATGGGAAGTGATAGAACTTGGCATTCAGACTCAAACCAGATTGCACGAACTTTTGATGAGTATTTTGTTGACATCTTCTAGGCCTTCTGTGTCAATAATTGATGCCGTTGCTTCTTGTGTTAAGCGACGTCTCTTTGAGCATCACTATCAGTGGTTAGATTCTCCTTTTAGTGCTAAGGATATCTACTATTGTTCATCAGATGTACCCTACAAAAGCTCCTGGGAAAGATGGTATATTTTCATTGTTTTATCAACAAATTTGGGACATGATTGGCCTATCCATCTGTTCTGTATGTTTGGGGTTCCTTAATCATGGAGATGATATTGGAAAGGCTAATGAAACCCTAATTACTTTAATCCTTAAAATTATTTAGCCCAAGCTTTGTTCAGACTTTCGACCTATTAGCCTTTGTAATGTCTTGTATAAGATCATTGCAAAAGCTTTGGCCAATAGATTACGATGTGTTATGAATGAGGTAATTTCAAATTCTCAAAGCGTCTTCATCCCTAGGCGCCTAATAACTGATAATACAATAGTTGGGTTTGAATGTCTTTATGCCATTAAAAGAAATAAATTCTCCAGCAGAAATTATATGGCCTTAAAACTGGATATGTCCAAGGCTTATGATCGTGTTGAGTGGCTCTTTTTGATGGCCATGATGCGCAAGTTGGGCTTTTCTGAAAGCTAATGTGTAAAGATCTATCGTTGCATATCTTGAGTATCATACTATGTTGTCATTAACAGCTTGGCACGAGGCAATATATCTCTTTCGCGAGGTCTTCATTAAGGTGATCCTTTATCCCCGTACCTATTCCCTTTTTGTGCTGAAGGTCTCTCCACCCTTCTCAATTCTGTTTAGCAACGAGATTCTTTACATGGCTTGAAATGTGGAAGATCGGGTCTAATTATCTCCCACTTATTTTTTGCCGATGACAGCTTAATCATCACCAGGGCATCTCAGAATGACTATAATTTAATACTAAAGATTCTGCAGTCTTAAGAGGTTGCTTCTGGATAGCTTATTAACTACAAAAAAAATTGACAGTATGCTTTGGTAATTATATTCCGAGGGTGGCCGCTACTTATCTATCTCATTACCTTGGTGTTACCCAGGTCAGACACCACAATAAATATCTGGGTCTCCCTTGTGTCACCAACAAGAATAAACAGAATATTTTTGCTACCATTAAAGAAAGAGTGTGGAATAAAATGAGGGGATGAAAGAGGCAACTTTTTTCTACTGGAGGGCGGGAAGTTCTTATTAAAGCGGTGATCCAGGCTATTCCATCTTATGTTATGAATTTGTTTAGGCTACCTAAGATTCTTCTTAAAGAAATTCATAAACTCTGTGCTAGATTCTTTTGGGGTGGTGATGAAAACAAGAGGAAAGTTCATTAGTGTTCTTAGGAAATATTGTGTCGCCACAAGTATAATAGTGGCCTTGGTTTAGAGATTTGCACTCTTTCAACCAAGCCATTTTGGCCAAGCAGGCTGGCGTGTGATTGCTCATCCAAACTCTCTGGTGACAAGAACACTCAAAAGTCTCTATTATCCCAACTCCTCATTCCTATAGGCACATCCAAAACATTCTGATTCTGCAGTCTGGAAAAGTATTCTTTGGGGCATTGGGGACGAATCTTCTGTCTTAATCTACTATGATCAATGGCTCCCTCGCCCTTTATCCTTCAAACCATTATTCCCTCATATGCTACCTAAACACTCCTTGTGGCTGATCTACTCTTTCTGCTAGGTTTCTGGAACCAAGAGCTTATGCGGAACTCTTTTCTCAGAAGATGAATGCAAACTAATCTTAAACATCCCACAAGCGCCTTCCTGGGTCCACCTTGGCGACGCAATTATGTGGCACTTCGACAAACATGGCCAATTTTCTATTAAGAATGGTTATTGGCTCTCCCTTGCCCCTAATCATATATCATCTTCCAATGGCAATGCTTGCTCTCACAACTGGTGGAAGCACCTGTGGCATTTGCAGCTCCCCCAAAGATTATACATTTTGTTTGGAGACTGTCTCATGGTTGGATCTCTACTTTTTCTAATCTTAGGCGACATCATGTACCTGTTGATGATTCTTGTAGCCGATGCACGAAAGGTGCTGAAAATTCCATTCATGCACTTTTGCTTTGTGATGTTTTAAAGCATGTACGCCATTCTTGCTCTTTTATGCATGGCTTTGGTATTGCTAATAATACACCTATGTTGGATCTTTTGACCGAATGTCTGGCCAGCCTTCCTACTGAAGAATTTGAGACTCTACTTATACTATTTTGGAGACTCTGGTTTATTAGAAACCAATTTATTTCGGAGCACAAGGTGTTTTCGATGTCGGATGTGCTGTGTTGGGCGAAAGGCTACAGGGATGAGTCTAGAACTACCCATGCCTCTACTACTGGTACCCCTATGTCACGAACTAGAGTATGGCAAGCCCCTAGACTGGGCCTTATTAAACTAAATACTAATATAGGCCTATCTCTAAAATACTTCAAAGCTGGGCTTGAGGTGGTGCTACGAGACCACTCTGGGTTGTCTTGGCCTCCTCTTCTATTCTTATTAAAGCACAGCCTTTTGTGGACATTCTTGAAGCTTTGGGCTTGCTATGTGGTCTTTGCCTGGCTCAAATGTTGGGTATCTCAGCACTCGAGGTGGTCTCTGATGCTGCAGGCATTATTCGTGACATCAACGATCGCTCTCCTTCTGCCTCGGAACTGGGCTTGGTCATTTAAGACATTATTGTTATTTCTTCCTTATTCTTTTGTTGTTCTTTTAGCTATAGTCATCAATTATTCAATCGAGTTGCACATGAATTGGCACATCTTACCCTCAACTTAAACTCCGAAACTATTTGGTTTGACAAAATGCCTTCCCCAATTGAACATCTTGTAATTGAGAATGCTTATTCCTCCAAAATCTTATGAATGAAATATTCCTTTAAAAAAAAAATTAAAAGGGGGTAATGAAATAATATAATAATTTCTTCTCTTGATTATTTTATTTTTAGATCTATTGTAAGCCAATTATTTTTTGGCATAAGACTATCATATAATACAATTATGATTGTATTTGATATGTAATAAAAAAATGAAATATGTAATTTTTCCAGCAAAATGGTGGCATGTGGCGGCAAGAGGGAATGGTGGCATTAAGTGTGGGTGAAAAAAAATTTGGATTTTATTTTGTCTTTTTTCACTCAGCCCTTTTATAATTTTTGTGAATTTTATTTTTGCAAGTTTAATTTAAAATATTTGCAAATTAGTCCAAAATAGAATTTAAAATTTTAATTTGTCATCCAAGCCCTTAAAGTGTTGGATAAATATGTTTTGGCTAGAAAACTGAGGAATTTACAAATTGGACCTAATTTTGACCAAAATATATTTTTGGACTATTTTTGGATATTTACAAATTTAAAGTTGGACCAAAAACTTTTTAATTTTGGTCCAAATATTATGAAGTATCTAATGAGCTATTTTACTAGGTCTAAATTTTTTTAATAAGTCCCAAAAGGAATTTTTTTAAATGTCCAATTTTATTATAAAAATAAATGGACCAAAGCATAATATTTTTTAAAAAATCCAACATACCAAGCCCATTAAACTTAAAAGCAAATGAAGATGGAGATGGACATTATAGAAGAGTCTATGTTGACTTTAAGAAAGACTTTGAAGAATTTAGGTTCAATTTTAATATTTTTCGTATATATTATGAGTCGCTTATTTATCTAGTTATTTGATTGATTGAATAACATGTCATATAGATTAAAGGTGCCACATTCACATATTCATGCATTGATATATCATGTGACATTAATATTCTAAAGTGATTAGGATAAGATTAATGTTATATTTTTAATTTATTAATTTAATAATTTGACATAGCCTAATTAATTATTTTATTTGATAAAATTAGATATTAATTACAGGAATGTTAATTTAATAAATTATTAACTATATAAAAATAAATAAAACCAAAATAACAACTCCAGTGATTAAAATTATTGAGTGGAAGATGACTTTAGGCATAAGGCTTGTGGTCTCTATTATTAGTCCTATAGTAAGGTAGATTAATTCCTTGTCTTAAACCTTGTGAGCTCCCTAAAGAGGGTTTTAATCAAAACTAGTTACTAGATAAGACTTCCTTAAAAGATAATATCTAATATAGGACTCATGCGAAATTGACTACTCTACGATAGCTTTTTTGATTGAAAAATATAGATGATTGAAATAATAGTTATACACTCAACTTAGGTTAATTGATATCCTCTATACGAAGTTCTTGATAATTAAACATAAGAGCTAAAGAATCGGTAGTTTATTATTATTTGATATGAAATATCTAGATGATAATAATAAATTAGTATAGTACTAGTCTGATTCAAAATAGATACAACTACCCTACAGAGGAGTATTCTGAATGAAAATTGGATTACTAATGAATAATGTAGTTAAAGAGTTCTACATACATGCATTCATGCAAAAAATTTATATACTACAAGAGAAAGCTTATGTATGAATTATTTATTTTCATAAATGACATCATTCAGCCCATTAGCATCTATTCTTAACCAAAACAAATTAATCGAACATAACTTTGTCAATTGGAAGAGAAACTTAGACATTATACTCACAGCTAATAAGCACAAATATATTTTGACTAAAAAAATGCTCTCAAAAACTAAAAGATAATGCACCACAAGCTGAAATAGATGCATACAATAAGTGGCAACAGTCTGATGAAATGGCCAAATGCTACATATTAGCTTCACTGTCTAATACATTGGCCAAACAACGTGAGGGAATGACTACAGCTACTGACATGATCTTTAGCCTTTCAGAGATATTTGTTGATAAAAACAGAACCCTGAGGCAGGCTGCACTAAAAGAGATTATGAATAGTCGACAAGCTGAAGAAACTCCAGTACATGATCATATGTTAAAAATGATTGTATGTTCTACTAAGTGAAAGACTTAGATGGGAAATATACCGGCCAACCTAAGGTTGAGATGGTCTTAGAAACCCTAGCACCCACATTTAAGACTTTCTTTTTGAATATGTTAATGAACCAGCTAGATTTCACATTAATTGAGCTAATGAATCAACTAAAAGCTACTAAGGCTATCATGAAATCTGGACAAAGTATTCATTGGACTTAAGGCACATCTTTTAGTCCTAATCTTAAGAGAAATAGTAGTAAGAAGAATAAGCCTAGGAAAGTGTTTCTAATATGGCAATAAATGGCACTGGAAGAGAAATTGTCCAATTTACCTAGCCAAGCTTTCAATGGCTAAAGGGGCAGCTTCAACTTCAGGTAAAATTCTTTTCATTGAGATATGTTTAGTGGTTGATTCTACAAATATTTGGATTGTAAATTCTATAGCAACTAATTATATTTGCAATTTTTTGTAGAGGTTCCAAGAAACTAAAAAACTCAGTGATGGGGAAATCAATCTAAAACTTGGAAATGGTACAATTGTTGCAGCTAAAGCAGTATGAGTCATTTATCTATATTTTGATGATTTTAGGACTTTAATATTAAATAATTATTTGATTGTACCTGAACTTAAATGCAATTTGATTTCAATGAGTTGTTTGAATAAATCTAGTTATTTTGTAATATTTGACTCAACTGTGATAATCAAAAGAAATAAGTCGTTTATATGTTCAAGTACATTAGTTAACAATTTATATTGTATATATCTTAAAACCAACTCATTGTATAATACAGAGTTAAATAATGAATTTAATTACCATAAGAGGTTTAAAATATCCTTTACTAATCAAATGTATTTGTGGCATTTATGTCTTAGTCATATTAGTCTAAATAGGACCCAAAGACTGGTTAAAGATGGACCTTTGAGTTCATTAGAGATTGAAACATTACCAATTTCTGAATCTTGTATAGAAGGTAAAATGACTAGAAGGTCCTTTAATGTTAATGGAAGAAGAGCCACTAAAGTGTTAGAATTAGTGCATTTTGACGTATATGGGCCTATGAGTACACAAGCTAGATGAGGTTATGAATATTTTATCACTTTTATTAAAGATTATTATAGATTTGGTTATGTGTATCTAATGCGCCATAAGTTTGAGGCATTTGATAAATTCAAAGAGTTTCAGGCAGAATTGGAAATGCAATTAGGGAAACACATTAAGGCACTTCGATCTAATCGATGTAGAGAATACCTCTATAGTAAATTCAGGACCTATATGTCAGAAAATGGGTTATTATCCCAATTGTCTGCATTTGGCCAGCAAAATGGTGTAGCAGAAAGGAGAAACAAGACTTTTCTTAAAATAATGAGGTCAATGATGAGTTATTTAACTTTACGCATCTCATTCTGAGCTTACACCTTGGAGACAGCCATATATCTTTTTAACTTAAATCTATCTAAGTCCCTCAAACAGCTCTAGAAATATGGATAGGGCATAAACCAAGTTTATGCCATACACATATATGGGGTTGTCCAGCTTATATGTTAAAAGAAAAGACAGATAAATTAGATTCTAAGTCATATGTTTATCTGTTCATTGGCTATCTTAAAGGAACAAGAGAAAGTCTTTTCTATAGTTCTTAAGATAAGAAAGTGTTTGTTAGCACAAATGCAATATTTCTTGAGAAAGATTATATGAAAGACTTCAAGCCTAGGAGTAAGATAGTTCTTGCTAAGTTATCTGAAAACTTTACTGTTATGCCTAAAAGTGACAATGCAATATATCATATTCTAGATTATAATAAGCAACCAGAACTAGTTGTAGAGCATCGGTCACAATACTTCGTCACAGTGGGAGAAATATTATACGTCCTCATAGGTACATGTTTATTGGAGAAACTTTTCACACAATTTCTAATAAACATGAATCGGATCCCACTAGCTTTAATAAAGTTATGGTTGATGTAGATGCAAATCATTATCGTAAAACTATAAAATCAGAAATGAATTCTATGTATTCTAATAAGGTTTAGGAACTTTTAGAAAAATCTGAAGGGATAAAATCCATAGGCTGTAAATGGGTTTACAAGAGAAAGAGATAGATAGATGGAAAGGTAGAAACCTTTAAAGTAAGGCTTATTACGAAATGGTATACTTAGAAAGAAGGCATTGATTATCAGAAAGCCTTTTCATCAGTAGCCATGTTTAAGTTTATTAGAATTCTATTATCTATTGTAGCAAATATTGATTATAAGATTTAGCAAATGGATGTCAAGACTGTCTTTCTCAATGGCAATCTTGAAGAGAGTATCTTTATGATACAACTAAATAATTTTATAAGTAAAGGCCAAGAATATATGGTATATGATTTGTAAACTACAAAAATCTATCTATGGGCTAAAACAAGCATCTAGATCTTGGAACATCAGACTTGATCAAGATATCAAATCATTTGGTTTTGATCAAAATCCTAATAAACCTTCTGTTTATAAAACAATAGCTGGTCGGTTGATAGTATTTTTAGTCCTGTATGATATACTACTTATTGAAAATAATGTAGGGTATTATCATCAATAAAAATTTGGTTATCTAATCAATTTGATATGAAGGACTAATAAGCACATATTTGTCATATATTTTCTCATGTTTTTATTTTAATATTTTATTGTTTTATAAGAATTGATGGATATTTATGAGCATTATTTTTATTTATAGGGACTTGAACTAAAGGGCAAAGTTTTCAAAATATGAGTTCGTCGCCCCAATGCCACAAGGATTTTCGCCCCAGCTTTAGAATAATGATCGAAATAAGAAAATCAGAAACGACGACCTATTTAAGTCGCAGTTTGGCGCCCCAGCGCTATATCGTCATCACGCCAGTGATAGGCTAGCGCTCCAGCGTCAACATCTCACAGTACCAAGGGTAAGGCCGTTTATACCCAGTGCCCCAACAACATCACCCAGTATCCCAGCGGTAGTGCGACTCCTAGTCTGATGAGAATTGAGATTTTTAAGCTCATATCAATCCCTATAAAAGGCCACTCGTCCCCAGACTTTAAAAAACACCCAAGAAGAAATTAAAGAACACCAAGAATACAGAGCACAAGTCTTAGAGAATAATTGGAGATTAATTAGAGCAACCATAGAGAGAGATTTAAGGCGTTCTTCGGTATCAAGAGTATCTTAGACAGCATAATTAAGAGCAATTTAACGTCTATATCAGTTTGTTATTGATTGTATCATGATCTCTTATTATTTTTACTGTTGTTCTCTTATAGCCATGAACTAAATTTTCTATTCTAGTGTTAATACTTGAACTCAATATATGCGCTTAATTGCCATATCTAATTAATATTTAATAAACTTAATTCTTTGTTATTTAAATTACTTGTTCTTAATGCTTCAATATATCTGGCCAATATATTGTGAATGAATTGGTAATATTGTTGATAAACTCGGAAGAGAAATCATAATATTTAGACCTATGTAATTTGATGCATAATTGTGTAGTAACATTCAATGTTGCATATGCAAATTTTAATTTAGGATAGGAATATACCTAATTGGCATGTATGATCAATAAGACTTAATCTTAATGAATCTTAATTTATTATAAGTACCATATGAATATAGGTATTTGGTAAATTAAGGTATACTTAAATGACCTTGGAAGAGGCTTGTGAATACATTAGTGTCTTGATCAATAACAAAGACTAAGAGAGTTAAATATTAGAAGATTAATTATTAGAAAGCATATTGAGGGATGGTATTGACCTTAGGTTTTCTCTATATTGCTATCACCTAATTCTCTTTACATTATGTTATTGCTTTTATATTTTCTACATTCATTCTTAGATTTTTATTTGTCTGAATAATTATTAGAAAGACATAATTTTAGTACTTGGTTAAGAAGTAGAAATTATCCCTGTAGATTTGACATCTGACTTTTTAAGTCCCTTTATTACTTGCATGTGATAGTGTATACTTGCACTTAATTTTAAGATATAAAATTATCTCATTAAGGACCTAGGTGAAGCTAGTTACATCCTTAGGATTAAGCTATGGCGAGATCGAAAGAATAGGATGTTAGCTTTATCTCAAGTTGCATACATAGAAAACATTCTGGTTAACTTTACTATGCATGAATCCAAAAAGGGATTACTTCCTTTTAAACATAGGATTGATTTATTTAAAAATCGGTGTCCTAAGATACTTAAAGAGATAAACCACATGAGAGGAATTCCTTATACATTTGTTGTAGGAAGTCTCATGTATACAATGTTATATACTAGACAGGATATTTATTATGCGGTTAGCATGGTCAACAGATACTAATCAAACTTAGGATTAGAACACTGGAATGCAATAAAACATATATTCAAGTATCTTTGGAGAATGAAAGAATATATGCTTATATATTCTAGTAATGATCTTGTACTTACTGGGTATACAAATTCAGATTTTCAAGCAAGCAAAGATACCCATAGGTTAACATCAGGATCTGTGTTCACTTTAGGTGGTAGAGCTATAGGTTGGAGGAGTGTAAAGCAATCATATATGTAGTGGTATTTGAAACTACAAAAGAAACTTTATGGCTTCACAAGTTCCTTCTGGAACTTGAAGTGGTTCCTAATGCTAAAACGCCCACTATTCTTTATTATGAAAATGGCTGAGTAATAGCACAATCTAAAAAACTAAGATATCATAAGAAAGGAAAACATATTGAAAAGAAATATCACTTGGTAAGAGAATTAGTGCTAAGAGGTGAAGTAATAGTAAAGAGTTTTGAAACTCATATAGATAATATGGGAGTTCGATAGATATCTAACATGCTTTAGGGTAAGTGGGAGATTGTTAGGCATGTAATATCTTTACGATGCCCTAAAAACATGTATATAAATATTTTATTTGATTAATAAATTTTATTCATACATAATTGAGCATACATTGAAGAGCCCATATTTATAGAATATGTGATCTATGTATTAGGCATATGATGCTAATGTAGAAGGTATAGATTACAAGTTCTTTATAAATTGAATCTTGTTCATAATCACTAACGAAATGGGCATTTCATTATGTAAGATTCTAGTTTTTCTGATTCTTATAGTGAATAATTTACTTTGATTATTGAAGTAGATACGTCAAGTAGAAAAACTAATGTATGATACATTGAACTAGACTAATGTGAATTTTGATTTTGTTAACTAAATGTCATTGATCTTAATTCACAAAGCTTTAATAAGCTTGATTAAACTTAATCCTAAGTAAATAATGAACTTATATTTATGTATTGTACTCTTTTGAGTTATTACAAAGTGACTTGGAGATGCAATTTCATAAATCATGGACATAAATACTTACAATATAAAATTTATATTGAATGATGTCACCTAAATTGCTTGTAATACTTGATTATTTAAATTATATACAAAATATAGATATATTAAAAATGATCATTAAAGCATTCAGTTACTTTGAGGCAAATAATTAATTAAAGAGGCATGACATTTTATAATAGCCTAGCTTTTATTGAGAGAGGGGTTTTCAAACCTTTTGATGTGCCACTTTCGGTTGGCATTATTTTAGTAATAGACAACAAGTTTGTTGCTATGAGTCGTTCAGTGGCTGCAATCTGAGCGATACCACCTACCCTACCCTACCACCTATAGGTGGCCATTCATCTTACAATCACCTGAAAAGGAACTGCAATGATCTTGAATAAGAATCATACAATGATAAATAGAATCCTCTTAAAAATACTACTAGATCAAGCACCAGTGATTTCGTATCCGGTCTTACTTGTCTAGTCCATCGTACAAAGGACCTGTTCTCTTATCTAGAAGACTCTCTTTCATTCTTCAACTTTTGTTTTCCACCATAGCTTTATATCCACATCTAGGTACATTTAGGGAAAAGGAACTACGTTTTACAAACCTGGATGGACCATAGTGATACCATCACTTCTAAGAAGACGTCACTTTCTTGATCAGTTATTAGAAGAGGTAGGAACGCTGAGTTGGGTAACTTATATTGTAAAGGGGAAAGCCGACATTATATAGAGAGTTAATTAAGTGAGTATTATTAGTCAATATATTAATATTAATTTTAATTAATATAGTTTTAATTAAAATTTGATTTATTTATATATGGGCCAACTAGAGTACATGACAGGACCCGACCCGAGACCCTCTACTATAGATCCCAGCAGCCCTGCCAGGCACCTCGACGGAAGTTCCTCCGAACCTAACTGGGTATGTTGAGAAATTCCGCGAGGCGAACCCCTTTTCCATTCTTGTTACTACTAAGAAGGTCTAGTAATATACATCAAAACGACATCTTGATTTTAAAAACAAACGGACAGAGTTTCCCCTGTTTTTCGGAAAATCCATATAAACCTGCAAAGAAATTTCACTTCTCATTCCAACACATCTCAATACTACCAATTCGGACCTCCGGTCCTTTCCAAATCAAATCCAACACAACTCAAAAGTTTTATTTAAATCACAAAATGAGCATACTCATGAAAAGTAAAGATGATCATCAAAATCTCAAAATATTTTCTTGTTGGTTCGAAACATACATACAAATATACATGCTTACTACTACTATGCATAAAGTAAAGAGTGTTATTTAGCACATTTACATGTATAAAAATGATCTTCGGATTCGGCCCACTACTCGGCAACAGGAGAATCAGCAGCTTGCGTATCGAGACCTGCACCTGGGAAAGGGGTTTAAAAACATAAAACATAAAATGGGTGAGCCAAAGGAGCTCAGTGAGTGTAAATGAGATTTCAATTACAAGAACATTATACAAAGATAGCAATTTCTAAAGTACATGCAGAAATTATGCTTCTAAAACGGATGTACAACTGTAAAACTGTTTCTAATATCATATGCTAATGAAATCTTGCCGAGCGGGTTTTATCTACATCTTTGGAAAACTATATTCAGAATCTGTATAACATAATAACTGTTGTGTGCATATAAATGCATAAATGCTATCGGTAAATCAAAAACTAGTAAAATCCTCGCTCGGCCATTTTCTTTCTAACCTGTACCAATGGTAACCCTAAAGCTCTATACCCACGCAGCGACTCAACTAGCACCGCATACGTGAGTAGGTCATGGGGCACCTCAACTAGCAGCACACACAGTGACATCTCAAGACATCTCACTGGCTATGCAGCAGAATCCTACATCGCATGCATATAGCGAGACAATACCCCGTACACATAGAGCGACTCACATGACTCAACTTCCCGATTTCCCGGAGTTAGTGACACACCCCCAAGACCTGCCCATGTGCACGGGATATACCGGTCGGGTCTAATACAATCATCACCACTACAATCTGAGGGTACAAATGGCCTTTAAAACAAATGCAGAATTTTAAAATTATTTCGCAAATCGATCATGTAAAAGCATGTCTATGAATATATCAAGATCATAAATCATGTTTATGCATCGAAAGCTCATAAAACATACATAGTCATTGTGCGAAAACATAATAACCAAAAAGTAAAAGAAATGGAAGATTTTCACTCACAACCGCTCCGCGCTCAATTTCGCTCCTGATTTCTGCTCCTGTTAACGCTCTCGGTTATCTTCACCTACGCGCCATAAATGACATTTAGAACCAAATCGAATACTAGAACTACTAAATGCCCTAATCGGCATATAAAGCCCGGATGTAAACTACTTCCCGATTTTAGTTACGGAGGCATAATCGAAACTAATTCACCATCCGGCGCCGTGAAAATTATTGAACACCTTATAACTTGGTTGGACATAATTGCCCTTCACCTTTCCAACATGGACAATTATGTCCCATTTTCTTCATTTTTGGTTTTTCCATCAACCATATACATTCAATTCACAATATGCACCATTTACACACAACAATTCAATCAAAACACCACTCAATTCCTAACTTCCCTAAAGTGGCAGAATTTCACCCTAGGTTCCAACACATTCCTTTTCTCAATTTCTTGTTTCAATTACAACAAAATCATGCCAATTTTATTCTAAAGCCCTAATTACAACCAATTGAAATCTCTACAACAAAATCACCGAAAACCCTAATTCTCACCTTGTCAGTTTCTTCAAATTGATGACTCCTTCAAGCTCCACACTAGAATTCAACTCAATCTAAGCTAAGAATACACATAAGAACATTAATTAAAGCATTCTTGAAATCTCACTTATCAAACTCATAAAAGATGCTTTTCTTACCTCTTTTTCTTGAATTTTCACTAATAGAGACTTCAATTGAGCTTAGGGATTGGTTTGTAACCTTATTTTGGCTTGATTACACATGAAACTTCATGAAAACAAAACTTGAAAGGTCACTGTAGCAGCCGCCCTTTCCAAGCTCGAATTTTCTCTCTTTTGTTCTAAGTGTTTGCTTTTGATCTTCTTCAAAATTCTACACACTTCCAACCTATTTATAGTCCTCTCTTAATTTACCATTTTGCCCTTCAACTTTCTCAAAATTACTAATTTGCTATTAGTTGAAAACTAATTATGTAATTAGTTCATTTGTAACTATCTAGTTGGAATAGTCCAAAGAACTAACTAGAACTTCCAACTTGGCAATCCATGAGATTTCTTCTAATTGGTCCATTCTCTAATATATAGATTATGTTTCTCAACAAAGGCTTGTTCCATTCATAACCCTTAAATGGAAATTCATATAGTAAATTAGAATTTTCTTTTCCAAACCAATAGCAAAAAATTCTAAAAATATTCTAGGGTCGTCCGGCGCACCGATCGAGTGTGAAATTACCAAATTAGGTCTAATATCTCTCACGTGCACTATAAAGGGAATATTTCTAATAGGGTTAAAATCGAGTAACCCTACGGTGTCTTATTTGTTCTATACCAAAATCTAGGTGCCAATACTACTAATAGGGATTGGATATTACAATTTCACCCCTCCTTAAAAAAATTTCGTCCTCGAATTTTAAATCATACCTGTCTCAAAGAGGTGAGGATGTTGCACTCGCATCTGATCTTCACGTTCCCATGTGGCTTCTTTTACCCCATGGTTCATCCATAACTCCTTAACTAAGGGAATGCTTTTGTTACGAAGGACTTGCTCTTTCCGGTCTAGGATTTGCACAGGCTTCTCTTTGTAGGTCAAGTTCTCGTTCAATTCTACCAATTGTTCTCTTAGGATATGTGAAGGATCTGCTATATACTTGCGAAGCATGGAAACATGAAACACATCATGGATTTTAGCCAGATCTTTGGGTAACCGTAGACGATATGCCACCTTTCCAACTCTTTCAACTATCTCGTACGGTCCAATATATCGGGGACTCAGCTTTCCTCGCTTTCCGAATCTTAGTACTCCTTTCCATGGTGATATCTTTAGAAAGACCTTATCACCGATCTCAAACTCCAAGTCTCTTCTTCTGTTATCTGCATAACTTTTCTGTCTATCATTAGCTATTTTCAATCTCTGTCTGATAAGTTGAATCTTTTCCGATGTAATCTGGACAATTTCTGGGCCGACCAGCTTCCTTTCACCTACCTCATCCCAACAAATTGGAGTTCTGCACTTTCTTTCGTACAATGCTTCATATAGTGCCATTTCGATGTTAGTCTGGTAGCTATTATTGTAGGCGAACTCCATTAGCGGCAGATGAGTATCCCAACTTCCCTTAAACTCCATAACACACGCTCTAAGCATATCTTCAAGTGTCTGAATTGTCCGTTCTGACTGACCATCCGTCTGAGGATGAAAGGCCGTACTGAAACTCAATTTTGTACCTAGAGCTTTCTGTAAACTGGGCCAAAATCGAGAAGTGAACCGTGGATCCCTGTCTGACACAATGGATACGGGAACTCCATGGCGTCGTACCACCTCATCTACGTACAACTGGGCCAATTTATCTAAAGAACAACTGCTTCTAATGGGTAGGAAGTGGGCAGATTTCGTCAGTCTATCAACAATCAGCCATATTGCATCATTGCCTCTCTGGCTACGTGGAAGTCCTACCACGAAGTCCATGGTTATTCTTTCCCATTTCCACTCTGGAATCGGAAGGGGTTGCAAGAGCTCTGCAGGTTTCTGATGCTCCGCTTTTACTTGTTGGCAAGTTAGGCATCTCGAGACAAATTCAGCTATATCTTTCTTCATGCTCTTCCACCAGTAGTGCTCTTTTAGGGTACGGTACATCTTTGTGCTCCCCGGATGCATAGCATATGCAGAAGAATGAGCTTCTTCCATAATCTCTCTTCTTAACTCATTTACATCCAGAACACATAACCTCCGACCCAAGGTTACTATACCATCCTCGGTCACTAAAAGATCCTTCCGCTGCCTGGACTCGATTTCACCCTTTAATTTAACTACTTGTGGATCTTGAGTCTGTAGTTCTTTGATCCGATCAACCAGTATTGGACGGACCTGAAATGTGGCTAATAATGCTCCCGAATCTGACAATTCTAATTTTACACCTAAAGACCTTAATTCTATCAACATCGATAGATATGCGACCTTCAAGTGAGCTATTGAACCAACAGGCTTTTTGCTGAAAGCATCTGCTACCACGTTAGCTTTTCCTGGATGATACTCCAAGGTGCACTCATAATCTTTAATAAGCTCCAGCCACCTTCTCTGCCTTATATTCAATTCTTTCTGAGTGAATAAGTACTGCAGGCTCTTATGATCCGTAAAGATCTTGCAAGGAACCCCATACAAATAATGCCTCCAAATTCTTAAAGCAACAATGACTGCAGCTAGTTCTAGGTCATGTGTAGGATAATTCTATTCATGCTTCTTTAATTGTCTGGATGCATAGGCTATTACTTTCTCCTTCTGTATTAGCACACAACCTAGACCTTGCCTGGAAGCATCACAATATATGGTAAAACTGTCATTCCCTGACGGAAGTGTAAGCACAGGGGCCGAAGTCAACCTTCGCTTTAGCTCTTCGAAGCTCTGCTGGCACGCTTCCGACCATAAAAACTTCTCTTCTTTCCGGGTTAACTTAGTCAGAGGAGCGACTATCCTTGAGAATCCCTCTACAAACTTCCTATAATATCCAGCCAAACCCAAGAAACTACAGATCTCCGTCACGTTTGTGGCCTGTCTCCAATTCACTATTGCTTCGATCTTCTGGGGATCTACTGCTACCCCTTCTGCAGAGATTACATGCCCCAAAAATGCAACTCTATCTAGCCAAAATTGACATTTACTAAGTTTGGCATACAGCCGATGCTCCCTTAAGGTTTGTAAAACTATCCTCAAATGTTCTGTATGCTCTTTCTCACTGCTTGAATAAACCAGTATATCATCAATAAATACTATCACAAACCGATCTAAATAGGATCTAAAAACTCTATTCATAAGATCCATAAAAGTAGCTGGGGCATTAGTCAGCCCAAAAGGCATAATCAAAAATTCATAATGCCCATATTGGGTCCTAAAGGCCGTCTTAGGAACATCTTCCTCCCGGATCTTCAGTTGATGATAGCCGGACCTCAGATCTATCTTGGAAAATACTCTGGCTCCTTGCAGCTGATCAAACAAATCATCAATTCTCGGAAGTGGATATTGATTACGCACCGTTTATTCAGCTCCCGATAATCAATGCACAATCTCATGCTTCCGTTTTTCTTCTTCACAAACAAAACCGGTGCACCCCAAGGGGAAGTACTCGGTCTAATGAAACCCTTATTCACTAACTCTTCTAACTGAACCTTCAGTTCTTTCAATTCTGAAGGAGCCATTCTGTAGGGTGCTTTAGAAATTGGTTGTGTTCCAGGAGCTACTTCTATTTTAAACTCTATCTCTCTATCCGGAGGCAATCCCAGAAGATCCTCAGGGAATACATCTGGAAACTCTCTCACCACCGAAATATCCTCCAATTTCATTCCACCATCTCTTACGTCTATGGCATAGACTAAGTAACTCTGACATGACTTCCGAAGCATCTTTCTTGCCCTCATTACTGACACCATGCTGGCGGAAAGTGATTTCCGCACCCCACAGAAAATAACTTCTATTCTGCTAGGGCTACATAATCTAACTTCTTTCCGGAAGCAATCCACTGAGGCTCGATATTTAGACAACCAATCCATCCCTAATATCACTTTAAACTCACTGATGGCCAACACAATCAAATCCGCCATAAACTTTGGCTTTCAATACTGATTTTACTACTCTTATACACTGTTTCTGCTACAATGGAGTCTCCGGTAGGAAGAGACACCGTGCCATTAATAACTGGGGCGTTATACTAGCGTTTGCAGCAAACTCCACAGAAATAAAAGAATAGGTCGCTCCAGGATCTATCAGTACATAAGCATCTCGATCAAAAACTGACATTGTACCTGTCACAACTTCTGGGGCCACATCCGTCTCCTGTTGGGTCACCGCAAATACCCTAGCCTGGGTATGCGGTTTCACTTGTGATCCACCAGATGATCCTCCTCGACCGGCGCCCCTACTCGACTGGCTCACGCCGCTCGATCTTCTGAATTGGGGACCTCCTCGAATCTGCCCTCGACCGCCACTGGTTTATCCCGGAGCTGGTGGTCTATCTTCTGACTTGCTGCTAGCTCCATCATTCGGGCAATCTCTCATGTAGTGACCCTTTTGCCCGCACTTATAACACCCGGTAGTCCCCTTCCTACAATCCCCCGGATGGGCCTTGCCACATCTATTACACACCGGGAAATTCTTCCAACTCTCCTTAGTGCTTCGGAACCCAGCGGATGGTTGCCGAACGGAAGCTTGGCTGGATTGAGCTCCTTGGCTTGGCTTTCGACTGTTGGACCATGAAGATCTCTCCTCTTTTCGGGTGAATTTACTCGGTCCTCCTCGAGAACTACCTGACTAGCCTCTTTTCTGACCCTGCTGTTTCGGTTTAGGGATGGCCGCCATGCTTCTTTCAACCCGTGTTGCAGCTTCCACCAATGATCCATACTGAGTGTGGGCTGCCAATACTACGTACGGCCTGATTTGTGGATTGAGACCCACTGCAAAACGGTTAGCTTTCTGCTCCTCATTATCGACTATAAATGGAATGGCACGAAGGAGCTCTGAAAACTTCTTCTCGTACTCAGCCACCGAGAGGGAACCCTGTTCGAGCTTGAAGAATTCTTCTATCTTCGCATCTTTATAACTTTTGAGGTAGAACTTATTCAGAAATTTCTCTTTGAAAAGCGCCCAAGACACCCCATCAGCGTTCCTCCTTTGCAAGGCCTTCCACCAATCTTTCGCTCCTTCTTTCAATAGAAATGCAGAGTATACCACCATCTGCTCTTCCGTACATCCCATAACCTGAAAATTTCTTCATTGTTCTCTAACCAAGATAGAGCTCTCTCGGGATCTCCAGTACCATCATAAGCCTTAGCGCCCAATTTCTTGGCGTGTTCAATGGACACTCCGGTCTCTCGCGGCTGTTGGATCACCGCTGCTAGTATCTGGGCCACTTGAGCTATATTCACGTTTCCACCCTCTGGCTCAGCAGGTTGAGATGATTCAGGAGGGGTCTGAGGCGTAGGAACAATTACTGACTTATTTCCCTGCTCCTCTTCAGGTGCAAGAGCCTCCGCAGCTGCTCTCCTAGTACGTGGGCCTCCGCAACGATGCATATTTTCTGAAAATTTAGTGATGCAAATGATTATCAAATGCAAAGAATTCAACTTACTAAACTTAGAAAAATATGCATGCAATTTCAAGAATCTCATTCTAAAAATGAACGTTTTAACTAAAACTTCAAAATCCGTGCTCTGATACCACTCTGACAGGACCCGACCCGAGACCCTCTACTATAGATCCCAGCAGCCCTGCCGGGCACCCCGAAGGAAGTTCCTCCGAACCTAACTGGGTATGTTGAGAAATTCCGCGAGGCGAACCCCTTTTCCATTCTTGTTACTACTAAGAAGGTCTAGTAATATACATCAAAACGACATCTTGATTTTAAAAACAAACGGACAGAGTTTCCCCTGTTTTTCGGAAAATCCATATAAACCTGCAAAGAAATTTCACTTCTCATTCCAACACATCTCAATACTACCAATTCGGACCTCCGGTCCTTTCCAAATCAAATCCAACACAACTCAAAAGTTTTATTTAAATCACAAAATGAGCATACTCATGAAAAGTAAAGATGATCATCAAAATCTCAAAATATTTTCTTATTGGTTCGAAACATACATACAAATATACATGCTTACTACTACTATGCATAAAGTAAAGAGTGTTATTTAGCACATTTACATGTATAAAAATGATCTTCGGATTCGGCCCACTACTCGGCAACAGGAGAATCAGCAGCTTGCGTATCGAGACCTGCACCTGGGAAAGGGGTTTAAAAACATAAAACATAAAACGGGTGAGCTAAAGGAGCTCAGTGAGTGTAAATGAGATTTCAATTACAAGAACATTATACAAAGATAGCAATTTCTAAAGTACATGCAGAAATTATGCTTCTAAAACTGATGTACAACTGTAAAACGGTTTCTAATATCATATGCTAATAAAAACTTGCCGAGCGGGTTTTATCTACATCTTTGGAAAACTATATTCAGAATCTGTATAACATAATAACTGTTGTGTGCATATAAATGCATAAATACTATCGGTAAATCGAAAACTAGTAAAATTCTCGCTCGGCCATTTTCTTTCTAACCTGTACCAATGGTAACCCTAAAGCTCTATACCCACGCAGTGACTCAACTAGCACTGCATACGTGAGTAGGTCACGAGGCACCTCAACTAGCAGCACCCACAATGACATCTCAAGACATCTCACTGGCTATGCAGCGGAATCCTACATCGCATGCATATAGCGAGATAATACCCCGTACACATAGAGCAACTCACATGACTCAACTTTCCAACTTCCCGGAGTTAGTGACACACCCCCAAGACCTGCCCATGTGCACGGGATATACCGGCCGGGTCTAATACAATCATCACCACTACAATCTGAGGGTACCAATGGCCTTTAAAACAAATGCAGAATTTTAAAACTGTTTCGCAAATCGATCATGTAAAAGCATGTCTATGAATATATCAAGATCATAAATCATGTTTATGCATCCAAAGCTCATAAAACATACATAGTCATTGTGCGAAAACATAATAACCAAAAAGTAAAAGAAATGGAAGATTTTCACTCACAACCGCTCCGCGCTCAATTTCGCTCCAGATTTCTGCTCCCGTTAACGCTCTCGGTTATCTTCACCTACGCGCCATAAATGACATTTAGAACCAAATCGAATACTAGAATCTTATTTAACTACTAAATGCCCTAATCGGCATACAAAGCCCGGATGTAAACTACTTCCCGATTTTAGTTACGGAGCCATAATCGAAACTAATTCACCATCCGATGGCGTGAAAATTATTGAACACCTTATAACTTGGTTGGACATAATTGCCCTTCACCTTTCCAACATGGACAATTATGTCTCATTTTCTTCATTTTTGGTTTTTCCATCAACCATATACATTCAATTCACAATATGCACCATTTACACACAACAATTCAATCAAAACACCACTCAATTCCTAACTTCTCTAAAGTGGCAGAATTTCACCCTAGGTTCCAACACATTCCTTTTCTCAATTTCTTGTTCCAATTACAACAAAATCATGCCAATTTCATTCTAAAGCCCTAATTACAACCAATTAAAATCTCTACAACAAAATCACCAAAAACCCTAATTCTCACCTTGTCAATTTCTTTAAATTGATGACTCCTTCAAGCTCCACACTAGAATTCAAATCAATCTAAGCCAAGAATACACATAAGAACATCAATTAAAGCATTCTTGAAATCTCAATTATCAAACTCATAAAAGATGCTTTTCTTACCTCATTTTCTTGAATTTCCACTAATAGAGACTTCAATTGAGCTTAGGGATTGGTTTGTAACCTTATTTTGGCTTGATTACACATGAAAATTCATGAAAACAAAACTTGAAAGGTCACTGTAGCAGCCCCCCTTTCCAAGCTCGAATTTTCTCTCTTTTGTTCTAAGTGTTTGCTTTTGATCTTCTTCAAAATTCTACACACTTCCAACCTATTTATAGTCCTCCCTCAATTTACCATTTTGCTCTTCAACTTTCTCAAAATTACTAATTTACCATTAGTTGAAAACTAATTATGTAATTAGTTCATTTGTAACTATCTAGTTGGAATAGTCCAAAGAACTAACTAGAACTTCCAACTTGGCAATCCATGAGATTTCTTCTAATTGGTCCATTCTCTAATATATGGAGTATGTTTCTCAACAAAGGCTTGTTCCATTCATAACCCTTAAATGGAAATTCATGTAGTAAATTAGAATTTTCTTTTCCAAGCTAATGCAAAAAATTCTAAAAATATTCTAGGGTCGTCCGGCGCACCAATCGAGTGTGAAATTACCAAATTAGGTCTAATATCTCTCACGTGCACTATAAAGGGAATATTTCTAATAGGGTTAAAATCGAGTAACCCTACGGTGTCTTATTTGTTCTATACCAAAATTTAAGCGCCAATACTACTAATAGGGATTAAATATTACAGTACAACTTTGGGCTTTTGGTGAAATAGCTCAGGGTTAACTTAAAATATCTAATGGGTCATGAGATGACTAAAATTTAAATATCTTATTGGAGCTAGAAAGACCGTGAGCCTTTAGTCCCTTACTAGCTCAAATTAATATTTTATCTTTTATCTAAAATGATGACTATATAAAACATACACTAAAGGGGAGGGTATGCATATGGTAGTTCAAAAACTACTACTATATAATATCATGGAAGTACAATTATCCTAAAATAATTATTTCTTTACTGAATATAATCATAAACTATACTACAATAGATTCTAAAAATATTTAGGAATATACTAAATAGCATAAAGATTTATCTATCTGAAATAAATCATGACTAAATCTGATAACGTGTAATTTAATCATAAACGACTGTATTAAAAATATATAAATATATAGTTATCCACTCACAAAAAGTACGCTAATTCTGAACTGGGTCTGGATCCTGGGATGCACCAGCTACCGGTACTCCTCCTATAACATAGGGTATAACAATATATCATTAGTACTGATATGTAATATAAATATAGAAACTAAGTGTTCTAACATCGAAAAACTTTTACTTGCTGAATCACTGAATTTAAATCTAATTACCCAAACTTATTTCTTATAAATTTCCCATTTCTTTCTTTTTCCACTCTTTTTTTTCCTTCTCACAATTTTTTCTTCTTCTTCTTATTTTGTCTTCTCTCGTTTTAAATTAGCAACAAAATGAAACATATCCAATTCATTTATATAATGCCTTGGTCGCCCAAGAGAACCAATCTGAAAGTCACACTTGCCTTTGATATTATTTTTCTTTTTATTCCTCAATGCCACTAATCCATACCAAAGCCAGACATCCCTTTAACATATCAATTAAAGAGCCATGTGTGACTTGCTTCTCTTCCATTTAAGGCCACGTGCATTACAAGAATAGCTTGTTCAGGGCTGATCTTTGGCTGGTAGCAGTAACTCGGGTAGTATTTGCTTTGGACTCCTTCAATGTGACTTTTCATATAAAGTTTAATAGGAGAGAGTTTTGTTGGTGGTTGTTGTCGAGTTATCTACACCTCCCTAAGGTCTACCAGTTAAACAATTCTTGCCGTGTTTCCACTATACTGAGCCAAGCTGCTTTTCAACCAAAAAATGGTTTCAGAAATGTTAGAATATGTTTAAAGAATGATTAAGTTTAAATTAATCTTGCTTTCTTTAATTATTGTGCACTATAACTCTGGTTACAAGATAAGATATGCTTGTTATCCTTTAAAGTGTATATAGCCTAAGTACTTGACTATGATGAAAAGTGTATAAGCATGTGATAAGATAAAGCTTATCTATGTGTAACAAGTAAGTATAGATACTGATGTATAACACTAAATAAATTGTCGAGTGTCGAAATTGTGCAGTACAATAAGTTTATTCATTCTATAATTCTAACTTGGTATTAGAGCGATATTTTTAACCCTGCACAATGGCCACCACACCTCGATATGAAAGTTCACATATGACCAACCAAACCACCAACACTGTCTCTCAAAATAACTCTCCAAACAATGTAATCAGCATTTCCAATAGTTTCACTAGCTTAAGCTTGACAGATAGAATTTTGTGATCTGAAAATCATAAGTTCTCTATGCCATTCGAGGTCATGGTTTCAAAGGTTTCATCAATAGTAGTAAAATGAAACCTGAGTCATTTCTGACAACAGTAGATCAGGAATCAAATGCAATCTCAACTCAAAATTCTGAATTTGTGCACTAGATGAAACAAGACCAACTGCTCCTCAGTTGGATCATATCTACAATGTCTGAAAGAATGATTAGAACAATGGTTAACTGCACAACCTCTTATGAACTGTGGAATGCCATAGGTTCTCTCTTGTCATCCCAATCTAAAGTTAAAATATTGCAACTTAGAATACAGGTCCAAACCACAAAAAAGAATGGATTTTTGTAAGTGATTATTTTTCAAAAATGAAAACCTTACCTGATCATTTGGTTGCTGCAGGTAATCCAGTGAATGATAATGACTTGATCCTATATATTCTTATTAGATTTGGCTCGAATTTCGATCCTGTTGTAGTTAACATTACCTTCAGAAATGAGCTACCATCTTTGTAGGAAGTTTTTGCTATGCTTCTTAATAATTAGAGCAGAATAGATCAACTCACTGCACATTTCCATATAAAAATTCAAGCCAACACAGTTCAAGGAAACACCAATACTTGAAGATTTCAATAGAATAACTTAAAAAGAAACTATAGAGGAAGAGGTATAGGCAAGCTTACTGGTGCACAAACCAAGAGAAACAACAAAATAAAAATAAACAATCCTAGACCAGCCCGTCAAATCTATTGGAAAACAGGACACATTGTAGCTAATTATTGGTATAGGTTTGATGATAGGTATACTAGTCCATAACCAACTAATCAGAGTTCTCTTGCAACATATATATCAGCATCTGAAGACACCACTAATCAAAGTTGATATGTTGATAGTGGTGCCACCAACCACTTAACAAGTAATACAAATAACTTATCCTTCAAGAGTGACTACAGAGAAAATGAGCAAGTGACAACGGCAAATGATAATAAGCTTCCCATATCTCATATTGGAAAATTTTACTTACCTATCAATATGCACACACATAAAATCTTAGCCTTAAAACAAGTTTTTGTTATGCCTAGAATTTCAAAAAATCTTGTTAGTGTTTCTAAGCTTACTACTGACAACTCTATTATTCTTGAATTGCATAACAACTGGTTCATCAAGGACAAGAGCTAGAGAATGGTGTTGCTAGAAGGATATACTAATAATAGATTGTACCCATTGTCTCTCAAGCAGTTCTCTAACTCCAAAGTGCAAAACCAACCTACTTCACTCTCTGTCAAAGTCAATAAAAAAGAAGCCTCCAAAGTCAGTTCAAAACCTATCTCTAAACTTCAGTCCAAAGTTATCCTAGGTCCTAGATTAAGTGAAAAAAAAAAAGTCATCAATTAGCTACAATTTACTTCCCAGAAGGTTTGGACATCCTAACTACAATGTATTAAGTCAGGTTATAAAAGCTTGCAATGACATTGCTCAATTCAATAAAATATACTTTCCTTAAAAAACGATCTTAGCTTTTGTACTCACTATCAACATGTAAAAGCATATAGGTTACCTCATCAAACTTCAAGCAATAAAACACAACAACCATTGGAATTGATACACACAGACCTATGGGGACCTGCTGCTATTACCTCAACAGAAGAGCAAAAATATTACATTAGTTTTCTAGATTATTACACAAGGTATACTTAGGTATATCCACTATCCACCAAAGTAGAAACTCAATATAAATTTATTCAATTCAAAACTCTTGTTAAGAAACAATTCAAAATAACCATTAAATGAGTGAAATCGGATTAAGGGGTTGAGTTCAGACCACTTCTCAAATACCTAAACCAGCAAGGGATCATCTTTAGGCATTCATGCCTTTAGACTCATCACCAAAATGGAAAAATTAAGAGAAAACATAGACACCTAATTAAGATTGTGTCACGCGCCAGACCCAAAAGATCTGACACACGACATAACTTACACTCATTCAATAATGTACACTTATAATTAATATTGCATAAAATTTCAAACTTTAATTCAACATAAGAATCCTTAGCAATTTGATAGTAAGTTCAACAAAAAGATCAACCCATGACCATACTTAGTGAAACATAAACAAAATATAACCACATCTAATGAAATAATACATAAGTATTTATTCAATAAGGACAAATCAAATATCTTAAACTGCGTGTCCATAAATGAAACACTCAGCAACCTAGCAACTTAAGGAACCCAATAGACAGCAGAAGTCTTGCTAAATCTGTTAAGCACACATGTACCTTATTTACCTGAAATCACCACAAACTATAATGAGTATAAAACTCAGTAAGCATACTAGTTTTTTTTTTATATTAATATACAAATACATATATATACACAATGCATGTGTATGATATGCCGTGATAAATTAAAATTATAATCTGATCAAATCAAATGTCAAGTAACCGTTTACACATTCTTTCAAAACATATAATATGAATATCATCACCCAACTACTACTTAGTAGCACTTCCATATAACATAATGAGCTAAATGTCACTCGTCGATGACATACCGTATGAGAGGAATAGCACAAGTGAGGTTTAAATTACACATATCTAATGCTCGTGCTTGAAGGTAAGAGCCTAATCGTCACCCTGATCATCAGTGGGTCCTCTCACATACACCAATACACCACCACACGAATGTGATGACTCACTCTTTCTTTAGGTACCAATAGGATTCTTTTTACATACGAAACACATAACATATACCAATCTCGAAGGAAAGGCCACACATAAAGGCTCCACAAATCACATAAGATGCCTACTAAGTGAATAGTGAGTTCAAGCATCCTTAAAATACAAAATATTTCTCATGGACATATTCTACATCAAAAGCTTTCTTTGTTAAATACATTTGATTTTGAAATGCCCACTTTCATCAACACATATATGTCTATGCTTATCGTCAATGCTCACATTCATAAACATATCTCTTTCATATTTCATTTCAAAATATACTTTGGCATAACATAAACATATTTCTAAGTACATTTACAAAGTCATACATAAACAATCACTATGTCTATTGTAATTTCAGTAAATGTCTAGTATACTTACCTCTTAACACTTTCAAGTACAAGGCTTAATTCTCCTTAACCTATCAATGGAGATTAACCATTTTATAAGCCTTACCATTCATACAAAATAGTTTAATTAGCTTCCAAAACTACACATATTGCACTTATCAAATCGAATTTGTCTAATGACTTAGTTTCTCAAAATCTGTCATTCTGACCACTTACACTTAATAAATTTTTTTTATACAACAAATGGTATCCAATTACTCCAAAATCAGAATATATAAGTCTTGACTCATATATCTTTCTTGTACATAAATATTATATCATAATTCCTACACAATCCATTTTATAAACACCATCAAATCCAAACTATTATCCTGATAGGATCAAGATATTTACTGAACAGTGTTCAGTCTCCTAATTTATAAAATCATATACGAACTCAAAAATTATAAAATACTATATAATTACTCTTGACATATATATCAATCCATGATAAAGCTTACTTTAAAATCGCTGCCAAAAGTATTTTAAAACTATTTTACTCCATAGCTTTGAAAAACTTTTGATCAAAATACTGCATTGGGTGACACAATTTAGAAAATTATAACAATTTGATAACATTGATCTAAATTTTAAATATATCATAGAACACATTTAAAATAATCACATTTCAAAACTTCGTAATTTTTGAAGATCATATAGTAGGCCAAAAATTGTTCATTACTTTAGCATACTGTTAACACAAGAAATTTTTAAAATTTTAGGGTCATTTTTGTAAATTCACTAAAAATTCAATTTCTGAAATTTTCAATCGATTCAAAGTTTCAAATGATTCTAAACATGTCTAATTTTATATTCTCAAAAATAAAAACCATAATCGAAGTACAAAACATTACAAAATTCTCGGATCAAGAGATATCAAATAGAAATTCTGCAAATTCATCATGATTCATTAAGTTATCTACATAATCATCATCAATTCTCAATATATCTTATAAAATCCACAACAAATCTCTAATTCTTCATATTTCCAAAAATCAGTAATTAAAGAAATTAACTTAATTAGCACCAAAAAACTAAGAAATGGTTATGATATACCTCTTAAAGTTTAAATTCCAAATTTATTCTTCTTTTTCTTCTTCCTCTTCCTCTTCTCTTTCTCTCCTCTGTCTTTCTCTATTTTCTCTCTCTAAAAGAGGTGACTCAACCAAAATGAGTGAATTAGGGTTACAAATGTGTATTTTTATACCAAGAGACTAATTTTTAGTATTTACGAATTAGCCTCCAAAACTTTTAAAGTATTATAATTTAGTCCCTAAAATAAATTTAAAGTCTTACAAATAAACCCAATACTAATAATATATTCTTAATCTATACAAACAGTACTAATAAAAATACATAAATCAAGTATCACCTATATACAAATAAAATATAAATATTATATATATATATAAATACTTATTTTTACCGGTTATGGATAAGTGGTTACTACAGATTGCACTGACCTTACTCTCACAAGCTTCAATACCAATGAAATAATTATGGATACGAGTTGAAACAGCTGCCTTTCTCATCAACAGGATGCCAATACCCGTCCTCAACCAACTCTCACCATTTCAAAAGTTGTTTGACACCAGGCTAGATTACACATTTCTTAAAGTATTTGGATCACTTGCTATCCTTTCTTAAGAACCTACAATAACTCTAAGCTTTAGTACAGAACGAACAGGTGTACCTTCATGGGATATAGTACACATCACAAAGAGTACAAGTGTCTTAGTAATTTGAGGAAAGTCTATATTGCTAAACATGTCATTTTCAATTAAGAAGAGTTCACTAGTAATCCTAGTTTTGGATGTCAATCTATCACCAAATTCATCTCTACTCAGAATCCTCAGTCAATATTTCCAAAAACTTTACACCAAGAAGGGGAAACTACTTGACAGACAATCAGGTACAAGATATCACTCTGATGCGATATTTCTATATCATAAATTAAGTACAAGTATACACTATCGTATGCAAGTAATAAAGAGACTAAATAAGTCGGATGTAGAACCCACAGGGATAATTTCTTCTTATTAACCAATTATTAAAATTATGTCTTCCTAATAATTATTCAGAAAAATAAAAATTCAAGAATGAATATAGAAAATATAAAAGTAAAAACACAATGCAATGAGATTTAAAGATAGCAATGTAGAGAAAATCTAGGATTAATATTATCCCTCAATATGCTTTTTAATGATTAATCCTCTAATATTTAACTCACTTAGTCTTTATTATTGATCAAGACACTAATGTATTTACAAGCCTCTTCCAAGGTCATGCAAGTATACCCTAATTTACCAAATACCTATATTCCTATGGTACTTGTAATAAATTAAGATTCATTAAGATTAGGTCTTATTGATTATACATGCCAATTAGGTATATTCCTATCCTAAATTGAAACTTGCATATGCAACATTGAATGTTACTCTACAATCATGCATCAAATTACCTAGGTCTAAATATTATGATTCCTCTTCCGAGTTTATCAATAATATTACCAATTCATTCACCATATATTGGCCAGATATATTGAAGCATTAAACACAAGTAATTTAAATAATAAAAGACTAAGTTTATTAAATACTAAAAGGATATGGCAATTTAAGCGCACATATTGAGTTCAAATATTAACCCTAGAAAACAAGTTAGCTCATGGCTACAAGAGAACAGCAGTAAAAATAATTATAAATCATGATACAATTATTAGCAAACCGATATAGACGTTGAATTGCTCTTAATTGCGCTGCCTAGGAACTCTTGATGCCGAAGAACGTCTTGTATCTCTCTCTAAAGTTGATTCAATTAAGCTCCTATTGCTCTCCAAGACTCGTGCTCTGTATTCTTGGTGCTCTTGGGTCGTCTTCGATTCCTTCTTGAAGGTTGGGAACGAGTGGCTTTATATAGGGATTGATATGAGCTTGAAAATCTCAATTCTCGTCGGACTAGGACTCGCACTACCGCTGGCGCGCTATGAATATGTCGCTGGGGCGACGCGTGAAAAAGCTATTACCGCTGGAGCGGTGGGATCTTGGCGCTGGGGAGCTGTCTCGTCGCTGGGGCGGTGACTGTCTGGCGCTGGGGCGCTATATGCGACTTAAGCAGGTCGTTTTTCTTATTTCGATCACTATTTCAGCGCTGGGGCGAAAATCCTTGTGGCGCTGGGGCGATGGACACATACTTTGAAAACTTTGCATTTTAGTCCCTGTTTTCGCTCCTTTTGCGTTCTTTCTTTAAATTTCGTTCAAGTCCCTACAATTAACAATAATGCACATAAATAGCCATCTATTCTCATAAAATCATAAAATATCAATAATAAAAACATGAGAAAATATATGACAAATTCGCCCTTATCACACTCAGCGGGAACTTCCAGCATCTCCACAAGCTAGTTCTATACCTCTCATCAATACTTCAGATATTTTAGAAATATCACAAGCTATTTCTACACCTCTTACCAGTTTCTAACCTTTAGATAATCAATGAACCCACCTGGTGATCCACCATACACATCATCTCCTAAACTACCAGACCACCTACATGATGCATTGATTGACTCACAACCAGCATACAGAACCACTCTTGCACCTGCACACCATATGATTACAGTCTAATCACAAATTATTCATAAGATAGAATCAAGATCATATAGTCTATGTTTTAGTATATGTTAATGATATTCTTGTCACATGTGATAATATTGCTGCCATTCAATAGTCATCAAAAATCTCAGTAGTAAATTCAACTTACAGATCTTAGGAGCCATACATTACTTCCTTGGTGTTGAAGTCACAAGGAATGATCATGGAATGAAGCTGTGCTAGAGCAAATACATCATTAATATTTTGAAAAGAACAAACTTTAATGAAGCCAAAAGTTATCCTACACATATTATCACAGGCCAAAAGCTTAATAAAGAACCAGGAGAAACTTTTTCTGGTCCTACACTTTATAGGAGCATTATTGGAGCTCTTCAATATGTGACTATAATAATACCAGATATAGCATTTGCTATCAGTAAACTCAGCCAATATTTGGAGAGCCCTCTAACCATCCATTGGCAAGCATGCAAAATATTTCTTAGATATTTAAAGAATACTAAGGATTATGGCCTGGTTTATTCAAATTGTCGATAGATAGCCTTAACAGCATATAGTGGTGCTAATTGAGTTTATGATACAAGTGATAGAAAATCTATTGGAGGTTTCTACATATTTTTTGACAACAATCCAATATCACGATCTTCTAAAAAGCAAACAGTGGTAGCCAGATCATAGTTATGAAGTTGAATATCAAGCCCTTGCCAACATAGCTGCTAAAATATGCTGGTTAAAATCACTTTTGACATAAATGAAAATCACACTCACAGACACTCTATGTATATTATGTGATAATACAACTGTTGTTGTTTGATGAACACTTGAAATTACACATTTAATAAGGTTTTTACATCATTGTTTTTATTACTAGTATCTTTAACACCCCCCACCCCAACTTAAGTATTTTTACAATATTGTACCTAATTAGCTTTTAACTATTTTGTAGTAAGTTCGGTAAAATTGACATAACTTTCTACCTAAGAATCCAATTTGAGTGATTCTTGATCCTGTGAAGATTTGAGTCAATAGGCTAATATATTTTATTTCATAAGGTATTTGAAATTTGAGTGTTTAGAGGATGAAAATAGCCTTCTGATCTGTAGTACAGGCCCACTCTGAACAGTCATCAGTATTTTGCTTATAACTATAGAAATATGTATCTAATACACATGAGATAACTCAATTTAGAAAGATAAGAGACTTATATACAACTTTAATATTTTGAGTGAAAGCTAATTCAAATTACATCTATTTCAAATCAGATAATTAAGTGGGTGCATTAATGATAATCATTGCAAATTAGTTGCCACCCTTCTTGACTTTTATCATCCAAGTGGTTCCCTCTTCATTTATCTTGATTTTTTCATGTTATTCTATAATATATGGATTGTTTATGCCCAAAGTATGTAATTAGAGAGCTATATTTTAGTTCAAAATACTTGTTTTTGTATTATCTCTTTATAGTATTATTTCACTTGTTTACTATTCTAAAATCATGTTATCTCCTTTCTTTTTCTTCAATTTTATTATGTCCAAGTAATTTTCTTTTTGCTAAGATAAAAGGGTGAAACTCTTGGCAAGGTAATAAGATATACTTAACTCTTATTCATGAATTTAATGTTTCATTCTTAAGTTATGCAAATTTATATATGATGTATTTATTTTGTTTGTAATATTAATACCTTTTCTTGTAAAGTGGTATATCTTGATTTATTATAGACAATTTTTATAGTTGGCACAATAAATTCTTGAAACCATTTACAAGATTTGGTGTAGATACCTGTAATACACGTGTTGTATATATATAAAGTTTGGTGGCAAAAAAAAAAACAAACACAAAGAGGAGAAATAGAAGCGGTGGCCGTTATATATATATATATATATATATATATATTAGTTTTGTTTTTTTGTTCGTTTAAGAAAAGCAACTGAAACATAAGAGAGAAAGAAAGAAAGAAGAGAAAGCCGAGAGAAGAAAAGAAAAGAAAGAAAAGAAAGAAGAAAAAGAAAAGAAGAAGAAAAGAAAGGAAAAAGAAAAAGAAAGGGAAAGGAAGAACGGGAAGGAAAAAGAGAAAGAGAAAGAAAGAGAAGGAAAAGAAAAGAAAAAAAGAAAGAAAATAGGAAATTAGTTGGGTAGTCAGAATTATACCCAGTGGTTTAGCGGGTAATAGTTTTACGATATTAGAATATTTAGATTTTAATATTTATAATATATATCGGTACTAATGATGTATTTTTACACCATATGATATAGGAGGTGTGCCGATAGCGGGTAGATCTCAGAATCCAGACCCAGCTCAGGATTAGCGCACTTTCGTGAGTGGATAATTATATATATTTTATATGTTTTTAATACAGCTAATTATGATTTAATTACGTGTTATCAGATTTAGTTATGATTTATTTTAGACAGAAAAATATTTATACTATTTAGTATATTCAGAAATGTTTTAGAATTTATTATAATACAGTTTATAATTATGTTCAGTACAGAAATAATTATTTCAGAATAATTATGGTCATGATATTATATTGTAGTAGTTTTTGAACCACCATATGCGTACCCTCTCCTTTAATATAGTTGCTCTGCGCATGCGTTAGACCAGTTTAGTTTGCTCTGCCCGAGCGATGCAGTATTCCGCCGGGTTAGACCAGCTTAGATCCCCCGCTCTGCCTGTGCGTGAGTTACTCCGCCAGGTTAGACCAAATTTTCCCCGGGTACAAGTTTGGTGTGGTTTTCAGTATATATATGTAGTACATGTTTCCAGAGTTCATATATTCAGCTTGATAATAGATTTTATGATAGTTTGCGCTTTTAGATTTTCAGATTCCAATATTATGTCATAATTTTAATTTCAGCACAGATTTTATGACAGTTCATATTTTCAGTACAAGTTTATTGATTACTCAGTATACAGTTTTATAATTATTTTATCATACAGATTTATACGTGTACAATACATATAAAGTTTATAATATTTTCAGATTATGTCCACTCACTGAGCCACAAGCTCACCCTTTTTCCTATTTTCCCTATTTTTCCCAGGTTGTCACAGGAATTTGTGCAGTGTGATACAGTCATCACATTTTGAGGTTGGGCCAACGTGTATAGCTACATAAGTGTTTTAGTCTGTGTATTTGTATATGTTTTGTATAGTGGAGCATATGTGTACACTTTTTGTTGAGGCAGGTAGCCTCATTGTATTATATGTATGAGTAAAGAGTATGTTAGTCACATGTCATCGCAGGATCTGCCTCGATTCTCGAGGAGGGCTCGGGTTGGGTCCTGTCAATACCCTTTCTTGTAAAGTGGGAGTCTTAATTTATTGTAGACAAGTATAAAGATTGGTATAATAAATACTTGAATCTATTTACAAGATTTTATGTATAATAATTGAAAGAAATAAATACTAGTTAATATATAAATGGTGATGAACTTTAATTGTTATATCTTCCAATTGGAACCTCCTTTGTGTGAGGATTCCAATTGAGTTATAAAAAGAGTTGAATATTTCATATGCCAAAAGTGGATCCCCTTAACCTTAACTTTTATTTTAATTGATTAATTGAATTATTATTTGCAAACATCTTATACTGCTTTAATTGTCTTTAAAGTATTTATAGTTTGTAATTTTAATTCCACTTCTTTGTGGATCGACCCCATTCTCATTGAGTTATTTATTATTTCGACAATCCTACACTTAGAAATAAACTCCTATATTCTGAACGTGTTATTGACTTAGCCTTCAATCCAGTTCATCATTGAAGAACTAAACATTACTGTGTTCTTGATATTCACTTCATTCGCAACAAGGTTAACAGCAAAGACATTGCTGTGCAACACTATCCCACTAATGAGAAAATAACAGATATATTTACCAAAGCTTTGGCAGGTTATAAATTCACATATTTCAAAGACAAGTTGAAGATCAGTTTGACTCTCCAGCTTAAGGGAAAATGTTAGAATATATTTAAAGAATGATTAAGTTTAAATTAATCTTGATTTCTTAAGTTATCGTGCATTGTAACTCTGGTAACAAGATAAAATATGCTTGTTCTCCTTTAAAGTATATATAGCCTAAGTACTTGATTATGATGAGAAGTGTATAAGCATGTGATAAGATAAAGCTTATCTATGTGTAACAAGAAAGTACACACAGATGTATAATGCTGAATAAAGTATCGAAATTGTGCAGTACAATAAGTTTATTCGTTCCAGAATTCTAACTAGGAAAGATCTTACTTTTAAAGCCTGCTCAGATTGTTGCTAGCTTAAGTTCACGTTGGTGCGATATGGTGGCTCGGGGTAAACGGTGCGTAACACCAATTTGAGTAGTCTTTTGGCAGCAACCAAACGGTGAGATGAGGTGCAACATCAGTTCGGACCCTCAATCACTTCAGAGCTCCTGGGTAGTTGCTGCCAATGACAGGTCGGGGTGAGAGTGGTGAGTCTAGGCTGCTCGGCTTCCACAGGGTTTTTCGGTGGTTCAGGGCCGTGTGCTGGTGTTAACTATCCTCCGATTTCAAAGATACTAACCAAGGGGCGGTCATATATGGCGACTTAGCTTTATAAAAGTGCTTGGTACATGGCTATTTATTTGGCTGTACATGGATGTATATGGCTGTACAAGATCATTTGTTTGGTCCTCTTTGGTTTTTGTCTTCATTCATTCTTCTTTTTCAGCTTTATCTTCCTTAAAACAGGGCTGAGAAGCTATTCTTGGATCGAACAGTGGCCCTAACCTCATTCTTCACCGCCTTGGCACTACGACCGATTTTTGCAGTGTTCTTTTTTGTGCAGAAAGATGAGCTGGGGTTGCAATCTTCTCTGAACTCACGAGAACCGCTTTCTACTTTGATTTGTAGGTTGCCTTCGGTGCTGGTCATGCTGTGTTTTGACGCAAAGGAACCTTCTCCTGAGGAGCCATCGGACTATTTCCTGCTCGGAAAACAAACTAGCACCATTCATCTTATGAGTGAATAGAATCTGGGGGGGTTAGGCCGAGGATCGTGTCAAGCTACTATTGTGATTGCTCCTATTCTGCGACTGCAGCAACTGTTCTGGACGATTGTCCCTACCACCATTGTTGAAGCTCTGGCTATTAGTGTCTGTTTTACGGCATTATGATTAGAGAGAGATGTTAGTGACTGCTAGTGGTCGAGAGCGGCGGCGTCGAGTGATAACTTTGCTGGTGGTTGCTAGCGTTTTGGTAATGGTTTTCAATGGAGTTTCGACCCGAGCTAAAAACTTCAGAGCAGACAATGGTGAATTTCCTTCGCGAGTTAATCTAATGGTAATCAGTGATGGTTCGAGGATGGGCTTAAAATGGTAGAGCAGCTTTTGAGCAACGTATCCTTTTTGCATTCAGAGCTGCCATTTGCGACCTAACTTACTCCCTGAACAAGCTTGCATGGTAGCACTTTTTAACTGTTTTTACTCGAAAAACCTTTTTATATCAAGGCTTGTGGAAGAGCCGCTCAAGTCAGTCGAAGATTATCATGGGCGGTTGGTGGTGGCCGTAGTTGCAGTTTTTTTATTTTCAGCTGGCTGTTGTATTTTTATGGGTGCATCTGAGAGGTTTAGCTTAAAATCATGTTTGAGAAATAATTTTTATAAGAAATGTTTTAAAAATTTTATAAAATAATTATTATATCCTTATTTATTATTTTTTAATTTATTTTTGATTATTTTAATACTCAATTTTTTTAACTTAAGTATTAAAATAAAAAATTACAAAATACATATTATTTTTTTATAATTTATTTAAAATATTTCTTTTCAATTTTGATACTCCATTTTTTCTTCTTTACTTAAATTTTAAAATAAAAAATTTAACAAATATATAATTATAAGTTAAATTTTGAAATAAGTACAATTAACTATATTGTGGGATGTAATTTTTATGAATAAATATATAAAATTATCTTTTTAATTATCCAAATTAATAGATTTCATTATTTATTAAGCAAATGTATAAAATTCTCTTTTATTTTTTTTTTTTACTTGACTATCCAAATTAATTATACATTTACATTGGATGATCAAATCATTGGATAATTCTTAGATAACTTATGTCTAAGAATTATTTTTATTTTTATTGAAAGGAAAAGTTATTTTTATTTTTATTTTTTACTTGACTACTAAAACAAAAAATATATATTTTTAAAATATTAATTATTTATAATTTTTAAAACTTATTTAAAATTTTATTTTTATTATAAACTTCAAGTAAGATTAAAATATTTAAAAATGTAAACAAATGTTAAAAAATGGAAATTAAAAATATTTTATTTAATTTTTTACTTTAGTACTCAAGTAAAAAGAAAACTAGAGTATCAAATTTTTTTTAAGAAAATATTTAAAATAAATGATAAAAATAAAAATAAAAAATATTTTTTATTTTAATATTCAAATTAAAAAAAAGAGTACCCAAATAAGTTAAAATAAATTAAAAAGATAATAAAAAATAATATAATAATTATTTTATAAAATATTTGAAATATTTTATAACATCTCTCGTTAGTTACACGTTAATAAGAACATTAAAGGTATTTTTCAAATCTCATGAAAATCTCTGATTTTAAGCCAAACTTCAAAGCACTCCTAAAAATACCCATTTCTGCTACTGCAGCCTTTTTGCGAGTTAGCAAGTCGACGGGCCAAGCTGTCGGATCAACCATCCGTCCAATTCTGGGCTAATCAACGACGATGATCGATCAATACAGCGAGGTTCATGATGGCTCGTGGCTACATACGGTGGCTACTTTACATGTTTTTTCGAACTGCTCTAGTTTTTCTTTTATAGTTTTCGACAATGGACAACAAATTTTGGTTGGCCGGCTGTTTCTAAATCCACTAGCTGTGAAAGAGGTGGCTGGGATGGAATGGCTCGACGGTAACAGCGGTGTTGTATGATGGTTTCTTTATCCCTTTCCCCAATTTATTTTGGAGCCACTTTTTGGAATTTTTGATAGGGGGACCACAGAGGTTGGTTGGCTGGCTTTTAATGGTACGTTTGGTTGTGAGAAGTGGCCAATGTGGTTGGGTCGAAAGTGCACGGCTGCTGTCTCTTCCCAACTGCTCTCGCTTTATAAATTCCAGGGACAATATGAAAAGGATGTGGCTCGTGCATGCAAACTATACTACTTAAAGGACATTTTCTGGCGATGAACAACCGTAGCTGACTTTGAAGGATTGGCAATCGTCGAGCAGCACAAGAAAGGGATATCATGGTTTTGCTTCCTCTTCTTATTCAAGAAAAAACCATGCAGGCTATATTCCGAGAGAGAGAGAAAGAGACCGACTTTCATGAGGTTAATGGCTTTTTGTGTCGATTCTCATAGACGACCCCAAATTGTTGACCTAAAAATTTAGACGGTTTTCATATCAACACATTGAATTTATTTTTGCTGAGGAAACGAACACGCCATAGTTGTTCTTCGTAAAAATCCCTGATAATGAACAATGCAAAATAGAAAAACTCAATGATGACTTAGCCTGTTGGGTGTCGACGAGGATCCTTCAATGCTTAAGTCAACCCCCAAAATATAAAATATACAGAAGAAACAATAAAGAGAAAGAGAGAGAGAGTTAAAATCCCTTTTAGAGAGAGCATAAAATTCTTCCCTCCCATTATTTTCAATGAAGGGTCCTCTTTATATAACATCAGTCTTTTTAGGTTTTTTGTGCTTATCATTACTGAATTTGTGGTTGTTTTAGATATTCTAATCTCTTGACGTGATTTGTGAAATATCTTTTAAAATAGTGTGATTTTATCTTTAAAATAATGATGATTGCCTATTTAAATAACTTGTCTTTATTTATTTTGCCTTTAATTGCCTTGGTCCTCTTTATTAGTGTTTGATCTAAAATTTAGAGTTGAACAATTTTTAATTTTTTTATTGCATTTCAAGGCACTCATTAATGTATTTTTTTTTTTTTACTAAATGATAATTTAGTGCAAATAATTGTTAAAAGTTTTACCTTTTTGGTGGTAAAATTTGGCGCCACGTTTTTATTTTTAATGATTTAAAAAAATATAACTTTATTTTCTCTAATGATTTGAATAGTAAAAAATATGTAATATGTATAATGTTATTAATTTATAATTAAATATGTATAATATTATTAATTTATTTTTGCTAGCTATATCAATTTGATTCGATTATATTTATAATTTGAAATATAATTAATAGAATTTAAATTTAAATTGAATATGTAATCATTATAAATGTATTTATAATTGGAGTTAGAATTGAAATTGTAATTGTAATTAAAAATAAAATAATTAGAATTAAAATTAAATTATAAATGTAATAATTATAAATCTAATTGAAATTGATATTGATATTGATATTGTAATTTTAATCTAATCGCATATGATTGTATTTAGGATTGAAATCATAATTATAATTATAATTATAATTAGAAATATAATAATTAGATTTGAAATTGTAATGGTAAGTAATTACAATTAGAATTAAAATTATAATTATAATAATTAGAACTAAATTTAAATTGAAGCTGTAATTATCATAAATCTAATTAGAATCAAATTTATAACTTTTATTGTACATTATTAGATGTGATTAGAATTGGTGGGCACAATTTAATGTATATTTAATTGGTTGATTCGAATCGGTTTGATTTTATATTTTTGGTATCCAATATTTTGCATTCACCCCTAATTGCAATTAAAATAAAAATTTTATTAATTTAGTTGAATTTGATTTGATGGCTACTCAATCAGTCGGCTCGATTTTATTTTTCTAGTTTTGCACTTACTCTGATTTGTAATTGTATGTGAAAATGTACGTAATAATTATTATTGAATAAAAATATAATTACAATTAAAATTACACTTATATTTTCAAATATAATAATTAGATGTTGAAATATGAATTAAAAATATAAATAATTGGATCCGTGTATCATATTCTAGCAATTATTGTTAACGTTATTCTAGCTAATTATTGATACTAAAAGAATGTTTGTTTTTTTATTTTAAATTTTTATTATCTGTTGGTTGTTTTGGAAAAAAATTTTAAAGCTTATTATCTGATACCTAATTAATCAGAATTTTTAATTAATGACTTAAAGAAATGATTTTTCGGGCCAACGAGTCTTAAATTTATTTGTGAATGGAAATGAAACTTGGATCTCGTCCTAATGGGAGTGATCAGCGCGGGCTTAGGCTCCTATTTTGCTGCGAACTACAAAAAAATACAGACACAAGCTCGATGACAATCTCGCCGGAGTGGATTTCGACAAAGACTCTCTGATGCTTAAGTCAGAAAGGGTCTTTTTTCTCTTTTTTATTTTATCAGAATCTGATACGAAAGAAGTAAAAAAAATACTTAGAATGGGAGGACGAAAACCTTTCTTCTCTATGTCAATTTTTCTACTATTTGGGCATCATCATTCTCAATATCTCCCTCTTGTCTTCTTATAATGTTAGCATTTCGGAGGTCTTTTTGAGTTTTCCACCTCTACTGCATTTTTGACTTGCGTCAAATATCCCCTTATGCACGTCTAACTGACACTAAATATTCTTCTACTGTACATCTAACACACGCCAATATATCCTTCTACTGTGCATCTGACACCCACCAAATATCCTTCTGTAGATCTCCTGATCCCGCTCCTGCTGCACGTCAGATTCTCTTCTGATGTGTTAAGAATATTCCTTAGGTTTGTCTCCGCTTGTGATTTTGGTTAGTGTGAGGCTAGATTCAAGTGGCTCGGGTTAGATTTCAGGCGGCATCTCCTCATCGGATCAGTTATGACTTGGGATTCATAAGAGCGAGCCTTTTGTTGATTGCGTTGGCAGTACTTGATCGGCCCATCTGGTAGATAATCAACTAACTTCTTCGCTAACTGTGCAGGTATCGGGTCGAGCCTACCTGATTAGTACGTAGATGGGGACCGTGGTTGTATTCAGGTCGGCCTAGCCAAACAGGTGTTTTTATTTACCAATCAGATCCCTCTGAGTCTGAGCCGGTTCTTCACCATTCGACTTTGTTGGGATTAGGCCCATTATTCATTACTTCTGGGCCTGGCTTTGAATTAGACTTGTTGCTCAAGCGGCGGTGGACCTTTGAGGAGATTGGTCTTTTGAATGAAGCATTTGACTGGGCTCTTGGGGACCAGCCTCAGTCGAGTTTAAAGGCCTTAGGCCTAAAAAAGCGCGGGTGGGGGGGAAGAAACAGGGATCCACCAATTTCTAGTTTTGATTTATCAAAACTGAAAACTCTATTCCAAACCGGTCGATCTAGATTTTTCCTCGAGTCCTTATTTTCTCTTTCCTTCTGTTGGTTATCTCTCATCTAAGCTAATCTAAACTGCTCCCTGGGTGGTAGTGTTGTCACGCGATCTGGACTTTTTGAATTTGAGGATGTTAAAGCTTTTCGGCTCGGTAAGATGATGTCATGGTGATTTAAAGAGTTGCTGCCACGTAATAACGGCTTCTCTCAGAATTTTCTTCATGCTTTAATGGAAAGTCTTCTTCAGTGTCGCCTTTGATTCTTGTGAAAGGCTTCTCGAATAACGAACTCGTTGTTAGCCAGTGATCTTCTTTTAATCGTGCGGCTGATAACAGCTGAGATACAAGAGTTGTGTCCCTTCCACTTTTCGAGTAACATTTAACTAACCAAAACGTCATGGGTCGTCTGATCTATTAAATCTGATGGCGTAAGTCACTGTTTTTTGAAGGGACGCATATATATTGCATCTAGGAATTCGAAGCGTCATGCTTTTGGCACCAAGTCTCTCTTCGTTTGTTTTCATCAATCTTGTCCGTTTATTTTAATTTTGAATGGTCTGGATCACTTTACAGCTGCTATAAGTAGCCACCCTCTCCTCCATTTTATACTTTTTATCCCACGTTCTTTTTCTTTGTTATCACTTTACTGCATCGCCATTGCTTCTCTTTTTCTATGTCGAAGACTCTTTCTTAACTTGGCAATTCTCAGTCTTCATTGCCATCGATCCCTTGGCTTTCGACATTTCTTCTAGGTAAGTATGTCCCTATATTCCTTTTTAGCTTATCTGTGTTTGCTTTACTTGTGTTTGTTGCTGGCCTCCCATCTCGGTTGTGACCGTCTCGTAGGTGCTTTCAGCTACAAAGTCAACCAGGGCCTACCCTTTAATGGTGGTTTGGAGCTTGTAATGAATGTCAAGCTCACTTAGCTCTATAGCCTACTTAACCAACCAGCTGAATAAATCGGGCTTGTGTAGGATCTGTCTCAACGGCTGGTTAGTTCACACAATGATGGTATGTGTTTGGAAATAGGGTCGTAGCTTCCTTTCGGTTATGATCAGTGCAAAAGCCAATTTTTTGGGGAAGGGGAGTATCGAGTCTCCAATCCGGTTAAGGCCTTGCTTGTATAGTACATAGGTCATTGTACCCCTTATTTTCTCTGGCGAGGACTGAACTGACAGCCCATTTCAAAACTTCTAGGTATATAACCAATGCCTCTCTCTGCACGGGTACCACCAGGTGTACTGGTTTAGAGAGGTAGGCCTTTAGCTACTGAAAGGCCTGTCCCATTCTTCTGTCCATCGATTCTTTTTCTTTCTCTTGATTTCCAGAAATAACATGAAACATTTGTTAGTGGTTTTGGAGATGAATCTGTTCAATGCTGCAATTCTGCCTATGAACCATTGTATCTCTTTCACCGTACTTGGGTACTTCATTTCAAAGATAGCTCAAAATTTATTTAGATTGGATTCTATCCCCCATTCGGCTCACCAAGAAGCCCAAGCATTTTTTGGACCTTACCTTAAAGACACATTTTTTGGGGTTCATCTTCATCCCGTTCATCTTCAATACCATGAAGGCTTCTCTTAGGTTGGCCATGCGGTCCACTGCCTTTATTGACTTGGCTATCATATCATCTACATAGACTTCCATATTTTTTCCAATTAGATTTTTAAAAAGCCTGTTCACCAGCCTCTAATAGGTGGCTCTAGCATTCTTTGATCCGAACGGCATCACTTGGTAGCAGTAGGTCCTTTGATGGGTGATGAACGACGTCTTTCTTGGTCGAGAGGGAACATAGAGATTTGATTATCGTCGGAGAAGGAATCCATGAAACTCAGCAACTCGTGCCCTGCTATAGCATCCATTAGCTGGTCATTCTTTAGGACGGGGAAGCTATCTTTGGGACACGCCTTATTCAAGTTAGTGAAGTCAACGTACATTCTCCTGTTTCCATTTTTCTTTCTTACCATTACTATCTTAGACAACTAGTCAGGGTAATGGACTTCTCAGATGAACCGTAGTGCCAAGAGCTTCTTCACCTCTTCCGCTACTACTTCATTTCGCTCCTGATTGAAGATTCTTCTTTTTTGCTTGATTGGTCGGGATGTATGGCAGATGGTTAACTTGTGGGTAGCCAGTTTTAGATTGATTCCAAGCATGTCTTTGTGGGACCAAACGAAGACATCTAAAAATTCTCGAACCAAACAGGTTAGCCCTTACTTGACCTCTGGCCTCTGGTCTCCAAATCCCTGCAGTGACATTCGAGTCTCCTTCATATGCAGGTTCCTGATTTTGGGTCATCCAGGGTTTCTTTAAATATTATGTCGACCAAACTGTCTAGATTAACGAACATTCTGTCTATCTGTTCTCTTGCTACTAATACTTTAATCACGAGTGCGTCATCATGGGATAACTGATTCCTTATGCGTCATTCTCCGTGAATATAATTAGCACCTCTTGTAGTAGTCTCAGCTTCTTGGCTAAAAGGGAGCTCACATTACTTGGTATACTACCATCGAGTATTTAGAGTAGTTCTTCCACTACTTGTTTGAATCTCTCACCAATATGGGTCCGCCTAAATGATCATGAAGGGGTTAGGGTTCGATCTACTGGGCAGGTAGGCAGTCGTGGTCCATTAATTATCTTAGAACTCTTCCAAGTATCCATTCCTTATCAGGTGGTCGACATGCCTCCTCGGCTCGGTACACTCTCCAGTGGCGTGTCCTGGCCCTTTGTGCATGTTGCACCACTTCTTAGGATCTGTTCCTCATTCTACTCATTTTCCCTTAAAATTCCTATGTAACAGTCCTTTGTCATAGATTGCTTCGTACATATCATCGAGTAGAACGGCCAAGGGTAAAAACTTCTCGACACGAGCCACTCTTCTCTCTTCGCCCGAAGGTTTGTCGTTCCTTGGATTTTGAGGCCCCACTAGAGGGCTGCTTGGTCAAAATCGGTTTGGCCCTTCCCCACATTTTGGGGCCCATCATTTGATGCATTGTATCTTCGATCGCCCGGTGCGCTGCGTCAGGTCGTGAAATTTTCCCTCTACAGTGTATAGTATTTGTCGTTCACTCTACAGTATTTTAGCGGTAGGGTCCCTCCCTCCTTCCCCTTGTATCTAGCCTGTGGCCACATCTTCCCCCGAGGTGGTTCAGCTAGAGATATTTTAGCCTCATTGCCTTCTTCTATTGACATGTACTTTAGTGCTTTTTTGTACACTACTGCGTAACTCACTATACCACTTTTCTGACGGGTGGTACCATAATCTATTTAGTCTTAGTCCTGCCTTGAGGGCGTCTAGAGCAATGAGCTGGTCAAACGCTCACAAAGCTATCATTTCCTTGTGGAACCTCCAGATGTAGTCCCTCAAGATTTTCCTTTGACCCTATCTGATCTGCTTCAACTGCTCTGGCTCCCTGGTTACCTCGCATGAGCCTCGAAAGTGTTGGGTGAACTTCTCAGCCAACTCGCTGTAGGAGGTGACGCTGTGCTGCTTCAAACCTCTATACCAGAGTAGAGCGGGCTTATCCAAGTTCATATGAAAGAGTTGGCACATTTGATCCAACCTCGGTCCCACAATGGATAGTAAGTTGGTGATCTAGTCGACGTAGTGGTTAGGGTCAGTGATGCCCCTATAGATGGGCAAGTTGGGAGTCAAAAACCACTCAGAAACTCTATATCTCTCAACTCGTCCGTCAGCGACAACCTTCTCTCCCTTTCCGTCTTCTTTACGAGGGGCTAATCATTCTTCTCTATTTCTGCCAAAAGGTTTTCCAATTTTTCCTCCAAACTACAGATCTTGCTTTCTAGGTTCGATTCACCCTTGTTAGTGTTGTCGCGATTCTTCGAACGACTCTCTTCTCGTTGCCGACTTGAAATCCCCAAACTCCGCCTTTCCTCTCTCCGATCCATCCCTTCGCTCTGTCTGTTCTCGAGTCTCTTCTCGAGACCCCCTCCCATGATTTTCTACTTTTATTTGCTTACTCCTAATCAGCTCAGCCATGAGCTATTTTTGTTATTCTCTCTCATCCTTCAAGGTTCTCAATTCTGCCTGTATTTTCAGAGGTAGAGGGCCTTTTATTCGAGGGAGGGGTCGGTTTGGGTTTGGGTTTGGGTTTGGGTTTAGGCTTCGCTCTCCAGCAACATGATTCTTGCTGGCGAATAACCATTCTACTATAGTCGGTTGTTGCCTTCCCAGATAAAGCTTTATGTTTGATTCCCACAAACGACGCCAAAAACTGTTGACCTGAAGAAATAGTTCCACGGGCTAACGAACCTTAAATTTATTTGTAAATAGAAATGAAACTTGGGTCTTGTCCTAACGGAAGTGATCAGCGCGGGCTTAGGCTTCCTGCTTTGCTACGAACTACAAAAAACCTTCAAAACATACGGACACAAGCTCGATGACAATTTTGCCTGGGTGGATTTTGGTGGAGACTCTCTGATGCTTAAGTCAGAAGAAGTCTGTTTCCTCTTTTTTTTTTTATCGTAGTTCTGATACGAAAAAAGTAAAAAAAAAATGCTTAGAATGGGAGGATGAAAACCTTTCTCCTCTGTGTCAATTTTTCTACTATTTGGGCATCATCTTTCTCAATATCTCCCTCTTTCCTTCTTATAGTGTTGGTATTTCGGGAGTTTTTTTGGGTTTTCCACCTTTGCTGTATTTTTGACTTGCGCTAAATGTCTTCTGTTGCACGTCTGATACATGTCAAATATCCTTTTGCTATGCATTTGACACACGCCAAATATCCTTCTGCAGATCTCCTGATCCCACTCCTGCTGCATGTTAAATTCTCTTCTGATGTGTTAAGCACATTCCTAGAGTTTGTCTCTGTTGGTAGTTTGGGTTAAATGTGAGGCTAGATTCACGTTGCTTGGGTTAGATTTCAGACAGCATCTCCCCATCGATTCAGTTGTGACTTGGGATTCTTAATAGTAAGCCTCTTGTTAATTGCGTTGACAGTAATTGATCGGCCCATCTGGTAGATAATCAATTGACTTCTTCGCTAACTGTGCAGGCATCAGGTCGGTTGACCTAATTAGTACGTAGACGAGGACCGTGGTTGTATTCGGATTAGCCTAGCAGAATAGGTGTTTCTATTTGTCAATCAGATCCCTCTAAATCCGAGCCAGTTCTCCGTCGTTCGACTTTGTTGGGATTAGGCCTATTGGTTATAACTTCTAGGCCTAACTTTGAATTGAACTTGTAGCTCAAGGGACGATGGACCTTCGAGGAGAATGGTCTTTTAAAGAAAACGTCTGACTGAACTCTTGGAGCCCGATCTCAATCAAATTTAAAGGCATTAGGCCTAAAATGAGGGGTTTTCTAGGGGAGACAATAATTAATCAAAATTAAAATGAGAATTAAAATTAAATTTTCAATTAAATTTATAAATAGAATTAGGACAGTTAACATTAGAAATGCGACTGTAATTAAATTTAAAATTAAAATTAAAACAATTAGTATTGTAATAACTTGAATTATAATTACAATGCGGATAACAATTAAAATTACAATTACATCTATAAAATAGAAAAACTATGCCATCTGTGTTTTATTCCGCCAAATTAAAAATCATTTCCACATTAGAAAAGTTGTCCCGAATACACACGTGACAGCCATCTACTAATAGATGCATGATAATAGAATACTCCTGCCCACATATTGTCCAAGGCTTAATAGCAAAACACAAGAAAATAAACCCTAATGCCCCAATTCCCACACTCATAGTCATAGCCGCTGAAAGATTTTCTCCTCGCTGGCGGTCTGTCTGTCGCCATCAACTTCGGTTAGTTCGTTTGTTGGTTCTCTTTCTTTTTTCCTTAATTTTTTAATTTTTATAATTCTTATTAGGTATATAAATAATAAATCACTTGTTAAATAATATATCCTATTATGTGAACACTATATGCTGAAGTGCAACTTTTCGATTTTGTAGCGTTAGCATCTAATTTAAGTGCAGCATGTGTTGTTACCCATTTTAATGTTTATATTATCGACATAATGCAAGAATTACTGGTAATTTTAAGTTTGTTATAAATATTATTTTCAAGATATTGGATGCAATTTTTGATGGAGCAGGAGCCAAATTTTATGAGGTGTGTTATTGAAGAACAGAACTAAGAAACAAGGGAAATAATGCTTTGTGGTTTGAATTTTGCAACAACGGTAATTGTTGTTAGCTTCCTTAGAAAACCCGGCTTATAAAAATTTAGTTTTATGCTCTAAAGATTGTTTCAAGTTTCATTATTTGGTTTACAGTCTCTCTATTTAGAATGGCATTGTTACTGTCTCTGACCTACTTGGAAGTTGAATTTACTCATTTGCAGTAATGTACCCCATCTAGATGGCCAGGCTCATATGGCTGATGTTTGTAGGGATGGAGTTCCTTTTGCATACTGTGGTGAACAGATGAGATATATTTTATATTCAAGTAGTCTTTTAAGTCCAATTCTTGTTTCTGTTGTTATTACTATTTCTTAGTTTTTGTTGTACTTCTACATGTGTGTGCATTTGTGAGAGAGGGAAATAGAAACCATATTCTGCAATTTCAAATATTCTAGTGCGGAAGAGGATGGGGGGATGAGGATTATGAAATAGAAGAATAAAGAGTGTATATTTGCTGCACTGAATTTTCCACTGTGGTAAGGGCGAGGGCAATGTATCTTCACTAAGTATGTATTTGTATGAGAGGTTATGCAACATATCTTCACTGAGCATGTATTTGTGTGAGAGATTATGCATTTCCCAGATCATTCTGTTTCCTTCTTTATATTGATCCACTGAAAACGAACAGCGGCAGTCATTGTTGATACTGTCAACCTCCATCAAATTGTAACTTAAGTCTAGCTCACAGGATAGTTGGTGGCAGACTTCATAGTGATTGTTAAGTATCATTCTTACCAACATTGGAATTTGAACATTGTCAAGTTGGCTGCCTAATCTGCTTTCTACAGTAAGCTAAGCGTCAAGAAGCACTCCAAATGCTGACTCGCTTGATGAGTTGAAATGATCCTTGCGGTCCTTGTTGTCTCAGTTCCCAACCTATAGAATCATAGCAGCTGTCCTCAAATATCACTCCTGAAGTACTTGTCTAAGTACTAAGATTTCTTAGTAATTCAGATTTTAGCAGCAATAAAAGAAAATTCCAATTGACCACATAAATAACCTACGTAAGCCTTGCGTGACCAGGTGGTTTGTACATGCTGGCTGTTCATTTATGACCTCTGCTTAGAAGTTTTGCATCCTATATTATGGAATGGTGCTTGATCCGATTTGGCTTATGTTGGTGCAAAATTTGCTGGGGTTTTGTAGTTGGAGCTGAGCAAGCAAAGAGAGAGAGAGTGAAGAGAAAATGGCTTCAAGAGTAACACTTAAGAGCAAGGGCAAGAGTGTGAAAGGAGCAAAAGAACCCGAGAAGAAATCAACAGCAGATTATTTGAAAGAGTGGAGCACTTGGACCATGAAAAAGGCTAAAGTCATCACCCATTATGGTTTCATTCCTCTTGTCATCATCATCGGCATGAACTCTGAACCCAAGCCTCAGCTCTATCAGCTCCTCAGCCCTGTTTGATCTCCCTACTTTTTCCAATTTTTCTTTCTTTATATGATAAAACATGGTTATGGGCATGTTTTAATTTCCTATTTGTTGAATCTACATGATTTGAAGGATTTAGGAGTTCTGGTTTTTTGTGATCTCTCACTCTACTTGTTATGTAAGCTGCTCTGCTGTTATAATTCTATATTCTCTTTATTAGTTCTAAGTTTTCACTTTCTTCTGGTGAATTTGTTTGGTTGTCTTTATTAATGTTATTATAATATTACAATTAGTTGTTTTGGCAACAAAAAAATTTAGTGAAAGGGATTTATTAATGCCATAATTTTTAATCTGAAAATGTTCTTCTTTAATGAGCTTCAGTTGTGACCTTTCCTATTACTAAAGTGGCAGTGAATAAATAAAGAAAACAGATTACGGATATCTCGAGTGTTGGTTAGTGTTGTGTCTTATTTTAGCTTTCAAGGAATGAATTTTTTTTTGGTGTATATGATATTTCATTTGGACTGTCCCAATTGTCACAGTCCCCATAACTTATTTATTTAGCTGACTAGAAAATATTGTATCATTTATAAGCTTTTTTATTGTTGTTTTGGGATTTATGACAAGTGATATTTCATATTTTTATATAATTTTAATTAAAAAAACAAAAAAAAACATGAAAATCTGGGAAATCTTGATAAAATATAGTTTTATTATTATAATTACCAAATATTTTGAATATTTTCTAATTTAGCCTCAAAATGTTTTTTAACTTTTGTAATCAGATGGTAAAAAAAAAAAAGCAATTGACAAAAATACTCTCAATTAATTTAATTTTATAATTTTTCACTCAACCCTTCTTACAGTACCCAAAAATTTTCCTACTCTCTAACTTAAAATTAAACCATTTTTCATCTAAAAATCCAACCCAAAAAATCTCATAATTTCCGTTCTACACTGAACACAAACTGGCATTGCATATATATCTCATTTAAATGAGAAGTGAAGCTTGAAAGCGGCGGCGGAGGGAGGGGGGAGACATTGTTTGAAGAATTTTTCAATTTAAGAAATAGTTGGCGGGGAGGGAGGTAACAACATTATTTGATATTGTAATTTTTTCATTTTTATATTTTATATTATGTTGTTGCAAGTTTGTTATTATTATAATTATCTAAGACTAATATGCTCTGAAATTAATTTATCTTTTTTATTTATAGGAAGAATTTAATTTATAAAAGATTGAAAATTTTAGTTGCAAACTATTTTCCGATGATAATATCATCTTATTCAAAGCTATGATCATTACATATTATAAAATCAAAGATGATATAACGTCAAACAAAAATGTTCAAAATTACATGTACGGGTAATTTTTTTAATACGCGAGAAATAGTTTTTTAGAAATTTTGGTTCATTATTTACTACTTAAGAAAATACAAACTACTGGTCTTAATGATAAATTATGGCTCCTTGCATGCAATAATGCATTTATTTTAGTCACAAAGAGTTCACATTGATAACATGTTTAAGACGAAAAAATATCCATCGCAGAAATAATGATCATTTACGGACAAAACATTTACTGCCAAGGGATATATTATTAATGAAATTTAATGTTGTTTGGAGATTATGACTTTGAACAAATGAACGGTGAATATACGATAAATTATCATTGTTCTATTTTATTCATTGCGTGTTGTTCGGTTGGAAAGAACAAATTCAGAAGTCATATAAATGAATAGTAATTCAAATAGTGAATAATCAAAGAATTCAATATATGTCATCGGGGCAATGTTTTATGGAAATCCACTTGATTGAAAAGGAATTGAATAGAAAGAGTAAAAGATAAAAAGCTTTTTTAACAAATAATCTGACACATGAGGGAGAGAAGTACAATTTGTACGTGTGACTGATTTGAACATGAATTATATTAATCTATAGCGTTATATTTGTTGTTCGTATATAACGTTATTTATCACCAATTCTTGAAAATATTATTATAAGTATGAATCTACGAAGGAATCCTTCTATTATGTAAGGATATCTATGCCCGACAAGATTTGTTCATGATCTCTCGTTTAGTAAAGTAGAGATCCAATATGAATGTAACACACAATAATCTCTTGTCAAATGTCTTCATATTATAAATTATTTCTACAATAATTAAAGGTTTTAGACGTGAATAAAAATTAATGATAATTATAACGAAAGCTCATTTAGTTTATTATTTGTTATGTAAAAATTAGATTTGAAATGAAAGTTTTCTTTAGAAGATAATTTGAAAAGAAAAGAGTTTGTCGAAGCAATTGAAGCGTTTAAGCTTTTAGTTAGAAGTTATAGTTGACACCTTGACATAAATAATGATATTGTCTATGGCAACTTTACTAAGCTTATGAATAACACCAAAATTGAGTCTAGTGGTCGTAATTGAGATGTCCCTGATCGAGATAGAGAGCAAATACATTATTTAGTATGACATTCTTTTATTTATGATATTTAAATAAAATGCTTACTTAAAATTTATTTATTTAATTAGATATAATTTTAACAATACACATCATCAATATATCTAAATAATTATTATCAAAAGTTTCTTGATTTGCAGACTGATCTTAAGTCAATAAGAGAATGGATGTGTTGAAGCATATAATGAGTTGCAATAATCATAAAAACATAATAAAGAGGCATCGATGTGAGAGATTATAATGATTAGACAACTATTGTAATCATTTACATTTGACATGTAAAATACAAGATGTCTTTAAGCAATTTCATACACTATAGTCTTGTGATATTGTTGGAGTTGGTGCTTACGTGACATTTTAATTTTGTATGAATATTAATTATTTAATATTTATACAATAAATATTTCGAATAAAATTTGTTAATATTATAATTATATAGTTAATGCTTGTAACATTACAAACATTATATGATTTAAAAGAGTTTAGACAAGGAATAAGAGTTAACAATGCTGAGAGTTGTAAATGTTAAGAGTTAACACTGCTAAGAGTTAGTAGTATTAAGTAGATATGTGATGTGTAGAGTGTACATATAATTTTAAAATTTTATACACGCAACAGAAGTATCTAATACAATATATATACTCAATATAGCATAATTAAACACATATATCTCATATATGTTAATATGTTTCATTTTAATAAATTACAAGTGAGTAAACCTATCCGGATTGAAGGTAGCTTTCCAATTCTTCAAGAACTCCATCTCTAAGTCTTAAACTCACCTTAAAGTATGCTATTGCACAATTATAGTTCACAACTAAAATTGGTGGAATTGTGAAGCTAGAATAGCAGCCACAAATTTTCAGCAACAAAATATTTTAACTCTTAAAACAGTTTAATCTATTTGTATTTGTTTTTTATGAGATATGAGAGGTATAGAATATTTTTAATTCTTTTTTGTTCTTACACAATCCTTTGCAAGAATACTACAAAAAAAAAAAAAACTTAGCTAAAAACTTCTCTCTAAGAGACCGAATATGCATACATTGAATTAATTGAATTCATTCAATTTTTGTTTCAATTTTTTAATACTATTTATGGCCTACTAATAAACATTGTTGGCCATTTCATTGTATTTTCTTATCAAATACATTTGATTAATGACCACCAAATATTTCTTTACCTAATGTTGAAATATCTTTAATTATTTTAAGTAATCAATTGCCAACATCATGGCCCCTCATTAAGTAAATGATACAATTGTCATAATTGATGTTTATTTATTTGTAATAATAATAATAATAATAATAAATGAATTTTACATTAATTATTCAAAAATAATTTTTTTGAATAATTACTTTTACCTCACTTATTTTTACTAGTAAGGTAAATCAGTGATTTCAAGGTAAAAATAATTTATGCATAATATTATTCCATTCGTCAACATCTTATTGGTTAATAACTCTTGTCAATCAATTATGTGATGTACTTAATATTGAAGTCTTGACAAATATACATCTCGAGAAATCCATGAAACATATTTTTGGTTTGCTGGAATTTCTTAGACCGAACTGTTCAATCCAATATGCTACCCCGGTACACAACGAGTACACATCATATTGTGAGACTCCTTAGGTCCACGCCTGGTTTGTCATATAAAACTTGTCCATACGTCCATGAATAATGTCCCACGTACATGTTACGAATATTACAACACGGCATGTTAGACCATACAAGTTGAGGTTATAATATATTCATATAATTCCTTTATCATATATATCCTAGTAGAGCTCAGATATAGATTAACACTATCAAGTCTCCATATGATCGATCATAAACTTATCTCTAGATTTGTATTTCAATAAATAATATCCAAAAACACTTTTGCAATATTATTTATCCCTAGGATATAACTCTTTTCCTAAGTATAACTGTTTATGGCCATAAGATTTTCTGAAACATAATCTTGGAGCATAATGATATATTACTCATCTAAATAAGCTGATGGATCCCATATCTAAGCATACCGGACTCCATGAGCATTGGAGAACACTCAATAACACACAACGGTCAGACTATGAAAGGTTTATGGCATGTGTGAAGTCAAAGTATGATGGATCACTCACAAGCTCACTGTGGCGCTCAGCTCAAAGGACCATGAATACTACTCAACTCGAGAAAACCCTATATTGACGTCTATATAAGAAATCTATTAGAGTTTCTCATGAGTCTGTTCAGTACTCAATCCTAGCTGAATGCTAGTATCTCTATATGAGCTTCCACTAAACTAATTGGTCTACTAAGGCTAATTATCTGGACCATCCAAATATAGACATACACTGATCTATATATAATAAGGTCTTCAATAACAGACTTGCATCAATGAAGATAGATCAGAAACATAGTATTTGAGAACATAATGACATTTTTTAGCACGATTTGCAACTTTTTGCAATTATGTCACTACTAATATATTCTAGTTTTTGTTCCATTTTAAATAAAGCTCCAACTCTTTAGATTTTGCTAACTCTTATAACCTGATAACTCTTATCAGTGCTAACTCTTAATATTTATAACTCTCAGCGTTGCTAATTCTTAGTACTGATCTAAACTCCTTTAGATCATACAATGTTTGAAACGTTACAAGCATCTTACCATGTATAATATATAATTAGCGATTTAATAAAATGATAATAGTATAAATATAAAATAAATATTCACATATAAAGGGATGACATGTAAGCATAAATCCTAACAAATCTCACTTGCTTTAGTGCCATTGACTCTATATGTCTTTCAAAAAAATTTAGAGTTAAGGCCTTGGTAAATGGGTCTGCTACATTATTCATAGAGTCTATTCTACAAACTATTACATCTCCTCTAGCGAAGATTTCTTTAATGATATGGTATTTCCTTTCCACATGCTTAGACTTTTGGTGTGCTCTCAGCTCTTTGGCTTGTGCAATGACTCCATTATTGTCGCAAAATAATGGTATAGGATCCATTGAACTTGAAACTATTTCAAGTTCAGCGACAAATTTGCGTATCCATAATACTTCTTTTGCTGCTTTTAAGGTTGTAATATATTTCGCCTCTATTGTGGAATTAGTTATGAATGACTATTTGTTATTTTTCCAACTGACTGTTGCATTGTTGATAATGAATACATATCCAAAAGTAGACTTTATATCATCCGGATCAGACTGAAAGTGTGAATCTGTGTATCATTTTACTTATAAGTCATTTTCTCCATATATCAAAAACTTATCCTTGGTACCCTTAAGATGTTTCAAGACATGTTTCACAGTCATCCAATGGCCTTTGCTTAGATTAGACTGATAGCGGCTTGTAACACTTATAGCCATACATCAAGTCTCGTATACATTATGGCATACATCAAGCTTCTTATAGCTGATATATATCATATGTTAGACATTCTAACCTTTTTATCTTCACTCTGAGGACACACATTCCTCAAAAGATGAACATCATGTCTAAAACATATATTAACTGTCTTACAGTTATTGAAATTATACATTTTCAAGACATTATCTATGTACGATAATTGAGAGAGATCTATAAGCCTCCTAGCCCTATCTCTATAAAGCTTTATACCTAATATATAGAAAGCCTCTCCCAAATATTTCATGAAGAAATTCTTACTAAGGTATCTTCTGACTGACTATAACATACCAATATCGTTTCTGATAATAAGTATGTCATCCACATAGAGAACCAAGAAGTCTACCATACTTTCACTATTATTTTTATACATATATGATTCCTCTTCGTTCTTGATGAAACCAGACCCTTTTATTACCTATCAAAACAAAGATTCTAACTTTGAGAAACCTGTTTAAGTTTATTAATAGACTTCTTTAGTTTGCATACTAGATCAGAAGTTTGTCTGGATGTAAAACCTTCAGGTTGTTTCATATAGATCTCTTATTCAATATATCCATTTAGGAATACTGTTTTTACATCCATTTTCTAAATTTTATAATCATAATATGCAACAATTGCCAATAAAATTTGAATTGACTTAAGCACTGCTATTGGTGAGAAGGGTTTTCCTTATAATCAATTCCAGATCATTGAGTATAACCTTTTGCAGCTAGACGGGCTTTAAAAGTGTCTACTTTTTCATCGGTCCACGCTTTCACTTGTAAATTTATTTACAATAAATAGGAACAATTCATTCAAAAAGCTGAATCAAGTCCCAAACTTGATTTTAATGCATTGAGTCAATTTCAGATTTCATTGCCTTTTTTCATTTTTCTGAATCGATGTCTAACATCACTTCTTTATAAGTCAAAGAATCATTTTCTTCAACTAAGAAAAACATCAAAAGCACCTTTAAGCATAGAACCATACCTTTTAGGTGGTCTCGTTATTCTTTTCAACCCACGTAGAGGGTATGTCAAAGGTACTCTACTCGATTGAGCTTGAGGTTCTATCATTGGTTCATTTAAATCTTGATTGAGTTCATCTAATTCAATCTTTCTACAATCTCTATGATATATAAGAAACTATTTCTCTAGAAAAGTGAAATTTCAAGAAACAAACACATTTCGTTCTTCAGGATCATAGAACTGGTACCCCATTTAATTCTTAGGATATTAACTAAATCGATACTTGTATCCTTTAGGTGCAAGTTTATCCTGTTGTGTAGCTTTTACCTAAGTAGGACATTCCCAAATCTTAACAAATTTAAGACTCAATTTCCTTCCATTCCATATCTCATAAAGACTAGAAGGAACAATTTTTTATGGAACTCTATTCAATATATGAGTAGCAGTTTCTAGAGCATAGCCTCACAGATATTCAAGAAGATTGGTGAAGCTCATCATCTGTCGGACTATATCTAATAAAGTCTAATTCCTCATATCTGAAATACCATTGTGTTATGGAATACCTGGAGGACTATACTGAGTGAGAATCTCATTCTCCTTTAAATAATTTGAAAATTCATTGCTCATTTATTCACCACTTCGATCTAATTGAATGCACTTGATATATTTTTTGGTTTGTTTCTCTACTTCAAGTTGAAACTCTTTGAACTTTTCAAAATTTTCTAACTTATGTTTTATAAGAAACACGTATTCAAATTATGATAGATCATTGATAAAGATAATGAAGTATCAAAAATCACCAATTGCAGTGTGATTCATTGGACTAGATACATTACTATATACAAGTTCTAATAAATCAGTGGCGCAGTGTCCAACACCAATAAATGGAGCTTTGGTCATTTTTTGTTAAATACAAGATTTACAAACTAGTTAAGGTTCTATGATCAGATCAGGTATTTGACCATCGTTAACAAGACAGGTTAGGTGTCTCACACCTATATGATCTAATCTTATATGCCATAATTTAGTATCATTTAAAGTTCCCGAGTTATTATTAGCATTCATCTGTACATTCATAACATTTTCTGTTGTATCTAATATATAATGGCCATCAAACAACTGACATTTAGCTAATAAAATATCATCTATAATATACAAACATAAGGAACGATTTTGAACATACATATAATATCCCTCACAGTCCAATACAGTAATGGAAATAATTTACCAGATAATGTTTAGCACATAATAATAATTATTTAATACAATAATTTTATTACCTGAAAGAAGTAAATTAAAACGTCCAATAACCTCGACCTACAAAAAATCTTCATTTTCAGCATGAAACTTTACTTCTCCAGGCTGTAACATTCTAACTTCCTTGAGACCCTACAACATATTGCAAATGTGAAAAGGACAAGCAGTACCTAATACCAAGCCAGTACTAGCATCAAATGCTAAAGAAATGTCAATAATAGTTAAGTTCATACTTGAGAGTGTCTTCTTCATGGTGGTGAGGTATTTTTGGTAATTATGCTTCTAATGCCCATCCTCACTGCAATAGAAAAATTTTGGGTTACTTGAAGCTATTTTATCTTCACAAGACAAAAAAAAGATGTTAGCGGAACATTTCAATCACTAATAAATAACATTTTAGATTATAGGTATAACAATTATACATTTTTAATCTAAAAATGCATTCTTACTATTTTACATAATCCCTTCAATCTCTTAAACGGGAAAATGATAGTTTTTAAATTCTTTAAACTATACAATGAAAAGTGGATCTCATTTGAATTTTACTCTAGCCTCACGCTATAGCAATATTGGCCTTTGTAAATCTAAAAAGTAGATAACGTTTGTCAATTACATCTCATGCAACTCTTACCACTGATCCTAAATACACCTTATCCTTATGCTGTATTAATATTGGATAAGTGTATTCTAAATTAACTTGTCAATCATCAAATATATGCTACCAGTATAACCCTTACACTGTAGCAATATTAGGTAATATGATCGCATATATTTGATTCATCTCATGTTTATCTGGCATAACCCTAATCACCCAGACCAATCTCTTATGCTGTAGCAATATTGGGAAAAACCAAAGTGAACCATCTAATACCGTATTGACAAGACAGATCATTGTATAATATTATCTCATGATACAATATTATTTAATCTGATTTAGAGAGATTTATTAAATACATTCTCATATCATAAAAATGATTAAATTAGATCATTAATTTAAATTTCACATAAACACAACTAACTACCACCAATTGAGCTGTTATTGTGATTATTCGTGTATATGAATGATCAAATCATGTTATGACAATTATAGAAGCATAATACAATAACAAAATAAGTCAAAACATGATAAAATATAAAATTTTAAAATAATTCAGCAACAGTGCCGGACGCCGTGGCACCTAACACCTGGCACTACAACACTCAAGTCAATGAGTGGTACCCTGGAGCCTACAAGCTAGTGCTGCGGTGCTGGACACAGTCACCATACCCGGTGTCCAAAAAATAAAATTTTCTTGTTCTAGCACCTAATATTTCTCATGCTTATCATGTCCAAACATCATATAATCAATTCCAAACATCAACATGTTGACAAAATCACAAAATAAAATCATGTTTAATTTTAAACATCACCATGTTTTAAATCAAACATCATCATGTTGTTCAATAATACAACATCTACATGTTAAATATTCAACAACATCAAACATCACACACTAAATTAGCATGCTCTGATACCATTTGTTAAGTAGATATGTGATGTGTAGAGTGCATGTATAATTTTAAAATTTTATACATGCAGCGGAAGTATCTCATACAATATACATATATACATAACATAGCATAATCAAACACATATATCTCATATATCTTCATATGTTTCATTTAAATAAATTGTAAGAAAGTAAACCTACTAGGAATTAAGGTAGCTTTCTAATTCTTCAAGAAGTCCAATCTCTAAGTCTTGAGCTCATTTTGAAGCGTGCTGTTGCACAAATTTCCAGCAACAAAATGTTTTAACACTTAAAGCATTTTGATCTATTTGTATTTATTTCTTATGAGAGATGAGAGGTATAGAATGTTTTTGGTTCTTTTTTGTTCCTACACAACCTTTTGCAAGAATACTTAGAAAAAGACTTAGCCAAAAAATTTCTCCCTATTCTCTTCCTCTCTAAGTGACCGAATATGCATACATTGAATGAATTGAATTCATTCAATTTTTGTTTCAATTTTATAATGCTTTTCATAGCCTACCATTAAACATTATTGGTCATTTCATTGCATTATCTTATGCAATACATTTGACTAATGACCATCAAATATTTCTTTACCTAATGTTGAAATATCTTTAATTATTTTAAGTAATCAATGGCTAACATCAAGGCCCCTCATTAGGTAAATGATACAATTGTCATAATTGATGTTTATCCCTTTATGATAATAATAAAAAATTAATTTTACATTGATTATTCAAAAACTATTTTTTGAATAATTACTTTTACCTTACTTATTTTTACTAGTAAGGTAAATGGGTAATTTCAAGGTAAAAATAATTTATGCACGATATTGTTCCATTTTTCAACATCCTATTAGTTAACAACTCTTGTCAATCAATCATGTGATGTACTTAACATTAAGTCTTGACAAATACACATCCTGAGGAACCCTTGAAATATATTTTCAATTTGTTGAAATTTCTTGAATTGAACTGTTCAATCCAATATACTGCCTCGATACACAATGAGTACACTTCATATTGTGAAACTCTCTAGGTCTACGCCAGATTTGTCATGTGGAACTTGTCCATACGTTCATAAACAATATCCCACACACATGTTACGGATATTACAAAATGACACTTTAGAGTTGAGGTTATAACATATTCGTATAATCACTCAATCATATATATCCTGATAGAGCTGAGATATAAATCAACACCATAAAGTCTCTATATGCTCGACTATAAACTTATCTCTAGATTTGTATTTCAATAAATAATATCTGCAAACACTTTTGTGATATTATTTATCCTTAGAATAAAACTCATTTCCCGAGTATAATTACTTATAGCCAAAAGACTTTTTGAAACAAAATCTTAAAGCATTAGGATATATTAATCACCAAAATGAGCCGATGGATCCCATATTTACGCACACCAGACTCCATGAGCATTAGATCTTACCCAGTGACACACAGCGGTCAGACCATGAAAGGTTTCTGACATGTATGAAACCAAAGTATGGTGGATCACTCACAAGCCCACCGTAGCGCTCAGGTCAAAGGACCACGAATACTACTCAACTTGAGAAGATCTTTTATTGATGGCTATATGAGATGTCTATTGGAGGTCTCCGTGAGTGTATTCAGTACTTAGTCATAATTGAATGCTAATATCTTTATACGCGCTTCTACTAAACTTATAGTCTGTTAAGACTAACCATCTGGACCATCCAAATATAGACATACACTGATCTATATATAATAAGGTCTTTACCAACAGACCTACGTCAGTGAAGATAGATCAGGAACATAGTGTTTGAGAACATAACGATATTTCTTAGCACAATTTGTAACTCTTTTCAATTATGTCATTACTAATATATTCTCAAGTCTTTGTCCTATTTCAGACAAGGCTCTAACTCTTATAACCTGGTAACTTTTATCAGTGCTAACTCTTAGTATTTATAACTCTCAGCGTTGCTAATTCTTAACACTATTCAAAACTTTTTTAAACCAGATCTGAACTCTTTCAGATTATACAATGTCTAAAATGTTACAAGCATCTTACCATGTATAACATATAATTAGCGATTTAATGAAATGATAATAATATAAATATAAAACAAATATTCATACACAAAAGAATGGCACGTAAGCACAAATCCCAATAAGTAGGTTATAAGAGTCACCAAAATTCTAAGAGTCAGAAGCCGTATCTGAAATGGGACAAAGGCTTGAGAGTATATTAGTAATGACATAGTTACAAAGAGTTACATTAGGAGCTAGGAAATGTCATTGTGTAAGTATATATCAAACATTATGTTACTAATCTATGTTCACTAATGAGGGTCTATCAATAAATTACTATTATATAGATCAGTGTATGTTTATATCTGCATGGTACAGATGGTTATTCTTAGCTGACCATAAGCTTAGAGCTTGTATATGCAAACGGGTATCCAGTTGGACTAGATATTGAACAGACTCACGAGGACCCCAATAGATATCCTATGAAGCCGTTAAATGAAGATCCTCTCTAGTTTAGTAGTATTTATAGTCATTTGACCTGAGCACCATGGTGGACTTGTGAGTGATCCATATACTTTGGTTCCACATATGTCAAAAACAATTTCATGGTTTGACTGCTATGTGTCATTGGGTATGGTTTGATGCTCATGAAGTTTGGTGTATGTAGATACGAGATCAGTCAGTTTACATAGGTAAGTTGTATATCCGATGCTCTAAGATTTTATTTTATAAAGTCTTGTGGCCACAAGCATAAATCCGGGAAAAGATTTTTTTCACAGGGTTAAAGAATATCGTAAAAGAATTTGTGTATATTGTTTATCGAAATACAAATCTGGAGATCAGTTCAAGGATAAGCTTACAGGGATTTGACGGTGCTAATCTATCACCCCACACATCCATGATATATATGATAGAAAGACTATACGTATGTATTGTGGCCTTAACTTGTATGGTCTAACACACTAATTTGTAATATCTGTAACTTGTGCGTAGGGCATCTATTACGGACTCATGGAATAATTCCATTTGATAAATCGGGTGTAGGCCTATGGAGTCCTGCAATATAAAATGTATTTGTTGTGCACTTGGGCAACGTGCCATATTGAATGGCTCAATACAGTAAAATTCAACAATTACTATAGTTAAGTTAATTAAAGTATATGGTTAAATAGTAGAACCCACTTTAGGTTAACTTGATAATCTAGTAAGGATATAAAAGTAATTTCACTTAATGATTATTTAATTGTTAAATAATTAAAATAAATATTTATTTATTTAATTGTTAAATAAATAATTTAACTTAACTATGATTAAAAGTTAACCATATAGTTAAATTAATTAGATATTAACCTTACTTAATAGTTAAGCAATGGTTAACCTAACTATGATTAAGTTAGTTAACTAGAGTTAGGTTAGTTAGATATTTGCTAACTAAAGTTAAGTTAGTTATAACTCAACTAAGGTTAAAAGTTAACTTTGGTTAAGTTAAATATCTAAATTCAAGTGAAACTAAAATCAAATGCATGTTGTTAATTAAATGTATTTAGTTTATATTAGTAAAATGAATCAATTTTATTGGTTAAGTGTTTTAGAATGGCCGGCAAATTTTAGAGAGAATTTGAGAATCAAAGTTATAATGTTTTCAATAGTTGAAAACATAATCTATTTATCATCTTCTCTAATTAATGTTAACTATTAAAATATTAATTAAATTTATTTTTGTTCAAGAATTGAATAAATAAAAAACAAATTTAACTAAGTTAAAGAGTTTAACTTTGAATTAAATTTAAGAGTTAAACTAATTGCTGGATTAATATACTGCCATTCTAAACAATGAAACTCACCATTGTTGATTGTTAGAATTAGCAAAGTTTAAATTTCAGGTGGACTTCAAGCAATTTTAATCCAAAGACTTTATGAGTTAAATTCTCAATCTTGTATATTAATTTAATTAATGTATAATAACTGTGTTTATTATTAGTTTTTAGACTTCCTCTTTGTAAATATTTATGTATGTGATGCATATTTTTTATAATGAACACATCCCACATGCATGCACAATTTATTCTTCAACACCCAACAACTGTATCAGAGCAATTTTATGTGTGTTTTGGGTATTTTTAGTGTTGGCTAAATGTTGGCTATATTGTAGGACAAGTTCCAGGACTGTGGTAGTGCATTTCAAGTGTTGAAAACACAAAATTGGTGAAACTAGTAGCTGAAACGCCACAACACTCATGTCCGGCGCTGCAGCATTCATAATGAACATTGCGGCACTGGATGTCTAACGTCTCGGTGATAGAGGCACTACTTCTAGCTCCCCAGTACTGAGAATGTTGAAGCCCTAGCACTGCAGCGCTAAAAGATCAACGATGTGGCGTTGGCACTAAAAAAAAAAAAAGAAAAGTAAAAATATTTTTTATTTTTGCATGTGAAGGGTTTATGAGATGCAATAATAAGAGTTATTAGTCTGCATGATAAATTGAGAGTATTATTTTTTTGTTGTTGGTAACCACAATGAGAGCTCTACTGGTGGGGGTTTCTATGTTTATACAAAAATAAATAATTAATTGAAAATATCCTTCTCATATGATGAGAGCATATTTTGTATTCGACCAAAAAAAAGAAAACCTTTTTTGTCTATGAGGATTGATATAATTAAATTTATAGTAACATCATATCCTTCTTTTTTTTTCTTTAGCAGTTTTTGTTACCACAAATGGTATTCTTTTAGAAATTGTCTAACTCAAAAACCTGGTAGATGTTGATATTACGAAATTCATAACGTAGTGGAATAGAAAACAAAAATTATTTTTATTTTCATCATATAAAAACACTTTTTATCTTAGAATTTTATGAATATATAGATTTGATATTTAAAATAAATAAAAATCAAGAACATATCTTGAATCCATGTTAGGTTTTCTTCTATTAAAGAATTTCAAACCAAATCTCTTATACTATAGTGAGAGAAAGAGTGGGTTTCCAATTTTTTCTTCTAAAGAAAAATTAGGTATTTTATGTTTTTCTTTTGCGTTAGTGTGTCTTTTGTTTTCCTTTCTCTTCATTTTATAATACTCTAATTAAAATAAACCCTTTTATTTTTAATTAAGTAATTTTAATTAATAACATTTATTAATTAAAATCAAACAAATATCTCCCTAATTTTAGAGAGAAGGAAAGGTGAGCCAAGAGCGACAGTCTCTCTTTGGCTCACGTGTAACACCAAAAATTAATTTTTGGTGTTACACAACTTCCAAATTTATTTAATTTTTGAAAAATTAATTTTAGAAATTAATTTTTCATAGAAGGAAAATATAAAAGAGATCATCTCTTCTCTTTATTAAGAGAGATACAATGAGAAAAAAAAATCTCTTTGATGATTTCAAAAATCATCATTCAGATTTTATATATTAATTAAATATTTTATTTTTAGATAACATATTATTTCTAAAATTAATTAATTTTATAATTAGAACACAACTATTATGTAATTACATAATTTATTTATTTTATTGTTCATTGTAATAACTTTAAAAGTGGTATTGGGAATCCATGAACCTACAATTTCAAGTTCCAATAAATTTTGAATAATTAATTACACTCTTTAATTAATTATTCAATTTATAAATTCCAGTGTTATTTCACTAGAAACCTGAAATCACACTCTTAAAATTACAGATATAATTTACTTAAAAAATTTAGAGTAGTCCATTGATTTAAGTTTTATATAATTATATTATATAAAAGTATTTCCACCATAATGTAATTACAATAGTGATTCGGATAAAATCATCAAATTCTCAATGTATGTGGACCGTACTAGTAATATTTAATTAAAGTTTTCAAATTTTAATTAATTTATTATAGACTTTTTCTATTTATTATCTATAACTTTAATATGATTGTATATATTAATTATATACTAAAGTTATGGTCATTTAAATAAAAAAGAGATTTTATGATATTTACGACATAAAATTATAAACACTTTTTAAGAACAAAATTACAACTTTATTAATGTTTTTTTAAAAAAACAATAGAAGTACATGCTCTTAGGGCAATATCCATAACAGTAAATTTACTTCAATTATTTTCTTTACAAAGAAAAACCTTGAAGTATCTTTTGGTATTTATAATTTGATGGTTAATTTCAAAATAAATGTAGTGGCAAGAATTTATAGTAATATGATATATGAAATTTTCTCTTATTCGAAAAAGTCTATCATACATAAGAACAATAATACAATTATTTAAGAATATTATAATATGTATATTTTTATTTATTATAACTATTAATTTATTTATTAATTTTAAAAATAAATGCATACTTGGCCAAATAATATTGAACTATTGTACGAATAATGTGCTACAAAGTTATATCATTTAGGGTTCCAACAGGAAGTTGCCTCGTCAAAACTCTGAACACTACAAGAACATAAAATGCGAATATAACTACTAAAACATCGGTGTTCGTTATCAGCGTATCTTTACTGTTACCCTACTTGTAACAAATCGAGCACTCTCATTTTGTCACATATGGATCATGATCATTTACAGATAATTAAATCTAAAAGATTGATTTGAGCATTAATTAATTGTTTGTGTGCAAATCAGAGACAAATGGAGGGACTTTGCTCTTGGAAACATGCAGCAGTAGAAGTGATAATAGTGGTGGGTATATTGAGTTTGGTGAGAATAACAGAAGGGATAAGATTTGAGATTGATAGAGAAGAGTGTTTGTCATATAATGTTGAATATGAAGGAGACATTCTTCATCTCTCCTTTGTTGTTATTAAGATTGAATCTCCATGGCTTGCAATTGACAGTGGAGTTGATCTTGTTGTATGTTTTCATTCTTTTCGTTTTTGTTTTTGTGTTTGTGTTTTTTTTTGCTCCCAAAATCTGATGGTAACACAATTTTGGTTGAGATTATATCAGATAAAGGGACCTTCTGGTGAACATATTCACGCTTTTCATGACAAAACCAGCGAAAAGCACGAGTTTGTGGTGCAAAAGAGAGGGGTTTATCGTTTTTGTTTCACCAACAAATCTGTTTTTCATGAAACTATTGATTTTGATGTACATGTTGCTCACTTTGCACACAATGATCAGCATGCCAGAGATGGTGAGACCAACATTAATTCCTTTTTTTTATATGTTTTTCTCGAATAATTGCTAGTTACCTTCTGAGATTTAGCGTAATTATCACTTTTTCTTCTAACATTTCAAAAATCTGTTGCCCTTTCTCGATAGCTGATCAGTCACTCTAAAAAGTCATTTTAAAGCTTTCATGTCCTGACCAATTAAGAGGCATCGAAGTATTTTTTTTAAATGTTTGGAAAAAAAAAGTGATAATTATTCAATAATTTAGAGAGGTAACTGACAATTTTCCTTGATTCCGACTCTTCCATTTGTTCCCGTTGAGAAATAACTGCTCATTAATGATTTTTATGAATGTCTATACAGAGCACATTGGACCCTTGCTGGAGCAGATAGAAAAGCTAGAGGATGCACTTTCTAGCATTCAGTTTGAACAGCACTGGTTAGATGCTCAGACTGACCGCCAGGCATTAGGTAAATGTTCAGTATCTAATTCTTTTCCACGTTTCATATGCTTTTACTGGGATATATTTCTTGTTAAACTAGAGCAAGTGATGTAGTCAAGTAACCCTAACCTCTATTTTCCATTTTGGATTTTCATATTTTATGTTTTCTTTTTTTTCTTTAGGGTTTAGTTTTCTTATTTTAGGTAGATTATATTTCCTTTTCAAATAAAGGTTTAATATTTTCTTTAAGCACAAGATAAAGACTAATATAAGTACACTTATAATCCATTGTTTTGAATACAACTCAGTAACATAATTCATATTCTTTCTCAAAATTGAGAGTGATTTTTCTCGAGAATTCAAACTGCTAAATGAACTTAGTATCAATAATGCTCTGCATTGGTATCAGAGTGCAATTCTATGCTAGGCACAACTCCTACACCAAAATGTTAGCCTAAAACTTTCAATATTCAACAACATTAAATTCAAGATTTGATATTTCTATTTACAACACGAGTTTCAAGAGTTTAAAATTCATACCTTAACTTGTAGTCATCAGAAAATATTTTTTATTAGCAAAAAATTGGACAATATTTTCTTTTGGTCTTCTTGCAAAAATAAGTTTGAAAAAGGAAGAAGAAAAAGATAGGAGAGAGAGAAGTTACTACCCTTTACCCTATTGGTCAAAAGTGTTATCTCAATGAGCTAGCTCCACATTGTATGGGACGAGGGTAGAAACTTTCTCCTATAAAAAACAATAATACCCATTCTATTATAGGTATCCAATAATGTCTACCAAATGGTTATATTTGTCCAAATATACTACTAGATATGGGTATACTAAAATGACTTATTAATAATATAGTGATCATTAACTAAATAAGTTTACCAAAAATACTTCAAGTAATTTAACATCAATCATGTGATAATCTAGCTTTATTAAACAAGAATAGGAATTATTATGTCAATCGACCAAAATAGTGAGAATAATCCAAAAATCTCCCTCTTGGATGACACAAGTCATTCTAATAAAATAAAGTTTATATCTACTAGGCCATATGTGACTTCATCAAAAGATGTCAAATGTGAGCATAACACTTAAGACAAAATAATGTCCAAAATGTGTTTATAAGCATCAAGTCACATAGGCACTGACAAGATACTCTACATGCAAGTATATAATATCTATATAAAGGATTAGAAAAACATAATTGCTCTTACTAATTCTTAGATATATATACTGATCAACAATATTCTATTGGAAACTGCAAGAGGTGACGATCTTATTACACTTCAAATACCATTATCTGAATGCTTGTATAAGCCAATAAATTGACTTCTTAAGCTTGCGTACCATGTGTTCTTTGACAAATTCAACAAATCCATTAAGTTGCACCATATACATGTCTTCAGACAATCTTTTATTAAGGAAAGTTGCCTTGATGTCCATCTGATGTAGCTCTAAATTAATATGAGGTATTAATGACATAATAATTCTAAATGAGTCCTTGGTAAAAATGGGTGAGAAGATTTCATTATAGTCAACATCTATTCTCTAATTAAAGCCCTTAGTTACGAGTTTGGTACATTTCTACGTGACCCATAGCATCTCTTTTGGTTTTAAAATGCAACCAATTTGCTTACATCCATCTAGCAATTTAATCAAAGCCTAAATATCATTATAACACATGGATGTCATCTCATTATGCTTAACACGTATCCAAGATGAGAATTCAGGACTACTGATTACCTCTTAAATTATAATAGGATATGAGAACATGCCAATATCAAACTCATGTTCCTGCAAGTAGACAACATAATTATTTGAAATTACAAGTCTTTTGATCCTATTAGATCTCTTTAATGTCATATTATCAGTATTATCCTTTGTAGCCATGCCCTCTAAATTATGATAAGACTCAAATTGAGGAGAAACAATATCATAATCAACATATGGTGATTCCATTATAGGAGCAAAAAATAATAGGATATGCAAAATCATATAATCTTATCTCAAGGTAATATTGTGAGACTCGAAACTCCCACTGTTATGGTCATCTTCAAAATAAATGGTACAATCATACTTAATGATTCTAGTAGTATATGAAGGACAATAAAATGTAAAGCCTATTGAGCTTGTAAAATAGCCAATAAAATGATCACTAACAATTTTTGGATCAAGTTTTCTTGATTGTAGATCATAAGGTCCCATTTTTGCTCTACAACCCTAACAAAAAAAAAGACGTAAGTTGGGTTTCTTACCTGACCATTATTCATAAGGATTTTTAGACACTAATTTATGGGATAATTTGTTTAGAATGTAAGCTGTAGTCCTTAAAAGCCTCATCCTCTAGAAAATCATGTAAAGTGAAGTTACTTCACATACACCGTACCATGTCCAAAAGGGTACATTTCCTACATTCTATTCAGAAGTCTCAACATAGTATACTGAGCTATTATATCACATTCTTGGAGAAATATAGCAAAAGGTTCAAGACTATATGCAGTTTCTTCATATTGCCCATAACATTCACCACCTCTATCAAATCTTACTACTTTAATCTTCTTCCCTTTTTAAAGCTCCATTATAGCCTTAAAAACTTTAAAGGCATTCAATGAATTAAATGTTTTAGTAAGAAGCTCAACATGACTATAAAGAGAAAAGTCATCTATAAATGTGATAATGTATCTATTACCCCCAATAGCAGCAAATAAGGTTGGGCAAGGTTTAGTTTGGTCCAATTTTTATCGAAACCAAACCAAATTAATCTGGTTTGATTCTTTAAAATAAACTTGAACCAATTTTTTTAAAGGGTAAAAACCGAACCAAACCAAACTAGTTTTTTCGATTCGGTTTGATTTTTTTAATTTTTAGAATTAAAATTTAAAAAAATTAAGAAATGCCAAAGATGAGAATCAAACCTACATCCACAAATTAATCAATTTCTGTCTATTACTAACTAAGCCAAAATGGCTTTTAATATTAAATACAATCAAAAATATTCACCACTTTCATATATTAACAATTAAAAAAAAAACACAACAACACAAGTGGAGAATCAAACTAATGCCCACAACTCAATGAATTTAAGTGCCTTACCACCTGAGCCAAGATGACTTTTAAACTTAAATGCAATCAAGTATTTTATATTCTAATAATTAAAAAAAATCCTACCAACACACATGTGAGGAATAGAACCTGTGACATAAATATAAGCAAAATATTTACTTTTCTAGTTGAGCCAAAGATAGATTTTGATTCATAATACATTTAACTTTAATTTATTTGAACTTTAAAAATATTAATAATTAAAATTCAAAACACAAAACACGAAAATCGAACTCTAACTTAAAAGGAAAATATTAGCATCTTACCAATTAAGCCATAACACATTTTTAAACAAAGGTGCACTAAATTTTATTATATTTAATATTTAACATATTAATAATTTAAAAATGACAACATTTGGATTCAAACCATGGGCACGCAAAAGAAATAAACACAACCTACTAACTAAGCAATAACTAATTGCGACACTAAAGCATAATTATTTTATTTTATACTTTAATTATTAAATATTAATAATTAAAAAATTGGTTTTTCGGTTCGGTTTCAATTTTCACCTAAACTGAACCGAATACAGATTGAATTTTTAGGTCTTTTATATTTTATAACCGATCGGGTCGGGTCGGGTGGGTTCGGTTCAGACCAATTTTTTGGTTCTCAATTTTTTTTCCACCCTTAGCAACAGGAATAAATGGCCCACAGATATTAGTATGTATTAGGTCGGTTCGGTTCCAACCGATTTTTTGATTCTCAATTTTTTTTCCCACCCTCAGCAGTGAGAATAAATGGTCCATAGATATCAATATGTATTAACTCCAAACCTCTTGACTTCTTCTAGGTTTATCTCTCATAGTTTTAGTATTAAGCTTACTTTGACACAATCAATACATGTGTCAAAGTTAGAGAAGTCTAAGTTATGGAGAATACCATCTCTAATGAGCATTTTCATCATCTATATTGAAATATGGTCCAAACACTTATGCCACAGTATAAAGGAATTCTAATTCATTCTCCCACATTTGCAGCAAACAACATTCATAACATAAGCATTGGAAGAAAATTGACCCACATCAAGAGATAAATCAATCATGTACAAGCAATCACATAGAGTGTTAAAACTAACAAGCATGAAATCATAAAATAAATATACTTTTCTATCACCAAAAATGAAAAGTATAGCCAGCTTTATCTAATATAAATGTAGTTATCAAGTTTTTTCTAATAGATGGAATATAAGTTGCATCTAATAAATCAATAAAGAAGCCAGAGGCCAAGTGTAGTATGATAACTCTCATGCGTTCAACTTTAGCTTTCACTTCATTGCTCATATTCATAATTAGCTCCTCTTCATTGGGTTCCCTACTACTTTTGAAAAGGAATTCATAATATTAATAGCCGCATCAGTATCCAACCATAAAGTATTAGAAGGAATATTAACAAGGTTGAACTCATATATCATAAAGGCAAAAGAAATGCATTTCTTTTCTAACCATGCCTTAAATTTATTGCAGTCCAGTCTCTTATGCCTATGCTTGTGATAAAATAAGCACTTTCTCTTGAATCCCTTTAAATTAGGTCTAGTAGCGGTGGTAATATTAGATTGTAAATCATTCTTTATAAATCTTGTCCTTTTAAAGGACTTATTTCTAACCTTTGAGAGATTCTTCTTTATACTTCCACCATTTTGGGTAACCATCATGGCATTGTAAGACTGATCTTTCCTCAAAGTTTCCTCCTCTTAAACTACATAAGTTATCATTTCATTAAGATTCCATTCTTCCTTTTGGGTGTTATAATTACTTTTTAAATTAACAAATTGAGACGTAAACGATTTAAGAATCCTATAAATAATGAAATCATCTGCTAATGCAATACCCATATCTTTCAATCTCTTATCACTCTCAAAATATGTTCTCTGACCCCAGAAATGCCATCATATTCAGTATAAGAAAACAACCATACGTAGTAGCTTTATCAGCCTTACCAATTTTCTTAAAGCTTCTCTCAACGACATTCAAAAAATCATTGGCAAGAAATAATGTTACTCTAAATTGATCTATCGATGGTGTACTATATTACATTAAGATACACCCTATTAGAATGATCACACACCTTTCAGTATGTTTTCTTAGCACCATTATTTTCATCCATGAGCTTAGAGGGGAATCTTCCTCAATGTTAAGTCCTTATCCATGAGTGACAGATAAACTATAATGAATTCACATCAATTCTTATAATTAATCCTAGTCAAAGTCTTAATAGAGGCAAAGTGGAGAGATAACAAAGCATCAACAACTAAGGAATTAACAACAATATTAGTAAGCATATGAAACAAATCATGCAATTAATATGATTCATGTGCTTTTCAAATGTCTCTCCAACATTAATCATATATTGGAGCTTGTCAAAATATGGAAAAACTTCAACTTTAAATAAAGCAGACTAGTTGAATACAAAACTAATAACGATTTGTCACCGACATGGTAACTAGGTCACTCAATGCTTAATATCAAACTAATCTCTTTACTAATCCAAGCATCCTACCAAGTAATAATTTTCAGACAGGTCATCACCCGTATAAAGCTCAGTAGAAGTCATAATCTATAATACAAAGTTAAGTATTTATTAAAAATAGGCATAACATTACAAAACAAAGTCGAAAAATTTATTATGATTAGTCCCACGATAGGTGAATACACAGCTACTCTAAATTTTGGTTCTTAACAATTAATAATGTTATATATGTTTACAGGCAAAGGTCATATATATCCCAATATTATAAGCTAAATGACACTTTTACCCTATTAAAAAATTTTAATACTCAAATTTGCCTCAATCAGTCACTTTTTATTGTCTATTTAGATGAAAATTCTACTTTTAATAATTATTTATCATTTCGCCCTATTATTAGCAGACTTTGAAAAAAGTTGGGTAGTAAAAATAGTAAAATTTTATATCATTAGACACTATTTTTTTTTTATCTATATAATAATGTGGTCATTTTTTTTATTAGAAAAAGATAAAAAAATGGTCAAATTTGGTGGAGATGGGTGGCCGTCATCGCCACCCATCGTCAAATCAGGGGAGAGGGACTTGCACCATCCCCACCTGTTGATAGATCAGCCGTCAATCTATCTAATGATGTAAATTTAATCATTTATTCTCATTGGAGTGTCGCCAAAAAGGGGTCGGCACCTCGCGGTTGGTCACCGTTTTCCGACGACACTCCGAGTCTTTTTTAATTTTTTTAAATTTTTTAGAAATTATTTAATAAAAATATAAATCAATTACATACTGACATGTCCAAGGTAACTAATCATATTATGACACGTGTTCTTTTATTAAAGTTTATATTTTAAATTATACTAAATTATATTATTTGATGATATTGCGCCACGTGTTTAAAAAAATAATAAATTGATAAGATTGTATCACGTGTCTAAAGTGTTATTTATTTCTATGATTAGATTATTTTCTTACTCTTCAACCATTAAAACTAAAGATAAAAGTTAACGGATCGAGGCAACATTAGGTATTTTAAATTTTATTAGAGCAAAATTATCAATAAGCCTAAAATATTAGGATAGAAATATTTTTTGCCCTATGTTTATCCCATAATGCTTAAAATAGTGGATAAACAAACAATAATATTGGCGGACTACAATGCCAACAAAACAAAAAAGTTAGGTCAAACTAAAAAATCAAAACTTTATAGGCTAATTTGAAAATATTAAAATATTTAGGTCACAGCGTAAATATAAAATATTTAGGGCTTGAATTATAATTAATCAAAAATATAATTTATAATTATAAAAAAATTTGGAATTAAAACACAATTAATTATAAATTGATGGGCCTACATGATATTTTTCAAAAATCTTACAAAAATTTGGCTTTTCTTCATAACCCATTATCAGAAACGCGGGTTCTTAACGGGGTATTTTATCCAGATTTTGGAGAAAATTTGTTTTTAGCATCCAAATTTTAAGAAAAAATTAAATATATGATATATATTAATAGATCAGTATAAATATATAATAGATCGAGCTATATGTTTAACGTAACAAAAGTGTATTTGTTTTAAAAATAAAATTTTAAGTCACCCAACACAATATGACAACATTCTTAGTTGTTGATAAAAATATTAATTCGACTCTTATATCAATTATTTACATAAAATTTTTAATATTTAACAACATTAAACCTAAGATGTAATATTTCTATTACAATACATGAGTTTCAAGAGTTAAGAATACATACATAAACTTAAACGCATTAGAATGCTTTTCATTAGCAAGAAATTGGACGGCCATTTCTTTAGATTTTTCTGCAAATATGAGCTTGAAAGAGGAAGAAGAAATAGATAGGACAGAGAGATGAGTTATTATCCTCTACCCTATTAATTAAAAAGTGTATCTCAATGAATTAGTTTCATATTATATAGGATGAGAGTATAAATCTCCTCTTATAAAAGAAATAATACTTATCTTATTATAAGTAATCAATAATATTTATTAAATAGTTATAATTGTTTAAATATACTATTAAATATAAGTGTACCAAAATAATTTATTAATAATATAATAAACACTAACTAAATACATCTAACGAAAAACACTCTTAATAATTCAACATCAGTTAGTTGGTAATTTAACATTATTGAATAAGAATAAAAATAATTATACAAACTTATTAAAATAGTGGGAATAATCCAACACAAAATCCAAAACCCCACCAACCACCATAATTTTCCATTCTTTTCATTATAAAAATCTATATAAAAAAAAACCTTATTGTTCATCTTTATTAAAAAAAATAGAAGAAGAAAGAAAATTAGTTCCCATATAACCGTAAAGAACTCCATCGTTGTAACTAACAACTACATTCCTACCACCGATCGACATCAACAGACCACAAAAACACAAAGAAAACCATATCCATAAAAAACAATTATGTCTCAAAAAAAAAAAAAAAACCGGTCACGCACACCTCATTCAATCTCATTGTTCTGCCACTCCCACCACCAATTGTTTCCATTAAAACACCCCTCACAAATAGTTGATCGAATCCTAATTATTTACACTATCTACACGCCACTGGCAACCACAATCGAAGCACCCCCTTTGCCACAAGCCACCACCTCTAAATATGTTGCCTTATGGCTTAATTTAAATAAAACAGTCACCACCATCACACTCACCAACCTCAACTCTCTAAGATCCATTAAACACCCATCTTTTTCCTGCTGCCGATAGTTAACATACAATAATGTCATTCACTTAGTTGTTTTTAATTTGTTTAAATAAATAAAAACGATAATCACTCATGAAGGAACTTCTTATTCAAGTTAGCAAGAGGAACTCTAAAAAAAACAAATGTTTGAGCAGATGCAGCAGCTTTACTAGGTATATGGTGTAAATTAGAAGCACCAAGAACATTGAATGTTGTAAAGATGACTCAAGGTAGAATTCTTATTACAAAGAATAGTTTTTAGATAAATAGGCCACACAAGAAGAGCGTCAGGACATACAAAAGAATGATTACCTTTTAGAGATGGATCCTTCATCTTTTCATGGACAACATTAAATATTTTTCTCGAGTGGTTATCCAATATTGATCGATTCTTTGAGTCCATAGAAGTTACTGAAGCAAACAATTTTAAGGTAATGTAAACAAACTTAAGTGCGCTAGTCTTGGTGGGATAATCTACAATCTTCTATAATATGACAAGGAAAAGGCAAGGTTTGAACATAGCGTCGCATGAAGCAACTATTGATGCAACGATTTTTGCCCTTTGACAATGAGCAAATTTTTATTCCAATCATACAATAATTTTCGCCACAGATCTAAATTCATTCAAGAGTATGCAGTTGAGTTTTAGAATAGTAAAGTGCAACAATCGTTGTGAGATGGAAGAATAAATTTTTGGACGATTCTTAGATGTTCTACGCTCTGAAATAAAAGAACAAGTTAGGATGTAGGCATGTTCAGTTAACTTAAAAGTAAAGAAGCAGATGGAAAAGAGGGAAGCTCGCAACAAAGAACTGATCCGTTCCTTCAATTCTACATGCTTATCAACACTAGCGCGTAATGAAAGGATTAATATAGACCGAAGAAAACCCCAATAAAGAATATTTGATGTATCAGCTCCATATTATAAGAAAAAACACATAGCATTAAAAAGAACAGTCAAATATTAGTAATCTCTATAAAGTCCCTTGAGGTGATAGATGTTAATGTTGTAAGAAGCCGAGACATATATCAAGTCAATTCTTGAACGAAACTATTGGCAAGTAAATGTAATAACCATTGCAGTAAAGCACAAAGATGATAAGGAATAATTCCACTATGGTGATGATAAGTTTGATGAAGATGAAGATCTAATTGAATGGACCCATGAAGACGGAGTATCTCTAATAGTATAAATTTTTTTGTATACACCAAGGAAGATGAGACTCAGCGGCATAACATCTTCAAGACTAGGTGCACAGTTAATCAAAGCGTATGTGATTTATAATTGACATGGTAGTAGTAAGAACATTGTTTCTAAGATCATAGATTATAAATCGCAATTAAAGACATAAAAACATCTATTTGCATATCATATTAGGATAAGGAATGTTGTAGAAACTAGTGTGACCAAGTAGTGTTGCATTCCATTCTTCATTGATAAATGCAAAGATGAAGTATTGTGCAATATTGTCACATAGACGCATGTTATATGCTAATTGGAAGAACACAACACATACATATTCTTCAAGGACAACAAAAAGATCATCATTGCCCCTTTGACATGAATTAGTTGCCTAATAGAGTTAAAAGCCAAAAAGTACACTTCTTTTTATACAAAAAAAGCAATTGTACCCTAGTACATAACCACTTTAGCCATTATTATTAGAATTTTGAGACATTTCCCGAGGAGTTACCTGTTAAATCGCCTCCTATGAGAAACACTCAACAATATATTAACCTTGTACTAAGGGACAGCCTTGCCAATTTACTGTATTACCATTTGAGCTGGAAGGATTATGAAATTCTACAGAAACAAGTAAATAACTTACTCAAGACAGATGGTCAGAGAAAGCATGAATCCACGTGTTATGCCAACTTTACTTACATCGGAGAAAGATGGAAGCTAGAGGATCTGTATAGACAATAGGGCTATTAATAAGATCACAGTGAAATATTGTTTCCCAATACCACAATTAGATGACAGGATAGTAGATCAAAGTTGTTATCTAATATTGACTTAAAGAGAAAATATCATCAAATATGTATTTGTCTCGATGATGAGTGAAAGACAACCTTTAAGATACGAAAAAGACTATAAGAATCGCTAGTCATACTTTTTGAACTTTCAAATGCATCTAACTCTTTCATGAGATTGATGAACCATGAATTTTGACCTTTTATCAATCAATATGTTGTTGTTTACTTTGATTATATCTTGATCTATAATTGTAGTAAAAAGGAGCATTTACAGCATTTGAGAGCAGTCTTTACAGCTTTACGAGATGACAAATTGTATGCCAATCTAAAGATGTGTAGCTTTATAGTCAATAACTTAGTTCATTTTGGTTTTTTCACGAGTGTTAAAGGCATCTAAGTTGATGAAGAAAAAGCAGAAGCTATACGTGAATGGCTGACACTTAAGACTATTGCGAATGTTTGAAGTTTCTATAGGCTTGCTACATTTTATTGGCATTTCATCAGAGATTTTAGAATCATCATCATTATTAGGGATGGGCATTTACAATTTGGTTTGAACTTTTTGGACAAAATTGAAAACTAAATCGAACCGGTCGATTTTAAGAAAATTCAACCAAGAATTGAATTAAGGAAGTGCTGAACCGAACTGATCTGATCCGGTTTGATTTAGTTCAACTCTCAATTTAGAATTTTGGCTTTAGATAAGCTCAAATTAGGTTCACTATGGGTATTGGATGGTTTGGTTCTATTCAGATCTCGGTTTTGGTTCTATTCTTAAGGTGCCACATGTATTTTTTTTTTAATTTTTTAAAATTATTTTCATGGTTCGATTCTCGGTTTGAAAGTTCGAAATCAAAAAACCAAACCAAATTTTTAGTTTTTCAAAATATGGAATTTAAAATTGAACCGGCTAAAGCACAATTAAACTACCAAGTTGGTTCGTTTTGGTTCACTCGATCCTGCCTGATTTTTTAGTTTTTAGCCTATCCCTAATCATCACTCCTCTTGCTAATCCTTTGAAACAAAGCCGTTAATTTGGTTTGATTAAATCAAGCAAAGCTGTGCAGTTTTAAAGGAAAGATTGACTTTTATGCCAATCCTTGCATTTCCTAACAAAATTTTAAAATTAATTATGATATTTCAAGTGTTAAAAAGTAGCTTTCTTCTTCAAGAAGAAAGGCCAATTTCATTTTTCAGCAAAAAGCTTAGGAAGCCAAGCAAAAGAGGTCTACCTATGAATAAGAGTTGTATATAGTTATTCATACACTACACATTGGGAGGCGTACCTGATACATATGGAATTTATCATGTACAGGGACCATCAAGCCCTCTCAAATTTATCAACACTTCATTTAAGCCAAATCTCATGCTTGGTAGATGGATAGTTTACATTCAACAATTTGTTTTCCCCCTCAAGCATAAGTTTAACGTAATTGAACACAGTAGTTGATGCTTTGAGTTGTTAAACTATTTTGCTGATGACTTTGAAGAGTGAGATTATTGGCTTTGCATACCGGAAGGATTTGTACGCTGAGGATGAGGTCTTCATAGAAGAATGGAGAAATGTATAACCGATATTTCACGTAAATTTTAAGGATATGATGGCTTTCTACTCTTTTGAAATCATTTGTGCATTCCGTAGGGTTTTTTAAGGGAGCATATAATTTGAGAGTTACACAGTGAAAGATTAGAAGTACATACAGGACATGATAGAAGCATCACAATAGCAAAAACTTAATATTATTGGTCACATCTCAAGCATGATATTGAGAAATTTATGAACCGTTGCTATATATGCCAAATAGCTAAGGGACATACGCAGAACACTAGTTTGTATACTCCTCTTCCTACTCTAGAAGCTCCTCAGGAAGATTTGTCTATAGATTTATTTTAGACTTTTATGTACTTAAATGCAAAGTGGACTTTAATTTTTGCAGTTTTTGATCAATTCACTAATATGGCACATTTTATTCCTTGCAAGAAGGCTTCAGATGCTAGACATATTGCCTAATTACTCATCTAAGAGGTTGTTCGTTTGCATAGATTACCTAGACTAATGTATCTAATAATGACAGTAAGTTCCTTAGTCACTTCTATCATAACTTATGGAAGACATGGGAAACATCATTACAATGCAGTTATACCTATTAGCCATAGACATATGGGTATACTAAGGTCGTTAATAACGCATTAGGAAATATTTTTTGAAGCTTAACTCAAGAAAATCCATGATAATGGAATTGTGCTCTTCCTCAAGTAGATTTGCTTACAATAATGTGTCATCTTTTGAGATTGTCTACATCTGCCCGCCTTTGTATACTTAGGATTTGGTTACTTTACCTAAGCAACCTGGCATGAGTATCATTGTTGATCATATAGTAGAAAAGTGACTAACAAATATGGTGAGGTTAAGAAGAAACTAAAATAAGTTGCTGACAAATATAATGCTAATACAGATAAACAAAGGTGATTCAAGACTTTTTCCTATAGGAGATCAAGTGATGGTTCCTTTGCATAAAAAGAAATGTTTTTTATTGGTGAATACAACAAGTTCAAGTAGAAAAAAATTGGACCAATTTGTTTTCTCTAGAAAATTAATTACAATGTCTATGTTGTTAATTGGACCAATTTGTTTTGAATATTTATGTCATTTCGAAGACTTTCAATATCCAAGTTCTTTTCGAGTATCATGGTCTTAAGCTGCTACTGTATGCCTAATACAACTCGAGGACAAGTTCTTTTAAAAGCAGAGAAATTAATGGAGTTAAGAAATCGTAGCCCTTATTTTTCTATTCTGTGTTTTTATATTTTATGTTTACTTATTTCTTTATGCTTCAATTTTATTATTTCTGGCATATTATATTTCTATTTCAAATTAGGGTTTACTATTTTCTTTAGGGACAAGAAAAACACTAGTATAAATAGGCCTATAATTCCTAATTTTGAACACAACTCAATAATACAATTTAGGTTCTTTCTTAATTAAGAGTTATTCTCTTCTTCTTTTTTTTTGTGATTTAAGATGTACGTTAAAACAAATTTAATATCGTTTCCATGCTAGATCAACGAATTTAATATCGTTTCATGCTAGATCAACAAGGCTCCTAAATTAACAATTACACTCATTTGTGCGAAGATTTCTAATCTTGATATAGTCTAAAAATAGTAACATTACAACGTATAAACTATTTCAAACAAACTAAAATAAAATGCGAGTATTTGCTTAATGAATACATACATGAAAGCAAGGATGGACTTTTATAGCAGGGTCGGGGCAGCATTCGCACGAATTCCCAAAACCCATAAAAGTTTTAATGGTTTTTAGCTATTTTCTTTTTAAAAATATGTGGTTTTACGTTTTGGTCTTTAATATTTTATTTTAAACACTAAAACTTTTACATAATTAAATTAAATTTAACCCTTTTGATTCTGAATCCCCTTAACATGAAAGTTACTCGAATAAATTGATCATGTGGCATTCATATAATAGTGTCATATTAGTCCATATAAAATATTTTTATGTCTAATATTACTTTTTTTTAAAAAAAAAAAAGAATTATTAACTCTTTGAATTAACGTGACTACAGTGAATGACAACATGAGTCAGAGAGCAATTCACAAAGCAATGTTTGAATCAGCTTTTCTCATTGCGGCCAGTCTCCTCCAAGTCTATCTTCTAAAGCGCTTGTTTGATCGGAAGCGGGGAGCAACTAGGGTTTAGAGAACTATGGACATTTATTTATTGTAATACTAATATTGTTTAAGTATTGATTACAAATTGCAATATTTTTTTTAACCTTTTTGTTAAATGTTTTGCTAGCTTAGCCCCACTCATTATTGAAACCAATTCAATGATAATTATATTTTTTAAGCTTAATTAATTACAGTATTTTCTTACTGTTGATGTTATTGTAGTTGTTAAGTGGCTTTTTTTGGGTTTTTTTTAAAACTATACATATTAATTTTAATGTGATAAACATGGTGTCGGGAGCAAGGATCTAAATTAAATACAAAAAAAGTGAACTGGACCAAAACGAACCCAAATTAATTTTATTTAATTAAGCTTTTGTTTGAGATAGTTTTAAAAACCTATTATTTTAACCCAATTCAATTTAATTAAATTTTGAGGCTTTAACTCAAATAGAAGTTAAAATCCTAATCAAACTACATGGTTTGGTTTGAATTTGATTTGGATTGTGGTTTGCAGGGTGGGTTGTTCACTCTAGTGACAAATGAATGATGATATCTATTTTATTTAAATAGTACTCTTAAGTTGCATTTGGCAAGTAAGATTTGATTGAATTTGATTGATAGGATAAGATTTGATTTAGTTAGATTGGATGACTTATATTTAGCATTATCTTATGTTTTGTGCACTATATGTTAGACAAAATTATATATGTAATTTCCTCTAATATAATTAAATTTACTTTTTAAATGTTAATTTATATTTAATTATAAAATATATAATTATTATATTCAAAAGAATGAACTTATAAATATATCCATCTGAAAAAAATATAATTTTAAATATTTTTAATAAATATTTTAAATACTAAACTATTATTTAAATATTAAATAATTTAAATAAAATTATTAAATAAGTTACCAATGTTCATGTTTATTATATACTGGTTATATTAATTACATATAATTATAGTTTTGTTATAATTACATTATTCATTATAACATTAGTATTTATGATTACTAAGTATTTTATCATAAAATTTTACTCCAAAAAGAACGGGATAAGTTAGTTCTAAAACTAAAAGAGAATTAGATATTATTATAGACTATTGTGTGGGCCTAAGATTACTAATTCTCTCCTAAGGGTTTGCTTTTTTTTTTTTTAAAGTCTCGTATCATTGTATATCATTAAGATATTATAATAAAGATCTTTGATGTATAAGATCAAAGGATTACAGGATAAGAGTAGAGTACATCTTAAGATCACCTGAGAACTTTTTTATAAAAGAGTATAAATCATATCCGTATTGTTATGAATAAACCAACAAAAAATACTGACATTTTTAAAGAAAGGAAAAACAGATCTCGCAAACGAGAGAAATACAGATCTCACAAGCGAGAGAAATACAGATCCCTATAAAAGGGAGAAATTATTAAACCGATTTTTCTAAAGAAACAACTAAACTCAACCACAAATACCCAATTATTAGATAAAGTCGGCAATGAAAACCAAGCAACCGATACAGTTTTTCGGTGATACCACTGTGAGCAAACGGACGGAGAAAAATTGTCAGAGAAAGATCAAAAACACTTACCAGAGGGCCCTAATTGGCCAAGGGGTCACTACACATTGGTCGGGTCGGGAAGACCCAGAAGGGTGTCATTGCCGAAGGTGGGGGCTGAGAGTGAACCAAAGAAATAAAAGGGACAGCAACCAGAAGATGTTCGGCAGAGGTCCGGTGAAAGTTGACTAGAAAATGGCCAAGGGGGCAAAGGCCGAAGGAGGCGCGCTGGTGTCGGCCCGAACCAGTGGGTCGTCATGAAGATCCACCCTGACAGAAAATGGCCGGCAAAAATAGTCGGCAGCCACCACCCTGTCGGAGACTCCACAGAAAGCGGAGAAAGCCAAAGACAGAGTAGCAGAAAACGATGAATATGAACCAGCTTAAAAGTGGCAGAACCATAAGGCAAATCACAGTGGCAAGTAATGCACAGCTCAGCCACTGTGAGAACAGCTGGTTCAGCAACCACATGCACAGGAGGTTGTTCTACAAATGTCATGACCGGGATAAGGCTATGGAGGGACTACAGGCCGACGGAGGAGCGGCTGATGGTCCTAAGACCAGTGAGTCGCAGCGAGGATCACCCGAATAGAAGGCTACCGGAGCGAGCAGGTTGACAACCACCACCGCGCAAAAGGCACAATTGGAAGTGGAAAAGGTCGACGAAGGCGCAGCAGGTGCTGACGAAGGAGCAGCAAGTGCCGACCAGGATCTGTAAGATGCAGTGAGTATCAACCGAACTGAAACGCGGCCGAAGAGATCCGCCACCACCACGTGAGCAGTGATGCGATATTTCTATATCTTATAATTAAGTGCAAGTATACATTATCGTATGCAAGTAATAAAGGGACTAAATAAGTCAGATGTCGAACTCACAGAGATAATTTCTTCTTTTTAACCAATTACTAAAATTATATCTTCCTAATAATTATTTAGAAAAATAAAAATCTAAAAATGAATGTAAAGAATATAAAAATAAAAACACAATGCAAAGAGATTTAGATAATAACAATATAGAGAAAATCTATGATTAATACTATCCCTCAATATGCTTTTTAATGATTAATCCCTAATATTTAACTCCCTTAGTCTTTGTTATTAATCAAGACACTAATGTATTCATAAGTCTCTTCCAAGGTGATGCAAGTATACCTTAATTTACCAAATACCTATATTCCTATGGTACTTATAATAAATTAAGATTCATTAAAATTAAGTCTTATTGATCATACATGCCAATTAGGTATATTCTTATCCTAAATTGAAACTTGCATATACAACATTGAATGTTACTCTACAATCATGCATCAAATTACCTAGGTCTAAATATTATGATTCCTCTTTCGAGTTTATCAATAATATTACCACCTCATTCACTATATATTGGCCAGATATATTGAAGCATTAAGATCAAGTAATTTGAATATTAAAGAACTAAGTTTATTAAATATTAAAAAGATATGACAATTACGCACACATATTGAGTTCAAGTATTAACCTTAAAAAATAGTTTAGCTCATGGCTACAAGAGAACAACAATAAAAATAATGATAAATCATGATACAATCAATAGCAAACTGATATAGACGTTAAATTGCTCTTAATTGCGCTGCTTAAGATACTCTTAATGGCGAAGAACGCTTTGAATCTCTCTCTAAAGTTGCTTCAATTAAACTCCTATTGTGCTCCAAGACTAGTGCTCTGTATTCTTGGTGTTCTTGAATTGCTCTAGGTTGCTCTTGGATGATTAGGAACTAGTGGCTTTTTATAGGGATTGATTTGAGTTTGAAAATCTCAATTCTCATCAGACTAGGACTCGCAATACAGCTGGGGCGCTATGCAGTTATCGCTGAAGCTACACGTGAAAAAGGCTTTCACTGCTGGAGCGGTGGGATGTTAGCGCTGGGGCTCTATATCATCGCTGGCGCGATGACTGTTTGGCGCTGGGCGCTAGATGTGACTTAAACAGGTCATTTTTCTTATTTCGGTCACTATTCCAGAGCTGGGGCTATAATCCTCGTGGCGCTGGGGCGATGGACACATACTTTGAAAACTTTAAATTTCATTCAAGTTCCTATAAATAACAATAAAGTACATAAATAGCCATCTATTCTCATAAAATAATAAAATATCAATAATAAAAATATGAGAAAATATATGACAATTTGCCCTTATCAAACAGTAAAAAAACAACAAACAGAACAGAAAAGAGAGAGGAAGAAAGTGAGAAAGTAGATGATCTCTACCGGAGAAAGGGCCGAAGTCCCCTCTCCAGTGGAGGTGGTAATCTCAAGCGGCAACTACTAGAATTTTTTCCCTTTTTTTCCTAAGAGTCTACTTTTAGTACATCTGTTGTGCCAAACAGTAGACATCAACCAAATGGAAGGTAAATTACCTTCATTTGGCCTTCATCACACAGATCATTAATTAAGTAATATCTACTCATAAAAGCATAATTATAAATTTATAATCAATTAAATCCACTAAATAATATTAAAGAAAAATAAAGTTGATAATAATATTTATTTTGATAAAATAAGATGTAATAAAAGTTCAGAAACATAAATTTTAATATTATTTTAATAGTAAAGATTTAATCATAAAAAAAGAACAAAAAATACATAGCAAAAAAATTAAATTAAAATTACATTAAATATTATAATTTCTTATAATATTTTAATTTCAATTAAATTAAATATTATAATACTAATTTAAAATTTAATTTTAATTACCTTAATTATTATAATTTCAATTTCATTTTAAATTTCAATTACGTTGAATGTTACAATTCTAATTCAACTATTTAATTTCAATTACGTTATATGTTATAATTTTAAATTCAATTTTAATTTCAATTACATTATATGTTATAATTTAAAATTTAATTTTAATTTCAATTATGTTATATGTTATAATTTTAATTTTAATTTCAATTATGTTAAACATTATAATTTTAATTCCAATTACATTAAATATTATAATTTTAAATCTAATTTTAACTTTAATTACAAGATTAGAATATTACTAAGCAATATCATCCAATGCAAGAGGAAAAATCATGGGGCACTTGACCATACCAAAGAGAAGATGAGCTCTCGTGCAAAGCTAATTTGGCTAGACTATGTGCTTGTTAGTTTCCCTAGGGCTATATAGGAAATTATAATTTGTAAAGGACCCAAGGTAACTAAATATATCATCGAGGATGAGGCCCAGCTTTGTATAAAGATGTGTCTGAATCTGTAATTCTTTGACAAAGGCCGAAGCATCCGAAACCAGATTAATGGAAGTGAGACAATGATCCTTCGCTAGTCGTAAACTGTGCAATATGGCCATAGCTTCTACTTCATTGGTTCAATGAAGAATAGGAATTGGAACAGCAGCAGCAAGAAGGACCTGACCGTGGTGATCTCCCATGACAATGCCGAGGCCCGTGCTTCCAATAGTAGAACAGGTTGCAGCATCAGAATTCACCTTAATAAATCCTAGCACCGATGGAAGCCATCACTACAAATTCCGTTGATATGGAGGTAAAATATCTGGCGTGCAAAGAAGACTGGTATTCCTGATAATCAGTAGCCCAACCGAGAACTAAGTTCAGGGAATAGACAGCTTGATGGTGCAGCCATTGATTCTGAAGGAACCAGAGCACTATCAATAACAATTCAACTTTGGTAAGTAAAAGCTGATGCATACAGGAGATGTAGAACTGTAGGGTACTGACATCACCGGAGCAGATAAACATATCCGCAAAGGTGCAAGATTTCCGAAGAGCAGCTACCCTTTTACAAAACCATAAAGCATGCAGAGTGCTTTCAGCAGCAACCTCACAACACGGGCAATTTGCATCAGCAGGCACATGATATCCGATTAAATTCAACTGCGTAGGCAGCCAATCATGTGATAAACAAAATTCTTCATTTTCGGTGGGAGATGTAAGCCCTAAAGAAATTGCCACCATTTAGTAACTTGTGTCTCACGAGAACAACTGGCAACACCAAACAGATATCTACCCAACCGATAACAGCTTCTGACTTAAAATGTGCCTCTTGGATCGAAATGCCATTGCAAAGGATCTGAAGGGGCTGGTTATTGGACAGAGGCAGGTATGGAGAGAATTAGATGCTGTTTCTCAGGCGTGAAAGCTTGTCGAATAACATTTGTATCCTATTGACCAATAGCAGTCCACAAATCTGAAACCTTTAACAGTTCAAGCAATCTATTAGGGTATTGGCCAGAATGAGTAGGGACGTGGTAACCAAGGGTCATGATAGATGAGAATGGAAGATCCATCTCCAACCCACTGGTGGAGTCCTTTTTGTATGGATTTCTCCCCCAAAGGATACTTTTCTAGACAAACGAAGCTGAAGAGAGTGCTTTAGCCTGCAAGAAAGGAATATCAGAGAAAAATAAAGGCTGCACAATATCCGTGCCACAAGAGAATCTGAGTATTGGAGAAGTCGACATGACTGCTTAGCTAGGAGTGCTTGATTGAAAGTGAATAAATTTCGGAAGCCTAAGCCTCCATTTTCTTTTCTTTCACAAAGTTTATCCTAAGTGCACCAATGCATTTTCTTTATGGCATCATCACCACCCCACTAAAATGAAGCACATAATTGTGTATCTTATATAGAAGAGAGCTAAGAAGGCGGAATAGATGCATGCAATATGTGAGAATAGCCTGTGTTCCCCCACCCAACACTCCCCCCCCGGCACTGCTAAAGATCCCCCTCTTTCTGTTCGGGGGCCCAAAATTCAACCAAAACAGGCTCAAGAGCAATGGCCAATGGGTTTAAACCCGACGGACAACAGAATCAGTTCGGACATGGGAGATCTGGTCGGCAAGTGATAAAACCTATTCGGCATTTGCTAGCCTAAACGCGACTACGGCTGAGTAGGCATTAACTATATTTCACAGCTTCGCTCTAGGAGTCTCGCGTCAACATCAAACCAGTAAGGGAGGGTCGTTCGAGATCTAACCCGAGCCAACCAAAGTAAGCCTCACTTGGACCAAAAACGCCGGTGGAGGCAAAACCCGAGGAATATACTTAACACATCAGAAGTAACATTTAACGTGGGATAAGAATGGGGTCAGAAAATCTGCAGAAGGATATTCGATGTAAGTCAGAAGGACAGTATGAAGATATCTAGCGTATGTCAGAAGTGTAGCAAAAATTATTTGGCGCAAGATAGAAATTATGCAGAAAAAAGCTCAAAAAAGTCCCCGAAAGGACATTACTATAAAAAGAAAAAAAGGGAAACATGAGGAGGATAATGAAAAGAATCCGAAGGTACAAAAAGAAGGGAAAATGGAAGAAGCATACGACTTATCCCTAGAATAATACGTTCTTAATATTTTGTCATGTTTTTAAGAGAGAACCCCCCTTTCTGACTTAAGCATCGGAGCGTCTTCGCCAGAACCACCCCGGCAAGGCCATCTTTGAGCTCGTGTTCGTGTTTCTTTGCAGGTCCCCTCTTTCTCTCTTCTCAGTTTGTAGAAAACAAGAAACCTAAGCCTATACTAATCGCTCCAGTTCAGTTGAGGCCCAAGTTTGATTCCCCTTTAACAAATTTAAGGCTCGTTGATACGAGAAAACTATTTTTTTAGGTCAACAATTTTTGGCACCATCTGTGGAAAACGAGCAAAAAGCTTTGTTGGGAAGAGCAGCATTCTAGAATGGCTGAACAGTCATCCGCCAGCAGGAATCACGTTGCCGGAGAGCAAAGCCCAAATCCAAACCGACCTCTCCCTCGAATAGAAAACTCTCTACACCCCGAAATATGGACAAAGTTGAGAACCCTGAGGGAAGAAAGAAAGGAACTAAAACAGCTCATGACTAAGCTAATTAGAAATAAGCAACCGAGAGCAAGGAATAGTGGGAGGGAGTCTTGGGAGGAGATTCGAGAACAGACGAAGCAAAGGGAAGGACCGGAGTCTACACAATTTGATCGGGACAAACAGGCCAAGTCAAGCAATCCCCGAGATGGGAGAGGTAAGACCTAGAGATCCGTAGCCGTCGGCGAAGAGAGAGCTGCGATAGCACCGACAAGGTAAATCGAGTCTTGAAAGCAAGGTCCGCAATTTGGAAGGAAAATTGGAAAGCCTCTTGGCAGAAAGAAAGGAGAAAGACCAGCCTCCCGTAGAAAAGGCAGAAAGGGAGAGAAGGTCACCACTAACGGACGAGGTGAGAGATATAGAGCTCCCGATCGGCTTCCATCTCCCTAATCTGCTCACCTATAAGGGAGTCACCGACTCTAATCATTATGTTAAGCAAATCATCGACCTGCTATCCATCGCAGGACTAAGGCAGGACCACATATGCCGCCTTTTCCACATGAATTTAGATGGGCCAGGTTTACTTCGACACAAGGGGCTAAAATAGCGTAGCATTATCTCTTACAATGAATTGACCGAGAGATTCACCCAACATTTTTTGGGCTCATGCGAAGTAGCCAGGGACCCAGAGTAGTTGAAGCCAATCAGACAGAGTCAATAAGAGAAACTGAAGGACTACATCCGAATGTTTCACAGAGAAGTGATAACCCTAAAAGCGTTCGACCAACAATCGCTCTAGATGCCCTAAAACTAAGGTTATGGTTGAATAGATTCTGATACTACCTAGCGGAAAGCAATGCCACAAGCTACGCAGCGGCATACAATGAAGTCCCAAAATACATGTTAATAGAGGAAGGCGAGGAGGCTAGGAGATCATTGGCTGAACTATATTGAGGAAAGATACGCCATATGGGGAAGCAAGACATGGGGGGGAGGGACCCCCACCCCCCTCGCTGAAATACCGAAAGATGGATGGCAAGTACTAACAGGACCCGCCCTGAGACCCTCTACTGTAGATCCCAGCGGCCCTCCCAGGTACCTTGACAGAAGTTTCTCAGAATTTAACTATGTAATTTTGCGAGGCGAACCCCTTTTTAGTTCTTGCTATTACTAAGAAAATCCTAGAATATACGTGAAAACAACTTATTAAATTTTACAAAAAAAATGGGGCAGAGTTTCCCTTATTTTTCTGAAAATTCAATACAAAACATGTAAAGAATTACACTTCTATTTCAATACAGCTTCTCAATATTTTCAAATAGAACCTCTGGTCCTTTTCAAAACCAAATCCATCTCAACTTAACAATTCCATTTTTGATCAAAAACTGACATACTAGTAAAACGTGAAACGATCATCACAATATCAAAATCTCTTCTTGTTTGTTTAAAACATATGTACAATACACAAGCCTATATTACTATATAGAAAGTAAAAAGAGTGTTACTTAGCACATTTACATTTACAAAAATGATCTTCAAATTTGGCCCACTAATCAGTAGTAGGAGAATCTGCAGCTTGCGTACTGAGACCTGCACCTGGAAAAAGGGTTTAGAAAATATAAAATACAAAACGAGTGAGCTAAATGAGCTTAGTGAGTGCATTTAAGATTTCAAATAAAATAACATTCTACATAGATATTAAATTCTAAGGACATGCATAAATCATATTTCTAAAACTTGTATAAAGTAGTAAAATGGTTTCTAACATCATAAGCCGATGAAATCTTACCAAGCAGGTTTTATTTACATCTTCGAAAAATAATATCCAAAATCTGTAAAAATATAATAACTAGCATGTACATATAAATGCATAATATGCGATCGGTAGATTGAAAACTATTAAAGCCCTCGCTCGGACATTTTCTTTCGAAACTGTACCAATGGTAACCCTAAAGCTCTATACTCACGCAACGACTCAACTAGCATTGCACACGTGAGTAGGTCATGGGGCGTCTTAACTAGCAACACCCATTGTGACATCTCACTGGCTATGCAGTAGAATCCTACATCGCATACTTATAGCGAGATAATACCCCGTACATATATAGCGACTCACATGACTCGACAACCCGACTTCTCAGAGTTATTGACACACTCCCCAAAATCTGCCCATGTGTACGGGATATATCGACCGAGTCTTAAACCATCACCATCACTGTAATCTAAGGATACTAATGGCCTTTTGAAACTAATGCAGTAATTTTTAAGCTATTTCTTAAACTGAACATGTAACAGCATATCTATGGATATATATCAAAATCATAAATCATGTTTATGCATTAAAAGCATATAAAACATACAATTTCATTATTCGAAAACATAATAAACGAAAGATAAATAAAATGACATATTTTCACTCACAACTGCTCCGAGCTCAATTTTGTTCCAAATTTCTGCTCCCGTTACCTGTCTTGATTTTCTTCACCTACACGCCATAAATGACATTTAGAACCAATTCAAACACTAGAATCTCATTTAACTACTAAACGCCCTAATCGGCATACAAAGCCCAAATGGATACTACTTTTCGATTTTCATTTACGAAGCCATTTAATCTTATCTAATTTATCATCCGACACCCAAACAATTGCTTAACACCCTATCACTTTGGTTGGACATAATTGCTCTTCATCTTACCACAATGGAAAATTATGTCTCATTTTCTTTAATTTTTATTTTTCATCAACCATATACATTCAATTTACATAAAACACCATTTATACACAACAATTCAACCAAAACACAACTCAACCCTAACTTCTCTAAAGTGGCAGAATTTACATCCACTACCCAACACATGTCTTTTCTCAATTTCTTGTTCCAATAGCATCAAAATCAAGCCAATTTCATTCTAATGCCCTAATTACAACCAATTGAAGTCTTTACATCAAAGTCACCAAAAATCCTAATTCTTACCTTGCCAATTTCTTCAATTTGATGACTCCTTCAAGCTTCACACAAGAATTCAACTCAATCTAAACTAAGAATACACACAAGAACATCAATTGAAGCAATCTTGAAAGGTCACATATCATCATCACAAAACAATGCTTTTCTTATCTATTTTTCTTGGATTTTCACTAATTGAGGCTTCAATTGATCTTAGGAACTTGTATTTAACCTTATTTTAGCTTGCTTAAGTATGAAAAATCTTGAAATTTCACTATAGTAGCACCCCTCTTCACTTGGACAAATTTTGCTTCTCTTTTACTCTAAGATGTTTTGCTTTCCTTTCTCCAATATTCTACACAATTCCCCATTTATATAGTGCTCTCTCAATTGTCCAATTTGCCCCTCAACATACTCTAAATTTCTAATTTGTCATTAGTTGGAAACTAAGTATGTAATTGGTTCCTTTGTAACTATCTAGTTAGAATAGTCAAAGGAACTAACTAGAATTCCCAACTTGACAATCCATGAAATTGTCTCTAATTGGTCCATTCTCTAACATATGGATTATGTTTCTCAACAAAATTTTATTCCATGCACAACCCTTAAATGGAAACTCATGTAGTAAATTAAAATTTCATTTTCCAAGTCAATAGAGAAAAATTCTAAAAATATTCTAGGGTCGTTCGACGCTCCGACCAAATGTGAAATTATCAAATTATGTCTAATATCTCTCACACGCACCATAAAAAAATATTTCTAATAGGGTTAAAATCGGGTAACCTTACGGTGTCTTCATTGCTCTATACCAAAATCTAGGCGTCAATACTACTAATAGGGATTGGATATTACAAGTACTGTCCACCACAAGGAAGAAATTTTACAAGCTGGCGCAATGCCCCAGACAATAGAAAAAATATTGTGTCAAGCAACGGACCCCGAGACCAAGGGGAATGTCAAACCATTTTCAACTAGGTGGCCCCCCAAGGGTGCCCCAAAATCCAAGAAACAACAAACCACTAAGAGAGGGAAGAAGGGTGGACCAGGTTGAGGATTTTGTTCCTTTGACCATACCACTCGAAGATGTCTACGAAGCCATCCGAAATAAGGGATTGTTATAAAGAAATTTCAAAAGGAATGGAACAGAATGGCGAACGGATCTTAAAAAATGGTGCGACATGCACAAGGGTCCTGGACATACCATCGGGGAATGTACCGAGCTAAGAAAACTGGTCGACCACTTAATGAGGAATAGGTACCTGGAAGAATTCTAGGTAAATCGATGGACAACGACCATCAGTCCGATCGGTACCTTGAACCCCAACTCCGTCGCAATTATTTTGAAGGGACCTATACTGGTAGGAGACTCGAATAGGCAACGGAAAAACTACTCTAAGTACTCGATGATGGCACATCAAGTCATGTACAACACCCCTCTAGCCAAAAATTTGAGGCTACCACAAGAGGTTCCAATCATGTTCACGGAGGAAAATGCTCAAGAGGTCAGTTACCTCCACGACAACGCACTTGTGATCAAAGTGGTGGTAGTATGAGAAAAGATAAACAGGGTATGTGTCGACCCGGGTAGCTCGGTCGATATAATCTTCAGGAAACCCTAAACGACCTAAAAATCAGGAACCTCTACATAGAGGAGACCCAAACGTCACTACAAAGATTCGGGGATAACTATGTAATGCCAATCAGAGTGGTAGCGCTCCCCCTCACCGTTGGACGAAGACCCTATGAGAAGACGGTAATGACCAGGTTCGAGGTAGTAGACCGCCAATTCCCGTATAGAGTTCTCTTTGGACAACCATTCATGGTGAATACTAATGCAGCTATATCCATCTATTACATGAAGATAAAATTCCCTGGGGTAGAGGGGTTCAGAGTGGTGTTGGAAGATCAAAAGGCAGCAAGGAGCTGTTACGCAGTCATGACAAGGAGGGTGTTTTACATTTTCGCCATCGATCAAGAGAAAAAATCATTAAATCCCCAAAGCCGGTGAAAGAGATACAAGAACTTCAGGTCGAGGCAAGAGAATCTGAGAAAGGTGGTCAGGATGAGAACCCAGTTGAAGCCAGATGTTGAGCAGGGGCTGACCTATTTGATTAGAGAGTTTTCGGACATCTTCGCTAGTCCCATCGAGATATGCCTGGAATTGACCCAAGACTGACAGCCCATAAGCTGATTGTCTGCCTTATATCTCAGCCAGTCAAGCAAAAAAGAGGAATCTTCAATCAGGAGTGAAACAAAGCTATAGCGGAAGAGCTGGGAAAGCTATTAGCGGATTGGTTCATCTGGGAGGTCCACTACCTGAAATGACTATCCAATGTGGTAATGGTGAAGAAGGCAAATGGAAAGTGGAGAATATGTGTTGACTTCACTGATTTAAACAAGGCGTACACCAAAGACAGCTTCCCCCTCCTGAAGATTGACCAAACTAATGGACGCAACGGCAAAACACGAGCTATTAAGTTTCATAAACGCTTTTTTTTGCTATAATCAGATACCAATATCCCCCCCAGCCAGGAAAAAACTTCCTTCGTCACCCACCAAGGGACCTATTGCTACCAAGTGATACTGTTCGGATTAAAAAACGCATGAGCCACCTATCAACGATTGGTAAAAACATTTTTCAAAAATCAGATTGGCAGAAATATGAAAGTATACGTAGATGACATGATAGCCAAGTCAGTAAAACGCAGCAGACCATATGGTCGACCTCAGAGAAACCTTCATGGTGCTAAAAGAGAACAGAATGAAACTGAACCTAGAGATGTGCATCTTCGGGGTAAAATTTGAAAAGTGCTTAGGCTTCATGGTGAGCCAACGGGGAATAGAGGCCAATCCAAATAAAGTCCGAGCTATCTTAGAAATGAAGTCTCCAAGCACAGTGAAAGAGATCCAACGGCTAACCAGCAGGATCGCAACACTAAATAGATTCATCTCCAAAGCTACCGATAAATGCTTCACCTTTTTCCAGGCCATTAAGAAAAAGGGGAAGGATTGATGAACCGAAGAATGCGAACAAGCTTTCCAGCAGCTAAAAACCTACCTCTCTGCACCGGTGCATCGTGTGATTCCAATGCAAGGAGAATCATTGGTAGTATACTTGGGAGTCTCAGAATGAGCTGTCAGCTCAGTCCTTGCCAAGGAAGAGAGGGTGTAGCGACCGGTGTACTATACAAGTAGGGCCCTCACCAGGCTAGAAACTCGATATACCTCCGCCCCCCAAAATTAGTTTTCGCGCTAATCATGACCAGAAGAAAGCTGCGACCCTATTTTCAAGCACCATTGTGGTGCTAACCAACTAACTACTCAGACAAATTTTGCATAAGCCCAACCTGTCAGGCCAACTGGTTAGATGGTCCATGGAGTTAAGTGAATTCGACATTCATTACCGGCCCCAAACCGCCATTAAAAGGCAGGCCCTTGCCGATTTCGTGGCTGAAGGTACCTATGAAACAATCACAAGTCCAGAAGTCCCCGAGAAAAACTCGAAAACTCGAAAACATGGGTGCTTTATATTGATGGGGAATCTAACCTGTAGGGAAGCTCAGCGGGGATCATCCTCATCAGCCCCGAAGGAGACGAGATCAGGTACATTGTCCGCTTCGAATTCAAAGCTTTGAAAGATGAAGCAAAATACGAAGCTCTTCTGACCGAGCTAAAAGTGGCTCAAGCATTAGCCGTTAAAGAAGTACTGGTCAAGAGCAACTCTCCACTTAAGGTAAATCAGGTCAATGGCGATTTCAAAGCAAGATAGGAAAGGATGACCGCCTACCTCGTGATGGTACGAAAGTTGACCGCATAGTTTTGGGAGATAATGATGGAGCTGATCTCGAGAAACAAGAACCATCAAGCAGATATCATCGCCCGAATGGCATCAGCAGAAGATGCCAGTATTTCATGTACGGTACCCATAGAATTCTTGTCGAAACCGAGCACTTAGGAAGGAAATCAAATCATGCTAATCGAATTAATACCGAGCTAGATAGACCCTATCAAGGACTACATCTTGAACGGGACGTTCTAGCAGACAAAGGAAGCTCAAAGAATTAAATACCAAGCCGCTAGATACTCGGTGATTGATGGGATATTGTATCGAAAGGATTTCTCAAACCCCTACATAAGGTGCCTGAACCCCGTGGAGGCAGAGCGAGTCCTGAGGGAGATCCACGAAAGGGTGTATGGTAATCATTCGGAAAATGAGGCTCTGGCCCACAAAGTCTTCTAGACTGGTTACTATTGGTCCACCGCCCTTCAGGACACTAAACACCTGGTTCAACACTATGACTCTGTCAGAGATTCGCAGATAGGATCCAAGCACCCAGAAGTAAGCTAACTATAATGAGCATACCGTAACCGTTCGCCTAGTAGGGGCTCGACATGATTGGATCACTCCTCCGAGGTAAGGGGTCATTCAAGTATATAGCCGTGGCAGTCGACTATTTGACAAAATGGATCGAGGCAGAGCCACTATCAAAAATCACGAAAAAGAACATCTGGAATTTTGTATGGAAGAGTGTGATCTATTAGTATGGCATCCCCCATACCATCATCACCGACCACGGGAAACAGTTTGACAATAACAACTTTAAGCAATTCTGCGAACAACTGAGAGTACAATTGTTGTTCGCCTTCCCTGCACACCCTAAAACCAACTGCCAGGTCGAGTCCTCCAACAAGTTAATCAAACAACTACTCAAAAAGAAGCTGACAAAAAAAAGGGGGCGTGGGTGGAGGAGCTACCAGAAGTATTATAGGCCCTCCAAACAACTAGCAAAATAGCTACCGGCAAAACGGTGTTCTCATTAGCCTTCGAAAGTGAAGCGGTGATCCCCACAAAAATTGGGACCCCGACCCACTGAGTACTAAACATTTTTGAAACCATCAATAATGACTTGATAAAGGGAGGCTGGACTCGATCGAACAGTTCAAATACCAGGCCTAGATTCGAGTAGCAACCTAACAACAAAAGGTGACCATATACTACAATAGGAAGGTTAGGGCCTGAAGTTTTGACGAATGAGACCTAGTACGACGAAGGGTGGTGCTCAACACGAAGAACCCCGCAGACGGAGCCCTAGGCCCATCCTGGGAAAGGCCGTACAAGAACTTCAAGCATGTAGGAGGGGCGTACGAACTTGAAGGAACAGACGGATGAGCTGTCGGGAAACCATGAAATACCAAACTGCTAAGAAAATACTATCTCTAAGTTTTTGTTTGTAACCATTCGTTGCATCAACGTCATGCTTAAATGAAAACTCTCATTTCTTTTCTTTTGCATGAATATTCACGATGAGGAAATTAACCAGTAAATGGAACAATTCGTCCGCGTAGGCACCCTCGAAATACTTAGACAAAAAAAAACCTTTATCAAACCGCCTAAAGTGACAAGCTGCACCCTATCTTAGGATTGTCACAACGGCATCATCGTGAAGGAGTCCTCATTTTTCGACAAAGCACTGCTATATCCCGCAGAACACTTCACCGTGACTGGTTCGACCTTCATTCTATTTTCACCATCACCGGCTCGACACCCACGAAGCACTTCACCGTGACTAGTTCGACCCTCACTCTATTTTCACTATCACTGGCTCGATGCTCGCGAAGAACTTCACCGTGACTGATTCGACCTTCATTCTATTTTCACTTTCACCCGCTTGACGCTCTGGAGCACTTCGCCGTGATGGGTGTTGAAAATTGAGTGTGTGACATACAAGTGTATACGTAATTTCAAAATTACTACACGCAGCGGAAGCACATTAATAAATACACCCAATTTAAAAAATTAAACCACATATATCACATATATGCTCAAGTATAACTATTATACAACAAAAATATATGATGAACAATTATATACATAAAATTAAAAAGTAAAGAACACTTACCTAATAAATGTAGCTTTACAAAATCTTTAAGTCATCCAACAATTTAATTGAAGATCTCACCTTGAAGTGAATTGTTGAACAATTCTAGTCCATAATGGTTTGATGGGATTATAGAACTAGAATGGTAGCTTAGTTTTAAAATTTTCAGCAACATGTATTCAAACTCTTTGAATACAATTTTTGTTTCTTAAATAGAGATAATAAATATTTTACATACAACTCTTATATCATTTCTTAGAAACAATTTTCATAAGATAATTATTTTGAACAACTCTTATCTAAAATAATTATCTTTTCTCCATTTTCTTTTCATTCATTTTTAACCATCATTAAGAGAAGAAGAAGAATGGAGGTTTTTCATATTTTTCAACACTTGAAAGAATAAAAACTAATTTTCTCTTACCTCTCTCTCACATTCATTACCGAATTTTTCTCTCAAATTAAAGGAATCAATTCAATTGTTAACTTAATCTCTTTTGTTTTTGTTATTCAATACCTTTTGATAAAATAAAAATGAGTGCTCTACCAATTTAGTTATTGGTCTCCCACTTAAAATTAATTTATTAAGCACTAGAATAATGGTCACCTAATTAAATCATTACCTAACAAATATAATTATATTAATCATATTAGGTAAATAAATGGCCAACATTTAAGCCCCTCATTATATTAAAATACAATGGCCATGATTAATATATATTATCATATTATCTAATAATATAATAATAATATTTAATTTAATTATTCAAAACAATTTTGAATAATTATTTTTTACCTTACTAGTTTTTACTACCAAGGTTAAATGGTAAAACTAAGGTAAAATCAAATCACGGACCAAATTGTGCCACTTGTCAATCATTCTATTAATTAACAATTCTTGTTAATTAATTCAATGATGTACTTAACAATTAAGTCTTGACAATGCACATTCTAAGGGATCCCGAAATAATTATTCTATTTTGTTGGAATTTATTGGATCAAATTATTCAATCCAGTCCGCTACCCCAGTACTCAACGAGTACACTTCATATTGTGAGACTCTTTAGGTCTATACCTAATTTATCATATGGAACTCCTCCATACGTCCGTGAATGATGCCCCACACACATGTTACGGATATTACAAATCAGCACGTTAGACCATGCAAGTTGAGGTTATTGCATATTTGTATAATCCCTCCATCATTTATATCTTGGAAGAGCAGAGATATAGTTCATCACCGTCAAATCTCTATTTGCTCAACCATCAACTTATCTCCAGATTTATATTTCCTTAAACAATATCCACATACACTTTTTCGATATTGTTTATCCCTTCGGAATATATTTTTTGACTTTTATGCTTGTGGCCACAAGACTTTCTGAAATATAATCTTGGAGCATTAGGATATACAACTCACTCATATGAGCTGATGGATCTCATATCTATGCACACCGGCCTCCATTAGCATCGAACCATACCCAATGACACACAACGATCATACCATAAAAGGTCTCTGACATGTGTAAAACCAAAGTATAGTGGATCACTCACAAGCGAACTGTGGCACTCAGGTCAAAGGACTATAAATACTACTCAACACGGAAGACCTTTCATTGACGGTTTTATGAGATGTCTATTTGAGGTCTTTGTGAGTCTATTCAATAGCCAGTCCTCACTGAATACTTGTATGTCTATATGAGCTTCCACTAAGCTCATAGTTTGTTAAGACTAACCATCTGGACCATCCAGATATAGACATTTACTAATCTATATTAATGGGTTCCACCAATAGACCCGCATCAATGAAATTAGATCAGGAACATCATGTTTGAGAACATATTTGCATAATGACATTTCTTAGCACCATTTGCAACTTTTTGCAGCTATGTCATTATAAATATATTCTCAGGTCATTGTCCCATTTCAGACAAGACTCTAACTGTTTAGATTTTGCTAACTCTATTAATGTTCTAACTCTTAGCACTGATCTAAAGTCCTTTAGATCATATCTGAACTCCTTCAGATCATACAATGTCTAAAACGTTACAAGCATCTTACCATTTATTATAAATAATATTAACAAATTTATTAGAAATGAGAATTGTATAAATACTATCATTAAATATTTATACATAATGGGATGGTACGTAAACACAAATCTCAACAAAAGGTTTGACTTTCATTCTATTTTCACCGTTACCAGCTCGATGCTGGCGAAGTACTTCACCATGATCGATTTTATGCTCATTCTATAGCGTTGCAACAGGATGGCTCGGTTGGTCAAGGGTGTAGAGTTTCCATAGCATTACCATGGGTTACACCATGACACCCATTGAAGAGGGTTTGACCGTGGCTTTACTAGGGTATCACTGTAGTCTTTCCACAACACCCATGACACATTGTTCAGCGTTATTACACCAAGCTAGTTCCCCGAAAAGATTGAAGGGTCCCTCGCCCGACACAGTTCAGGCTATTCATTTTAGACTAAAGACTGACGAATCACCAAAGCCGACCTAGCCATTTAATTATACCGAGCATCACAATGAGATGCCCCGAGTGGGCTTTATTTCAAGATGCTCCTAATCACAGTTGCATCCGCACAACCATGCCATTCGGCCCAGCTAAAGTTATTCAGTTGCAATTCCATGAGTTAAAAATGATTATTAATGACTTATTCGATCCTTACTAAAGCTGTTCAGAAAAAACGTTCAGCCTATTTAACTTCAAGTCTTATCATTCGTAAAATGCCTTATTTAGAATTATAATTATCACTAATGGTGTGGTTTTAAAAATCAATGTTTTATAAGTGATTCGGCTATCTCAACAAATTACATGGTGGTGAAACGAATTTACTCTGAGTAGGTAAAAGAGAACAAGTACACATTGAAAGAGAGCAGATAGTCTATTCATTAAAGATGATTACATCGATCAATTACAAGGCAAAAAAAAAATGAAGGAATGGGGCTACGAAGGAGAAGGGATCACTCAGGCAGTAAGAGCAGTATCAGGCATATCCAAGTAGACGACAGGAACCACTTCAGAAATATTGCCAACCAGAGGAGCTGCGACAATGGGCAGATCAGCTAGAATATCTGCAGTTCCTTGTGGCTCAACGGGGGCGGTGTCGCTAGTTTTACCCTAGTCGGTAAGAGGGGTAACCTCACCACTGCTCGCAACAGCGGTACTCCCAAAAAGGGTAGGCTCGTCGACCATAGGGGGCTCTTCACAACCAATGTCAGTAGGCACTAGCGCGTCATCATCATAGGCCCCAAAAGTTTCCCCTTTCTTGGAAAGAGCCGTCAGTGGCTAAGGACCACAGCCATTAGAGGTCAATCTCTAGGTAATGCTCCTCAAAAAGGGCAATGGACCTCTGAAATTCTTCAATTCTGCCTTGACAAAAGCCATCCTCATGACCAACCGACCACTGATTTTGCTGCTGCTCACTGGGCCACTAGAGAGATCTAGCTCTACTCAATCAGCTCCCTCTTCCTTTGAGTGGCACCATGATGTGCTTCAAGTTCTTCGTTTTGGCACGTCAGCTCACCAACACGAACCTCCGCCACCATTAGAGAGTTTGCCATTGTCTGCTCAACCAACCATTTCTGATGCTCAAGCTCAGACAACCTGCTATCTGCCTCGGCCCTGGCAGCCATCATTTCCTCAAGTTTGGCCCCCGCCTCATCGGCCATCTTCCGCTCCTACTCCACAATCCTCTTCACTCGCTGAGTCCCAGCCCTGGATCGATCAGGTTCATCCTCTACTTTCGGAGAACAGGTCACGAAACTCATGATCTCAGCCCAAAATCGAGAAAGAAGGAAAATGGATTGCAAATAAATGCGGGGTTAAAGCAAGTAAATGCCCAAATGAGAAACGAGCCAGATATCATGCAATTTACGTCAAGGAAAAATCCCAGTGTGACATTAAATCCCATAGCGAGGTCTATAGAAGATGCTTGACCCGCCCAAGTAGGGATCACATACCTCTCCAGCTCCTTTATTATCGGGAGCAAAAGGCCCAAGTCTTCCCTGGCCTCTGAGACCAGAAGGGAGGAAGACACTCGAGAGGGCCCCTCGCGGGAAGACCGCCCTTTTCGTCTCAGGGAGCTCGATGAAGATGAGGCCCATTCAGCTTGTGCAACCTGGGCTGAGGGAAGAGCCAGATAGCCCTACCCCTTGCTCGGCATTTAGATAGCAGAAGAATTTATGGCTAAGTTTCAGTGGGAGCCCGTTCCCTAGAAGAACCCCCTCTGGTTTGGACCTCTTTCCCGGACAGTCAAACTCCGGGAAGCCATATCCTCATAGACCAGATCACCAGTAGATGATAAAAATGAGCCCCTCTCTTGGGAAGGGCCCCTCGCCCGGCTTCTCCCGGAACCGAACAACATCCCCATGATATTTTCAAGGTTCAGAGGCCCCCGACCGCGTGAGGAGGAACCTTCAGTTCGAATCCTTTTTCTCCTTTCACCACCTCCTTGGTCAGACATCCCTGCATTTTACACAATGTAATAACCAAAAAGTTGAGAATGGGAAGGGAAAGTTTGGAGCAAAAAAGATGGAAACTTACTTCGGGCTCGAGGCAGGGACGGAACGGGAGGAATTAGTCTCGCTTCGACAAGGCTGGACGGGGATAGCAGCTCTTGAACCAGACAGATGTGTTGAAGTGCAGCATTTATCCAAGTAAGGGCCTACTCGAAAACTTCCACGTCAGTCGCCTAGGTACCTGCAAAGAAATAACAAACAAAAAAAAGTCAGCCGAGTCAAGCTGGTCACTTAAGCTTAACATATTACGCGAGAATTAGGACCTGCATCCGTAGAAAAGACAGCAGGGATGACCAACTCTCCCCCACCCTTTTTGGGGACCCTCTGACCCCACTCTCCCCCGGCAAAGAACCATTCCCCCTTTCAGTTCTTTACAGAAGTTGGTCAACCCGAGATCGAATTCTGAAGGCCATGAAATGAGATGTAATAGAAGCTCTTTCTGGCTCCTAGCATTGCTCCTAAAATGGTACAGGTAGCACAACTCTTGAAAGACCACAAGACGAATAGGCCCGCAAGAACTCTCCATGAGTTCGGGCCTAGCTGAGAAGGGCTACCCCAAGGAGGACCAACGTCTTAGCAAAATACTGCTGCATGGAAAGCCTGAGTCCCAGCCTCTAGAACTCAGCATGAATGGCCACCTCGCCATTAGCAAGGCTGTTCAGATAATCCTTCTCAAGGAGCAGCCTGAGGGTAACCATCTCAGGAATGTCATAGGAGTGCCTGATAAGGGTGAGATAGTCATCGCTAAGGCAAAAGGCGTAGTATCTGTATTCATTTTATACTCCACTACCTCCACGTACTCCCTCGCCTCTGGGTCATCGGGATCATTGCCTTCGCCCTCTCTGAAAATCAGAACTGGCTCACCCTCGTTTAGAGCTACCTCAGATGAGGGAACACCACCTGCAGAGGTAGATGCTCCCTCACAGGCTCTGACCCCCTTACTCCTCTTAACTAAAGAGAGTTCTGTGGACTGTTCCTCCGCCTCAACTACCATGTCTATAATTGGGAGGTCTAGATTGGTTCTGGAGGCCATCAAGTAACAGAGGACACTTTCTAAATAAGACTATGGGTTACTGGGCAAGGACAGCGCCAAGCCAACCATGCCTGAAAATGGTAAAATAAGCGATAGCCGGCAAAACTAGAAAGCACAAAGAAAAACCAAAACATGGAAAGTACGAGCAAAAGAATAGAAACAAAGCCTAAACAAGTCTCTGAAGAAAATGAAACAAATAAAAAGAAGCCAAAAAGAGAATAAAAGGACATACCAAAAAGACTGAGGAAAGCCGAAGTTGAGAACAAAGGAAATGAATTCTCTAAATCAAGAACGTACCTTCAATGACGAAGCGACGGTAACACTACAGGATGACAACAAAAAAATCAAAAATGCGTGATAAAAGATACAAACTGAAGAATAAGGTGACTATTTATAGGTGGTAGTGAAGTGATCTAGACCGTTAACAAAAATGAACAGGCGAGATCAACGGAAAAGGCGAAAAGGTGCCTAGTACCAGAGACGTGACGCCTTAGATCCCCAGGTGCAATAAAAGCACATTTCTTCAGAAGGTTGCAGCCTAGGCCGTTGGATCTAAACAGATCAAACAGTCCAAGAGACTTCATCCAATTAAACGTCATTCAAAAAAAGAGAAAGACAGGACGTTTAGGTCACAGTTGCTATCAACCACATGACTGGAAGAAGATCAATGGCTGACAATGAAGAGGCCGACGCAAGAACCAAGGACGACGTTTGAAGACACCTACCATTAAATTTGAAAATCTTGGAAGAAATTGCCACAACGTGACGCCGACTTCTCAGATCAACATGATGTCACCCCAATAATCTCGCCCACTCTTTAACTTTTCCAAAATCTAAACTCGATCACAAAGTTGCTCAGATGGAATAAATTGGATCGGCTTGGGTGAAAAAGACAAGAAAAAAATAAAGTAGGGGGGAGCAATACAAGCCAACTAGACCAGAATAAAGTTTTCAGTCTAATAAATCAAAATTAGAAATTGGTGGACCCCTATTTCCCCCCTGTGAAGATCCTCATCTTTCTGCCCTCAAGCCCAGAGGCCTAAAATTCAACCAAGGCAGGCCCAAGAGTAATGGCCAATGGGCCTAAACACGACGGACAACAGAACTGGTTCGGACACGGGGGATCTGGTCGACAGCTGATAAAACCTATTCGGCATTTGCTGGCCCAAACGCGACTATGGCTGAGCAGGCATTGACTACATGCCATAGCTTTGCTCTAGGAGTTCCGCGTCAACATTAAACCAGTAAGAGCGGACCGTTTGAGATCTAACCCGAGCCGACCAAAGTAAGCCTTACTTGGACTAAAAACGCCAGCGGAGGCAAAACCTGAAGAATATGCTTAACACATCAAAAGTGACATCTGACGTGGGATAAGAACGAGGTCAGAAAATTTGCAGAAAGATTTTGGCATGAGTTAAAAGGACAGTATGAAGATATCTAGCGTGTGTCAGAAGTGCAGCAGAAAATATTCGGCACAAGACATAAATGTTGCAGAGGAAAGCCCAAAAAAGTTCTCAAAAGGCCATCACTATCAAAAAAAAAAAAGACATAAAGAGGATGAGGAAAGGGAAGAAGCATACGACTTATACCCAGAATAATACGTTATTTATGTTTTGTCATATTTTTAAGAGAGAACCCCCATTTTTGATTTAAGTATCGGAGCGTCTTCGGCAAAACCAACCTGGTAAAGCCATCTTTGAGCTCATGTTCGGGTTTCTTTGTAAGTCCCCCCTCCCTCTCTTCACATTTCGCAAAAAATAGGAAACTCAAGCCCATACTAATCGCTCTAGTTTAATCGAGGCCCAAGTTCAATTTCCCTTTAACAAATTTAAAGCTCGTTGATTTGAGAAAACTATTTTTTCAGGTCAACAGCCTATATCACTGCTTTAAGCAATATCTCACAGCTACTTGTAGAAAACAATTGGGATTTCCATCCCTTTAACTTGTTCCAAATGCGATCCTTAATAGAAGCAAAAAGTGACAATTTATTTTGACCTATAAAGCTTGGTAATCCAAGATATTTTTCTTGGCAAGGGATCTACTGAACACTTAAACACTGAACAATTTCTATAGAGAAAGCCAATAGAATATTAGGGCCAAAGCACAAAGTCGATTTCACCATATTAATAAGCTAACCTAATGCAGCTTCATAATAGTGCAAAAGATCGCTAATGGCCATATAACTAGAGAGGAATGCCTGATAAAGCTATCCTCTGTAAAAAAAATAAATGAGAAACAATAAGACCATTATGCTCACATCTCAAGTCATGAATAGTGCCGATGATTTCAACCTACTAACCAAATGTTATAATTTTAATTTTAATTTTAATTACGTTAAATGTTATAATTTTTAAATTCAAAGTCAAAAATATTAAATGTTATAATTTCTAAAATTTCAATTACAGTAAATATTATAATTATAATATTTAATTTCAATTTCAATTGCGTTAAATGTTATAATTTAAAATCCAATTTCAATTCCAACAATATTATAATTCCAAATATAATTTCAATTTCAATTATGTTAAACGTTATAATTTTAATTTTAATTTTTAATTTCAATTACATTAAATGTTATAATTTCAAATTAAATTTCAATTTTAATTACGTTAAATGTTATAATTTCAAATCTAATTTCAATTCCAACAATGTTATAATTTCAATTCCAACAATGTTATAATTTCAACTCCAATTTAAATTTAAATTACGCTAAATGTTATAATTCTAAATCCAATTCTAATTTCAATTTCAATTATGCTAAATGTTATAATTTTAAATCTAATTTATTTTTCAATTATATCAAATGTTATAATTCCAGCTCCAATTTCAATTTCAATTACGATAGATATTATAATTTCAATTCTAATATTAAATTTAATTCCAATTACGTTAAATGTTATCATTCCAAGTACGTGAAATGTTATAATTTCAAATTTAATTTCAATTACGTTAAATGTTATAATTTTAAATTTAATTATGTTAGATGTTATAATTTCAAGTCTAATTTTAAATTCAATTTTAATTACATTAAATGTTATAATTTCATATCCAATTTTGATTCCAATTATGCTAAATATTATAATTCTAATTTTAAATTTAATTTTAATTACATAAATTATTATAATTTCAAATCCAATTTTAATTTTAATTACATTAAATATTGTAATTCTAAATTCATTTTTAATTTCAATTTCGATTACATTAAATATTATAACTTGAAATCCAATTTCAATTCTAATTATGTTAAATGTTATAATTTTAAATCTAATTTTAATTTTAATTACTTTAAATATTATAATTGCACTTTCTATTTTAAATTCAATTTCAGTTACACTAAATGCTATAATTCCAAATCTAATTTTGATTTCAATTACATTAAATTCCAATTTCAAATCAAATTTTAATTTTAATTACGTTAAATATAAAAATTCCAAAATTAATTTCAATTTTAATTACGTTAAATATTATAATTCTAATTTTAATTATGTTAAATGTTATAATTCTAATTTTAATTTCAATTACATAAAATATTTTAATTCTAAGTCTAATTTTGATTTCAATTACATAAAATTTTATAATTCAAATTTTAATTACGTTAAACATTATAATTCCAAATCATTTCAGTTTCAATTATATTAAATGTTATAATTCTAAATCCAATTTCAAATCCAATTACATTGAATGTTATAATTTAAAATCAAATTTCAATTTCAATTTTAATTATGTTAAATATTATAATTTTAAATTTAAATTTAATTTCAATTACGTTAAATGTTCTAATTCTAATTTTTATTTTAAATTCAATTTCAAGTACATTAAATATTATAATTTGAAATCCAATTTTAATACCTGTTGACCTGAATAAATGGTTCCCCAAGTCAACAAGTCTTAAATTTATTTGTGAGGGAGAATCAAACCTGGGCCTCGTCTCAATGGGAGCGGTTAATGTGGGCTTAAGAGTTTCATCTTTGTCACGAGAGGGAGGGCATGGGTGCAAAGAGAACAAAAACGCAAGCTTGATGAAGGTCTTGCCGGGGTGGGTTCCGGCGAAGACACTTCTATGCTTAAGTCAGAAATAGATTTTTTCTCTAAGAAATAAATAAGACAAAAATAAATTCCCCTTATGCAAAGACAGGATGGAAGTATTTCTTTCCTTTTTGATTTTTATTCCTTTGGGATTTTTTCATCATCCCTTCAAATGGCTTCCTCTTTTTTTTTTATAGTGATGACTTTTTAGGGGCTTTTTTGGGTTTTCCTCAACAGTTTTTTTGTCCTACGCTGAATATTTTTTATTGCACTTCTGACATATGCCAAATATCTTTTTGATGCGCCCTTGACATACGCCGAATATCTCTTTGCAGGTTTTCTGACCCCGTTCCTATAGTACATCAGCTTTCCCTTTGATGAGTTAAGCATATTTCTCGGGTTTGTCTCCACCGGTGGTTTTGGTTTGAGGCTTATTTCAAGTGGCTCAGGTCAGATTTTGAACGACCCTCCCTTATTAGTTCGATGTTGAAGTGGAATTCCTAAGAGCAAAACTTTGTGAAATGTGTTGTCAGTACCTGATTGGCAATGGTTGTATTTAGGTCGGCAAGGCCGAACAGGTATTCTCATTTGTCAGCCAAATCTTTCTGAGTCCGAGCCAGTTCTTTGCCGTTTGTCTCTGTTGGGATTTGGCCTGTTGGCCATCACTCTTAAGCTTGTCTTTGAATATGACTCGTTGCGCAAGCTTTGGTGAACCTTTTTAAAGGAGTATGGCCTCTTGAAGAGAGTGTCTGGCTGGGCTTCTGAGGCCAGTCTCGATTGAACTTAGAGGCCTTGGGCCTAAAGGCCAAAAGAGGGGATTTTTAATTTTAATTTCTATTATGTTAAATGTTATAATTCCAATTTCTATTTTAAATTCAATTTCAGTTATTTCAAATATTATAATTCCAAGTCCAATTTTGATTCCAATTACGTTAAATTTTATAATTCTAAATCCAATTTCAATAACGTTAAATGTTATAATTTCAAATCTAATTTTGATTTCAATTAAGTTAAATATTATAATTATAATTCCAATTTCAACTTCAACTTCAATCACGTTAAATATTATAATTTCAATTTCAATTTTGATTTTAATTACCTTAAATATTATAATTCTGATTCTAATTTCAATTACAATTACATTAAATTTTATAATTCTAATTTCAATTTCAACTTCATAGATTAAATGTTGTTGTTGACCTGAAAAAATGGCTTCTCGAATCAACGAGTCTTGAATTTGTTGAGGGGGAAGCAAATTTAAGCCTCGTCTAGACTAGATCGATAGGTACGGGCTTAGGTTTTCTATTTTTCGCGTGTTGTAGAAAGAGGGCCTGTAACGAAAACACAAACACAAGCTCAAAGGTGGTCTCGCCGATGTGGGTTCCGGTAAAGATGCTTCGATGCTTAAGTCAAATAATTGGGGGATTTTCTCTCTTAAAAAATAGGATAAAACATAAATAAAATATTATTCTAGCGACGGAGGGATACTCTTTTCCTTCTTTCTTCTGTGTGTTTTTTGAAGATTTTTCCATCATCCTCTTCCTTGTCTCACTCTTTTTTTCTTTTATAGTGATGGCCTTTCAGAAACTTTTTTAGGCTTTCCTCTGCAGTATTTCTGTCTTGCGTCGGATATTTTCTGCTATATTTTTGACACACACCAGGTATTTTTATACTGTCCTACTTGACATATGCCTAATATTCTTTTACAAATTTTCTAACCCCTTTCTTGCCCCACGTCAGATGTCACTTCTGATGTATTAAGCATATTCCTTGGGTTCATCTTCGCCAACGTTTTTGGTTCAGGCGATGCTTATTTTGGTCAGCTTGGATCAGATTTCGAACGGCTCTCCCTTACTGCTTTGATATTGAAACGGGACTCCACAATGCAAAAGTTTTATTTTGCCTTGTAATTGACCGATGTAATCATCTTCAATGAATAAACTATTTGTTCTTTTTCAATGTGTGCTCGTTCTCCTTTACTTGCTTAGAGTAAATTCGTTTCTCCACAGCACAATTCGTTGAGATAGTCGAACCACTTATAAAACATTGGTTTTCAAAATCAAATCGTTAGTGATAATTATCGTTCTAATTAACAGTTCATGAATGATGATAGACTTCTAATAAAATCAGCTGACCGTTTTTCTAAATAGCTTTAGTCATGATTGAATAGCAGTCAATCATTTTCAACTAATGGGCTAAACAGCCTTTTGTAATCGGCACGGTTGAGTGGATGCTTCTACTTAAATAGCAATTAGGAGTAATTTAAAGTGAAAGCTACTTAAGGCATCTTGTAGCGGTACCCTATCCAATTGAGTAGCTGGGTCGCCCTTGGTGCGCATCGGTCATTAATGCAATTCAAAGTGAGTAGCCTAAATCATGTCGGGTGAGGGACCCTTCAATACTCTCGGGGAATTGAATTGGTGTAACAACACTGAACAGGGTATTATGGGTGTTGTGGAAAGGCCACAGTGATACCATAGAAAAGCCACGGTCAAACCCTCTTTAATAGGAACCACGGTGTAACCTGTGGTAATACTGTGAAAGCGAATTACTCCGTGAGCTTCGAGCCGGTAACGGTGAAGTGTCTGTGAGACATGGTGATGCCTTGTCAAAAAATGAGGATGTCTTTGCGATGATGGCGTCGTGAAGATCCTAAGACAGGGTGCGGTATACTATTTTCAGGTGGTTTGATGTAAGACCTTTTGTCAAATAATTTGAGGGAGCCTGCGTTGGTGGCTCATTCCGTGTTTTGGTCAATTTGCTTCTCGCGAATGTCCATGCAAAAAGAAGAGAACAAACATTTTTCATTTAAGTACGATGTTCATATAGGGAATGATTACAAAAAAAGGTTAGAGATAGTATTTTCTTAATAGCTCGGCGTTCTATGGTTTCCTGATGGCTCGCCCATTTATTCATTCGAGTTTGTATGCCCCTCACACGCACCTGTTTATGCTAAAAATATAATGCGACTATCACAGTATAGATTGAGGTGTCGATCCCATGAGGAAGCTCTTGGCAAAATAGGTTGGTAAAGTAAAATATTAAAGCAGTAGTAAAGGATAAAATTAATTGATGAGATGAAATTGTCTATGAATTGAAGAAAATATCTTATGATGATTTAAGCAAGGCTTTGAGAATCACAATTATGCTTTATAAATCGATTCTACACTTTGATTCAATGCTTATAACTCAATTGAAAGTTTCACATCCCAAACAATTAATCGGAAGATAGGTAAAATATAGTACATTTGATAACACATGTATTTGATGTAATTAAACTCTTTGCAAGCATTAACACACATCATGTTCATTTATACAAGTTATCTAAGATCGACAATATATCACTTTGACAATATTGCAGTAAAAGATCAACTTGAATATCAAACATTTATTGCCCTTATATGTTATCTAAGATCGACAAGATATCAATTTGACAATACTACAGTAAACGATTAACATATAAAACAATGTAACCAGTAACAATTATAGTTCACCAAAAATCACATTAGAAAAGCATGACTGAACTTATATGAGACATAAGAATTATAATCTTTGGATTATAGAAAATAGAATAGATAAGAGTTTAATCAAAATCAAACTTACAAACATTTGTAGCTCTTTACAACGAATCAAAGCATAAAAGTAGATTTATTACACATAAAAGTTCATCTCTTAGCCTTGCCAAGAACTCTAGTCTAAATTATAATACATGTTAATGAGAAGAAAAGAAGAAAGAATTATCTAATATTAAAAAATGTCCTAAGAGTCTCCTTATATAGGCAATGAATGGACATATGTCATGGATGACATCAATCTTCAATACTTTTAAGCCAATAACTCATTTATCCACTTGTAGCACATTTTTTATAAAGTAATTAACCGATTTAGCTTCTGCAGCTGACATGAAAGTTGTATAATTTTGACTCTTCTTTCCATAGACACCAATTTCATGCACATTGGATGAGTATCCAATGAGATATGAGTAAAATTCCAAAGATACATCAGAATTCAGCCAACAACCATTTTACCCACTTGCAATGCGATTTGGTCCATGATAACAGCTGATTTAGACTTTACCATCAATATACGAGTTGTTGATAGTTAAGTTAGCATTTTACAGCTTTAAGAATTATACCAATTGAGTACGTATTTTTTGAGATACGGTCCAAATACATGAGTTCGGTCAAGCTGTGCAGAAGTTGTAGCCGGATTCTGTTATATCTCAATTTTTGGCCCATAACATGTTGGATTTGGCTTTTCCACTATCCTTCAAATTTGTGTAAGATTGAGTCATGTTGCACCAGGTTCAAGAATTTCTTTATTTCAATTTTTACATTGAGAGTTATGTCCATTTTACCTAAACTTGTCCAAATAACATTCATTAATCACAATTTTAAGGAGAACACTTTATTTCAAGCCAAAAATACAGAAAATACTAAAATTAGTGACATTAAATGGTGACTAAATCTCTTAACAAATATGCATTTTCATGTGTTCATCACAGCCCCCAACCAGCTTATTGTTAGTCTCTAGCAATTCAAGCGTAAATAGAATATGCAAAACTACCTAAGCATTTCAAATAAATGTCAGTTCGAGATCACTGTTGCTATCATGGTTTTTTCAATTACAACTTCCAAAATTTGTGTGTGTATGAACTAAGCCATAATCATCTAACCACAAACCATAATAGATATAGCCTTGAGAATTTCTCCAAGTAAAAGCCTCAACTCCATATCCTCACAGGTGTATGACTGTTTAAAAGGTTAGGACTTCTCTTATGAAGTTGAAAAACAGTTAAGCACTCAAGAAAAAGTCAATTTTAAGGACAGACATATAAACTAACATTGATCCAAAGATAGAAAAATTATTTATTCCTATCATACGCCAGCTTTAGAATTTTAATTGGTTTGTGAGAATAATACAAATATAACTTAGTGAGAAAACTACTTTATAAAATATTTGTCTTCTAAAATTGAATGAAGACTTTATTAAACTGAATTGTTTTTTTTTTTTGGTATTTTTGCTTTCTTTCTTTTTTTTTTTTGATTTTTTATTATATATTTTTTAAGAATACAAGGAAGCATTACAAAGGTTTCTCACCAAATTATATTATACGCAAATGCAACCAACTTATTCCGTAATTTAAATAATATCAATCTAAACAAAAACTAATCAATTCAAATGATCAATGAAGGTTCATAAGTTGTTTTCTCAACTTTTCCACTTACTCATAAAAGATATGTGAGATTAGAAAAATATATACTTAAACATGAAAATTCTCCTGGCTATATAAATTGAATCATCCATCTTACCACAAGGCTTAGCATTGTGCTAAAAAATATTTTGGAAATCATTCTTTAGTAACCTAAATAGAAACAGTGACTTAACCTAAACAATTTTGAAATCATACCTAGGCAGAAAAGCAAATTCCTTTATACATGAATTACCAAGACTACAAGCAATAAACAACAATACATGAAACAAAAAATAAAACAACAAAAAGTTAGTTCAAATGCGATTCAAAAGTTAAAACTAAAACTCCTTACTCTGCCATTCTAACTTGACCTAGAATGTGTCTCAAGAATTCAAGAATAAACTCTTTACTCTGCCATATCAAATATCGGACCACAAATTGTTTTTTAAAAAATAAAGTACGACTTATGTCTACTATCTTCCCCTAAACCAGATGAAACAATTTCCTCAATGTTTAAATAGAAAGAGATAAAGTATAGGAGACATTACCTGAAACACCAGTTATTTGAAAGAAACAAACCTGAGAGATACTTAAACAAATATAAACTAAAATGATGACGCTGATAAATAAATAAAACAAAGAAAAATTTACAAACGAAGTGTCAGTAGCAGAAACCAGGATCTGTCGTGCCGAATGTGAAATAAAATTCTATTCCACGGCTTGATCAAGAAAATAAAGTAAGCAATCAAAATAGTTATTAACATTCAACAAACCTATGGGTTTTCGGTGAATATTCAGTTGAGCCCAAGATACAATTTGAAAAATTTCTTCCAAGGTACCAAAACCACCTGGTAAAGCAATAAAAGCGTCTGCATTGCAAAGCATTCTAGCTATACGTTCATGCATGGATGAGGCTCGTAATTCTTCCCCTATTGTTTTCCCGATCAGGTTTTCCAAGGCCAAAGCTGTAGGAATAATACCTAAAACTTGACTTCCTCCTAAATGTGCAGCTGTTGACACACACCCCATTAACCCAAGGCTACCCCCTCCATAAATCAAATGAATTTTTCTTGCAGCTAATGTTTTTCCTAGATTTTTTGCTGCTTCTACAAACACTTTACTCTCCCTAGGACTAGATCCACAAAATACACATATATTTCAAAATTGTTGAACTAGGGTTTCCTCTATATTTACACTCACCTTTATCTCAATATATGAAAATGAAGAAAATGAGGTGTTATATTTATGGAGTACCAAATGATAACAATGATTATGGTAACCCGACAGTTTGTCAAAAGAGAGTTAAAAATAAAACACAAAAACTTAAACATAATGACCCACATGCATTATTGAACAAAAAAATTTGAATTTAAGACATCTACATAAGTAGCCCTACTATTCATAAAATAAAGTTTGAAATTAAAACACATGTATTTACAAGTAGTTGTGATTGTGGCTCATATCTTCCTCTGGTTTTACGTCCAGTAATGGCTTAAACGCCCTCTATGGGTCGGGAATAGGCTTCCCATCCAATTTTCTTATAAATTGGCAAACATGGTCTTTTAGAGTCAGATTCCCGAGACTATACCATTGATGTTCATTTTTGAATTTGTTCCATAAATTGAGAAGTTCACGTTGCACGAGCCCATAGAGATGCGTCTCAAGAGTCAATAGGATATCATCCAAAGACTCTTTACTCAGTCCATCCTTAATGAACTGAATTTTGTCTTCTCAATTTCTAGATGCAAATCCTAAAAAATGCCAACTCCGATTACAATTCCATCGAGCACATTTATGACAGACTTGTAACCTCTTTGCTCGTCGCCTTTTGGCATAAGAGCTTCTTCTAAGACTAGACATATGAGAAACAAAATTATTTACAAACTCACCAGACAACCGAACCTTGGCTTCAATTAACCAACGAAGATCCACAGGGATATTACCCAACATTAATAGCCTTAGTCTTTCACACCGTGCTTTGTAAATCTTAAGTAGAGCATTTTGAGGCAATGAAGAAAAACGTTTTTTAAGGTTAGCAAGAATGCGATCCATTTTGAAAAAAAGAAAAGAGATGAATGCACAGTTTGAGGGACAGTTTTTAGGGAACTGAGAAACCGACTTTAATAGTCACGGAGTACCGTATCCGCCACTTGACCAGAAAATAAAATCACACTGAAGAAAAAATAAAAAGAAGAAAATAAAGTAAAATAAAATGTGCAAGAAAATAAAAGCAAAAATAAAAAGTCAAAAGATAAAATATAGACAAAATATAAAATATGGTACAGATAGATTGAACCTGATCAATCATGATAGACAGGATCCACAAGAGGGATCTCGTCTAGGTACATAGAGTCGTCTACCTTTTTCACGTAGCTTTTTAGCCGCTGTTCATTCACTTTGAAAGTCCGTCCATCAGTGGGGTCCTCTATTTCAATAGCACCATTAGGAAAAACATGTCTTACCATAAATGGACCAGTCCATCGAAATCTCAACTTTCCATGGTGTAAATGCAATCGAGAATTATAAAGATAGACCCGTTGATTTGGCTCAAAGTGTTTCCTTGAGCTCTATTTATCATGAGCTACTTTCATTTTAGCTTTGTAAATTCCAGAGTTGTCATATGCGTCATTTCGTAGCTCTTCTATTTCTGACAATTGTAACTTTCTCTGGAGACCTGCAGCATTCAAATCAAAGTTAAGGGCTTTGACAGCCCAATAAGCTTTATGCTCTAGCTCAACAGGTAAATGAAAAGCTTTCCCATAAACAAGCCGGTATGGAGACATTCCTAAGATGGTTTTGTATGCATTGCAATATGCCCATAATGCATCGGAAAGGTGTAGAGACCAATCTTTGCGATTCGAGTTAACCGTCTTTTCCAAAATCTGTTTAACCTCTCTATTTGCTAACTCGGCTTGTCCATTTGCCTGTGGATGGTATGCAGTGGAAACTTTGTGAAGAACACCATACCTGCGCATTAAAGCTTCAAAAGAACGATTACAAAAATGTGTTCCTTGGTCACTAATGAGACACGTGGCGTACCGTACCTAGATAACACATTTTCTTTTAAGAATTTTACCACATTTGTATTATCATTAGTACAACAAGCTACAGCCTCCATCCATATTGATACATAGTCAACAGCTAAAATGATGTAAAGGTAGCCAAAAGATGAGGGAAAATGACCCATAAAATCGATACCCCAACAGTCAAATATCTTGATAACAAGAATAGGGTTAAGAGGCATCATATTTCTTCAAGATAAAGCACCTAACTTTTGACATCTTTCACAGGAACGATAAAAATTATTAGTGTCTTTGAACAAAGTGGGCCAGTAAAGACCACACTGTAAAATTTTCACAACTGTCTTCTTCATAGAAAAATGGCCACCACAAGCAACACTATAGCAAAAATTTAAGACACTAGAAACTTCACTTTCAGGAATGCAACGTCTCATGATTTGGTCAGGACAGTATTTGAAAAGATATGGATCATCCCAATAAAAATTACGTACTTCAACCAAGAACTTACGCTTATCTTGTGTACTCCAGTCAGATGGAAGTTCACTACAAACCAAATAATTTATGATATGTGCATACCAAGGTATTTGGCTTATAGTAACAAGATGTTCATCAGTAAAATCATCTCGAATAGGTGGCAAATCAGTGGAGTCAGTGAACTCAAGGTGGGATAGATGATCAGCAACAACATTTTCAACGCCTTTTTTGTCTTTGATGGTTAGATCAAATTTCTGCAAAAGAAGAATCCACCTAATTAAACGGGCTTTAGCATCCTTCTTAGAAAGAATATACTTAAGGGCTGCGTGGTCAGTAAAAATAACAATAGGTGAACCAATCAAATAAGAACGAAATTTATCTAAGGCAAAAATAACAGCTAGTAGTTCTTTTTCAGTAGTAATGTAATTTATTGTAGCATCATTCAAAGTCCTACTAGCATAATAAACAACAAAGGGTTTTCCCTCCCTACGTTGCCCAAGAACTGCTCCTACAGCATAATTACTTGCATCACACATAATTTCAAATAGGAGGTTCCAATCCGGTGATTGCATGATAAGAGTAGTGGTGAGTTTGGCAATGAGTGTTCGGAATGCCTCCTCACACTCTTGTGTCCATCTAAATTCTGTATCTTTTAACAAAATGTTACACAATGGTCTAGATATGGCAGCAAAATTTTATATAAACCTTCTATAAAAGCCAGCGTGTCCAAGAAAGGATCGGACATCTTTTACCGTTTTAGGTGTAGATAATTTAGAGATTAATTCAATTTTTGCCTTGTTAACCTCTATCCCTCTTTCAGATACAATGTGCCCCAAAACGATTCCTGAAGATACCATGAAATGACATTTCTCCCAATTTAGCACAAGTCCTTTTTCTTCACACCTACTCAAAACAGATTTCAAGTTAAGTAGGCATAAATAAAAAGAATTACCAAAAATAGTCAAATACTTCCATGCATTTTTCAACCATATTAGAGAAAATACTCAACATACAACGCTGAAAAGTAGCTGGTGTGTTCCATAATCCAAATAGCATTCTACGAAAAGCATAAGTACCAAAAGGGCATGTAAAAGTAGTTTTTTCTTGATCTTCTATAGCTATCTCAATCTGGTAATATCCTAAATACCCATCAACAAAGCAATAAAAAGGATGTCCAGCTACACGTTCTAAAATTTGGTCGATAAAAGGCAATGGAAAATAGTCTTTTCTAGTGGCTGTGTTTAACTTTCTATAATCAATGCACATTCTCCAACCACTTACTACCCTAGTTAGAACAGGTATCCCATTCTCATTTTCAACAACAGTAACCCCAGATTTCTTAGGAACTACTTGAGTTGGACTTACCCATTGACTATCAGAAATTAGGTAGATTATACCCGCATCTAATAGTTTCAAGACCTCTTTCTTTACTACTTCTTTCATAGTTGGGTTAAGTCTTCTTTGTGGGTCTCTACGAGGTTGGGTACCTTCCTCTAAATGAATTCTATAGGAGCATATCAATGGAGAAATACCTTTAATATCAACTATGGTCTAACCTAGTACAGACTTATGTTCTTTTAACAATTTTATCAATTTTTCCTCTTGTTCAGCACTAAGTTCAGAAGAAATGATGATAGGAAAGGTATCACATGGTCCCAAGAATGTGTGTTTCAAACCTTTGGGCAGTGGAGAAAGCTCAACTTGTGGTGTCTCGAGGTTTGATGGTTTTGGTTTCTCCCTCTCTCGTGGCAACTCTTCAAAGCGTGGCTGCTAAAATTGAATCCCTTTATCCTGTGAGTCAAAAACATTAAACACATCAGTTGTTACATCAGGATAATACAATTCTTCAAAATCAAAATTGAGAAGGTTTTTCAAAGAATCATAGCCATGGTTTTTATAAGCTTCCTCTGCTACAAGTGTGTCTATCATATATAAATGATAGCACTCATCTTTTTCTCGTAGTTGTTTGCCAATATTGAAAATGTTCACCTCAAAAGTCATATTCCCAAAAGATAATTTCATTAGACCATTTCTGCAATTTATAAGAGCGTTAGCAGTGGCTAGAAAAGGTCTTCCCAAAATAAGAAGGATTTTTGACTCCATTTTAATAACAGAATGAGTATCTAAAATAAGAAAATCAACAGGGTAGTAAAATTTATCAATTTGTAACAAAACATCTTCTACTATTCCCCGTGGTTTCTTGATTGATCGGTCAGCTAATTGTAGGACTACAGATGTTGGTTTAATCTTACCAAGTGCCAATTGCAAGTAAATAGAATAAAGCATTAAATTTACACTTGCTCCTAAGTCCAATAAAGCTTGACCAAACTCATGTGTCCCAATTTGGCAGGAGATTGTGGAACATCCTGAGTCTTTATACTTGGGTGCTGTCTTTTGTTCAATCATTGCACTTACCTGTTCTGCCAAAAATGCAGTTTTCTTCACATAATGTTTTCTTTTGATAATGCATAAATCCTTGATGACTTTGGCATAAGTTGGAACCTGCTTAATCAAATGCAACAAGGGAAGATTAATCTTAACTTGTTTCAAATGTTCTAAAATCTCACCTTGAATTTCTGAATTTTTCCCAACCGGTCAAAGAGCTTGAGGAAAAGGCACTAGGATTGAAAACTTATTTTCGGGCTCTTTTTCCACTGTGGCCTCTTTTTCAAGGAGGGCGTCTTTACTACTCGTAGATGTGTTAATTTCATAAATAGGCTCACTTACAATCTTACCACTTCGAGTAGTAATGGCATTGACTTCTTTGAGATTTTGAACATTAGAAGTAGAAGCTTGTACCATGAATTGTCCTTTCAGATTGGATTGAGGTTGAGATGGAAACTTACCTCGCCCTTGTACAGTTAAGGCACTGGTCAACTTTGTGATTTGACTCTTGATTTCTTTATTTTCGTCTACCACCTGTGCAAGAATTGTTTTAAATTTTTGATTAGTCTTACTTTGTGCCTCCATAAATGCTTGTAATGTATCCTCTAAAAAACTCCTAGTTGGTCGTGCATTATATTGAGGTGCAACATAAGACTTAGGTGCTTGTGGTTCTTATTTCCAGTGGCCGTTGGCTTGTTGGTCAGATTTTCAACTGAAATTTGGGTGGTTTCTCCAGCTAGGATTATATGTTTTAGAGTAGGTTGAATAAGGCTTCTTGTACATCCATAGGGCATTACATTGTTCCTCATATATCCCTTTCATCTCACTATAAGTGGGGCAATCCTGAGCTAAGTGTTCCGCTCCTCCACAAACAAAACAGACATCGTGTGACTCAACTCTAGCAACCGTGTGGGTGACCCTTCTATCTTTGGTTTTCAAGGCCTCTAACTCTCTAATTAAGACCTCTAATTGGGCTTTGAGGTTATCTTCTTCCCAAAGATGGAAAACTCCATTGGGTCGTGACCTATTTGTGCTTTCAGTAATGCTAGGTCTAGTCCATGTATAGGCTTTTTCGGCTAAGTCATTAGGAAATTCTATGGCTTCCTCAGGATCTTTGTGAAGGAACTCCCCATTACACATCATCTCAATAAATTGGCGCTCTCTAATTGTGAGCCCCTCGTAGAAATAACTAACTAAGCGCCAATTTTCATACCCATGGTGAGGGCACAGATTTAGCAATTCTTTAAACCTTTCCCATGCTTGGTATAAGGTTTCACTGTCTTTTTAGGAGAAGGAAGAAATTTGTCTTTTTAGTCCATTGGTTTTGTGTTGTGGGAAGTATTTATTGAAAAATGCTTGGGTCATTTCTGCCCAAGTTCCTATAGACCTCGGCCTCAAAGAGTATAGCCAACTCTTTGCTTTATCTTTCAAAGAAAAAGGGAAAATTTTAAGCTTAACAGTGTCCATGGCTTCAGGTTGGCTATGGAAGGTGGCAATTACCTCTTCAAATTTCCTAACATGTACATAAGGATTTTCACTATCTAGACCATGAAAAGTGGGCAGAAGTTGTATCATTCCAGGTTTAAAATCCAAATGTGGTGTGTTAGGTGGAAATATAATGCATGATGGTGTGGCTGTGCTAGTAGGATGCAAGTAATCTTTTAGAGTTCTAACGGAGTTTTCTTCGTGTTGGCTCATTGTGTTAGAATTACAAGATAAACTAGAAGGTGAATTCTCTTCACTTACAAACTGTGAGGGTGGTTCTAGTTCTAGTTCTCTCACAAATCTTCCCCGTTTGTCTCTAGGTCAATGCATACATCCTAAATTTTTTTTTTTTTAAGGAAGGAAATGCTTAAGGAAAATTAAGAAGTGGAATAAAACACAACAAGAAATAGAAATGAGTTAGGTGGTAAGACCAACCATGAAATATAAATACAATAAATGAACAAAAGATAATAAACTGTAAAGTACGATAAAAAAGTACAATAAATAAATAATAAAAATAAAATACATTAAGTAAATAAAAGAAAAGAAAATGCAATAAATAAAGAAAAATAAAATGCAAAGTACAACAAACAAAGAAAATAAAGTGCAATGAAAAAAAGGTACAATAAGTAAATAAATAAAAGATTAGGCGGTAGAACCGACCATTAAAATAAAAAGAAAATACAATATATTAACTAAAGAAAATAAAGTGCAATAAATAAGTAAATGAAAATGAAAATAAAGTATAATAAAACAAAGTGCAATAAATAAATAAAGTATAATAAAAAAATTAAATAAACTAAGTTAGGCGGTAAAACCAGCCACAAAAATAAACTACAACAAATTAACTAAAGAAATAAAGTACGATAAATAAATAAAAGAAAGTGAACAAAGTTAAGCGGTAAAACCAGCCATTAAAACAATATAAATTATAGCAAATTAACTAAATAAAATAAAACAAATTAGGTGGTAGAACCAACCATGAACAATAAGATGAATTACAAGAAAATAAAACTAATATTTTACAAAGAAAAAAAAATTTACAAAGTTACCACTTTAGTATTTATAATTGCAACCGACTTTCGCTTAGTGTGCCTCCCCGGCAACGGCACAAAATTTTGTTTACGCTCAAAATATAACACGGCTATCGCAGTATAGATTGAGGTGTTGATCCCATGAGGAAGCTCTTGGCAAAATAGGTTGGTAAAGTAAAATATTAAAGCAGTAGCAAAGGATAAAATTAATTGATGAGATGAAATTGTCTATGAATTGAAGAAAATATCTTATGATGATTTAAGCAAGACTTTAAGAATCACAATTATACTTTATAAATATACTCTACATTTTGATTCAATGCTTATAACTCAATTGAAAGTTTCACATCCCAAACAATCAATCGGAAGATAGGTAAAATATAGCACATTTGATAACATATGTATTTGATGTAATTAAACTCTTTGCAAGTATTAACACACATCATGTTCATTTATACAAGTTATCTAAGATCGACAATATATCACTTTGACAATATTACAGTAAAAGATCAACTTGAATATCAAACATTTATTGCCTTTATATGTTATCTAAGATCGACAATATATCAATTTGACAATACTGCAGTAAAAGATTAACATATAAAACAATGTAACCAGTAACAATTATAGTTCACCAAAAATCACATAAGAAAAGCATGACTGAACTTATATGAGACATAAGAATTATAATCTTTGGATTATAGAAAATAGAATAGATAAGAGTTTAATCAAAATCAAACTTACAAACATTTGTAGCTCTTTACAACGAATCAAAGCATAAAAATAGATTTATTACACATAAAAGTTCATCTCTTAGCCTTGCCAAGAACTCTAGCCTAAATTACAATACATGTTAATGAGAAGAAAAGAAGAGAGAATTATCTAATATTAAAAAATGTCCTAAGAGTCTCCTTATATAGGCAATGAATGGACATATGCCATGGATGACATCAATCTTCAATACTATTAAGCCAATAACTCGTTTATCCACTTGTAGCATATATTTTTATAATGTAATTGACCGATTTAGCTTCTTTAACTGACATAAAAGTTGTATAATTTTGACTCTTCTTTCCATAGGCACCAATTTCATGCACATTGGATGAGTATTCAATGTGATATGAGCAAAATTTCAAAGATACATCAGAATTTGGCCAACAACCATTTTACCCACTTGCAATGCGATTTGATCCATGATAACAGATGATTTGGACTTTACCATCAACATACGAGTTATTGAAAGTTAAGTCAAAATTTCACAGCTTCAAGAATTATACCAATTGAGTACGTATTTTGTGAGATACAGTCCAAATACTTGAGTTGGGTCAAGCTAGGCAGGAGTTGTAACCTGATTCTGTTGTATCTCAAGTTTTGGCACATAACATGTTAGATTTGGCTTTTCCACTGTTCTTCAAATTTGTGTAAGATTGAATTATGTTGCACCAGGTTCAAGAATTTCTTCATTTTGATTTCTATATTGAGAGTTATGTCCATTTTACCTAAACCTGTCCAAATAACATTCATTAATCATAATTTTAAGGAGAACACTTTATTTCAAGCTAAAAATACAGAAAATACTAAAATTAGTGATATTAAATGGTGACTGAATCTCTTAACAAATATGCATTTTCATGTGTTCATCAGTACCTAAGAATCTTGTACGGCCTTTCCCGGTGGGACCTAGGACTCCGTCTGCGGGATTCTTTATGTTGAGCACCACCCTCTGTAGCACTAGGTCTCCATCTCCAAAACTTCGAGCCTTGACCTTTCTATTGTAGTATCTGGTCACCTTTTGCTAGTAGGCTACTGCTCGAATTTGGGCCTGGTCTCAAAGCTATTCGATTGAGTCCAGCCCCTCTTTCATCAAGTCGTTGTTGATGGTTTCGAAAAAGTTTAGTACTCGGTGGGTCGGGGTTGCAATTTTTGCGGGAATCACTGCTTTACTTCTGAAGGCCAATGAGAATGACGTCTCGCCGATGGCTGTCTTACTAGTTGTTCGAAGAGCCCACAGTACTTCTAGTAGCTCTTCTACCCATACTAACTTTCTTTCTGTCAGCTTCTTCTTGAGTAGCTTTTTGATCATCTTATTGGAGGACTCGACATGGATGTTGGTTTTAGGGTGCGCGGAGGAGGCAACGACAGTCGTACTCTTAATTGTTCACATAATTGCTTAAAGTTGTTATTGTCAAACTGCTTCCTGTGGTCGATGATGATGGTGTAAGGGATGCCATACCGACAGATCATATTCTTCCATACAAAATCACGGATGTCTTCTTCGTGATCTTTGATAGTGGCTCGGCCTTGATCCATTTTATAAAATAATCGACCGCCACGACCACATACTTGCATGACCCCTTGCCTCGGGGGAGTGGTCCGATCAAGTCTATCCCCTATTGAGTAAACGGCCATGGCCTGCTCATTATAGTTAGCTCCCTTTGCGAGTGCTTGGATCTTATCTGCGAATCTCTAACATGCTTCACAGTGTTGAACTAGCCATTTAGCATCTTGAAGGACCGTGGACTAATAATAACTAGTTTGGAAGACTTTATGGGCCAAAGCTTCCCTCCTCGAATGATTGTTGCACACTCCTTTGTGAATTTCCCTTAAAACCCGCTCCGCCTCGACAGGGTTTAGGCACCTCATGTAGAGGTGAGAGAAACCCCTTTGATACAATACCCCATCAATCACTGAGTATCTTGTGGCCTGGTATTTAATTCTTCGGGCTTCTTTTCTGTCACCTAAAACTGTTCCATTCAAGATGTAATCCTAGATTGGGTCCATCCAACTTGGCATTGATTCTATTTGCGCGATCTGCTCTCCTTCCTGGGTACTCAATTTTGTCAAGAATTCTATGAGTACTACTGGGGATATTGGCATCTGATGCGATAATTCTATATCATAAATTAAGTGCAAGTATACACTATCGTATGCAAGTAATAAAGAGACTAAATAAGTCGGATGTCGAACCCACAGGGATAATTTTTTCTTTTTAACCAATTACTAAAATTATATCTTCCTAATAATTATTCAGAAAAATAAAAATTCAAGAATGAATGTAGAAAATATAAAAGTAAAAACACAATGCGATGAGATTTAAAGATAGCAACGTAGAGAAAACCTAGGATTAATATTATCCCTCAATACGCTTTTTAATGATTAATCCTCTAATATTTAACTCACTTAGTTTTTATTATTGATCAAGACACTAATGTATTCACAAGCCTCTTCCAAGGTCATGCAAGTATACCCTAATTTACCAAATACCTATATTCCTATGGTACTTGTAATAAATTAAGATTCATTAAGATTAGGTCTTATTGATCATACATGCCAATTAGGTATATTCCTATCCTAAATTGAAACTTGCATATGCAACATTGAATGTTATTCTACAATTATGCATCAAATTACCTAGGTCTAAATATATTGATTCTTCTTCCGAGTTTATCAAAATATTACCAATTCATTCACTATTTATTGGCCAGATATATTGAAGCATTAAACACAAGTAATTTAAATAATAAAAGACTAAGTTTATTAAATACTAAAGGATATGGGAATTTAAGCGCACATATTGAGTTCAAATATTAACCCTAGAAAATAAGTTAGCTTATGGCTACAAGAGAACAGCAATAAAAATAATTATAAATCATGATACAATCAATCGCAAACCGATATAGACGTCGAATTGCTCTTAATTGCGCTGCCTAGGAACTCTTGATGCCGAAGAACGTCTTGTATCTTTCTCTAAAGTTGCTTCAATTAAGCTCCTATTGCTCTCCAAGACTTGTGCTCTATATTCTTGGTGCTCTTGGGTCGTCTTGGATTTTTTCTTGAAGGCTGGGAACGAGTGGCTTTATATAGGGATTGATATGAGCTTGAAAATCTCAATTTTCGTCGGACTAGGACTCGCACTACCGCTGGTGCGCTATGCATCTGTCACTGGGGCGACGCGTGAAAAAGCTATTACCGCTGGAGCGGTGGGATCTTGACGCTGGGGCGCTGCATGAAAACGGCTTCACCGCTGGCGCGGTGACTCTTCGGCGCTGGGGCGCTAGACGCGACTTAAGCATGTCGTTTTTCTTCTTTCGATCACTATTTCAGAGCTGGGGCGAAAATACGTGTGGCGTGGGGGCGCTATACTCATAATTTCTTCTTTAAATTTTGTTCAAGTCCCTATAAATAACAATAATGCACATAAATAGCCATCTATTCTCATAAAATCATAAAATATCAATAATAAAAACATGAGAAAATATATGACAAATTTGCCCTTATCAAATTCTCCCAAACTTAAATACTTGCTTGTCCTCAAGCAATAAAATAAAACTAAGAGAGAAACAAAGGGTTATACTTGACTCATTTAACAAAACAAAACAAAATATACTAATACTAGTAAGATGATCAAAATCATTGTCTCAACGGCTAACGAAATGATACAAATCCTTAAGGTAGACAAATAGCAATTAACAATTCTAATTATCTTCATTTAATCTCTCATTCTTCCTCATAAATAATCACCATGTGTGTGTGTGCAAGCAGCAAGCAAATAGCGAAACCATACTTTGATTTACTTTATACTTTAGTTTGCATAGAAAAGATGATGTCTCGGCATTTTATTTGTATAATGACACTTCCATAAGCTTGTCTTTATTACCACTCTCCACTAATGTAGAAAATCACATGTCTAGGGATCTATTTAGGACTTTACTTAGCTTGTAATGTAAGGCTAAGGTCAAGGTGGGATAAAAGGATAAATATATGAAGTTCAATTCACACCATGAACACTTAGATTTTACTTAGAAACCTCTTGATCTTCTTTTCCTTGTATTATCTCTTCCCCCAAACTTATTGTGTTCCTATTCTTCTTTTCAACCTTTATTTTTCAAAGAATTTCTTCTTTTTTTCTTAAGTTGTGGGTATTTTTCTTACTTTTTTTTTTTTTGAATACCCCCAAACTTAGATTGACAAATACCACTCAAACTTAATTTTCTCATATCACCGCAACTTTTTCCTTTCAAGAGTATTTCTAAGCAAATGCAAAGTTTATGGTGTTACGGGTAAATTTTTAGATAAGTAAACTTTAAGTCTTGGGCTTGTAATGTGGTTAAACCAAAGAATGGGTAATTAGGCTCAACATAAGGTACTAGGGATAAATATACAATAAAATGGTAGGCTAAAAAGGCTCAATCGGTCCAAAAATGGCCTAATGTCATTTCCCTATTCATGTGTTTCCTAGAATTTCGCCTCAAGTAGTAATTAAAGACAAGTTCTAGAGTGTCGGTCTTTAAGACTGTGGTGTACTCTCTAAAATATAAGTATCTCTAAGTAATAATTATAACTATTCATGCTTATAAAGTGCTCAAAAAATTTGGTGATTATGAATAAGGTCAAATTTGTTCCTAAACTTGAATAATCAAAATTGTCTCAAATATCTATCATTCCCTATGGATGTGTAAAAATAAATTCAACCATGTATTCTTTTTCTTATCATAGACTAATGATCATCTTATCAAAACCTAATAAAAATGAATTAAAAAAAAAACTAAGTAACTAAAAAATATATATATATTTAACCCACAAGAATGACCTCCCAAATCATGCAGCAAAATGAACACAAGAAAGTGTTTCCCACCCCCAAACTTAATTTAGACATTGTCCCCAATGTCAAAAAATAAAGAAGTGAAAGTAAGAGACTTCCCTGGTCAATTTTCGCTGCCGCGCTGACTCTCCGTCGCTGGGGCAATGTTCTGGCGCTGCCGCGGTAATCGTCTGTCGCTGCCGCGCCATGATGGTATCATAATTTTTCAAAACTGTACTGGCGCTGGAGCGCCACTACATGTAGCGCGGGGGCGGTGAACTGGAGTAACGGCTTTTTCATCTTCTGTCTTTCGCTGCAGCGTTGAGGTTCCACCGCGGGAGCGACATACTTGCGCGTCTGCGATGCATTTATGTCGCGCCAGCGCTAAGGCAATTTTTGGGATAGATACTGGAATTTGCGCTGGCGCGATGCGGAGTGTACCGTGAGGGCGGTGGTGTCTCGATTTTTCTGTCGCTGCCGCGCCATCTTATTCCGCTGGAGCTTTGAACCCCCTTTTTTTTGTGCTGAAAAAGAAAAGAAGAAAAATGATAATATTAATAATAATAATACTTATCTTGGGTTGCCTCCCAAGTAGCGCTTGATTTAACGTCGTCTGCTTGACGTGATGCTACTCTATGGCTCTTTCATGGTGATTGAAGATTGTTGATGATCGAAATTTTCTCCCCAATAATGTTTTACTCGTTGTCCATTGACTTTGAAGGGTTGATTGGTTTCTGTATTTTCCAATTCTATTGCTCCATGTGGATATACTTGAAGTACTCGAAATGGTCCAGACCATCTTGATTTTAGCTTTCCTGGAAAGAGTTTTAATCTTGAGTTATAGAGCAATACCAATTGTCCTGGTGAAAAGTTCCGGGAACTTATCCTTTGATCATGCCATCATTTGGTCTTCTCTTTGTAGAGCTTCGCATTCTCGTAAGCTTGAAGTCGAAATTCATCCAAAGCATTGAGTTGAAGTAATCTTTTTTTTCCAGTTGCTAGTGCATCAAAGTTTAATGCTTTGGTGGCCTAGTATGCTCTGTGCTCAAGTTCTACCGGGAGGTGGCAGGCTTTACCGAAGATGAGTTGATAAGGAGACATTCCAATGGGTGTCTTGTATGCCGTCCGATATGCCCATAATGTGTCATCTAATTTTGCAGCCCAATCTTTTCTGTTTGGTCGCACTGTTTTCTCTAAGATTCGTTTGATTTCTCTATTTGATACTGTTGGGTTTGGGCGAGTTTACTTAGGGTTCTTGCATGTGGGTTTGTGTTCATCATACAAACAATATACATATCTCATACATACATGTGCACAGCGGAAGATTGAATACAATGAACACAGAAAATAACATTTGATTAAACTGAAAATTCGAGATTGAGAAAATCACCAATGAAGCCTTTGGATTAATTTTCTTTGAAGTCCACCATGAAATGAATCTTTGATCAATTCTAGCAATCAACAAGGGTGGGTTTGATTGTCTAGAATGGCAGCATCTTAATCCAGCATATGTGTTTAACACTTAAACATTTTTCAAAGTTAAACCATTTAACTTAATTAAATTTGTTTTTCCTTTTATTCAACTCTTGAATAAATAAAACAAATCTTGTTTTTAGTTATTACATTTAGTAACCATTTAGTTCAATTTGTTTTGTTGTTCTAACACTTAAAACACAAAACAAACAATTTCAATTTCTCAAATTGAATTGGCTCCCAAAATGCAAAACCTAAAATCTAAAACATTAATGATTTTCAATTTCATTTCACTTTATATACAAATGCATTAATTCCAAACTAATTTGAATTTCATTTGCATTTCATTTGGCTTAACCTAACCTTAGTTAACATTTAACCTTAGTTAGATTATTTTAACTTAACCTTTAAGTTAATAAATATTTAATTAATTTAACCATAGTTAACTAACTTAACTATGGTTAGGTTAACCTTTACTTAACCTTTAAGTAAGGTTAACTTAATTAACTATATGATTAACCTTTAATCATAGTTAATAAAATTATTTATTTAACAATTAAATAAATAAATATTTATTCTTATTATTTAACAATTAAATAATCATAAAGTGAAATTACTATTATATCCTTACTCGGTTACCAAGTTAACTTAAAGTGGGTCCCATCAATTTAACCACATACTTTAGTTAACGTAACCTTAGTAATTGCTGAATTATACTGTATTGAACAATTTAATACGGTACACTGCCCAAGTGCTCAAAGAGTACATTTCATATTGGGACTCTCTAGGTCTACATCCGATTTGTCAAATGGAACTGTTCCATTAATCCGTAATCGATGCCCCACGTACACGTTACGAATATTACAAATCAGCGTGTCAGACCATACAAGTTGAGGTCATAACGTATACGTATAATCCTTCCATCATTTATATCCTAGATGTGCAGGGATATAGATCAGCACCGTCAAATCTCTATTTGCTCATCCATAAACTTATCTCCAGATTCGTATCTCGATAAACAATATACGCAAACACTTTTGCTATATTGTTTAACCCTATGGAAAACTCTTTTCCCCGGTTTATGCTTGTGGCCACAAGACTTTATGAAATACAATCTCGGAGCATCGGATATACAACTTACCTACGTAAGCTGACGGATCCCGTATCTACGCACACCGGACTCCATGAGCATCGGACCATACCCAGCGACACATAGCGGTCAGACCATGAAAAGTCTCTGACATATGTGGAACCAAAGCATGATGGATCACTCACAAGACCACCGTGGCGCTCAGGTCAAAGGACCACGAATACTACTCAACTCGAGAGGACCTTCCTTTGACGGTGTCATAGGATATCTATTGGGGTCCTCATAAGTCTTTCAGTATCCAGTCTTGACTGGATACCCGCATGCCTATACAAGCTCTAAGCTCATGGTCAGTTAAGAACAACCATCTGAACCAGTCAGATATAAACATACACTAATCTATATAAAGTGAATCACCGATAGACCCGCATTAGTGATTATAGATCAGGAACATTATCTTTGAGACATACTTACATAATGATATTTCTTAACACCTATTGCAACTCTTTGCAACTATATCATTACAAGTATACTCTCAGGTCTTTGTCCCATTATAGACAAGGTTTTAACTCTTTAGACCTCGCTGACTCTTATAACCTGCTAACTCTTAACAGTGCTAACTTTTAGCATTTATAACTCTCAGCTTTGCTAACTATTAGTTCTGATCTAAACTCCTTTAGAACAGATCTGAACTCTTTCAGATTAAACAATGTCTGTAATGTTACAAGCATTATACCATATTAACAATCTTTATTCGAAATGTTTATTGTATAAATATTAACAATTAATATTCATACAATATTGGAATGGCACGTGAGCACCAGCTCCAACAAATACTTCAACTTGTCCACTTGTTTGAGGGTGATATGCTGTGGCAATTTTGTGATTAACCTCATATTTATGTAGAAGGGTAGACAAGTATTTATTGCAGAAGTGTGACCCTTCATCACTGATGATTGCTCGAGGAGTGCCGTATCTTGTGAAGATATTTTTGCGAAGAAATTTAAGTACCACCTTAGCATCATTAGTTGGAAGTGCTGTTGCTTCTACCCATTTTGAAACATAATCGACAGCCACCAAGATGTATTTTTTTCCGTTTGATGGTGGGAAAGGTCCCATGAAATCAATTCCCCATACATCAAATATTTCAACCTCTAGAATGCTCTGAAGTGGCATCTCTTGTTTCTTTGAAATGTTCCCTACCCTTTGGCATTTGTCACATTTGATGGCATAGAGGTGTGCATCCTTAAATAAGGTGGGCCAGTAGAATCCACTCTGTAAAACTTTAGCTGTAGTTTTATCGCCTCCAAAATGTCCTCCATATTCGCTTCCATGACAATGATGAAGAATGCTTTCCGTCTCTTCATATGGGACACATCGTCTTATGATTTGATCGGCACATTGCTTGAATAGAAAAGGTTCATCCCAATAGTAGAACTTTACGTCATGTAAGAACTTTTTCTTTCTCTCCCAGGAAAGGTTAGGAGGAAAAATACCACTAACAAGAAAATTGACAAAGTCAGCATACCAAGGTACCTGGAAATGTTGGGCTGTCAAAAGTTGTTCGTCTGGAAATGTTTCATTGATAGACCTCTCCTTGTTGTATGTTCCTTCTAGTCGAGAGAGGTGGTCAGCAACTTGGTTCTCAGTGCCTTTTCGATCCTTGACTTCTAAATCAAACTCTTGCAGTAACAATACCCACCGAATTAATCTTGGTTTTGCATCCTTCTTGGTGAGCAAGTATTTGATGGCAGCATGATCGGTGTATACTGTTACTTTTACACCAATGAGATAAGATCTAAATTTATCAAAGGCAAACACTACTGCTAATAATTCTTTTTCTGTGGTAGTGTAATTGCCTTGTGTTTCATTTAAGGTTTTGCTGGCATAATAGATGGAGTGAAATATCTTGTCTCTTCTTTGGCCTAGTACTGCTCCTATGGCTGTGTCGCTAGCATCGCACATGAGCTCAAATGGAAGACTCCAATCAGGAGTGATGATGACAGGAGCAGTTGTAAGTTTCTTCTTTAAGGTTTCAAAAGCTTGTAGGCAATCTTGATCAAAATTGAACTGCACGTCTTTCTCAAGAAGGTTGCAAAGGGGTTTGGAGATTTGGGAGAAGTTTTTGATGAATCTTCTATAGAATCCTGCATGGCCAAGAAAGCTCCTAACCCCTTTGACATTGGTGGGGGGTGGCAGTTTTTCTATAGTGTTGATTTTTGCTTTATCAACTTCTATCCCCTTAGCAGAAATTTTGTGTCCTAACACGATACCTTCTTTTACCATGAAGTGGCATTTCTCCCAATTGAGTACTAGATTTGTCTCTTCACATCTTTTTAACACATAAGCCAAGTGTTCCAAGCATTGATTAAAAGAATCTCCAAAAACTGAAAAATCATCCATAAACACTTCTAGGAAGTCTTCTACTATGTCCGAGAAGATTGCCATCATGCATCTTTGAAAAGTAGCTGGTGCATTGTAGAGTCCAAATGGCATTCTTCTGAAGGCAAATATTCCGTATGGACATGTGAAGGTGGTCTTTTCTTGATCTTCAGGAGCTATGACTATTTGATTGTAGCCAGAATATCCGTCTAAAAAACAATAGTATTCATGTCCAGCAAGTCGATCCAGCATTTGGTCAATGAAGGGTAATGGGAATTGATCTTTTCTTGTGGCTTTGTTGAGTTTGCGATAATCCATGCATATTCTTCAGCCTGTGATGGTACGTGTTGGTATCAATTCATTGTTATCATTGGTTACCACCGTGAATCCTCCCTTTTTTGGTACACATTGGACTGGGCTTATCCATGAACTATCTGATATTGGGTAGATGATTCCAGCATCGAGCCACTTGATTATCTCTTTCTTTACTACGTCCTTCATGATTGGATTCAGCCTTCTTTGTTGTTCGATGGTGGGTTTGTGTCCTTCCTCCAGTAAGATTTTGTGCATGCAAAAAGAAGGACTGATTCCCTTGATGTCGGCGATGGTCCACCCTATGGCAGATTTGTGCTCCCTTAAAATTCTTAGTAATTTCTCTTCCTGTTACTCATTAAGATCGTTAGAAATAATAACTGGAAGAGTTGAAGAGTTTCCCAGAAATGCGTACCTTAGATGATTTGGAAGAGGCTTGAGGTCTAACTTGGGTGGTTCTTCTGTGGAGGGTTTTGCGCGTGCCTCTGGTGTTGTCGGATTATCTAATGATTCCAAGTTGAGTTTAGAACATTCATACCTTGGTTGTTTGTTAAGCATGCTTACGTACTCCTGTGCATCATGATTCTCTGCTTGTTCTCCATTGATGATGGCATCTTCTAAATGATCTTGAATGGAATAAATGCTGAAGACCTTTCGAACTTCTTGATCTATTTCATCGGGGCTCAGATTGTCATCAATATCATTGGGGAACTTCATAGCCTTGAAAACATTAAAGGTCACTTCTTTATTTTGGACTCTCATGGTGAGTTCTCCTTTTTGGACATCTATTAATGTCCTTCCAGTAGCCAAGAAAGGCCGGCCCAAGATGATGGGGATTTCACGATCTTCTTCCATGTCTAGTACAATGAAGTCTGCTGGGAAAATGAATTTATCAACTTTAACTATGATGTCTTCAATGATTCCTTTAGGATATGTGAGAGAGCGATCTGCTAGTTGAAGAGTGATATTTGTTGGCTTAGCTTCTCCTAATTCCAGTTTATTGTAAATACTTAATGGCATGAGATTTATGTTGGCTCCAAGGTCACATAGTGCTTTTTCGAAGTCATAGTTCCCTATTTTGCATGGTATGGTGAAGCTTCCTGGATCTTTGAGCTTTGGAGGTAGCTTTTTCTGTAAGATGGCACTACATTCCTCCGTCAAGGCTACCGTTTCAAAGTCATCTACTGTCCTTTTCCTTGATAGAATATCCTTCATGAATTTAACATAGCTCGGCATTTGCTCCAGTGCATCTGCAAAAGGAAGATTAATATGTAATTTCTTAAAAACATCAAGAAATTTGGAAAATTGCTTATCTAATTTTTGCTTTTGTAGCCTTTGAGGGAATGGTGGTGGATGACGGTATATTGGCTCCTTTGATGGTTGTATGTTGTTTTCTTTCTTCTTTATTGAGGTTTCATCTTTCCCTTGTGTGATCTCCTCGTCTTCCTGTGCTTGTTATATTGAGGTTATGTTATCTTGCAATTCTTTTTCACTTCTTAGTGTGACAACCTTGCAGTGTTCTCCTTTTGGGTTGGCTTCAGTGTTGCTTGGTAAAGTTCCTAGAGGGCGATTATTTATTGCTGTTGCGAGCTGCTCTACTTGATTTTCCAAGGCTCTAAGTGAAGTTGCTTGACTTTGGAAGAGTGCATCTGTTTTCTTCATGTATTGCAGGAGCATGTCTTCAATGTCTGGTTTCTTCTCTTGCTGAATTTGCGTTTGGAAGCCAGGAGGAGCTTTGGAATACTGTCCTTGATTATTGTTGCTCCATGAGAAGTTTGGGTGATTTCTCCATCCAGGATTGTAAAAATTGGAATTAGGATTGTTGTGGTTGAAGTTCCCTACATATTGAGCAGTCTCCATGCATTATCCATTAGCATGATTTCCTCCACAGAAATCGCAAGTGATAGGTTGACTCTTGATGGCATTAACTCCCAAGTTGCTTAATTGTTTGGTCATAAGGTTAACTTAAGCAGATAATGTAGTCAAAGTGTCTACTTCATGTAATCTAGCAATCTTTCTTGTGGTTGACCTTTCGGTGGGCCATTGATAGGCATTGGACGCCATCTCATCTAGTAGATCATAAGCTTCATCGGTGGATTTGTTCATGAGTGCTCCTCCAGCTGCAGCATCTACTATCGTTCTGAATTGACCGGCTAATCCATTGTAGAATGTTTGTACAAGCAACCACTTCGGAACTCCATGATGAGGACATTTTCTTTGCATATCCTTGTATCTCTCCCATGCCTCATAAAAAGATTCTCCATCTAGTTGTAGGAATGATGTGATGTCGTTCCTCATCTTGGCAGTTTTAGCAGGTGGAAAGAATTTGGCGAGGAACTTTTGTGCAAGATCATCCCATGTCGCTATGGATCCAGATGGAAGTGATAGCAGCCAGCTTTTTGCTTTGTCTCTCAAAGAAAAGGGAAACAATCTTAGACGGATTGCATCATCGGACACCCCATTGTACTTGAATGTATCACATATCTCCAAGAAGTTGATGATGTGCATGTTTGGATCGTCATTGGGTAGTCCACTAAATTGTACCGAATCCTTGAGCATTTGAATTGTGCTTGGCTTGATCTCGAAGTTATTAGCTTGAACAGTTGGTCTTTGAATGCTTGAATGGATTCTATTGACTAAGGGAATAGCATACTCCCTTAATGGTCTTGCTTCATTGTCAGGTGCAATTGGTACTTGATCTTCCATGGTGTTAACTTGATTTTGCTCTCTTCTAATTCTTCTTAAAGTTCTTTCAATCTCTGGATCAAAAGCAATCAAGTCTTCACTTTTCGATCTTCGCATGTACCTCGTAAGAAAGAAAGTAAAACTAAATTAAGAAAAATAAAAATAAAAAAAATTCTGAAGTAAAAACTAGAAAGATTGGTATTAATATTGGTGAAAAAGTAAATAATTATCCCCGGCAACGGCGCCAAAAACTTGATGCGATAATTCTATATCATAAATTAAGTGCAAGTATACACTATCGTATGCAAGTAATAAAGAGACTAAATAAGTCGGATGTCGAACCCACAGGGATAATTTTTTCTTTTTAACCAATTACTAAAATTATATCTTCCTAATAATTATTCAGAAAAATAAAAATTCAAGAATGAATGTAGAAAATATAAAAGACTAAGTTTATTAAATACTAAAGGATATGGGAATTTAAGCGCACATATTGAGTTCAAATATTAACCCTAGAAAATAAGTTAGCTCATGGCTACAAGAGAACAGCAGTAAAAATAATTATAAATCATGATACAATCAATCGCAAACCGATATAGACGTCGAATTGCTCTTAATTGCGCTGCCTAGGAACTCTTGATGCCGAAGAACGTCTTGTATCTTTCTCTAAAGTTGCTTCAATTAAGCTCCTATTGCTCTCCAAGACTTGTGCTCTATATTCTTGGTGCTCTTGGGTCGTCTTGGATTTTTTCTTGAAGGCTGGGAACGAGTGGCTTTATATAGGGATTGATATGAGCTTGAAAATCTCAATTTTCGTCGGACTAGGACTCACACTACCGCTGGTGCACTATGCATCTGTCGCTGGGGCGACGCGTGAAAAAGCTATTACCGCTAGAGCGGTGGGATCTTGGCGCCGGGGCGCTGCATGAAAACGGCTTCACCGCTGGCGCGGTGACTCTTCGGCGCTGGGGCGCTAGACGCGACTTAAGCAGGTCGTTTTTCTTCTTTCGATCACTATTTCAGAGCTGGGGCGAAAATACGTGTGGCGCGGGGGCGCTGTACTCATAATTTGAAAACTTTGCATTTTAGTCCCTGTTTTCGCTCCTTTTGCGTTCTTTCTTTAAATTTCATTCAAGTCCCTATAAATAACAATAATGCACATAAATAGCCATCTATTCTCATAAAATCATAAAATATCAATAATAAAAACATGAGAAAATATATGACAAATTTGCCCTTATCAGCATCCTCTGTTGACGCCATTCAAGCGATGACATCCGCTTGATGGTTCTCATTCTTCAGGATCAGCTCCATCTATATCTTTCTAAACTGTGTGGTCAACTTTGGTACCAACGCAAGGTAAGCGGCCATCCTTTCCTCTCTTGCTTCAAAATCGTCATTGACCTGGTTTACCACCAGCTGAGAGTCGCTCTTAACCAGCATTACTTTAGCGGCTAACGCTTGAGCCACTTTTAACCCGCTTAGGAGGGCTTTGTATTTTGCTTCTTTGTTCAAAGCTTTAAACTTGAAGCGAACAGCGTACCTGATCTCATCTCCCTTGGGGGTGATAAAGATGATCCTTGCCCCTCTTTTCTGTAGGTTGAATGCCCCGTCAATGTAAAGTACACATGCTTCCGAGTCTGTCTTGAGGACTTCTTAACTGGAGACTGTCTCGTAGGTACTCTCGGCCATGAAATTGGATAAGGTCTGCCTATTAATGGCAGCTCAAGGCAAGTAATGAATGTTGAATTCGCTTAACTCCAAAGACCATTTGACCAATCGGCCCGATAGGTCGGGCTTATGTAAGATTTTTCTGAGTGATTGGTTGGTTAGCACCACAATAGTATGTGCTTGGAAATAGGGTCACAGCTTCCTTCCGATCATGGTTAGCACAAAAGTCAGTTTCTTAGTGGTGGGCTATCGGGTCTCTGGCCCAATGAGAGCCTTGCTTGTATAGTACACCAGTCGTTGCACCCCCCTTCTTCTCTGGCGAGGACTGAGCTGATGGCCCGTTCTGAGACTCCCAGGTACATTACCAATGGTTCTCCTTGCACTGGAATTGCCAAGGGTACTGGTTTGGAGAGGTAGCTCTTCAGCTGCTAGAAGGCTTATTCGCACTCCTCGGTCCACAGATCCTTCCCTTTTTTTCTTGATGGCTTGAAAAAAGGTGAAGCATTTGTCAGTGGCTTTGGAGATGAATCTGTTCAGTTCTACAATTCTGTCGGTTAGCCGCTGGATCTCTTTCACTGTGCTTGGGGACTTCATTTCTAAGATAGCTCGGACTTTATCTGGATTAGCCTCTATTCCCTGTTGGCTCACCATGAAGCCTAAGCATTTTTTGGATTTTAGTCCCAAGATATACTTCTCAGGGTTCAATTTCATTCCATTCTCCTTTAGCACCATGAAGGCTTCTCTGAGGTCGGCCACGTGGTCGGCCACTTTTACAGACTTGGCTATCATGTCATCTACGTGTACTTTTATATTTCTCACAATCAGTTTTTTAAAGAGCTTGTTTACCAATCTTTGATAAGTGACTTCTGCATTTTTCAATCCAAACGGCATCACCTGGTAGCAATAGCTCCCTTGGTGGATGATAAGGATGTTTTTTCCTGGTCGGAGGGAGGGGGGAACATTGAGATCTGATTATAGCCAGAAAAGGCATCCATGAAACTCAGTAGCTCGTGTCTTACCGTTGCTTCCACTAGTTGGTCGATCTTGGGGAGGGGCAAACTGTCTTTGGGGCATGCTTTATTCAGATTAGTGAAGTCAACACATATCCTCCACTTTTTACATGCCTTCTTTACTATTACCACGTTAGACAACCATACCGGGTAGTGGACCTCCCTGATGAACCAAGCCGCCAGTAGTTTTTCCACCTCCTCCATTATAGCTCCGTTCCACTCCTGATTGAAGATTCTTTTTTTTTACTTGACCAGTTAAGACATAGGGCAAACAGTCAGCTTGTGGGCAACCAGTCTTGGGTCAATTTCGAGCATGTCCTGGTGGGAGCAGTGAAGATGTCCGAGAACTCTCAAATCAAACTGGTTAGCCCTTGCTTGACCTCTGGCTTCAATTAGATTCCTATCCTGACCACCTTCCCAGATTCCCTGGCCTCGACCTGAAGTTCTTATATCTTCTCCGTCGGCTCTGGGGATTTAAGGATTCCCTCCCTTAGATCGATGGCGAAAATACAAAACTCTCTTCTCGGTATAACCGCGTCACAGCTCTTTGCCACCTTCTGATCTCCTGACGCTACTCCGATCCCTTCTCCCACGGGGAATTTCAACTTTAGATAGTGGATGGACATGGCTGAATTAGTATTCACCATAAACAGTAGTCCAATGAGGATTCTATACGGGAATGGGCGGTCTACCACCGTGAAACTGGTCATCACTGTCTTCTCGTAGGGCCTTTATCCAATGGTAAAGATGAGGGTTACCACTTCGATCGGCATCACACAGCTTTCCCCGAATCTTTGTAGTGACATTTGGGTTTCCTCTATATGGAGGTTTCTATTTTTCAAATCTTCTAGGGTTTCTTTAAAGATTACGTCGATCGAGCTGCCCAGGTCAACGAACACCCTGTTTATCTTCTCTCTTGTTACCAATACTTCGATCACGAGCGCATCGTCGTGGGGGTAGCTAACCCCTTGAGCATCTTCCTCCATGACATGATTGGCGCCTCTTGGGGTAGCCTTGGCTTCTTGGCCAAAGGGGTGTTGTAAATGACCTGATGTGCCACAATTGAGTACTTGGAGTAGTTCTTTCGTTGTTTATTCAAGTCTCATGCCAGCATATATTCCCCCAAAATAATTGCCACAGAGTTGGGGTTTGAGGTACCGATAGGACTGGTGGTCGTTGTCTTCCAATTTTCTTAGAATTCTTCCAAGTACTCATTCCTTATCAGGTGGTTGACCTATTTTCTTAGCTCGGTACATTCTCCAATGGTATGCCCAAGAACCTTGTGCATGTTGCAACATTTCTTAGGATTTGTTCGCCGTTCTACTCCATTTCCTTTGAAATTTCTTTGTAACAATCCCCTATCTTGGATAGTTTCGTAGACATCTTTGAGTGGCACGGCCAGAGGGACAAAATCCTTAACCCATACCATTCTTCTTCCCTCACCTGGTGGTTCATTGCTTCTCGAATTCTGAGGTGCACCCGGGGGGCCACCTAGTCGGAAACAGTTTGACCCTTCCCCCTAGTCTCGGGGTCCATTGTTTGACATATTGTTCCTTCTGTTATCTGGCGCATTGCGCTAGATCTCAAAATTTCTTCCTTGCGGCAGACGTTACTCGCCATCCATCTTTCAATATTTCAGCGAGGGGAGCGAGGCGCTCTCTCTCCCCCCCTGTCTCACTTCTCCATGTGGTCGTGCCTTTCCTCGAGGTAATTCAACCAACAATCCCTTAGCCTTCTCACCATCCTCTATTGACATGTATTTTAGGGCTTTATTGTATGATGTCGCATAGCTTGTGGTACTACTTTTTGCCATGTGGTACCAAAATCTGTTCAACCGTAACCCTGCCTTCAGGAGATTCAGGACGATGGGCTGGTCGAATACCTTCAGCGCTATAACTTCCTTGTGGAACCTCTGGATGTAGTCCCCCAGACATTCCTCTTGACCCTGCTTGATCTGCTTTAGCTGCTCTGGGTCCCTGGCTACTTCGTATGACCCCCAAAAATGTTGGGCGAATTTCTCGGTCAGCTCATTATAGAAGGCAATGCTGCGTTATTTTAGCCCATGTACCAGAGCAAAGCCGGTCCTTCCAAGTTCATATGAAAGAGCCGGCACATTTGATCCTCCCTCAGTACTACTATAGATAGCAGGTCGATGACCTGATCTACGTAATGATTAGGGTCAGTGACCTCCTTGTAGATGGGTAAATTTGGGAGTCAGAACCCGCCTGGGAGCTCCATATCTCTTACCTTGTCAGTTAGTGGCGACTTTTTCTCCCTTTTCGTCCTCTTTTCTAGAGCCTGGTCCTTCTCCTTTTTTTTTGCCAAGAGGCTCTCCAACTTTCCTTCCAAACTGTGGACCTTGCTCTCAAGGTCAGTTTACCTCGTTGGCATAGTCGCAGCTCTGTTGACGGCTTTCTCTCCGCTGATGGCGCCAGCCCTCTGGGCTCCGCCTCTCCCCTTTTGGGGGTCGCTTGGCTTGGCCTGTTTGTCCCGCTCAAATTGTACAGAGTCTCCGGTCCTTCCCTTTGCTCCGTCCATCTTTGATTCTCCTCTCGAGATTCCCTTTCACGACTTCTTACTCTCAGTTATTTATTTCTAATCAACTCGGTCATATGTTGCCTTAGTTTTTCCCTCTCCTTTCTCAAGGTTCTCAACTCTGCCCTTATTTCTGGGTGCAGAGAGCTTTCTGTTTGAGGGAAAGGTCGGTTTGGGTTTGGGTTTCACTCTCCTGCAATGTGATTCCTATTGGCGGATGATCGTTTAGCCATTCAGGAATGCTACTTTTTTCGACAAAGCTTTCCGTTCGGTTCCCTCAGACGGCGTCAAAAACTGTTGACCTTCAAAAATAGCTTCTCGGATTAACAAGACTTGAATTTGTTGAGGGAAAATCGAATTTGGGCATTGTCTAGACTAGATCAATAGGTACGGGCTTGAATTTTTTATTTTTCACGTGCTGTGGATAGGGGGCTTGCAATGAGAACACAAATACAAGCTCAAATGTGGTCTCGTAAGGGTGGGTTTCGGCAAAAATGTTCTGATGCTTAAGTCAGATAATGGAGGGGGGGGGTGTTTCTCTCTTAAAAAATAGGATAAAACATAAATAAAATATTCTTCTAACAATGGGGGGATACTCTTTTCCTTTTTTCTTCTCTGTGTTTTTTAGAGATTTTTCCATCATCCTCTTCCTTGTCTTCCTTTTTCTCTTTTTATAGTGATGGTCTTTCAGAGACTTTTTTAGGCTTTTCTTTGCATTATTTATGTTTTGCGTCGGATATTTCCTACTATACTTCTGACACACTCCAAGTATCTTCACACTGTCCCTCTGACATATGCCGAATATCCTTCTACAGATTTTTTGACCTCGTTCTTGCCCCACGTTAGATGTCACTTCTAATGTGTTAAGCATATTCCTCGGGTTCGTCTCCGCCGACATTTTTGGTTCAGGCGAGGCTTATTTTGGTCGACTGGAGTCAGATTTTGAACGGCTTTCCTTTACTGCTTTAATATTGACGCGGAACTCCTATAATGAAATTGCAAAATATAGTTAGTATCTGCTCAGTCGTAGCATTTGGGTCAGCAAATGCCGAACAAGTTTTATCATTTGCCAAGTAGATTCCCCGCATCCGAACCGGTTCTGTTGTTCTATCAGGCTTAGTTTTATTGGCCATTACTCCTGAGCCTTCTTTGGTTGAATTCTAGGCCCTCGGGCAGGAAGATGGAGATTTTTAGAGGGGGAAACAATTATAATTTTATTTCTAAATTTGATTTCAATTACGTTGAATTATAATTGCATGTCCAATTTCAATTACAATTACAATTATATTAAATATTATAATTCTAATTTCAATATTAATTTTAATTATATTAAAATTTATAATTACAATTCTAATTACATAAAATGTTATAATTCAATTTGAATTTTAATTTTAATTTTAATTATATTAAATATTATAATTTAAAAATAAAAATTTTGATTTGTTATATATTTTGGAAATTAGAACTTGAAAAGTTAAGATAGTCCAATAAATGCCTTAAAAATTATAACATATTCAAATTATAAATATACTCCAAAAAAAGCCTAAAACAAACCAAAAACCTTAATTTACCCAATATGAAAGATTTTAAAAAACAAAGGCCAAAACATAAAAAAACAATTGTACCAATTCAAGACATGACCAATGATAAGGATTAATTATGTATAATATTTTTATTTTCTAAATTTAATATTTATTTTTTAAATTAGGATTATTTATCTTTTTTAATTAAAATTACAGATTTGGAGTCAATAGAACAAATAAGGATGAAAATTTTAAGAGAAACAAAATAAAATTATCAAAATTATTACAGTAACTATGAACATTAATTTATGAACAGTAACTTCACTACAGTACCAGCCCAATAAAGGCCATGTCCTAAATTCAGGTGTAAGTATATATATATTTGTATTAGTACAAAAATTAGTTTCAACTTTTTGTATAAGTATATCCCCACTTTTAAAGATTGAATAGATGAAGATTATATATTAGGCCGCATCATATTATCTCAAAGTTGTCTTATTTCCTCTTAGTGCAATATTGTTGTCCCATTACAAATAACATAGTTTGGTGAATGAAATTTCACCCATTATACACTAATATGTACTATATATTCCCACTATTTGTACATTTTACCAACAAAGTGTTTGTATATCCCCACTTCTAAAACTTTTCGCGTTATTAGTTATCATTTAAAAAAATGTTACATATTTATAGAGGGATGATTCTTATGGGTGTTCTAATTAACCATAGTTATTATTTTTTTATAAAAAAAATAACAAAAAACTTCATGTATATTATATCTCACTTAATATACTAAATGTTCATTTATTTGCACTTTTCAACAACAAAATGTTTGCATATCCCCACTTCTTAAAATTTTATGTGTTGTCAGTTATCATTCAAAAAATATTATATATTATAAAGGGATGATATTTTATAGGTGTTCTAATTAACCATAGTTATTATATTTAAAAAAAATAATAATTACAAAACAACTTCGTGTATGTTGAATTCAGTTAACATACCACGTGTTTTCACTATTTGTATTTTTCACCAACAAAGTGTTTGTATATCCATACTTTAAAATATTTTACGTGTTATCAATTATCATTCAAAAAATGTTACATATTGTAATGGGATGATATTTTATGGGTTTCCTAATTAACTATGTTTATTATATATTTAGAAAAAAAATTACAAATAACTTTATGTATGTTGTATTCCACTTAACATACCATGTCTTCCCTTTATTTGTACTTTTCACCAACAAAGTGTTTGCATATCTTCACTTCTAATAATTTTGCGTTGTCAATTATCATTCAAAAAAGTTACATATTATAAGGGGATGGTATTTTATGAGTGTCCTAATTAACCATAACTATTTTTTTTATATATATATATTTATAAAAAAAAGAATTACAAACAATTTCATATATGTTGTATCCTACTTAACATACCACGTGTTCCCACATTTGTATTTTTCACCAACAAAGTGTTTGCATATCTCCACTTCTAAAATTTATATATTATCAATTATCATTAAAAAAAATGTTGCATATTATAAGGATATGGTATTTTATGGGTATCCTAATTAATCATGGTTATTATATATTTTTTAAAAAAATTACAAACAACTTCATGTATGTTGTATCCACTTAACATACCACGTGTCCTCACTATTTGTACTTTTCACTAACAAAGTGTTGCATATCCGTACTTCTAAAAATTTTACGCGTTATCAATTATCATTAAAAAATGTTACATATTATAAAGGGGATAGTTTTATGGGTGTCTTAATTAACAATGGTTATTATCTATATATATATATATATAAAAGAATTACAAACAACTTCATATATATTGTATCTCACTTAACATACCACGTATTTTCATATTTGCACTTTTTACCAACAAAGTATTTGTATATCCATATTTCTAAAAAACATTTGCGTTGTCAGTTATTATTAAAAAAAAGGTTACATATTATAAGGGTATGGTATTTTATGGGTGTCGTAAATAACTATGGTTAATACAAAAAATACGCAAATAAAATAAAATTGCATTCACAACATATTGTATGTTGTATCCCACTTAATATAAGACGTGTTTCCACTTTTTGCACTTCTCACCCACAAATATAAGAAAGTGTTCCTACTTTTTCATAAATTACAAGTTTACATTTATCTACACTAGAAATATAATATAATATAAGTGTTCTAAATAAACATGGTGAATATAAAGTACCTAAAATAAAAAGAAACAATTACATTAACAACCTGTTATATGTTGCATCCCACTTTATGCAAGATGTGTTCTCACGTTTTGCACCTGTCACCTACAAATATAAGAGGGCGTTCCTACTTTTTTATAAATTGTAAGTTTGCATTCAGCTGCACCAAAAATTCAATATAATACAAGGGAGTGATATTTTATGCGTGTCCTAAATAACTATAGGTAATATAAAAAGTACTTAAATAAAAAAATTCTATTAACAACTTATTGTATATTGTATTCCATCTAACGTAGAACGTATTCCTACGTTTTGCACCCCTCACCTACAAACATATGAGTGTGTTTCTACTTATACATAAATTGCCAGTTTGTATTTAACTACACAAAAAATATAACATAATATAAATGAATGATATTTTATAAGTATCTTAAATAATCATAGTTAATATAAGAAGCTCTGCCGCACGGTGCCACCAAAAGACGTGATGTGGCATTTAAATTTAGTCTTCAATTTTTTATTAAATTTTATTTAATTTCATAATTAAAATAGTAATTATTAATTTATGTTAGTGAATAATTAATATTGAATCAACTATTTTTTATTAATATTATAAATAAATTTTAAATTATGTTAAATTTAAAAATATATAACAAAATATTTTAATTACGCTAAATTAAAATTTTTGAGTTGATTTTGACTTTTGACTTTTGACCTTTACTTTTTTTTTAGTATTTTTATAATTTAGATATTTTTTAATTTTGAAGGCATTTATTGAACTATCTTAACATTCCAACTTTTAATTTCTAAAATATATATCAAATCTAAAAATTTTAATTTTTAAAATAAATAATTCACATAAAATTTTTTAATTTTCAAGATATATTTCTAAATTCCAATTGTAGATTTGTTGCAAAAATACATAACAAGTCCAAAACTTCAATTTAGTGTAATTCAAATATTTTGTTCTTACATTTGTGGCTAGAAAAAAATAATGCCTAAAAAGATGGGCCAATTATAAAAATATTTATTTTAAAAAGAAATTTAATTATAAACCTTTATAATAACTTACTTGTTATATAAAAGATAAACTAATCATGTTTCGGTATGATAAGAAATAGATTAATTATGTAGTTTTGAGAGTTAAAATTGAAATAAATCATTTAATATTTAGACTTATGTGTTAAGTTAGAATTTTTAATTAATTATATTTTAATTCAAATTACTTAATTTTAGCATTTAATGGAACAAAATAAACATCTTAAAAAGTCTAATTAATTCATATTAAACCTCACACAAAAAAAATTACTTAAGTAGAATAATGTTGCACTTTTTAAATACTACATTTGGAAAGGGTAGCATTATTCACCTTTTAAATATAAATATTTTTAAAAATTTTCTAAATCTTATTTAGAGTTTGTTTAGTTGAACTTTTTAAATAGAGTTTTTGGAAGTATAGTTTTTCAAAATAAAGCTTTTAGAATTAGAATTTTTAAGAAAATATTATTGACCTTTAGTTGTCAATTAAAAAAACTCTTTTGAAGTACTAAATTATTTAATTATATATTGTTAAAAGTGCTTATCTGTTATTAAATTATCAAAAAAGATAATAAAATTTATATTTAAATTCTAAACAATTAAATAATTTTTTATATATAAGTTTAAATTTTTTATATATTTTCTTAAATTCAATTTCTTAAAACACAAAAATCAAGTATATTAATACATAGTAATCAACTAATCAATATAAATTATTGTGTTTGATATAAAAATTAAAATTAAAATAATAATTCTTATTATTTAAAAAATAAAATAATTTACAACAGATTTTGGTAGATTCTTGTAGAATTATGATTATTGTAGAGATATGGAGAATTTGAAATATTATAATTTTTAAGAAAATATTAAAAATATGTTAGTTGAAGAGGTTTATTTTTATTAAGAGCATAATAAAGAAATAAAGAAATATTATTAAGGTATTGTGATATTATACAAATATTAAAAAAGATAAAAAAACATTTTACTACTAAAAACTTAAAGTATGAGCTTTTGTAAGTAGAGGTACAATAATTTTTTTTAATATAATTTTTTTTTTAAATTACAATCAAACATTATTAAAAAATTAAAAAAAACTTTTGATATTAACAAAATACTTTTACAATAAAAAAGTCTAACAAAATAAATGCTTAATGAAGAGATTTATAAATTAATTTAATATTTAAAAAGTATAACATTACTCTATTTAAATTTCATTTTAAATATAAATATGTTGTGTATTCTTCTAAAACTTATTTAGAGAGAGGTTCTATTAATTAACTTCAAATTATTTTTCATTTTTTTTTGTAAAGGAAAGTGAAAACAACACAAAGTTGTTTTTTTATTTAAATAAATGAATTCTACGCAAATTACTTTATTTTTGCTATATAATTATTTTCTAAATTGAAATTTACACTAATCAAAATACTTTAAACATTTAATTTTTTTTAACTGTAAGAAAACATTTCTTGAAAATACTTCGACAGTCCATAGTTTCGCACAAATTAATTAACTGAAAGAAGAAATGGAGCGGCTGAAACAAACTGTTACACGTTTCCAGTGTATTCCCTAATAATAAATAATAATAATAATAAAAAGCACAAAAGCCCAGTTCTTAATTGATCGAAGTAGTGCCAGCGACAAGCGAGGTGACGATGGAAAGACCGCCGTCGCCGCCGCAAGCGACCTCGAGAGAGCTGCAATGCATAGGAAGATTAGAAATTGCGAGGCCAAAACCCGTGGGTTTTCTCTGCGGTTCTATTCCCGTACCCACCGACAAATCCTTCCATGATGCCGCCTTCAACTCCGCCCTCGTCCCCTCTGCCCAAACGTGAGCACCTATTTATCAATTTATTTATTTACTTATTCATGTGTTACTAAGTTACCAACTCTATTGGTTTTTTTTTTTGTTTATTGGTTTTGGTTTTGTAGAGTGAGTGCTCCTAGGTATCGGATGCTGCCGACAGAGACGGACCTGAATAGGCCGCCCCTTGTGCCCAATTTTCCCGAGAAGGTGCTTCCTATTGGTGCCGTACAGTCGAAGGCAACTGGAGGTAATTGCTTTATTATTTCAACATTTACCAAACCACTTTGATGGTGCAACTTTATGTTTCATGTTTGGCTGTTCGTTTGAGGTTTGGTATTATAAGTATGACATTTCAGCTATAATTGTAGAACACAATAATTTGTCATCTTTTGATATCATAATACTGTAGCTTCTGCTACACATGATGAGTGAGCATAGGTTCAGTCATTTCACTCATTACTCGTAAAGTTCTGACCACTTGAGACACATCTCGTCAAGTTTCGTTTAGAAAGAGTTAAAAGAATTTTATGAGGAGCTGAAGGCATGATTGACATCGGATTTCCTGTGTATGGCATGCCTTTCCTTTTCCATCTCACTACTTGAAGGAATAAGATTCAGTAACTGGATTAGATAACTTTACAAAAGATATGGCACCTCCATCTGTTTCTTCATTCACCTTTAACCGATTTTGCTTGGGAGATTGAAGTTATGAGCTGAGTATGATGCTGAGAGAACTTTACTATCAAATACTGAGATGATCGGCAGCACCAAAGCCTGAATTCATTGAGAGGTGTACCCAACTGCTTCCTTAAAGTACTTCTATAATATGTTTAGGGGCAGGTGTATCTTTCCCATATATTTTCTCTCATATAACTTCTTGTCTTTACCCTTTTTGGTTCAACTATTGCCTCCTACTCTCCTTCCAAAGATAAAAGCTTCTCTGAAAAAAGAAAAGACCCAAATTCTGTTAAACTTGTGAGATCCAGGCCTTTGCCTGGCTGTGACAGGCTTCAAGGAAACTCTTAATCTGTACTCAGGGAATCCCTTTTTGCATTTAATGTATAGTTGAGAAGCTATATTAGGTCTGGGACTCTAGCATTTCTTGCCAAATCCCATGTACTTGATTTTTTCCAGGCTTTGACACGAGCTAATTTTCTCTGTTCAGATATTTGATCTCTCTTTAACCAGTTGGTTCTTTGAGCCCTTTATAGGAGCCAGGTAATTGAACCCAGGTGAATCTTTTTCTTGGGGCTCTAAATAACATCTTTTAATCAATGGTGACCTATTTTCTTGAAGCTTGGATTGGATAGTCATTTCAGCAATGGACATTTACAGCCCCTTGCTTGGGAAGAAAACTCTTTTATCATATCTTTGACGAGTTTCATATGTAGGCTACCACATAGTCTGTTGCATAGAGTTGCGACTGCTATAAGGGTTTAATTCAGGTTGTCTTAAATGGTAGTGATGGTTTTGTGTCTCCAATTTGAGCTTGATGCAATATCTAATCAGATATAATTCCTTGGAATGGTATTTTCTTAATCTAAAACTTCCTCAAGCTGCTAGGAGCAAAGCTAGAACTTTCTAGCCAATATCAACTTGAGTGATAACTAAACCTAGTTAGAAATGACAGTTTTGAACTGAAACTACAGCCTGTGTCTGAAACAGGAAACTGACCCAAATATTGACCACTTAAACAATCGAGGAAAATGTGGTGAAACTATCAGCTCACTGAAATGTTGGAATGTGGACTCGTGATTAGTAAATTTTAGAATAATAGGTCCTAACGGGCCTCATATTGAATTTAATCTGTACCAACTACTTTTGTTGAAGCTAACTTTTTCCTACTCTCGTGGTCTACATCATGTCAATTTTGGTAGCTTGAAATACATTGATTAAGAGGTTTTGTATATTCTTGTGGTCTACATTCGACATCCCCAAAGCTATTCAAGAGTTGCCATTGTTGTGTTATAAAGTAATGTAAGACTTTTGGTTTATTATCTTCTCATAATCAAAAGTCAAGAGCCTTTATTTGGATAATTATTCGGCATATGAAAGGCTGTTTTCCTTGCATTGCAGGCATATGTCTGTTTGAGGTTTGAAAAGCTTTTGGAATCTTGGGTTTAGGGTTTAAAGTTGGTATCTGCTGCTTGAAATTTACATTGAGGAGTTAGTAGCTTTAAGATTTTTGTATAGTAGTTAAGGACTCTCTGCTTCTCTAAATCATTCCAATTGCATGTGATAATGCAAATCGCAGTTGTATAATGTCTGGTTGAGCATGAAAGAGAAAAATAGAGTATACAATGATTTCATTTCTGCTTTCTTGACGTCATAAGATTTGCAGGTATAACTTTGGTGTTTGTACTTGCCAGATTCAAGTTGGGAAGGTGGTGCTATTGCATCAAATCTTAGTAGGAAATGTGAAGCCCTTGCTGTATCTGGTTTGGTGGAATATGGAGATGAGATAGATGTGATTGCTCCTGCTGACATTTTGAAACAAATCTTTAAGATACCATATTCCAAGGCTCGATTATCGATTTCAGTTCACCGTGTTGGCCAGACGCTTGTTCTGAATACTGGGTTTGTTCCTTCTTGTTGCTTCATTGTTTATTATTCCATCAAAATTTTTAAGATTTTGAATTTATGTCAAAGTGCAGGTATGATGTTGAAGAAGGAGAGAAGCTGGTTAGAAGACACAGCAATCAATCAAAATGTGCAGATCAATCTTTGTTTTTGAACTTTGCAATGCATTCGGTTAGAATGGAGGCTTGTGACTGTCCACCAACTCATCATGCTCCATCTGAGAGGCAATCAAACTCATCGGTTCTTCCTGAGAGAGATGCATCCAATTTTGTGGGACAGTGTGTTAACATCACTAGAAAGGAAGGATCCAAACATTGTTCAGAGTACCCACAGGTACAGCAAGGTAGCTCCATTTGGGAAAATAAAAAGAATAAGAGAAATAAAGGCCATGATCCTGGTAAAAAGGCTTCCCATGTTGGTGAAAAATCCAGATGCTCGATTCAAGAGTCTGAAAAACATAGAAGAGTGGGTAATGATGGATTTTTGAGGGTTTTGTTTTGGCAATTTCACAATTTCCGCATGCTTCTAGGTAGCGACTTACTTCTCTTCAGCAATGAAAAATATGTCGCTGTGAGCTTGCATTTGTGGGATGTGACACGTCAGGTTACAGCCAACTACTTTAAGTTTTTTTTCTTCTTATATAGCTTCATGTCTTTTTTAAAATTTGTTCCAACTGTTTAAACCCTCACTCTGGCAGGTAACTCCTTTGACTTGGCTTGAAGCCTGGCTTGATAACGTCATGGCAAGTGTGCCTGAGTTGGCAATCTGCTATCATGAAAATGGTGTCGTTCAGGGTTATGAGCTTCTGAAAACAGATAACATATTTCTACAAAAAGGCATCTCAGAGGATGGCACTCCTGCTTTTCATCCTCATGTTGTCCAGCAAAATGGCCTTTCAGTTCTAAGGTTTCTTCAAGAAAACTGCAAGCAAGATCCTGGTGCCTATTGGGTACTCTTCTCTCTCTCTCTCTCTCTTTTCACTACCATGCCTTGAAAGTTTAATGTTAGTTAACTTTGCTTTTGTCATTTGACATAACAATTCACAGCTATATAAGAGTGCTGGCGATGATGTGATTCAACTTTTTGATCTCTCTGTTATTCCAAAGAATCATTCCTCGAGTGCTTGTGATGACAGCACTAGTTCTCTGCCTCTGATTCATAGAGGTAGGAGTAATTCATTATTCTCACTGGGGACACTTCTGTATCGGATTGCTCACAGGCTTTCACTTTCAATGGTATGGGACAATAATAACTATTTTGTTTATGCATCAGCTTGCAAACTTGTGTTTCCCTACTACTCTAATTACTGATAGCTTTGTTGCAGGCACCTGGAAATGGGGCAAAGTGTGCAAGGTTCATTAAAAAATGTTTGGACTTTCTGGATGAGCCGGATCATTTGGTATTAATATTTTCTATCTTGATCTTTGATATATGAATTCTTCTTTAATTTCTATAATCTATTTATATTTTATACATATGACCGAGGAACATGAAAACTAACGATCAGTTTGATGCTAAATAGGTTGTGCGTGCATTTGCTCATGAACAATTTGCAAGGCTTATCTTAAATTATGAGGAGGACCTGGAATTAACATCTGAATCTCTTCCTGTAGAATGTGAAATTATAGTTACTGATGCTGAAGAAGAATCCATGGACCCTTTCAGTAGTTTCTCTGAATCAGTTGTAAATGAGGACTTGTTAATTGTGGAGGAGGAGAATTTGACCGAAGCTGGAATGGCTTTGCAAAATTCAGTATCAGAAGCTTCCATGAAGATGGCTTTGGAAGCAAATGTATCTACTTTGAGGAAGTTGATAGTGGCAGGTGAGCCAGATGCGAAAGATCAAGAGAAAGGTCTTTTCAGTTCCAATGATGATGAAAGCTTTGCAGTGTGTAAAAGGTCTCCAACATCCACCGATGTGGTTCAAACTGTCACCGATCCAATCTCCTCTAAGTTAGCTGCAGTACACCATGTTTCACAAGCCATAAAGTCACTCAGATGGATGCGCCAGTTACAGAACTCCGAACCAGAGTTCGTAAACCAGGACATGGGTATTGATGATAGGCCTTCATCTGCAGACTTTTCTGTTTGTGCATGTGGTGATGCTGACTGTATTGAAGTTTGTGACATTCGGGAATGGCTCCCAACATCAAAACTGGATAGCAAGTTGTGGAAGCTTGTCCTTCTGCTGGGAGAATCTTATTTGGCGCTTGGCCAAACTTATAAAGAGGATGGTCAATTGCATCAAGCTTTGAAGATTGTGGAATTAGCTTGTTCCATTTATGGATCAATGCCTCAGCACCGTGAAGGCGCCAAGTTTATTTCCTCAATGACTAAAAGCTTGTTATACCAGATGGTATACAATGACACAAGTAAGAAGTCTAGATCGTTTGTTGGTGATACGAAAGAAGTGAAATCAAGTTATAATGATTGTCTTACTTATGAGCAATTATCTTCCACGTACCTCTTCTGGGCTAAGGCATGGATACTAGTTGGAGATGTTTACATTGAGTTCCATGTGATGAAGGGCAAAGAAATCTTACTACAAGCAGATAGAAAACCTTGTACCAGAGAGTTGAAAATGTCTTCTGAGGTCGTCAAAGAAGTCCAAAGGCTCAAGAGGAAGTTGGGTAAGTATCAGAACTGCAGTTCATGTTCCTTGGTAAATTGCAGCTGTCAGAGTGATCGGGCCAGCAGTGGCAGCAGTGCAAGTAGCAGCAGTGGGGATAAGCTTTCTATTTCTTATGGCAGAAAACACAATAAGAGGTCACATGCTAAGAGGGCCACATATTCACTTTTGGAAAACCCTGCAGCTTCCTGGGCTAACCACAAGGATGAGAATACAAAAAGTCCTGGTAATGGAAATCTGCAGATCAATAGAGGTGGTGGCACAATAACAGGAGCTTCCAATACTGATGCATATGTACTTGGGAAATCTTCAAAAACTTCTGATTCTAAAAGAGTAGAAGCTTCTATGGAATCACATAATCCAGAGCCCACAGTGCCCACACCAGCTGAAATTGCTTTGAGAGAAAAATCCAAAGTGAAAAATGGTGGTATATTTAAGTTCCTTGAGGGTCCTGTAGTTGGAGATGTAGAAAACAATCTCTCAGCTGCCTTGAGTTGTTATGAAGAAGCTAGAAAGGCATTGACTGGAGTTCCTACTGTTTCGGTGGAACTACAATCTGTTCTGAAGAAGAAAGGGTGGGTTTGCAATGAACTGGGTCGAATCAGGCTTGAAAGAAAAGAATTGGACAAAGCTGAATGTGCTTTTGCAGATGCTGTAAACACATTCAGAGAAGTTTCTGACCACACCAACATTATTTTGATTAACTGTAACTTGGGCCATGGCAGACGAGCATTGGCTGAAGAGATGGTATCAAAGGTTGAAACTCTGAAAATACACAGAGTCTTCCATAATGCATATAAACAAGCTCTTGAGATTGCAAAACTGGAATACTGTGAATCTCTGAGATGTTATGGGGCAGCAAAGTCTCAACTTAATTCTCTTGTTGAAGAGGCTGGTTCGGTGTCAAACAGCTTGAGGATTGAAGTACGTACACAATTTGCTAATACATACTTGAGGCTTGGTATGCTTTTGGCAAGAGAAAATATAACTGCTGAAGTTTATGAAAATGAAGTCTGGGAAGACACATCTCTGCCTTGTGATGTAAAAGCTAGGAAAGAAATGAGAAAGCATGAGATAACGGCCAATGATGCAATTAGAGAGGCATTATCTACGTATGAATCAATGGGAGATTTACGCAAACAGGAGGCTGCATATGCCTATTTTCAACTTGCTTGCTACCAAAGGGATTGCTGTTTGAAGTTTTTGGAATCAGATCATAAAACAAATAACTTGCCTAAAGGAGAAAACAACGTTCTTCAGAGGGTCAAGCAATATGCTTCCTTGGCTGAGAGAAACTGGCAAAAAGCCATGGACTTCTATGGTCCCAGATCACATCCCACCATGTACCTGACTATTCTTATGGAAAGATCAGCTCTTTCATTCTGGCTTTCATGCTCTCTACACTCAAGTGCGGTATGTTAAATACTTGTTCCCTAACATTACGAAAGCCCATGTTTTTACCTGGAAGTTTGGTTGCATGCACATTTGAATTTTTTAGATGGTAGTGTGCTGTAATTCTCTTTCTTTTAGATGATTTTTCTTAAGTTTGAATCAGTGTTTCATTTCATATTAGGTTTAAGCCATGTTAATATTTAAGCTTTTCAAGAAAAAGGATCCAATTTGACTGGAGCTATAGTGGAAAATGCTTTTTGAAAAAATAAACTATCCAAAGTCCAGAATCATAGGGATTAATACTCTTTGTGGAAAATGGTTAGTGCCAGAAAAAAAAATATTAATGTGCATAATATGTGAAACAACTACAGGAAAATGTTGTGCACCTAAAAGCCATGAATCATGCAATTTATGCACATGAAACAATTACAGTGAAGACAGTATGGATCCTTGGTTGCTACATATATTTACATATGGTTTGACTTTGTAAAGTAACATTACTGGTGATATCTGTGAATCTCAAAATTTAAATTAATTTTTTGACACATTGTCAGGAAAATGAAATATCACTATCATAAAGTGACAAACCGCTTAAGAACTGACACATAATGTTTAGCAAAAGCAAAATGATCTCCTATCTGGTGGAGGTTAGGTGCAGGCATTTGGGCAGGGGATGAAATAGCTTGTGGGATAGACTTAGGCTTTTTGAGTATCTTTGGGCTTCAGCCTTCAGCTTCAAAGGAATTTGAAGTTGTTTCCTTTTTCTTCATACATCTCAACTGGGAGGGGTTTTGGGGTAATTTTGTGTAGATTTCTTGGTTAGCGGAAGGATGATTACTTTGGGGATGTCGATTGGGCATCTATAGATTATTCCTTTCCCCTATGTTTTCTCCTTCTGTTATCTTTGTGGCCACCTGGTCCACCTTTTTAACTTTTATCTTCACCTTTTATACCTTTTAGTTTCTTCTCAAGAAAAAAATTACCTTGAGGTATAAAAGTCAACTATGTAAACACTATCCACTTGGGAGTCTGGTTTATGGGCAGTGTCTTCGACTAAGATTTTTGCAACACTTCTATTGTATTTGGGAAGGCAACATGTGAAGGTCTTTTTAGTCCTTACTGATTTGGATTATGTCATTTGTATAAACAACTAAATAATTTTCGGTTGTCAAAAAGGAGAAAAAAAGTGCCTACCATGAAGATCAAACTGGTTTTGCTGTCATCTTCATGTTTATTGATTCATATTACTTGTCTAGGATGCAGGTTTTGCTGCCTCACAAAACTTTGATGTCTTCGTGTCTAATTTTCAAAATAGTGTCTCTTACACCAGCAACCAAATGACTTGCAGCACAAATGATGTATGATATTATTGTTCTTAAATGTTATCATGGCAATATCCATTTCCATTTCATTTGCTTGTGATTGTAATAATTTGCTTTTGTTCCAGATGCTGGATTTGGCTTTATCTTGTCTACTTGAAGGAGGCAATATATCTGAAAGTTCATCTGAATCTTTGTCAACTGACGATTCCGAGTTATATGCCAAATTTTGGAATCAGTTGCAAATGCTTTTGAAGAAAATGTTGGCCATGACAATTTCCACAAGCACAAACAAATCTTCTTCCACTGGGCAGCCAAATCCTCCTGTTCGGTCTGGTGATGCCGCAAAACTCAGAGAGCTGTACAAAATGTCATTGAAATCTTTCAGTTTAAGTGAATTAAACACGATGCATACATTGTGGACATCGCAATAAGAAAATCACCTCTAGAGTATGTTCTCTCATCCTTAAAAGTCATTCAATTGCTACAGAAGCATTTAATGGGGAATTAATATAGGAAGATTTTGAAATGACAAAATCACCCATTTCATTTATATTGCATTAGTAGGATACAGGAAAACTTTGTAAATCTTGCCGCCAACTTCTGTTGGGTATTTGTAATTTCTGTATGCTTCTTGGCATATGAATGTTTCAGGGTTGACTTGTTCTATTAGTTTCTATAACTCTCCATTTTGGTTAGTCGCTAATTTTTTTGTGTGGGTATTCTCCTTAACTGTAATGTAGTAACATTATCAGACATTTTATATTCTGTGAACTATCTTAGACTCTTGGGCGGTGTCTTATAGGATCTAGTCTGTGTTGATCTCGACAGGGTATTAACACTGTCACCCTGAGGTTTACACAAATTATACTTTAATAGTGGCTTTAATTTTAATTATATTGTCATTTTTTTTACTTAATTTAAAAGAAAAAAAATACTCATATATGAAGGTATTTTTGTTTTTAAATTAAATAAAAAGTATTTTTTAAATTAAATAAAAATAGTGATAATGTAATTAAAATTAAAGCTGTCAAAATATAATTTGTATAATCTTCGGGAGGTAATAGTGGTAATATACCTGGTTTCAGGAAAAAAAAAAAGTGGTAATATACCCTATTGATAGAGTTTTTTGAAGGGATGGAGTGTTTTTTTTTAATAGAAAAAGAAAAATTGTCTTCTTTTTTTTATCTTGTTACTTTTTTTTTTCTCAGGATTTGTTTCTCGTGCCTACTGAATCAACTAAAATTAAACATTTTTTTAACGTCACCAAGAAATTTCAACTTTTTTCTCTTTTAATTTTAATATTATTGTTGAATATTTTCATATAAACAAAAAGAAAATGTTATTGTTGCTCTTTTTGTTTGACTGTGGAACATGTGAATTCGTTGTACTAATCTTAGTTGTAAAAAAAAATCACATAAAATATATTTTTGTCTTCAGTATAAAAATGAGTATTAGTTTACGACTGACATATGACATGACGTCGTTGAAATGACGAAGTAGTTATTTGCATCATGTCGCAGCTTGTACCATTAGCATTTAATATGGAAAAATAGTTCATTTCTGGTTACAAGTCGCTACAACATTAATCGGGATTCAACGTTATAATCGGATCCATATAAAATTAATCCTTTTTCTTGAAGAAATAATAAATCATCTCAATCTCGAAGTAAAATTTGGTTTTATTATTTAAAGTCGAAAAAAATTAAAATTAAATTTTTTTTTTTTGGTATAGAAAATGTCTGCTTTGCCTCTTCATTCTTAAAACAACTCTTGGCTAAAGATGAAATGATTTTTTATCTAATGGCATGAAACAATAAGTATTAATTCGTAATTGTGTTAACAGTACGACAGTAAAAGACTGGCAATATAAAGTAGAGTTTTCAAATTCAATTCTTTCCTTTATGTAAAAAAAAGAGAGTATTAATTCAATCTATTTGTAAATAATTTCTCGATTCTTGTTAATAAATTAGGTAATTATATAGTCTAGCCCTTATATTTTTTTTTTAAAATTCATATAAATCCTAATCCAAAGCAATTCTAAATGCTCAAAAGAAAAAAAGAAAAAAAAGAGGGAAACTAAATGGTCACAGATTTACTAGCCTAACGGCATATCACATCCCTTATCTCGTATAAAAGAAGGGGTTCAAGCCATATGATTCAAGGCCTTCATGAGTCATAAATAAGACCCTTTATGGTTCAAAATTTTTAGTTGCATCGTTAAAATATTTTTTCGAGTTGGTTTCATTAAACTTCTGAGTTAGGCTACCAATATCTTATTTCGAGTTGGTTTCTATAAACTTTTGATTGCGCAAAATTTTTCATGTTATACACAAGCCATTGGTGGTGCCAACAAAAATGAGATTTTATTTGATGCGACGAAAAGCAACAGGAAGTGCTATAGAAGGGCTCAAGAAGGAGGTGAGAGACGGCCATGGTAATTGCTGGAAAAATGTGGGATGTTTATTGAGGAGATGACCAAAATGTCTATAAGGGGTTAAAAAAAACATTTGAAAGTCACAAAGCCTTTTAAGATTCCACGCTGGCCTTGAAGGGGTGGTGTAGGTTCTTTCTTTGATCAGAAATGACACTGAAAGTGTTCTAGGGATTAGTTAGACATCTTAGTTGTTCACGCACCAAAATGATGTTTTCTTTTGAGGTGACGATGAGTGATAAATCTTGGAATTCGCCTGATGAATATAATCATAAAAGCAAGTGTTCCCCTCGAGATCTCGACTCAAGCTCAATCTCTCATAAGACTTAGCACGACTCACGAGCTTTGAATTCTAATTTTTTGGAAACTCCTCGTTCAAGGCTTATAACTGGCCATGACGAGACCCACTGTGTAGATATTGTAGACCTCAGCTCACCGTCACTAGATGCTAAATATTATAAAGGAAATATCCTTGAGGCATACTCACAGACTTTGGTCTTCAACATTATCAACACCAATAAACACCCTTGGGGTAAGCGAGTAGTCCTTGGTATTCCGCCTTGGCAGAGCATATCACATAAAAGACCGACCACCCCTTCCCTTAAGCGGGCGATAAGCCACTCATTTGCTACTGACCTAGGACCAAGGATCTAAACCAATTAACCTGAATGCTCAGATTGCCTCTATTTCGAGAATCTCGAATACCAAGATTTTCAATGCAAATCTTTTTACAATGTCATGATGTCGCCAAAAGGAGATAGGCTCCTACAACTTTGGAATGTGACTAAAATAGGAAGGTAATACCTTATCCTAATTTTGCAAGAATTCTACTACTAAGCACAACAACATTTATAAAAGAAGGTCAAATAATGAAGATCGGTATCTTTTTCTCCCTTTCTTCAAGTCACAAGAAATTTTTTTTTTTCCAAATCTCTTTCTTTCACCATATTTTGAAGACTCTTTTACAGCCCTAAAGGTTTTGTCTCATTGATCTCTATAATATTATATTTAATAGTGTATTTAAGTGAGCTGATTAGGCTCGATAAAGTAGATGTAGGCTCCCCTGAAGTTGAATTACTATAATTTTATCTCTTGTTTGTTTATGATTGTTATTCCTTGATTTCAATCGAATCCAAGACTTAAATGGCTTAACACGTGTGTTCAACTTTTACAACTCTGAAGTGTATTTATTAAGCACTAAAGTAATGGGTTGGGTTGAACAATTCAATTCGAAAAAAATTTAAAAAACAAGATTTATTTTAATATCTATCAAGAAACACACTTGTCAAGGGCTTAAAAGTTAAACTTTTAATAGAATAAACAATTATTTTTTATTTGAAATCTTTGACAAGTGGCATTATGTATACCTATTTGCGTGATAAATGGCACATGCATGAAAAGCAACTTGACAAATGGAAAAAGCATATTAACACTTGACTTTGTGCATGTAATGCATGATTGACATGTGTCCTTACAAAAAGTAAAAATAAATGCAATACAATTGTTGTATTTTAGAGAGTTAGGCAATTCGGCTATCCAAGGAAAAACTTTGAAAAAGTTGCATTTAACCATTTAAGTTATAACTGGCCATTTGAGGGTGAGTAAGAGTTGTTCAAATCCATTCTACTAGAAATTAAACAAGGTTGCCATTCTAGATTCTGAATCCTATCAGTTGTTGCAGACTAGAATTGTTCTCCGATCTGGAAATACAAACTTTATCGAATTGTCTTCAAGGATGAATTTCTGACTTTGATAATTTAACAAGACTTCAATTCAGTATGTAATCATTGAATAGAAAATTAGATTTTAATTCTACTGCCCAATGTATGTATGGCATGCAAATTTTAATTCAATGGTTACACAGCTACATGCATGCACCTATTAAGCACTTTAACAAAACACACATATAAAAGCTCATTGAAATGCATTAAACCCTGAGCGAGGGTAATTAAATAGATCAAATAAGTTCTCATATTAACAAGAACATGAGTATGAAAGAAATTTCTTTCACTAATTGATGCAAAATTTACACAAGGAGAAGTCTAGCTTAGGTTACAAAAATACAAAAAAAGAAAAAAAAATCCTAAACCTAAGAGGTGGGTGGTTGCTTTTCAATAGAGAGGGCAGAGAGGTCCCTTACTTCAAATTTCTTATGAGTTATAGGAAAAAAACAATATTTCCATTTCATTAAAACTGTCAAGAATATAAATAAGAAGTAAGAAAAAAAAGAAAGAACTCTAAGTATGTTAGATAAAACACAACAATGAGAAGACAACCAACGGGTCGAGAATAATATTAAAGCAAAAAGAAAAGAAATATAGACCCTTACTAAGATAAAAAAGATAAAAGGAGTATGCTGACCTGCTAAATGATACAAGGATTAGAAAGACAATGAAAACCCTTAAAAGACAAAAATCGCCAATCAACCAAGTACCATAATCTTATACCTTAGAAAGGTTACAAATAGAAAAAACATCATTTGTCAATCATTACATGATAAATTCACTGAAACACAATCTCTAGTATATTTAAATTTCCACTCAATAAGTCGTAATGAACACTTTTTTAGCAATGGTAGTTCACCGATAAACTACCCCCAACCTCATATGAATAGACGTGGGGTATCTGTTTAAATTTGCGTCACCACGTGAAATGTGTATGCAAGCACTATTCATATTTACACCTTCTCATTACATAGCTTAAAAGCAACACGTGAAGAACTTCTATGAACCGTAAACATACATAGATAACTCAATACATACTTAAAACTAAAGCTTTAGCCAACAATTAAAACCCAATTCATTTTACAATCATGTAATATAATTACAGTAGTAAAACATCAAGTAACTAACAATCTATAAACATATATACATAGTTATTCATCTACAATTATATTTTCGTTATCGAATTGGAAACCCTAAACCTAAATACTAGTTTGGCTTCCCATAAATCGATTAGAAGGATAATTTTTTTTCTAACTTAATTTTTTAATAATTATAAAAAAACTCACTTTGGCGAGATTGATGGTCTCCAGTGCCAGCCTCTAAAGGTGCTCTCGCCGGTCGATGGCTTCATTCTGAGCAGAGGCGGCACCATCGATTTTGGGCTTTGAAGCCCAGTCTCTGTCCATCTTATGTTTTCCTTGGAAAGAAAAATGAAATATGCTTTCTCTCTCTTCACACTTCTTATCTATTAATTTGTATGGATATGATTAGGGAAGTAAAAAATAAGCTCTGAAACTAAAAACTAAATAGCAAAAGCTAAATAGATTCAAAATTTCTCATAAGTACAACCTAAGCAAATCATTCCAAAATACTTTCATACATTTTTCTCTAACACGCATTGTATCATATGTAATATACAACAAAATATAGAATGAATGTATAAAAATTATACCTCAATTTATTGTTCTTAGTTGTATTTTTTAATTCATTAAGTATAGAGCTCATAAATAAGAGTTTTTCGTCAACAATTTTAGGCTAAAAAATTGAGGTGGAATTTTTTGATTAAAAAAATGATAGCTCTTGAATTTGAATTTATTTTTTATATTCAATTAAGTGAGGGCAATTGTTCTCTTTTCTTAAAGCCACCTATTTGCATGCTTTTAAGTTTTCATTTACATAAACAATTAGATAATTAATTAAGCATGCAAAAGTCAACAATATATAGAGTACTAAGTCAAATACTAATTTGGCATTTTAGTGCTTTATTTTGGCTATTACACGTATCATTTACGATACGTGGTAAACTCAAACTTTATTTATTTAAAATAAAATAAAATATTTTGAATGAAATTTTTCGTGCTTAAAATATTTTAATTAAAATAATAATTATCTCATAATTATTATTCATACAAATTCGACAAGTTATTGATTGACTAATTGCTACCCTAGTACTTAACCAGTATAGTTCATATTGTAAAAATTTTTAGGTTCACACTCGTTTGTCATATAGAGCATCTTCATAAGTTTGTGAACTTTATCCACCTACATATTATAGTTTTTACAAGACGATGCATTGAACAATACAAGTTGCGATCATACATATTTGTATAATTTCTCAATCACTTATATCCCAAAAGAGTACAGATATAAATTTATATCGTCAATTCTCTATTTACTGACCATAAACTTATCTACATATTTATATCTCAACAAACAACATCTTGAAACTATTTTGAATATTGTTTCACCTTTTCAAAACTATTTCTAGGGCAAAACTTTTGGGCAAAAGATTTTTTAAAATACAATCTTGAAGCATCAGAATATAGGTCTAGCCAGATAAACTGACGAACCCTATATCTATGCACATCTAACTATATCCAATGACACCCAATGGTTAGACAATGAAAGGTCTTTGACATGTGTAAAATATAAGTATGGCTAATCCTTCAAAAGTCCATCGTGGCGCTAAAGTTTAAGGACCATAAATCATACTTAACTCAAGAAGATGATCCATTAATGTCTTTATGGAATATCTATTGGATGTTTTTATGAGTTTGTTCAATATTCAATCCTAACATAATACTCGCATGTTTATACGAGCTTCCACTAAACTTACGATCCACTAAACTTACAGTCCACTAAAACTAATCATATACACTGATCTTTCTAGTTTACTAAACAACCCAGGTCAATAAACCTATGACCAAGAACTATTTTTAAGAATATACTATATAATGATATTTCTTAGTATCATTTGCAATTTCTTGTAACTATGCCACTATAATAAATATTTTTATATTTTTGTCCCAATTGAGATAAGGTATTAAGCTCTTAGAAATACTCATTCTTAGTTTTTATTGAAACCACTTTAGATCTACGGTGTATGAAAATAACAAGATTAATACCATATTATAAATAATAATTTATAGAAATGTGTATTATATAAATATTAACAAAATTTTATATAAAAATAAAATGGCACATGAACACTAACTCTAACGGTGTAAATAACAAATTTTATATATAATAATGATAAAATTTACGAATTAAGATTTGAGCTTGAGGAAAAAAAGAAAAGGGCTGTTTACGAGGCATTGAGCTCTTACAACCCCCTTCTCGCTTTACAACAAATAACATTTCAGGCCTAAATTAGTTTCCTAATTTTTGTATTTATTGTGTGGTGATAAATACACTCACTTCTCTTCTCTTCTTTTTTTTCTCTCTTCTAATTCCACCCAATTTATTAATTTAATTTAAATATTTAATGTTAAAATTTGATAATTATAAATTCAATTGAAATTAACATTCATAATTGAAATTGTAATTGTATGTAATTAAATTTAGTTATTATTACTTTCACAACATTAATTATTTAATTAATCCAATTAACGCAATAAAGCAAGTCTATATAATTTTACTACAAATATGAGGTAATAAATCATAATGAATTTTTGCTGTGAATTTAATTATTTATCATTTTGATCTTTTGTCACGTCACATATATTGAAGATTGGTAATTTGTTTTGAATAATTACATTATTACTTACTAATACTATTATATATAATTTATTATAATATTACAACATAAGTTGTTAATTTTTTAATGCAATTTAAAAAATAAAATTATTAATTTAATCAAAATTTTTAATTCACTTAATTCAATTCAATTCAATTATGATTGGGAAAAGAATTAGAAAATTAGAGAGATGATTAAATTATTTAATTAATCCAATTAACTCAATAGAAAAAGTCTATATATTTTTTTAAAATAAAACTGTTAATTTTTTTTAAATATCCTAAAAATAAAATAATTTCAAACATAAAAAAATGCCGAGCCCAATTGAAATCCAAACTCACATCAAACATCTTATTAAAACTTAAAGCCCAAAATAAAAACATATCAAAACGAATTAAAAAAAGTTCACAAAAAGCCCCTGTCCCAACTTCCAAATCAGCCTCAGAGAGAGAGAGAGAGCCCATAAAAAATTCTCAAATTTAGGTCTAATGATGTGTTTTAATTAAAATTTCTAAAATGGAGTCATTTTGGTAACAAAAAAAATCTACATGGAAAAAAAGCTCAATGTAATAGAATTTTAACCACACGTCATTGTTTTATAATATTAATAAAATGCATCATATAATTCTTTCTTTCACAAAATTATTTTTTATAATTTTATTACAAAATTGTGACACTTTATGTCATAAATTTGTGATACTTTATTTTTTTTAAAAGAAAAACATCACTGTTTTATAATAAAATATTAAATTTAAGAAAAACAACTAACTTTGTGATAAAAACCATCATTACGCCCAAATTATTTTTTCAAATTCTGTCACAAATGGTCTTTTTTCTAATAGTGATTGTTTTCATACATTTTGTTTTTTTAATGTTATTTTATTTTATTTATATTTTATAGATGTTAATTATTTGCTATTTTATGTCTTATATTTTAGTACATATAAAATTAATAAATTATAGTTTGCTGAATTTTGAGTCTTATATAAATTCTAAATGAATTTGTGTTTTATCTGAATTCTTACAATTCAATAATGTAAACAATAATGAATTATAAATAAATTGGCGAATCTAGCTATTCAAATCCAAATTCAATGTGCTTCATTATTCATATATTCAAATTTGATTCCTTTATTATTTTAATTATTTTTAATTTAAATTCGTTAAACTCAAATTGTAACGTATATTGCCACTCCTAAGTGAGTATTGGTAAGTGTCCATGAAAATTCAAAAAGTAAGTGAATTTGTTTTAGATCAAATCGAGTGAGTTTTGGTTAAAGGTGATAATAATTCATGTTTATGGGTTTTAAAATAAACATAGAAACCTAAGACCAATTTTATAGATTAATTATGCTATCAATTTAAGCATAAAAATCAAAATTGTCTATTACTTGTTACCTTATTTATGAAGCTTAACCCTTCAGCTGCTTCAACTTAAAAGGCAGAAGAGGCACTCATAAATTTTAGAGACAAGACTAATACGAAGGCTAAAGAGCTCGAAATTAGGGTTCATAATTTGGAAGTTTGACTTTTGTGAAAGTATTATAAAACTGTATTTAATGCTTTTGGTCAGGCAAGGATCTTTATTGAAAATTTCTCCAAGTTTCTATTAAGTTTTTTTTTTTATAGAGAAAATAGCATTCATAAACTATGAAAATTTCAGACCCAACAAGTCCAGAATTACAGAGTTTTTGATATGGTTTGAAGTTGACCCATACTAAATGATATGAAAATATAATCTTAAAACATACTTAGCCAATTCATAAGCCACCTTATTAAAAGAGCAAGGAGAATAAATGGCTTTATAAGAGTAAAAACAATGCAAAAGACAAAGAATATCTTGTAAAATAAGACCAAGTTCAAAATCCGAATGAGTCTCTAAACTAATATCTTGAATGAAAGTTTGAGCATCTAATTCAACTTCAATAGCCTGTAAACCCATTTCCTTAATGAGACCCTTTTGATTGGCAAGAACTTTTACAATAGGCACATAATAGATTGCTTCAAAAGGAAAGGAAGTTAAAAGTAATACCTCATTATGAAAGTCTCGAATAACCACTCCTAAACATGTTTGACCTTTGTCTTTGCACATAGTGGCATTATAGTTTATTTTAACACGGCCAATCCTAGGATGACACCAAATAGAAATAAAAGAAATAGAATTTTTTAGAGTTGGAGAATGAGCCTCACGGTATTCAACCAGAAAATGCTTGGACCAATCAATAATATCAATAATATGTATAACATCCCCTTTATAATTGTTGTGAATAAATTGATCCATAACAAACCAAATTTCCCAAAGAATAACCATAAAGAATTCAAGATCATCATGAGAAAACTTATCCATGCAAGAGATAAAGAAAGCCAAAGTAGTTGTAGGGTGATTACATAAAATACCTTGCATTAATGAACAAGCGTCCCAAACAGGATTTAAGAGCTTACATAGCCAAAGGAAATGAATGGAATTTTCTAACCCCAACACCACACCTTGGAAAAAGCTAGCAAATGGGAACATGATGCTATTGTAGATTGACATAGGTTAGAATCCAATTATGAGCTGCCTTTTAGATAAAAGACTTAACCTTTTATGGAATATCTAAGTACCAAAGAAGTTTCCACCAAGAAGAGATAGTCAAAGAACTTGAGCATCTTGCAACCCTTTTAATAAAATATAGAAGCCAATACCTACTTTTAATTGAGTAATGACCATGTTTGCCATAATGCCACATAATAGAATTTTGTTGAACTAACGTATTAGCCGGAGTAGGAATGCTAAAAATGGCCTTCTGCTCTTTTAAAGAAATAGATCTCCTAACAAGATCCATATTCCATGCACCTAAAGCAGTTTTTAACTTAGAAACCAAGACATGGTTTGGGACTAAATGAAGGAATAAAGGTTTAAAAGGATGACTTAGGCAGCCATTGATCATAATAAACCGAAACAAATGTACCATTACCAATCCTCTATCAAAGACCTTTTACTAATAACTCACAGCCTCAAAGAAAACTTTTATAGAGAAAAAAGGTAGAAGAATTAGCCTTGGCTTGAATAAAAGAAGAATTATGGAAATAAAACCCCTCAGCACCCAACTAGGAAAGGTTTTAGGGTATGAAATAATACGTCACCTTTGATTTGCAAGTAAGCTTGGTTGAAACTTGATAAATCTCTGAATCCCAACCCCTATCATTCTTGTATTTACAAAGAGAAGTTCAATTAGGATTGTTTCTTAGGCATAAAGTTGATTAATTAGACGATTAATCATAATCACAAACAATCACAATCAAATACGTGATAAAGCTTATCAATCATGCGATGAAGGCTTAATCGATAAGAAATAATTAGATAAAGACTAATTTGATAAGAAAAATCTATAAAGGAAGAAGTATTCAAACTTGACTCAAGTTCCCTATCCATTTTTTATTGGAAAACGCGAGGGAAGGTTGAGTTTGAGCTGGATTTCTCTTCTATACTTGAGTTTGAACTCTTTTTCTCTAGAGAAAATTTTGGTAATTACGATCTTAATGGGCCTTTAACTTGGTTTGATAATTCACTAGTTTTGTGTCAATTCCCTAGTCAGTTTAAGGCTTTTTTATTGCAGGCTTTTGGTTAAAATTTTTCCTTCTTTTAAGTGACTCTAATTAGGTTGACGGGTTGTATTTAGTCGTAACCAATTATTAGCCCAACAGGTGCCCCCCAACAAATGAAAGAGTACATTGCCTTTTTGGAAGGAAAAAACCTTATGGATGCACTTCTTTGATTAAACAGTTGTTAGACCAATTAATCAAGAGTCACATTTCTTGATTTTGAAATACTTGCCTGTTACTTTATTAGTACTATTTTACAGGAACCTTTTAGCTTTAGGAAATGTTTCCTTACTCCTAGAGGGACACATTGCTTACTTAAGTCAATATAAATAAGGGTGTTGTTTCCCTCTCTTCACCATCACGATTTCTATTTTCAAAGTAGAAAAAATCTCCAATTTTTACTGTCTATTCTCTTATCATTCTTTGCTAGAATAATGGGCAAGACATAATTTTGCTTTCCATTGCAGAGCTCAAGAAAGATTATGCCATCCCAGATGGGGTTGAGGTGCATGTTTTATCTTAACAGAGAACTTCATAAGGAACCTCAGTCTATGGTTTGTAGGGAACTTCCCTTGTTTTGAGAGCACTTGAAGTGCTTTAGATTTCCTATGGCTCCACTTATTTTAGAGTTTCTGTAAGTCACAGATCTATCTCCCATGTAAATTCATTCTAATGTCTTTCATCTACTTCAAGATGTCTAAACCTTGAAATATATAATGAATCTGCGATATTGTTGACCTTATATGACGTCTTCTAGAATGGTCAGAGGGATGTTTGAGGATTTTGAAGGGAAGTATACTAGTTTTGAAGAGAACGGGATCGTCGTTAGTAGGAAGTGGAAGAGTCTATCACTTCTTTTTGAGGTCAAAACTTCCTTCGGGATGTATAACTAGAGGACTACTTTCTTTCTTCTTTTAATCTTAAGGAGAGAGCGTCTCCTAAAGAAATTCTTTTGAAATCACCCAATTAACCATAGGTACATCTATATGCCTAAGGTGTCACAGAAGTTTTAGAACATATCCAAGGTTCATTTCCTGCTTTGTACCTTTACCTAAAATAAGGACGTATGGGCACTTACTTTGCCAGACATGAGCATCAAGGCTAGGATGCCACCGTTTGACACTATAGAGTTCTAACATAGGTTAATATGTTAACGTGTTTTAGGGTGTATGCATGTGATTGTGTACATATTAAAAAATAAACGCATGTATCATAATATACGAATTTCGCAGCAGAATTTATCATGTAATTAATATATACACATATACTTAAATTCGTAACAACTTAAGAATACAGAAAATATACCTTTGAAGACCTCCGATAAAGATTTTAAATTCTAATTTTTTACTCAAACTTTAAGCTCACCTTGAAGTGCACTTATGTTCAATTCTAGTTCACAACAATCCGATGGGATTGTGAAGCTAGAATAGCAACAAGTAAATCTCCAGCAACAAGGTTTATGTTACTTGAAAGAAAAATAAGAAGAATTTATTTTTCTTTCTCTTTAGTTTTTCTCACAAGTCTTTGTTCAATAAAAAAAAAAACTCTTTCAAAACCAACTCTTCTTTTTCTCTCAACCCTTTGCACGAAATTAATTCACCCTCTTGTTAGCACAAATGAAACCCAACCATTTTTAATGCTCTCAACACTTCACAAGTGCTCCACCAAAATTAGATTAAATAGCCAACTACCAAAATAATTTTTTGTGACCATTTTAGTGGTTTAATAAAATTAACCATTAATCACAAAATGATGCTCTACTTAATTTAATTTATATTTCTTAAATTAGGTATGTCTTTCATTTAGGAATAAAATAACAAATAAATAAAATTATATTTTATTTATTTAAATAATATTTATTTATTCAAAAACTATTTGAATAATTAATTTTTACCTTATTTGATTTTACTAACATGGTTAATGGGTGAATTCTTGGAACAAAATTGTGCCACTTGCTAAAATCTAATTAGTTAATAACTCTTGTCGACTAATTAAATAATATACTTAACATTTAAGTCTAGACAAGTCCATAACCCGAGGAATCTTGAAATATATTTTTAGTTTGCTGGAATTTCTCGGATGAAATTGTTCGATCCATTATGCTGTCCCAGTGCACAACGAGTACATTTCATACTATGAGACTCTCTAGGTCCACGCCTGAATTGTCATATGAAACTCCTTCATACGTCCGTGAACGATGCCCCAAACACACGTTACGGATATTACAAAGTAGCTCGTTAGACCATACAAATTGAAGTTATAACATATTCATATAATCCTTCCATCATTTATATCTAGGTAGAGCGGAGATATAGATCAACACCGTCAAATCTCCATATGCTCGACCGAAAGCTTATCTCTAGATTTGTATTTTAAGAAATAATATTGCCAAACACTTTTATAATATTATTTATTCCTAGGGTTAAACTTTTTCTCGGGAATTACTGCTTATGGCCATAAGACTTTCTGAAATATAATCTTAGAGTATTAGGATATAATACTCACCGAAATGAGCTAATGGATCCCATATCTATGCACACCAAACTCGATGAGCATCGGACCATACCCAGTGACATCCAGCGGTCAGACCGTGAAAGGTTTCTAACATGTGTGGAATAAAAGTTTGATGGATCACTCACAAGCCTACAGTGGCACTCAGGTCAAAGGACCACGAATACTTCTCAACTCGAAAGACCCTCAATTGATGGCTTTATGGGATGTCTATTGGAGATCTTTGTGAGTCTGTTTAGTATTCAGTCCTTACTGAATACCTGTATCTCTATACGAGCTTCCACTAAACTCATAGTTTATTAAGACTAACCATCTGGACCATCCAGATATAGACATACACCAATCTATATATTTATTAAGGTATTCACTGATAGACCAGCATCAGTGAAGATATATCAGGAACATAATATTTGAGAACATATTTGCATAATGACATTTCTTAGCACTATTTGCAACTACGTCATTACTAATATATTCTCAAGTCTTTGTCCTATTTTAGACAAGGCTCTAACTCTTTAGATATCGCTGACTCTTATAACCTGATCTAAACTCTTAGCATTTATAACTCTCAGCATTGCTAATTCTTAGCACTGATCTAAACTCATTTAGATCAGATCTGAACTCTTTCATATCGTATAATGTGCGAAACGTTACAAGCATCTTACCATATATAAAATATAATTACCGATTTAATAAAATGATAATACTTGTATAAATATTAAACAAATATTCATACATAAAGGGATGACATGTAAGAATAAATCCCAATATAATATGATTAAATTTTCTTTTGAAATGGGATCTCTTTATTGAAGAACACCGAGGGATAAGGACATTTATGTCTCTCAATCCTATCGCAGGTTCTTCCTTGACATCACTAAATACTGTCTCTTCCAATATTAAAATTGTGTGATTTTCAAATTCATTTTTTTTTACATTCTTATCTTTCCTGATAATAACCTATATGGAGTCCATCCAGGTATCTCATGAAGGAGAAGTCTTGGACTTTACGGTATCTAGCCATCTTATAAAGGCGGGCCAGAGTTCAGGCATTGGTGTCATTACAGAGTCAGTTCCTCATAAAGAACTGCCTATTCTAGTCCATGAGAGGCCTTCCACCTCCTAATATGTGGAAACAAAAATTGTTATTCCTTTTCAGGATGTTCTTGAGGTTCTCAAGTCAACAATACTTAAGGAGGAAGGTAAATGTTCTAGTATTCTTTTTTCTTTTAGGTTTTGTTTGATTGTAGTTTTCTCATCCTGTTGCCTTTCTATTTCAGCTCTCAAATCATTTATGAAGGAACTACTTGATGTGTTGTCGAGTTTGTTTCCTGAGCAGAAGCACCGAACTAAGAGAAAAGTCACCTCAAGTGGTGCTGAGGTTTCTAAGAAGTGTCTCAGAGCTGAGAAAGCGTCTATAGGTGCTCTGATGCCCAATTGGCAGTTCCGAAAGCTCCAAAGATGGTTGAGCCTATTATTCTAAAGGTTCCCAGGGCTTCTAAACCTATTACTTTCATACAAGTCCCACCGACCGTAGATCCTATTGGCGTCTCTATGGAGATTCCACCGGGGATGGAAGTACCATAAAGGTTCTTATGCTTGAGGATGTTCTATCTAAGGGTGGCGTGGAACCTCAAGATTGAATTAATGCTGATACTTCTGCAGAGGAGTTCGTTTCAGGCCATTCTACTCATGGTAATCTTCTCCCTTTTGTTATTTTGAATTATCAATTTCTTTTGTAGTGCTTACTCTTGTAGTATCCAGTTTTGCAGGGAGTCCACTAGTATTTTATGTTTCAAACTCAGAATCCTCGATGGATACTGCTGCGCCCTCCACCCTGTTGAGGGTTTCAAAGGCGAGGTGATTTAGGTTTCACTCGCCACCTTGAGGCTAGAAATTTCGCACCTTTATTCTATAAGAGTAGTGGTGAACGTGTCCAGGATGGTACTGTTCTTTATTTGGATAGTGAGACCGCGGCTACTATGGTGTAAAGCATGTTCTCTTGAGTAGATCAAGAGATTATTCCATCTTAAATAAGAGCAAAACGTGTTCCCACATTAGTGAGGCGTCATCCTTGAGGGTAAGGTTTCTTTTTTGCTCTATTTGATGTCTTATTTTTATCCTAACTTGTCTTTTATGTCTTAGGAGGTACAAGATAGCTTCCTTACGATGGAGGCTTTTAGAAGTGAGACAGTACCAAAGAGCAAAGAGATTAAGTGTCTTGCCAAACTGGTGGGGAAGAAGCAAGATGAATAAGTGTTGCTTAAAAGGGGAACCTAATCCTTAGCTCAGATCTTAATCGGTTTGAGAGTGAGAATAAGGAGCTCTGAGTTGAGTTGGAAGAGCTACGAATAGGTTCCCAAGTGCAACAAGAATTGGAGCAATTGCCAAAGAACTGGAAGAAGCGAGAAACCTAAATGCAGAAGCACTATCTGATCATGTGCGGATCTAATCTGCCCTCGAAAAAAGTGAAAAAAGAGTGTTTTTCCTAGAGGTAGAAGTGGAAAACTTTCTCTATGGGAAGACTACCTTAGAGGTGGAACTTGATCGTTTGCATTGTAAGGTAGCTTCTTAGATCAAGATGTAGACTCGCTTCCAAGACCAGTTGGAGGTTCCGAACTTAGAGCTGATGTAGAAACATTGCGAGCTGTAGGAAGCAGCTAACCAAGTGACAACAGGTATGGCTCTGCTGAAGCTTGTCGAGGATCGAGCTGTCCAACTAGAAAGGGCGGTTGATGGCTTTCGTATGACAGTCAAGGCTATGCAGAGAGATTATGCCTCCCTTTATGACAGGACCTGACCCGAGCCCTCCTCGAGAATCGAGGCAGATCCTGCGATGACATGTGACTAACATACTCTTTACTCATACATATGATACAATAAGGTTACATGCCTCAACAAAAAGTGTACACATGTGCTCCACTATACAAAACATATACAAATACACAGACTGAGACACTTATGCAGCTATGCACGTTGGCCAACCTCAAAATGTGATGACTGTATCACACTGCACAAATTCTTGTGACAACTTGGGAAAAATAGGGAAAATAGGAAAAAGGGTGAGCTTGTGGCTCAGTGAGTGGACATAATCTGAAAATATCATATACTTTATATGTATTGTACACGTATAAATCTGTATGATAAAATAATCATAAAACTGTATACTGAGTAATCAATAAACTTGTACTGAAAGTATGAACTGTCATAAAATCTGTGCTGAAATTAAAATCATGACATAATACTGGGATCTGAAAATTTGAAAGTGCAAACTATCATAAAATCTATTATCAAGCTGAATATATGTAACCTAACTCTGAAAACATGTACTACATATATATACTGAAAACCACACCAAACTTGTACCCGGGAAAAATCTGGTCTAACTTGGCGGAGTAACTCATGCACAGGCAGAGCGGGGGATCTAAGCTGGTCTAACCCGGCGGAATGGTGCATCGCTCAGGCAGAGCAAACTAAACTGGTCTAACGCATACGTAGAGCAATTACACTAAAGGGGAGGGTACGCATATAGTGGTTCAAAAACTACTACAATATAATATCATGACCATAATTATTCTGAAATAATTATTTCTGTACTGAACATAATTATAAACTGTATTATAATAAATTCTAAAATATTTTTGAATATACTAAATAGTATAAATATATTTCTGTCTAAAATAAATCATAATTAAATCTGATAATGCACAATTAAATTATAATTGGCTGTATTAAAAACATATAAAATATATATAGTTATCCACTCACAAAAGTGCGCTAATCCTAAGCTGGGTCTGAATTCTGAGATCTACCCGCTATCGGCACACCTCCTATATCATAGGGTGTAAAAATACATCATTAGTACTGATATGTATTATAAATATTAAAATCTAAATATTCTAATATCGTAAAACTATTACCCGCTAAACCACTGGGTATAATTCCGACTACCCAAACTAATTTCCTAAAATTTCCTATTTTTTTTTTCTTTTCTCTTTTTTTTTTCTTCTTTTTCTTTCTCTATTTCTTTCTCCTTCCCAGTTCCTTCCTTCCGCTTTCTTTTTCTTCTTTTCTTTTCTTCTTCTTTTCTTTTTCTTCCTTCTTTTCTTTCTTTTCTCTATTTCCTCTTTTGCTTCTTTTCCTCTCTGTTTCGATTGCTTCTTTTCAAATAAAGCAATACAAAATGACATATATATATATATGTCGGCCGCCTCTTCAATTCTTTTCTATTTTCTCTCTTTTTTCTTTTTGCCACTAACCATATCTATAAACTGACATGTGTATTACAATTTGCTTAGAGAAGCTTGCGCTTGAGGCTATTTGGCAGCGTAAGTTAGTCATGGCCAAATAAGTCTTCGGTTAGGAGGTTAGAGTTACGACTGCACGTGGATGACTCATGTAGGTTCTACAAAGGTTGGTATGCCAGGCATTGAGAGAAAGATCATAGGCAGATCGACTACAACTTCGATGGAGAATGGGCTGATGATTAGGATCAAGACGTCGTGGAGCTTCCTCCTAATTCCTTTAGTGATATTTTAGTTTTGTTTCCTTTTTATTATATATGGTTTATAACCAAGAAGTTATGAATTTTAATACAACTACTTTATTTCTCTCAAATGAATGAGTAATACTTGTTTTGCCTTTTTGTGGATGTTTACCTGATAAGAAGTGTTTTCTTCAATGTTGGGGAAGGGAATTTTGTTTTGAGTTTGAATCCTTTCCCAAAGTTCTGTAAGTCTTTATTCCAGTTTGTTTGTAACTCCACTTAGAAGCATTCTAGCTTTTGTAGAGGTATTTTTAAATCCAGGGAAGTTTTGTACACCGTTTCCTAAAAAGGATATTCTATGAAGTTTTGTGATCTCGTGGACCTATATGTATTCCTGGTGATTCTCAATGTTTATTTGATTTTTGTTCATTTCTAGGACACTAGTTTCCTTGAAGGGATGCTTGATAATTTGATTTTGTTTTTAGTATTTTTTTGGGAGTCTATGACGTCTTTTTAGGAGAACTAACTATTTTTTGAATGGTATGGGGTTCTCATTGTTTTGCACTGCCAGGGAAGCTCTCATAATTGTACCTTTTAAGTTAGGTGTTTCCTCGAGAGGTTGTAAGTTCCTTTCCAGGGATGTGCCAGTACTTTTATTTCTAGTGGGAGGATAGGGAAATGTTTCTTTTTTTTAGGTTTTGGCTACTTTTGATGTAAGTGTGATAAGCCTGTTTAAGAAGTTTTGATTACTTTCGAGGTAAGGGCATTTGTATCCGTGCAAGGAAGTTTTTAGTCGCTTCCAAGTTTAGGGATATTGGAATCCGTGAAAAAAAAAGTTTAGTTGCCTTCAATTTAGGATGTCGGAATATGTGTGAGAAAGTTTAATTGCTTTCAAGTAAAGGTGTTTATGGCCTGTGTAAGGAAGGCTTTCGAATTTTTGTAGGAATTACTTTTGATCGTTTTTCCATAATGGCTATCTTCTCTCTTAATAACGGCACTAGATTGCGTAAGGGGATGATAAAACTTTACATACGGACTTGGAGGAATTATTTTTTAACTATATCCTAATAACGATGCTAGACATTGCAAGAGGGCTATAAAACCTTATATACGAACCTTGGGGGATCATTGTTTGGCCATCTCCCTAAAATGGTGGTGGAGGATTACTTTGGTTGTAATATCCGATCCCTATTAATAGTGTAGATACCTAGATTTTGATATAAAGCGATAAAGAAACTGTAGGGTTACTTGGTTTCAACCCTAATAGAAATATTTTTTTATGGTGGACATGAGAGGTACTAGACCTGATTTGATAATTTCACAGTCGATTGGGGAGTTGGACAGACATGGAATATTTTTAGAATATTTTTATTGGCTTGGAAAAGAAAACTTCAATTTAACACATGGATTTTCATATAAGTGTTATGCATGGAACAAGCTTTTATTAAGAAACACAATTCATGTGTTAGGAAATAAATCAATGAAGAATAAGCTCATAAATTGCCAAGTTAAAAGGGTAATTTGGTTAATTTGACTAGTTTATTCAAATAGTTAGAAATGGACCAATCATATGCCTTCATTTCTAACTAATGGCATTTTAAACATTTAGAGTTAGTTGAGGGGCAAATTGAACTTTTAGAAGAGCACTATAAAAGGAGGACGTGTTTAGAAATTTGGAAATTGAAAAGCAAACATGTTAGAGAAAAAAGAGGAGTATTTGGCCAAGTGAGGGAGAGCATTTCCAACAATAAAATTCAAGGCTTTTTCATGATTTTCCATCAAGCTAAACTCAAGTTTCTAAGGTTAAATAGATCATGCATTAGTGAAATTCAAGGAAAAGAGGTAAGAAAAATATTATTTAGTGATGGTGGTATATGATTTTTCAAGATTACTTCAATTAATGTCTTTGTTTGAATTATTGACTTAGATTTGAGTTAAATTCAAGTGTAAAGCTCAAAAAAAACACCAAACTAAAGGAATTAGTAAGGTATGAATTAGGGTTTGGTGTGATTTTGATGTAGAGACTTCAATTGAATGTTATTAGGGCATTAGAATTAAATTGACATGAATTAAAAGGCATTGGAACAAGAAATTGAGAAAAGAAATATGTTGGATGAGAAGGGTGATTTCGGCCACTTTAGGGATTTTAGTGTTTGAGTTGTGTATTGGTTGAATTGTATTGTATGAATGCTATTTTATATCTATTGGATGTATATGGATGATGAAAAATAAAAAATGAAGCAAAGGGGACATAATTGTCCATTCTTTGTAAGATGAAAGGCAATTATGTCTAATCGAATTTATAGAGTGTTAAGCAATTTTATGACTTCGGATAATGAATTAAACAAGATTGAATGACTATGTAAATGAAAAATAGAAAGTGGAATCCATTCGGGCTTTGTAAGTCAATTAGGGCGCTTACTAGTTTAGGTGTAATTTTAGCATTAGTAAAGGTTTTAAATATTAATTGTGGCATGTAGGTGAAGGAAACCGAGAGTGGTAAAAGAAGGTAAATTTTCAGAGAAGAATTAAGCTCTGAGTGTTTGGTGAATGAAAATTTATAATTATTTATCTTTCGTTTAATATGTTTCAGTATATTTAAATTTTATATTTTTATGTGATCTTAAACGCCAAAGTATGATTTATAGTTTTTGTATGCCATTATAATTATAAATTTTTATGTTCAGTTTTGAGAAACAATTTTAAAGTTATTAAAATAGTTTTCAAAGACCATTGGTACTCTCAGATTTACAGTGTGGTGATAGTTTAAACTCGGCTAGTACATACCGTATACATGGGCAAGTATTGGGAGATGTGTCACTAACTCTGAAAAGTCAGGTTGTCGAGTTATGTGAGTCGCTCTATACGTATGGGGCATTATCTCACTGTATATAGGCGAAGTAGAATTTCACTGTATAGCCAGTGAAATGTCTTTAGATGTCACAGTAGGTGTTGTTAGTTTAAATGCTTTGTGACCTACTCACGTTGTGCGGTGCTATTTTAGTGCTGCGTAAGTATAGAGCTTTAGGATTACTATTTGGTACAGTTTAGAAAGAAATGGTCGAGCAAGAGTTTTAGTAGTTTTGAGTTACTGAATACATATCAGTGCATTTATATATATACTTGTTAGTTACTATATTTTACAGATTTTGATAATTATTTACAGAAATTATTAATAAAAAAAATCGCTCAGTAGGATTTTATTAGCATATGATGTTTAGAAACTATTTATAGTTTTATAATAGCTTGAGAAGTATGTTTTAGGCAGTATTCAGAATTTAATGTTTATACAGAATCTTATTTTCTTAAAAATTTTAAAAGCACTCACTGAGCTCCTTTAGCTCACCCGTTTTGTATTTTATATTTTCTAAAACCCTTTCTAGGTGCAGGCCTTGGTACGTAGGTTACTAATTCTCCTACAGCAGATTAGTGGGTTAAGTTAAACGATCGTTTTGAAAATGTAAATGTGCTGAGTAGTACATTTTGATTTTCTGTATAGTAATTATAGACTTTGTGCATCTTATAAATATGTTTTGAACAAACAAAAAATGGTTTCTATAATATAGTGACAGTTTTCACTTTTCATTAGTATGTTAATTTTGTTATAAATGAATTTTTGTGGTTTGAATAAAATTTTTGTGTTGAGTTGGGATTTGATTTTGGAAGGACTGGAGGTTTTATTTGAAAGTTGAGAAAACTATTTGAAATAGAAGTGTGATTTTCATTTGCAGGTTTTGTGTTTTGGGGCTTTTAGAAAAACAGAGGAAACTCTATTAGTTTTTTTTTCTAAATAATAAAATATCTTCACTGATATTTCAGGATTTAGTTAGTAATAGCAAGAATTAAAAAGGGTTTGCCTCATAGGGCGGGTCTTGTCATTGGTCATCTCCTCTCCTATTAACGGCACCGAATCATGTAAGGAGGTGATATAACCTTACATATGGACCCGAGGGGGATCTTTTTTGGCCATCTCATCAAAATAGTAGTGAAGGATTGCTTTTGGCCATCTTCTCTCCTAGTATCAGCATCAGACCACGTAAGGGGGCTATAGAAGCTTATGTACAGACTTGAGGGATCGTGTTTTAGACATCTCCCCGGAACAACAGTAAACCCTACTTCACACATTTGAAACGATATTGATTCGTACATGGAAAGGTTAATCTTAGGATGGTTATATTAGTAATGAGAATATTAAATATATTGTTATAAAAAATATTCTAAGGAAATTATTTGAGATATGGGAACAAAAAATAAAGAGAACAAGTGATACATAAAACTTTTTTAGCTTTGATATTTTCCTGAGGATTGGAATTGGGTTCCCTTCAAGTCTTGCAGTAGCAAGGCTATTTTATCTAGCTTCTGTAGGACTATGTAGGGCCCTTCTTAGGTTTTTACTATTTTTCCAATGTTGCTTCTGGCACCTTTCACACTTCTTGACATACTCTGATGAATTCATTTTGATTGATGGCTAGAAGTATCTTTGTTGCATTACTTTATAGGCTAGGATACATGCGTTTGAATGGTTGCCACATGATCTTTTGCTCACCTCTGCCATAATCTAGTTCCCCTATTTAATATACACGTACCTCATGTAGATACGTGAGAGAGATTTTTTGTAGAGATGATTGTCGATGATGATGAATCTCCCAGCTCTTGTTTAAAGACTCCTAACTTCTTTTCTATCTTTTAGAAGCTTTTCATTTTTTAAATACTCAATATACTGGGTCATCCATTCTGTTCTAGTTGTGATTTCAAATGTGCTTTTGACTGACGGATCTCTTTTCTCATCATCTTCGGTTTTGGTTTTTTCCTTCTCTTAGAGGAGAACCATTCTAATTAGGGTAGCACTTACGGAAGAAGCTTCCTTTCTTTCCAACTTATCTTCTTCTGCATTTTCCTCTCTTGGAACTTGTTCAAGGGTGATGCTTTAGAAGTAGGAAGCATTCTGCTTCGCTACAGTCAAGAGTTTTGGCATCATTTCTTTCTTTGTTGTGTATTCTTCACTCTACTGCGAAGTGACAAGTGTGGAATCAATCTTTATCACTAAAGAAAGAGTAAAATAAGGCCTGGAATAGTCGTAAAATTTTGCCCCAGTGTTAGTTTATTTTCATCCCAGCAAAAGCCCAGCGCCCTAGTGAGATCATCTCACCGTTGCAACGATAAACGTTCAAAGGTGTAGCGCCCTAACAATAAAGAATTCTCGCCCTAGCAATCTCACTTTTCTTGAACTAATAAGGGTTAACACTAAAAGATCTAAATCAAACCTTATATAAAGGCCACTCGTTCTAGCCTTTAGAGAACACACAAGACATTTAAGAAACACACAACACAAGCTTTAAAGAGCAATTGGAGCACAATTGAAGCAACTATAGAGAGAAATTCAAAGGTATTTCAAGGAACAATAAATTCTTTGGCAACTCACTCAAGAGCAAATCGACTTATATATTTGTTTGCTATTGATTGTATCATGTTTTAATTATACTTTAACCTTAATTCTCTTGTAGCTATGAATTAATTTTCTTTCTAGGCTTAATTGCCAAATATTTCTAATATTTAATAAATTTAGTTCATTATTATTCAAATTATTTGTTCTTAATGTGTCATTATATTTGGCCAATATTGTGATTGTTTTGGTAATACTTTGATAAACTTGAAAGAGGAATTATGTTTAGAACTAGATAATTTGATACATGATTGTAAAGTAACATTTACAATTTCTATAGTAGGATAAATATATACCTAATTGGCATGTATGAATAATAAGATTTGTTCTTAATGAACTTTAATTTATTACAAGTATCATAGAGATATAAGTATTTGGTAAATTATAATATACTTATTTAACCTTGAGAGGCGCTTATGAATATATTCATGTCTTGATCTATAATGAGAACTAAGAAATGTAAATATTAGAAGATTAATCACTAGAAAGTATATTAAGGGATAGTATTAATCCTAGGATTTATTTATATTGTTATTTTCTTAAATTCTTGATGTTGTAAATTGCTTTTATACCTTTTTCCATATTCATTCTTAAATTTTAAAATTTTTGAATAATTATTAGAAAAATATGATTTTAGTATTTGGTAAGAAATAGATATTATCCTTGTGAATTCGACATCCAACTATTTTGTCCCTTTATTACTTATTACGATAGCGTATACTTGTGCTTATTTTGTGTTATAGAAATATCGCATCATGTTTTTGGTGCCAGTACCGGGGATAATAATTTACTTTTGGCCAATATTAATGCCAATCTTTCTAGCTTTTACTTTAGAATTGATTTTCTAGTTTTTCTACCAAACAACGGCCAACTGTTCAAGCTAACAACTTCAAGATCAAGCCAAACACAATTCAAATTCTCAAGGATTCAGTACAATTTAGTGGACTACACAATAAGGATCCAAACATGCATATAAATAACTTCTTAGAGATATATGACACATTCAAATAAAATAGGGTGTCCAATGATGCAATATCTAAGATTGTTTCTCTTTTCCTTAAGAGACAAAGCAAAAAGCTGGTTGTTATCACTCCCATATAAATCTCTAGCTACATGGGATGATCTTGCTCAGAAATTTCTTACCAAATTCTTTTCACATGCCAAAATTGCTAAAATGGGGAATGACATCAAATCCTTTCTATAACTAGATAGAGAATTTCTGCATGAGGCTTGAGAAAGATACAAGGACATGCAAAGAAATGTCCTTATCATGGAGTCTTGTAATTTATTTTCTCAGGATTTTATCTTGATATTTTATTATTTTATAAGAATAAATATTTATTCATGCACATTATTGTTCATTTATAGGAACTTGATTGAAAACTAAAGTAAGGACGCAAAATGAGCAAAAACCAAGGACTTAAAAGCAAAGAAAACCCAAATTCTAGAATTATCGCCTCAGTGCCACAAGCATTTTCACTTCAACGCTGGATTCTTGATCAAAATAAATAAATAAAAAATAAATAAGACCTGTTTAAGTTGTGGTTTTTCGCTCTAACACTGACCATTTATCGTGCCAGTGATAGCCTATCGCCCTAGTGCCATTCCTTCATCGCCCCCACGATCTTGACTTTTAAACGCAGTACCTCAGCAACAACATGATAGCCCTCTAGCAAAAACACGATTCCTGACCTAACAAGAATTAAAGTTTTCAAGCTCAAATTAATCTCTATTAAAAGCCACTTGTCCACAGCCTTTAGAGAACATACAAGAAGATATAAGACACTCAAGAGACTCACAACATAAAGTCTTATAGAGCAATTGGAGCATAATTGAAACAACTATAGAGAGAGATTCAAGACATTCTTCAGTATCAAGAGTTTCTTATGCAGCATAATCAAGAGCAATCTTCTTATTGTTATTTCTAACTATCTTAATGAGCAATAAAAGGAAAAACTTTTGAGAATTTTGAGAGAACACAAGTTTGTCATAAGAGGGACTATTATTGACATTAAGGGAATAAGCCTTTCTTATTGTATGTATAAAATCTTACTTGAAGGACACAAATCCACCATTGAGCAACAAAAACTAAATCCAGTTATGAAGGACAAAGTAAAGAAGGAAATAATCAAATGGCTAGACACTAGCATCATTTATCCAATCTTTGACAGTTCTTGGGTGAGCCCAGTCCAATGTGTACCAAAGAATAGAGGATTCACAGCGATCACCAATGAAAAGAATAAATTAATCCTAACTCGTACCATTACCGGATGGAGAATATGCATGGACTACTGTAAACTAAACAAGGCCATACTTCCTGCCGCCCTTCATTAACCAAATGCTTGACCAACTTGTTGGATATAAAAACTACTACTTCTTAGATAGATATTCTGCCTATAATCAACTAGTCATAGCCCCTAAAGATCAAGAGAAGACCACATTCACATACCCATATGACCACATTTTCCTTTAGAAGAATGCCATTCAACCTTTGCAATGTACCAGCCATTTTCTAAAGATACATGATGGTAATATTCTCCGACATTGTAGAAAGCCTCTTAAAGGTATTCATGGATGACTTCTCAATTTTTTAGAACTATTTTTTTTTTGTTTTTTAGATAATCTAACATTTGTATTGAAAAGATATGAGGAGACAAATCTAGTGTTAAACTAGAAAAAATTCCACTTTATGGTTAAAGAAGGAATAGTCCTGGAATATAAGATCTTTTCTAAAGGGATAAAAGTTGACAAGGCAAAGATCAACACCATAAAAAGCCACATGTTACCAATGTTAAAAGAGTTAGGAGATTCCTTTGCCTTGCAGGATTCTACAAATAATTCATTAAAGACTTCTCCAAAATCTCCAGACCCTTTTGTAACCTTCTTGAGAAAGGTGTACAGTTTAACTTTGACCAAGACTGCCTACAGGCCTTTGAAACACTAAAGAAGAAACTCACAATTATCCCCATCATCACAGCCATAGGGGTAGTACTAGGTCAAAAAAAAGAACAAGGTGTTCAATTCCATCTTCAATGCCAGCAAAACCTTAAATGAAACACAAAGTAATTAAACTACCACAGAAAAGGAACTATTAGCAGTAGTATTTGCTTTTGATAAATTTATGTCATATCTTATTAGTGTCAAAGTAACAGTCTACATTGCCCATGCTGCCATCAAGTACTTAATCACCAAGAAAGATGTTAAACCTAGATTGATCCATTGGGTACTACTATTACAAGATATCGATCTAGAAATCAAGGACAATAAGAGGCACTGAAAACTAAGTTGTTGACCACTTATGACATTTGGAATGAACATACAATAAAGAGATGATTATCAATGAAATCTTTCCAAACGAACAAATTTTGGCAACTAACTACCTTGAGGTACCATGGTATATTGATTTTGCCAATTTTCTACCATATATTAAATACAATTACCAATTTTAATGAAATGACGATAATAGAAATACAAAAATAAATATTTATACATCAAAGGGAATGACATATAAGCACAAACCCCAATAATTCTCACTTGTTTTAGTATCATTCGCGATGGTATATAATGCCCATTGACTATATATGTCTTTCAAATATTTTTAGAGTTAAAACATTAGTAAGTGGGTCCGCTACATTATTTACAGAGTCTACTTTATAAACTATTACATCTCCTCTAGCCAAGATTTCTCTAATGATATAGTATTTTTATTCCATATGATTAAAATTTTGGTGTACTCTCGGCTCTTTGGCTTATGTAATAACAATGGTATAGGATCCATCGAACTTGAAACTATTCTAAGTTTAGCGATAAATTTTTGTATCCACACTACTTCTAAGGCTGTAATATATTCTACCTCTATTATAGAATCAGTTTTGGATGACTGTTTGTTACTTTTTTAACTTACTGTAGAACCGTTGAGAATGAATACGTACCTAGACGTAGACTTTTTATCATCTGGATCAGACTAGAAGTCTAAATCTATGTATCCTCTCACTTATAAGTCACTTTCTCCATATATTAGAAACCTGTCCTTGGTACCTTTAAGATATTTCAGGACATGTTTCACAGCCATTTAATGGCCTTCGCTTGGATTAGACTGATACCAGTTTGTAACACTTACAGCCATACTAATGTCAGGTCTCGTACACATCATGGCATACATTAAACTTCTTATAGCTGATGCATATGGTATATTAGACATTCTAATTTTTTCTTATTCCCTCTGAGGACACATTTTCCTCGAAAGATGAACCCCATGTCTAAAAGGTATATTAACTGTCTTACAGTTATTGAAATTACACATTTTCAAGATATTATCTATTTACAATGACTAAAAGAGTCCTATAAGCCTCTTAGCTCTATCTCTATAAAGCTTTATACTCAATATATAGGGAGCCTCTTCCAAATCTTTCATGAAGAAACTCTTACTAAGGTAGCTTCTAACTGACTATAACATACCAATATCTTTTTTGATAATGAGTATGTCATTCACATAAAGAATTAAGAAGACTACCATGCTCTCACTACTCTTTTTTATACATACATGATTCCTTTTCATTCTTGATGAAATCAGACCCTCTGATTACCTCATCAAAAAGAAGATTCCAACTTTGGAAAGCCTGTTTAAATCCATAAATAGATGGTTGTAAAACCTTTAGAATGTTCCTTATAGATCTTTTTTTCAAGATATCCATTTAAGAATGCCATTTTTACAACTATTTTTTAAATTCCATAGTCATAATATGCAGCAATTGCCAATAAAATTAAAATTTACTTAAGCATCGTTACTGGTGAGAAGGTTTCCTCATATTCGATCCCAAATCGCTGAGTATAACCTTTCACCATTAGATCGACTTTAAAAGTCTCTACTTTTTTATCGGGCCTACGCTTCTGCTTGTAAGTCCATTTATAACCAATATGAACAATTTTTTAGAAAACTCAACCAAGTCTCAGACTTGATTATGATGCATTGAGTTAATTTTGGATTTCATGGCCTCTTGCCATTTTCCCGAATCAATTCTAGCATAGTCTCTCTATAAGTTAAAGGATACTTTTTTTCAACCAAAAAAACACCAAGAGAACCGTCAAGTATTAAACCATACATTTCAGGAGGCCTTGATATCTTTTTCGATTGACATAGAGGGTGTGTCAAAGTTCTTCTGCTCAATTGAGCCTGAGGTTCCATCGTTTGTTCATTTACAACCTGATTCACTTTAACTAGTTCAATCTTTCTACAATTTTCACGATCCATACGTAGCTCTTTCTATAGGAAAGTGTTATAACGAGAAACAAATACATTTTATTCCTCTAGATCATAGAATTGGTATCCCATTAAATTCTTGGGATATCCAATGATTCAGTTTCTTTATAGTCCATATCTCATGTGGAGTAGATGGAATAACTTTTGATGGAACTCTGTTTACTATATTAGCAATAGTTTCTAGAGTATAACCCCATAGATATTCAGGGAGATCGATGAAGCTCATCATTGATTAAACCATATCTAATAAAGTCTGATTCCTCCTCTCTGAAAAACCATTGTGTTATGGAGTACCTAGAGGACTATATTGAGCAAGAATCTTATTCTCCTTTAAATAATCCAAAAATTCACTGCTCATGTATTCACCGCCTCAATCTGATTAAAGGCATTTGATATACTTTCCAGTTTGTTTCTCTACTTCGAGACGAAACTCTTTGAACTTTTTAAAAGTTTGACTTGTATTTTATTAGAAACAAATATCCAAATTGTGATAGATCATTGATAAAGATAACAAAGTACCGAAACCCACCAATTGCAGTGTGATTCACTAGACCACATAGATCACTATGTAAAAGTTCCTATAAATCAGTAGTGCGATGTCCAACACCAATAAATAGAGCTTTGGTCATTTGCCATTGACTACGAGATTCATAAACTAGATAATGCTCTATGGTCAGATCAGGTATCCGACCATCCTTAACCAGACAGGTTAAGTGTCTCACACCTATATAACCTAATCTCATATGCCATAATTCCGTATCACTTAAAGTTTTCGAATTATTATTTGCATTCACTAGTACATTCATGACATTTTTGTTAGAGTGTGTGAGCCTCACCAACATCTTGGTCTACCAGTTGGATTACACCTCAAAGCCATTGGCGTCCCAACACACAATTCTTAGGTTTTCTGCACCCTCAAGGAATCGAACCCCCGCCTCCATCTCATTGAGGCCTTATAGTCCTTTAGAGGTTCGTCCTTATACCCATTAGGCTGGCAGCCCCCATCTCAGGTTACCTGGCCAACCCGATGGGTACAAAGACGAACCTCTAAAAGCTTATAAGGCCTTCATGAGATGGGGGTGGGGGTTCGATTCCTTGGGGGTGCAGGTAACTTGAGAATTGTGGTTTGGGACGCTAGTGGCTCTGAGATGTCATCCAACTAGTGGACCAAGGTGTTGATAGGTCCCACACACTTTAATAAAAAAAAGGCCGGCCTTTTTGTAAGAGTGTGTAGAGCCCACCCAACATCTTAGGTCCACCAGGGTATCAACTGGTGCACCACTCACACCCTCCGTAGGTTACCTACGCTCCTAATCTGATACTACTTATTAACGTGTTTTAGGATGTATGCATGTGATTGTGTACATATTGAAAAATAAACACATGTATCATAATACACGAATTTCGTAGCGAAATTTATCATGTAATCAACATATACATATATACTTAAATTCTTAACAATTTAAGAATACAAAAAATATACCTTTGAAGACCTCCGATGAAGATTTTAAATCCGAATTTCTTTGCTCCAACTTTGAGCTCACTTTGAAGTGCACTTATGTTCAATTCTAGTTCATAACAATTCGAGTTGATTGTGAAACTAGAATAGCAGTAAGTAAATCTCCGTTAACAAGGTTTATGTTACTTGAAAGAAAAATAAGAAGAATTTATTTTTCTTTCTCTTTAGTTTTTCTCAAAAGTTTTTGTTCAATAAAAAACTCTCTCAAAACTAACTCTTCTTTTTCCTCTCAACCCTTAACACAAAATATTGATTCACTCACTTTGTTAACACAAATGATATTCAACCATTTTTAGTACTCTCAATACTTCACAAGTGCTTCACCAAAATTAGATTAAGTGGCCAACTACCAAAACAATTTTTGGTGGCCATTTTAATGGTTTAATAAAATTAACCATTAATCACAAAATAGTGCTCCACTTAATTTAATTTATGTTTTTCAAATTAAGTATATCTTTCATTTAGGAATAAAATAACAAATAAATAAAATCATATTTTATTTATTTAAATAATATTTATTTAATTATTCAAAAACTATTTGAATAATTAATATTTACCTTATTTGATTTTACTAACATGGTTTATGGATAAATTTATGATAAAATAATTCATAGAAAAAAATTGTGCCACTTGCTAATATCTAATTAGTTAATAACTCTTGTCAACTAATTAAATAATATACTTAACATTTAAGTCTAGACAAGTACACAACTTGAGGAACCCTAAAACATATCTTTTGTTTGCTGGAATTTCTAGGATAAACCTATTCGATCCATTATGCTGCTCCAGTACACAACAAGTACACTTCATATTGTGAGACTCTCTAGGTCCACGCCCAAATTGTCATATGGAACTCCTTCATACGTCCGTAAACGATGCCCCACACACACGTTACAGATATTACAAAGCGGCGCGTTAGACCATACAAGTTGAGGTTATAACATATTCTTATAATCTCTCCATCATTTATATCCGAGTAGAGCGGAGATATAGATCAACACAGTCAAATCTCTATATGCCGGACCGAAAGCTTATCTGTAGAACTGTATTTCAATAAATAATATTCCTAAACATTTTGTAATATTGTTTATCCCTTGGGTTAAACTCATTTTCGAGAATTACTGCTTATGGCTATAAGACTTTCTGAAATATAATCTTAGAGCATTAGGATATAATACTCACCCAAATGAGCTGATGGATCCCATATCTATGTACACCGGACTCCATAAGCATCGGACCATACCCAGTGACACCCAATGGTCAAACCATGAAAGGTTTCTGATATGTGTAGAGCCAAAGTATGGTAGATCAGTCACAAGCTCACCATGGCACTTAGATCAAAGGACCACGAATACTACTTAACTCAAAAGACCCTCAATTGATGACTTTATAGGATGTCTATTGGAGATCTTTGTGAGTCAGTTCAGTATTCAGTCCTTACTAAATACTTGTATCTCTATACGAGCTTCTACTAAACTCATGGTTTGCTAAGATTAACCATCTGGACCATCTAGATATAGATATACACCAATCTATAAATTTATTAAGGTATTTACTAACAGACCAGCATCAGTGAAGATAGATTAGGAACATAATATTTGAGAACATATTTGTATAATGACATTTTTTAGCACTATTTACAACTCTTTATAACTCTTTGTAACTACGTCATTACTAATATATTCTCAGGTCTTTGTTCTATTTCAAACAATGCTATAACTTTTTAGATATCGCTGACTCTTATAACCTGATAACTCTTTTCAGTGCTAACTCTTAGCATTTATAACTCTCAGCGTTGCTAATTCTTAGCACTGATCTAAACTCATTTAGACCAGATCTGAACTCTTTTAGATCGTACAATGTCTGAAACGTTACAAGCATCTTATCATATATAAAATATAATTAGCGATTTAATGAAATGATAATACTAGTATAAATATTAAACAAATATTCATACATAAAGGGATGGCACGTAAGCATAAATTCCAGTAATTTTCTATTGTATCTAATATATAATGGCCATTAATCAACTGACATTCAGCTAATAAAATATTATCCAAATCATACAAACATAAATAACGGTTTCAAACATACATATAATATCCCTTATTATCCAATACAGGAATGAAAATAATTTTTCGCATAATGTTTGACATATAATAATAATTATTTAATACAACAATTTTATTATATGAAAAATATAAATTAAAATGTCTAATAGCCTCTACCTGTAGGAAATCTCCATTTTCAACACAAAGTTGTACTTCTCTATGCTGTAACAATCTAACTTCCTTCAAATTCTGCAACCCATTGCAGATATAAGAAGGACAAACAGTATCTAACACCCAGCTATTACTATCATCAAATGCTAAGTAATTGTCAATGATAGACAAGTACATACCTAAGGGGGTCTTCTTAATCGTGGCAAGGTATTTTGGGCAGTTACGCTTCTAATGCCTATCCTCGCTGCAATGAAAATCTTTTTCTTTTACTTTGTTCTTATGTTGGGGCTTGAACATGTGTTTCTTTTAAGGACCCATTTTGGGGGCATGGTTTACTTTCTTTTTATTCTTCTTTTTGAATTTCTTAGAAGTCTTCTGGGTAGAAGATGAAGCATTCTAAACATAAAGGGCCATGCCCCATTTGTTCATGTCCTCTTGAGCTGTTTTTAACATGTTATGCAGATCAGCATAAGTAAGGGTCAATTCTTGCATGTTAAAGTTCATGATGAACTGTGCAAATGACCCTGAAAGTGATTAGTGAATCAAATTGTTCCCCAATATATTACTTAGTGAGGTATCCATGGTTTCCAACCTCTCAATATGAGATATAATCTTGAGGATATAGGGACTCACTAGACTACCCTCAGGTAGTCTAGCTTGAAAGAGAGATTTGGTAACCCTGTATATTTCAACTTGAGGTCGGTCACAAAATAACTCCTTGATGTGGAGCTGTCAGCACTGTCTATATAGATATTCTCTCTTTGTAGCTTCATAGACATTGAGCCGAGGATGTACGATATGACTTTCAAATCGTCATCCAACCATTTTTTATGTCTTATTTTCTTCTGAAGAAGCATCATTAGAAACAGTTCGGGGCAGGTGCTAATCAATTACATACCTAAGCTTCTCAAAATCTAGAACTATTTTGATATTCATAAGTCAGACAACATAATTTTCAGCACCTTTGAGTTGGTGCGCATCAAGGATACGAACTAGTGGGTTGCTTGAAACCATTTGATCTTCACAAGATAAAAGAAAAAATGTTAATGGAATATTTCAATCACTAATACATAATACTTTAGATCATGGGTATAACAATTATAAATTTTTAATCTAAAAATGCATTCCCATTGTTTTACACAATCCCTTTAATCTCTCAAATGAAAAAATAATATTTAAAATTTTTTAAATTATTATACAGTGAGAAGTGGACCCCATTGGCATTTTACTCCAACCGCACACTTTAGCAGTCTTAGCCTTTGTAAACCCAAAACATAGACAACTCTTGTCAATTACATCTTATGCAACTCTTACCATTGATCCTAAATACACCTTATCCACATACTATATCGTTCTAGGATAAGTGTATTCTAAATTAACTTATCAATCATTAAATATATGTTGCCGATATTTCCTTCACATTTTAGCAATCTAGGGTAATATTTTTGCATATATTTGCCTCATCTCATGTTTAATCGGTATAGTTCAAGTTACACCGATCAATCCCTGACACTTTATCGATCTTGGAAAGAATCAAAGTGACTTGTCTAATACCGTATTGACAAGACGGATTATATTATAATATTATCTCATAACAAAATATTATTCAATTTGATTAAGAGAGATTTTATAAACATATCCCCATCTTATGAGGATGATAATTTTAGATCATTCATTTAATTATTTTTTTTAATTTTACGCAAGCGCAACTAACCTCACGGATAAGGCTCTCACTGTAGTTATCAACGTAAATAAATGAACATATCATGTTATGACAATTATAAAAGCATAATACTGTAATAAAATAAGTCAAAACATGAAGGTAGCTTATACCATTTTTTATTTTAAACAACACCATGTTTAAAATCAAACATTAGCAAGTTATTCAAATATATATAACATCACATGTGAAAATATTCAACAACAATATATTTGACTTATAAACATCATAAAATTAAACATTAGCAAATTGTTCAAATATATATAACATCACATGTCAAAATATTCAACAATATATTTAATTTACAAACATCACAATGTCAAAAATTAAATATTAGTATGTTCAATTTCTTAAACATTAACATGTTAAAAAAAAATTAAACATAACCATGGTTAAAATTACAAACATCAACATGTAATTTTAAACATTACCATGATTAAATTTAAAGCATCATAATGCTCAAATTTAAACAATATTATAAATTACACAATCAATTTAATATACTCTGATACCATTTGTTAATTTAGTGTGTAATTAATTGAGTGTACATGTAATTTTAAAATTTTATTACACGCAGCAGAAGTATTACATACAAAATACACTTAATCTAACATAATCATATATGCATATATCTCATATATATTCGTATGTAAATTAAATTAGATAACAAATAAGTAAAACGTCCTTGGATTGAATATAGCTTTTAATTCTTCAAGAATTCCTATCTCCAAGTTTTGAGCTCACCTTGAACTGTGTTGTTGTATAATTCTAGTTCATAATAAAATTAGTAGGATTGTGAATCTAGAATAGCAGCCACAAAATTGTTCCAATAATAAGTGTTTATGTAAGTGAAAAATAGTATGAATACTTTGTGTTTTTTATTTTGTTCTTCCCAACTATTTATTTAGAACACTTGCCAAAAACTTAATGCTAATTCTCTCTCAACTTTCACTTACATATTTTGCTTTCACAAATTGAATGAATGAATTCAATTCTCTTCGCAACGCATAATGCTATACATGACCTACCAAGAGACATGCTTAAATGAAAATATTATTGACACTCATCATATTGATCCACCACCTTTCGTCGTGGTATGTGATATTATTTGTACAATTTACATTACAATACAAAATTAATGCCCTACAATTGCATATTATCACTAATATATTTCGTTAAAGGCAAATATAATTTAATTACATATCATGTACACTTGACCCATGTCATGAATACATATACCCATCTAATATTTAACTAATTATTCAAAATAATTTGAATAATTACTTTTACTTCACTTATTTTTACTAGCAAGGTTAAATGGTAAATTTATGGTAAAAATAATTCATGAACCAAATTGTGCTACTTGTCAACATTCTATTGGTTAATGATAAGGCGTAATTGTATAAACAATTTTATCTTCCTAACTTGATATTTGTTCAATTTATCTCAATAATTGGGCTATTTATGCATATTAATGTTGTTTTATAGGTTAAAGCATTATCGGAGCAAAAATACCAAAAAACGGACGCAAAATGGAGCATTAGAGATAAAAATACGAATGGAGGCACTGTTGCTACAGTGCCACTGTTTGCTACAGTGCAGCGCCGCGGTGCCAATTGCAGAAAGTGAGCGCCGCGGCGCTGAATTCTGGGCACTCCTTAAGGGCATTTTTGTCCTCTTTTTGCAACCCTACCTATATAAACACCCATTGTTTAGCCAAAGAAAAAGAGAGGGGAGTAGAGGCACGAAATTGAAAGGAGGAGAAGGCTTGAGCTCGAATTGAAGGAGAAGAAATGATGTCTCCAAGGTTTCATGTGCATCATTGAAGACAATTGAAGAATTGCAACCTTGGAGACATCCCAAATTCGGTTTTCCCTTTCCTTTTCTTTGTTTTTATCCTTTGTTGTCATTTCAATTATGAATATTAGTTTTAATGAGATGTATCTATGGATGGTTGGATAATTATAGTTATGGTTGGATTTTCATGTGATTAAACTTGATTCCAAGGATTGATGTAGTTTTATTAATATTATGTTTGGATGATTTAGTATAAATTCGTGTAATTCATTTATGTTTCTTTATGCTTAATGCTTCCAATTGATTGATAAATGAATTTGTTGTTGTGAATGTATGGATTTATGCTTGAAAGAGATTGATCCATTTATAGGATTTGGGAGAAACATAGCTTTAGGTTGCTATTGAGTTGAAAGGCCAATAACACCTAGGTAATCTTCATGATCTTTCTTAGGATTTGCATGAGGTGCACTCCAAGTGTTTGATTAAATGCGTGACAGGCGCAAACTCTTTGGGGTGTGCTATTATGCCTAGGGTTACATGTGGTGCTCTCCGTTTTAAAGTGTTTGATAAGCGTGACAGGCCAAACTCTTTAAGGTGTATCATTATGTCTAGAATTTCATTTGATGAAGTGACAGTGATAATGAAATTAATCCTTAGGGTAGTCATTTAAGGGTAGCTTAATGCGTGTATATATAACAGGTTAGATAGACATATCAACTTGACTATGTATGCATAGTATCTCATTCGAACTCGAAAGATGGAATGAGATTAGTCTTAAGCCCTTGATTAATGAATTGAACAAATTTGCTAAAGAAGAAGAACATAGGAAGAATAGAATGAAATCAATGTTTAGGATCCCATTTGTATAGAATTCGCCATATCGCAAGATTATCATTTTGTTGTAGATTGTAGGTTCTAGGCCTTAATGGAACTTTATTGAACTTTATGTGTTGAAGTTGTTATGTGATTAATAGTTATCTTGTGTTATTCGTTTATGCTTTTTATGCGCTTCATGCTTCTAATTGCATTGAAAAATGGATTGAATGAATTAAACATTTGGGTTATGTGCTTGACAAATTTTAATCCATATGTCGATCTTAAAAAGCATAGCTTTGAGTTTGTTAAGTTGAGAGACTAATGAACTTAGGTAATCATCATGATCTTCCTTAGGATTTGTATGAGGTGCATTCCAAGTGTTTGATTAAATGCGTGACAGGCGCAAACTCTTTGGGGTGTGCTATTATGCCTAGGGTTACATGTAGTGCTCTCCGTTTTAAAGTGTTTGATAAGCGTGACAGGCCAAACTCTTTAAGGTGTGTCATTATGTCTAGAATTTCATTTGATGAAGTGACAGTGATAATGAAATTAATCCTTGGGGTAGTCATTTATGGGTTGCGTAATGCATGTCTATGTAAACAAGTTAGATAGACATATCAACTTGAATATATATGCATAGTATCTCATTCGCACTCGAAAGATGGAATGAGATTAATCATACACCCTGGATTAATGAATGCATAAATTGGTTGTTGATTACTAATGACAAAGACTATAGGAACAATATAGAGAAATCAAGTCTCTAGAGCCCCATTGCCATAGATATCTCTTTTCCTTTATTTATCTAGCTAATTAGATTTTAGTTGCTTTTAATTCAATAACTCACCCTGCCATTTAGATTAGCCTAAATAAAGTTAGGTTGCCAACATCGTAGTACTTAGCATTAATTTAGGACACAATCCTCGTGGAACGATACTCTACACATCACTTTATTACTTGTTGTGATACGTGCACTTGCGTTAGTTTGTGTTATAGAAATCACACAACAGTTAACAATTTTCATAAACTAATTATGTGAGGTACTTAACATTTAAGTCTCAACAAGTATACACCTTAGAGGACTTGAAACAAATTTTTGGTTCACTAGAATTTCTTGGACTGAACGGTTCAATCCAATATGCTACTTTAGTGCACAACAAGTACATTTTATATTATGAGACTCTCTAGGTCCACGCTCAATTTGTCATATAAAACTTCTCCATACGTCCATAAATAATATCCTATACACATGTTGCGGATATTATAAAGTGACGCGTTATACCACACAAGTTGAAGTTATAACATATCCGTGTAATCCCTTCATCTTGTATATCCTGATAGAGCAGAGACATAGATTAACACCGTCAAGTCTCTATATGCTCGACCATGTATTTGTCTCCAAATTCGTATTTCAGTAAATAACATCCAAAAAACACTTTTGTGATATTATTTATCCGTATGATAAAACTCTTTTCTTGGGTATTATTGCTTATGGCCATAAGACTTTCTGAAATACGATCTTGGAGCATCAAGATATATTTCTCACCCAAATGAGCTGATGGATCCTATATCCACACACACCGAACTCCATAAGCATCTGACCATACCCAGTGATACCCAGTAGTTAAACCATGAAAGGTTTCTAACATGTGTAGAACCAAAGTATGGTGGATCACTCACAAGCCTATCGTGGTTAAAGGATCACGAATATTACTCAACTCAAAAAGAACCTACATTGATGATTTTTTGGGATGTATATTAGAGGTCCTTGTGAGTCTATTTAGTATCCAGTCCTTACTGAATACATGTATCTCTATACGAGTTTTCACTAAACTCATGATCTGCTAAGACTAACCATCTGAACTATCTAGATATAGACATACACTAATATATATATATAAGATATTCACCAATAAATCCGTATCAGTGAAAATAGATCAGGAACATAGTATTTAAGAACATATTTGACTAATGACATTTTCTAGTACCATTTACAACTCTTTGTAACTATGTCATTACTAATATATTATTAGGTCTTTATCCTATTTCAAACATGAATCTAACTCCTTAAATTTCGTTGACTCTTATAACTTATTAACTCTTATCTATGCTAAGTCTTAGCATTTATAACTCTCAGTGTTGCTAATTCTTAGCACTGATCTAAACTTCTTTAAACCAGATCTAAACTTCTTCAAATCATACAATGTCTGAAACATATAAGTAGCTTACCATATATTAAATACAATTAGCGATTTTAATGAAATGATGATAATATAAATATAGAAATAAATATTTATATATCAAAAGAAATGACATGTAAGCACAAATTTCAACATCTTCTCCACTGATGATAGTATCTTCTAGGTGATCTTAAATAGTATGGATGGTGAACGCTCTTTGTACATCTTGATCAATTTCATCATGACTCAAGTTGTCATTGATTTCATTAGGAAATTTAATAACTTTGAAGACATTGAAGGTTACTTCTTCATTTTGAACTGTCTTGGTGATATCTTATTTTTGAAAATCTATTAACGTTCTGCCAGTAGTTGGGAATGGCTAATTGGTGCTAGAATAGCCTAGTACAAGAGCACGTTATCGTATCAAGTAATAAAGGAGTTAAGTCTAAGTATCATTCCCACAAGGACTATTATTTATTTCTTTCAGCCAATTACTAAAATTATATCTATTTAACTTTTATTCGAAAAAATCAAAATCTAAAATTCAATTATCTAACCTAGTCCTATCAATTAATCTAAACCTAATTAACAAATAAATAAAGACTTTAATTCACTAATTAATAAGAATATGTGACTTATCCTTTAGTATTTTATTGGATTCATTAACCTCTTAGTTAATCTCTTAATACAAATTGATTGGCTAGACTCTAATCTCATTACAAGCCTCTGTCGATGGTCGAGTAACTATATTATGCATTCTAACAACTACCTATATGTCTATGGTAATCAAAAAAGAATTATAAGGTTCAAAATGGTGAATTAAGGTAGAGTAGACCGATGATCCTGTAGTCATTTGGCCAAAGAATATTTGAAACCACACTCAAACCATCACACGGATTCTGACCCATGGTATGGTATGAACAGAATAAAAAGGCAAAAAAATGATTTTATGCGCAGACAATTCATTAAGATCAAGTTTAAGTACACCATACCTGTCATCTAGGTATATATCTATCCTACATGGAACTCATAGTTGTCACTATATAATCATGCATCAAACTATCCTAGGCTAAACACATGAATCACTTTGTCAAGTTCATCATAGTTCCTCAAACATTCAAGATGTTGATCACGTATCATGAAAGCATTAAACATAAGATAGAATGAATCAATTGTGTTGTATTAAGTTTATAAAGAGTTTATGAAATCCAACTACATACTAAGTTCAAGACGTCTAACCAAAAATCAACAAGTTTAGCTTATCACAAAATCAAGAGTATCACACAAATCCATGAAGAATAGTAAAAATAAGAATATAATAATAAAAAAGATAAGAAAACTATTTAAGAAGACGTCTTGATGTGCTTCTCTCTCTTCCTTGACTTGAATCTTCAATCTTAAACTTAAATCTTAATTTCTTGGCTTTGATCTCTTAATTTTGTGTTTAAATTGTTTATTTGCATTTTTGCCTCTCTATAGTCTATGTTTTGGCTTATAAAAGAGTGCTTTTATAGGTATGAGAAATCCTAGAGTTGAGGGCCTTTGAATCCAAGTCAAAATATGAGTTTTGAGAGGCTCTTTCATATGTCGCACAAGTGCCAAGACTTAGAAACACAATCGAGTGTATGGCCGGCCGGGTGCCGTGGCACTAAGCTTTCTGCCTTGGGTGCTCCAGCACCTAGCCTTGGGTGCTCTAGCACCTAGCCTTGGGTGCTACACCGCCCAGGCCTTGGTTCTGAAACTTTTATATTTTGAGCACAACTCGCTTGTTTCTCATATGATTTTCCTTCTGTTTGTTCTTATTCGTCACATTTTTTCTTGTGCACCTATTTAACATTAAAAATACAAATAAATAGCCAAATATTCATAATTTAAAGCAAAATACAAGTCAGAGTACTAAATATATTATTAATAGCCCGCCCAAAATGATGGGGATTTCATGATCTCCCTCCATGTCAAAAAGAATGAAGTCGACGAGGAAGATGAATTTATTGACTTTGACTAATACATATTCAATTACTCATTTGGGATAGGTGAAGGGTTTATTTGCCAATTGGAGTGTGACATTGGTTTGTTTGGCTTCTCCTAGTCTTAATATGTTGTAGATGGATAGTGGTATGAGGCTGATGTTGGCTCCTAGATTACAAAGTGATTTTCCAAAGTCATAGTTCCTAATTTTACATGGTATGGTGAAGCTTTTAAGATCTTTGAGTTTTTGAGGTAGCTTTTTCTGAAGGATAGTGTTACATTCCTCTATCAATGCCACAGTCTCAAAGTCATCTAATTTTTTCTTTCTTGACAGGATGTCCTTCATGAATTTTAAATAGCTCGTTATTTGCTCTAGTGCATTTACAAAAGGAAGATTAATATGCAATTTCTTAAAAATTTCAAGGAATTTTGAAAATTACTTATCTAATTTTTGCTTTTGCAGCCTTTAGGGAAAATGTGGTAGAGGATGGTATGTTTGCTCTTTTGGTGGCTGTATTTCCCTTTATTCCTTTCTTGCTTGACTCTCTTCTTCCTCCTCTTGTGGTATTTCCTCTTATTGTTGTTGTTTTGGAGTTCATTTCATGTTGTCTTGTAACTCTTTTCCAATTTTTAATGTGATAGTTTTGCAATGTTCTCCTTTGGGATTGACTTCAGTATTTCTTGGTAGAGTTCTTTATGGGAGATTATTCATTGCTATAGCCAATTGCCCTACTTGATTCTCTAAAGTTCTAAATGATGCAGTTTGACTTTGAAGAAGTGTGTCAGTCCTTTTCATGTATTGTAAAAAGATATCTTATAGGTTTGGCTTTTTCTCTTGCTAAATTATGTTTGGAACCCAAGAGGATTCATGGTTTTGAAAAGTTTCCATTGATTATTATTACTCCTTGAGAATTTAGGATGATTCCTCTATCCAAGGTTGTAGAAATTTGAATTAGGGTTATTGTGGTTGAAATTCCCTCTATATTGTGTAGCCTTTATGCATTGCCTATTAGCATGGTTATCTCTATATAAATCGCAAGTTATTGGTTGAATTTTGGCAACATTAACTCACAACACTAACTCATAAGTGCCATTAAATTTGAATTACCGTTATTTTCTAGACTAGTGGTCAAGACAAGGTATCAAATAGAGAAGTCAAATGAATCTTGAAAAAGACAATAAAGCCAAGCCAAAAAGATTGGGCCATGCGACTGGATGATGCATTATGGGCCTATAGCACAACTTATAAGATACCAATTAAGATGCCTCCTTACCAGCTTATATTTGGAAAAGCTTGTCATCATTTAATAGAGCTCAAAATATAAAGCCTATTGAGCCATTAAAGCCTTAACTTTTGACTTGCAAGCAACTAGAGATAAGAGACAGCTACAACTCAATGCCATAGATGAATTTTGACTTTAAGCATATGAGAATGCCACGCTTCACAAAGAGAAGACCAAAAGATGGCATGACAAAAGGATCACCTATGAGTCTTTGAACCAAGATAATAGGTATGACATTATTACTCACGATTAAAACTCTTTCCATGAAAGTTAAGGTCAAGATGGTTCGGCTCCTTCTGAGTACTCAAAGTATATCCCTATAGAGCCATAGAGTTAGCCGAGAAAGAGAGCAATCAACCCTTTAAAGTCAATGGGCAAAGATTAAAGCACTATTAGATAGGCGATTTTGATCGCCAATAATCCTCAATTACTTTCAAAGAATCCTAAAGGAGCATTACGTCAAGCCGACGACGTTAAATCAAGCACTGCTTGAGAGGCAACCCAAGGTAAGAACTTATAAAATATTTTTTTTTATATTTTTGATTATTTAATATTATTTCTTTTAATGTTTTAGGATAAAAAAATTAAGAACTAGAGCTGCAGCAAAATTTTGTTAACGCTATAGTGAAAAGTTTAAAAGCTAATATTACTCTAACGATAAGATTGGTACCACTCCAGGGTGAATTCCAGTACCTGGCCCAAACACATGCTCTCAGTGTTTCAGCAACGAAATCCTTCTCGCCTCAGCAATAATGTTTTGCTCCAACGATGGCCATTCAGTACTGTAGCAAGAATTTAAACTAGAATCCAACCATTAAAACATGAAATCACCTCAGCGATACAACTCATATCGCTTTAGCAATAGCAGTGTTACAGGAATCAAAACATTTCCATAAGAGCGCTGTAGTGAAACAGGACTTACCACTACAATGAAAATATAAAAAGGGGCAAATTAAGGTAAGTTTTCATCACTTCTAAAAATTTAGTTTTAAAACTTACTCTCCCTAGTATTTCAAAGCAGTAATAAAGCCCAAGAAGCAGCATGTCATCCCCGGTAGTAGTGCCTCATATAATTCAACACACTTCACATATACCAAGATGCAAGCTTGATATACGTTATAGTGCTAAAGAAAACAATTATTAGAGAATGAGGTTTCGACTTGGAGAATCTTAATATCCCAAATATTAGGGTAATGATCCAAGAATGACATTAGGAATAGTTTTGCATGCAGCCAGCTTATAGTATCATTCCCATTGTGCATGAATTCTATACTAATGCCAACGAGCTTGATAATTATGGTTAGGTTATTGTTTATGGGAAGAGAGTGGCATTTGGTCCCAAAACAATCAATGTATAATATGAATTACCTATAGAGATCAAAGACAATATAAGAGAACTCAAAGATCATCCTAACTATGAGAAAATCATTAACACTTGTGTACACAAGTACACAATGGAATATCGTCAATGATGTTCTATTGAGATTCATTTCCCACTATATGCATTTAGAAGTGAAGGCTTGGTACAGCTTTCTCGCTTCCTTTTTTTGTCGATCTCCCACACCAGTGATATCATCAAGCTACGATCCATCTACCTCTTTACCATTATGACATATTATGCCATTGACATTGGGAAGGCAATACATGTGGAGATCATGGCTTGCGTGCATCTTACTGGACGTTCATAAAACCCTTCCTTAATTATGACTTTGTGTGCACAAGCTAGAGTTACTTAGGACCCAAGAGAGAAGAGACATACTCCAACTATTACTATCTCCACACTAATTATGAGGAGGATGATTGCTGCCAACTCACCACTAGTTGATACATCTTAGCCCGTCGCTACTATTGTTGCTACTCAACCTTACCCGTACGTGTCCGACTAGATCAGATTAAAGGTTGTATTGTCGAGCAAGAGCGTGCCGCCAATGCCTTCAGAAGATACATGATCCAATGGACTTAAGTGATTGCAGCATCCTTTGGGATTAATCCTTCAACTCTTCCACAGCCACCAGTCATTCCTTCACCGCTACCATCCTCGAACATCAATTTTCCAGACCTCTTCTTTGATCCAAGGGACTTGGATGTCTTAGCATTGCAGCTTCAAAGGGAAGTATCTCTATCTTTCTTTCACATTGAGGCCATGTTTTGTTTTAAGTTTAATGGGAATACTTCATTTTTATTCTTCTCTTATTTTCCTCTATCGAGCTAGTTCGCTTCACTACGTTCATTTGTGCTCGTTTTACCATTTATACAAATGAATATGGGCTTCTCGCCCCCCTTCCTTTCGTAAGAAATAACCACACTATTTTTATAATTGGATTTAGCGAGAGCCTTGCTTTCATAATTGGATTCATTGGCTCTTTCACGACTTATCCACGAAATTCCAATATTGGTACCTAAAAAAAGAAAAAGAATGATGGTCGAGGATGACCTGGTTGGGATTTTGCTTTTCGTTGGGCGGTAAGTGCCATAACTGGTATTCCTACCACCTCATAATCTCTTGAATTGACATATCCTAAAGTCGAATCGATATTTGAGGAATATAGCCTTGAGCAGCCGAGTGAGCTTTTTTACCCTTGAGAAAAAAAGACTCAGATAGAAACTGAGACTTAACAAATGGCCTTTGGTTGCCTTTCTGTTCCGAGTCCCTCTCCCTGAGGAAGACCTCTGATTACCGATTTGAACTACCATCGGAAGCCCTCTCTAGTCAGAAAGGGAAGATAAATTTGTATGAATTTCCTAGTTCCATTGGATTAGTTTTTGTTGAAAGACAAAAAAATGAAGCATATCATTACTTCAGCAAAAGAGCTGAGGCAGTACCTGAGAATGCCAATCATAAGAAAAAGGGTAGTTTTGCATCCTCTCTCTTTACTAGAAGGAGAATCCATGACGGTTATGGTCTATGAGAAAAGAATTCAGCCACCACTCAACACCTATGAAGTAGGCTAAAAACTAACAAAGCAAGCATTGGAGGACGCTCACCGAGTCCTTCTATCAAAGAAAGCTCTCACCAAGGGCTTTTGTCCCTCATTTTAGGACTTGAACAAGTCCCAACCCTTGGTCCCGTTCCGTCTCGTCCCATCCCAAAAATTTTTGATCGAAACACCTGGGACAAGACACGATTGGGACATTTGCCCACCTATGGTCATTATAGACGTTAAATGTTAAAATAACACGCAACTAATAACTACAAATATATACAATTCATTACATAAAGCATAAATTTTGTAACCAAGATGTTGATTGAGATTATGATTTAGGATAATGTTATATTTTTATAGTTGAATATTATTTTTGTATTTTATTAATAGAGTATTTTGATGCGTTTATTATTAATTAGTGTTATATTATTACTATATTAATAAAATATAAAAAGTTAATAACTGACAAATAATAATCAATAATTAATAACATATTAGTTAAAATATAAATTTTATAATTACTTATATATAAAACAGCTCTATGATTTATTAATTGGAAGTATAGAATTTGTATACAAGATATGAATAGGGATTAGTTTTGATAATATAAATATTAAATAAGGGATAATTATCCAATCTGTTACTAAACAAATCCCGACAAATCCAGATGAAACATTGAAAGATGACCTCTTTGGACAAGGCAAGTGGCCCAGTTGTTCATAATTGTATTAATTAAAAAAATATTAAACAAATACAACTCTAGAGATGTCTTCAGACATGACACGTCATCTCTAAACTAATAAGAAACCCAAAAGAATTCTCTTTCGGCGGTAGCCGGCGAGTATATTGATGATTGGAGTAATAACGTCCACCTCCCTAAAGGTTTAATTTTTATCATGTAAAGGCGTAATTTTTTAACTTGTATCAACTTGATCCTAAACCTCTATAATAACTGATAAAATCTTCGGTGCTACGTTACACACTCTTGTATCTTGCACTGTGTTTGTCAAATTATTACAAGTTTACAAGTTATAATTAAGGGGTGGCAATATAAGTCGTATTTGTTACTCCATAACAGACTATAACATCAAATAAAAATGAAACAAATTTAAGTTGAATCATTTAGAAAACAAATCAATTTCAAATTTAATTTTCTAAATTGAATACATATATTATGAAACCACTAAAATCTTATTATATCCTATTTAAATTTGCACAAATGCAATTTATTTATTTGTATGGCCACCCCTAGCTACAGCATGATAAGCTAAGGGTAATTTAGTTATTTCAATATAACTGGGGTATCTAAATGAAACAAATAGAAAAGGTATCTCTTTATTTGAGAAAATATGAGAAGCCAGGGGCCCGGATGGATGATAATCATCGACTTACAACCAAATTGTAAAAAATAAAAAATAATATCTTTCAATTATTACCAAAATATTAACATTTTGGAGGGTTGAGATAAAGCAGAAATACCAAAATTTCCATTTTTTGATACAAAAAAATAAAAAGGAAAAGAAATTCTTAGAGTAGAATCGAATATACTTCTTCTTCTTCGTCTCTCACATGGAAGCCGATGTTTCCATCTTTCTTTGAAACCCTAATTTCTCTCTCTGTTTTTAGAGAAATTCCGAAATCATTTTTTATTTTTGAAAAATTAGGGTTAATGTGATTGAAATGGAGAAGATGAAGAAGAATCTGGCGGTGGTATATTTGGTCTCTCTGTTGTCCATTATTTGCAGGATGGCTTCAGCTAACGTGGTCTTGATTGGGAGCAACGTTACTCACTCGTTCGACGATATCGAAGCTAATTTCGGTCGGTTCTTTTTCTTTTATTTTTTTTGGTTCTGTTTGGTTGCCGAGAAAGTACGGGAAAATAAAGGAAATTTTAGTTTTTTTTTTTTAAAGTTGTGTCACAGCGGTAAGGGAAGTGGTAGTTGAATTCAGCTGAGCTTTTGAATTGAGAACAGGAATAATAGTTAATTGAAACAAGTGCTCTCTCTTTTTATGCTTATTGTCTGCGATTTTATGTTTAGTTGCTCAGAAATTTTGGGGAAATGGAATAAATTTGATTTATGTAAGTTTGTCTGTGAGTAGTCATTTGATGTCAATGGTTTGTTTCCTTCTAATTTATTTGGTTACTATTTTTATCTCAGCTCCTGCAATTAAAGGGTCGGGTGAATGTGGGGTGTTATATGTAGCGGAGCCTCTTGATGCATGTTCGAATTTGACTAACAAAGTTGAAAATGTTTCGAATAAAAGCTCTCCATTTGTATTGATTGTTAGAGGAGGGTGTACTTTTGAAGATAAAGTCAGAAAAGCACAAAAGGCAGGGTTCCAAGCTGCTATTATCTATGACAATGAAGATGATGGTGTCTTGGTTGCAAGTAATGACCTTTTTTCCACGGTCCTTTTTTCTATTCTATTTGTCCTGTTTTGCTTGATGAGTTTTATAACCAGAAGACTGCATGACTGCTTCTGTACTTAATAGTGGTGTGTTTATACTGATACATTATAGTTAGCTAGCTTGCTTCATAGAGAATGATGCAGTTACAGCTTGTGTGATAAATTTGTTGGATTTTGCTAGTGATGTAGTAAGTTTTGTTGCTAGACATTCTGCCATCAGTTTCATTTCTTGTGACGATTGATAATGACCTATTTCTCTTAATCATAAGCTGCTTTTCTCTGTTTGTTACTTGATAATGACGTTGGAATTTTGGAGTGCATCTATTCTAAAATTTAGATGTTATTATAGGTACCTTTATAGGATTAGGCATTCTTATTCTAATTTTACTAGGATTCATAACTAAGAAAATTAGGAATATTACATGATAAAACCATTGTCTAGAGCTCAAGTGAAAATACTATACATTGCACTGTTATTGTAACTCTGCCTTTGCGGTCACTCTTAAACTAGTACATTGTATTGACAACTGCTTTATTCCCCAGAAGCTATGAAGATTGTAAAAATGTTAAAATTCTTCCAGCTGCACAACAAAAATCTTGATTAGCAAGGATTAAAATTGTGTCAAGAAGAATGAGAAAGTTGGCTTTTTCAGGACTGCACCAGATTAGGGTAATAATAACTGACATTACTTTTTTATGCGAAGTGATATAAAACTTGCACAAGTGACTAAATAGGTCAAATGTGAAGTACAAGAAATGTGCATATGCTTGTTTATCAAAAGCTGTGTTCATGTACGAGAAATTTCTTTACAAAAGTACCTCCTATGTCATGTTTCTTTATTAACTTGTTTTCTATTTTATATTCTTTGGTGATCTATGTTTTATTTTTTATTATTATTATTATTTTATTTGTAATGGTACTTAGATGTTTTATTACTGCCAGAAATTTTACTCAAAACTCTCCGGAAAAATGCAGTGGCAGGAAATTCAGCTGGTATTAAAATACATGCTGTCTTTGTCTCCAAAGCTTCAGGTGAAAAACTGAAAAAGTATGCTGGCTCAACTGACATGGAGCTGTGGTTAATCCCAAGTTTTGAGAATTCAGCATGGTCAATCATGGCAATCTCTTTTATTTCCCTTCTTGCCATGTCTGCAGTTCTGGCTACTTGCTTCTTTGTACGTAGGCACCGTGTAAGACGAGAAGCTCCTCGAGCATCTCATGTCCGAGAATTTCATGGGATGAGTAGACGTTTAGTGAAAGCAATGCCAAGTCTGATATTTACTGCCGTTTTAGAGGATAATTCTACCTCAAGAACGTGTGCAATATGCCTTGAGGACTATAATGTTGGGGATAAACTCAGAATTCTGCCATGTCGTCACAGTAAGTCTCTCATACTATATTAATGATAATTTTACCTGTTAATTTTCACTCTCTGTTATCTATCTATATTTATACCAATTTGTTGCACCTTTCACTTTTTATTTTCCGTTAGCTAATTTTATGTGTTAATTTTCAGTCTTTCTTGACACCTGCAAAAGAATGCATTTTTTAGCTTTCTTCAGGAGAAATAATTTTACCTTCATCACCTATGTTGATGGTTGAATGCAGACATGGATTCCTTCAGTTGTTTTCTCCCACAAACTCCTTTTTATTTGTTTGTTGTGTTGTTGACGTGCCCATGAAATACTTTTTTATTCATTGAGCTTCAATGACTGTATTTGTATCTTTCACATGTAAATCTGTGTGAAACATTCTTGTACATCAACAGGTCAGTTAATGTCTGATAATCTACAGATAACCATGCATATAATTCAGTAACTTCGACAATATCCTAAGATCCAAATAGAATCCAATCACGCATATAGTGAGTAATTGATTGTTGTTTTGTGCAATTAATCTGAAATTAAATGATTTTGATGGATTACAATGTTTACATTGTGGACATGTTTTGGCATTAAACTGTACATGATGATACATCTATCTCAGCGGTTTCCTATTTTTATGGTTCTTTAACTAGTTGAAGTGCTCAGAAGCTTGTTGGCCATTATAAAAATGTCATTTGGCTCTGCGTAGGGCTGAATGAGAAAGGATTCATGCAGTCAGCTTTGAGTTTGAGTGTGAGATTTCTTAAGTTGTGTATACTAGCATAGTCGTACTTTTGCTCATCGTAATTGACAAGTACTTATTAAATCTAGTTTTACTCCGTGAGGTTATAATATTTGGTGGCCACTGATTATAAACTGTTTTGTATGAAATTAGCTGATTATTTTACTAGTAGAGTGGTGGAAGAATTACAGATATAATAATACAATCATCATGAGAAGACTATTGCATGCCAATTACTCCATAACAGACTAACTGGTGTTGAGCCAAACTAAACCAAGATCACCAGTCTTTTCTTTATTTTGTAAAACAACCTTAGATTTCAAATGGGTGGAGGATGTAGAACTTCATAGCTGGATCTTTTGTTCTTGAGTATTGAATTTCATCTTTAGGAACTGACTGTCTTGTTCATTTTAAGCATCTGAAGTTTTCATCTCTCCATTTTGAGTGATGCAATTTCCTTGCTTTGATGTAAGTAGATTGTTTGCTTTATTAATAGAACTCAATATGCCATTTGTTGACCATATATTCATCATGGAAGTCTGCATTCAAATGGAAAATGAATTTTGTGTTATTCTGCAGAATGTATAATTTGAAACTTTTTCTGATTCTGCATGTTTGGGAGAAGTTGTTTAATGATGTTTAGCAGAGTACATGGTGCTTGGATCCTTTCTCTGCAAGTCGTAAATACTTTTTTTTCTTTCTGAATCTGTTTACAACAATTTCTCTTTAGTTTATTTATTTTTATGTCTTTATGTTGTCTGGCTGGAATTTCAACAGAATTTCATGCTTTCTGTGTGGATTCTTGGCTTACAACATGGAGAACATTTTGCCCGGTTTGCAAGCGGGATGCAAGAACTAGCACTGGTGATCCACCGGCGTCTGAGAGTACACCACTACTTTCATCAAGTCCAGCCTCAATTGCTTCCTCTTCTGTACTTTCATCCTTCAGATCTTCACTAGCATCATCTTCAGCCTTGCATATACCCCCAGCAGTGTCACCTTCAATCTCTCGTATTCACTCTGTCGTTTCTACCCCTCATATTCTGCAGTCTTTGAGGTCCTACCAGCAATCTCCTCCCTTAAGTGTTAGTCGGAGCAACGTAGACCTTAGACATCCATCTTCCCAAAGATCTCATGGTTCTTATTTGTTGTCATCCCACTCCCTTGGTTACCCGTCCATATCACCAATGAATTCGAGGTACATGTCTCCTTATCTTCCGAGTCCAAGCAATGCATCGCCAAGTTTAATCAGTTCATCCAGCCATCAGCCGCATCCACTGCATTGTAGTGAATCAGCTGCAAGCTTCTCTCCATTTGCCTCTGCTCAATCTCTTCCAGAATGTTGATTGAGAGTTTGCTATGTTACAGAGAGCAATCGAGTAGATATCAATTTGCCACCATAGCCCAGAGGGAAGACAACCATTATACTTTTCAAATCCTTATGGTCTCTACTTGACATCTTTATGGCATCGTGTCATCTTTGGGCTCAATTTGATGGGATTGATTGCTTCCTTCATGTTAGGGATCTATGCTGCTGCTTGATTGTACATTGTAGCATAAGAGGGTGTGATTTACTTCAAATTTTAAAGTGATAGTTGTGACCTTGGATCTACAAAAAAAAAAAGAAGTTGTACACGAAAGTTATCAGTACGAGGCTGTGTTGTACTATGTTGGCATTGATGTTTTGATGATCTTGATTGGCCAAGTACAGAAGCGACTGATCGATGAACATTTTGGAATTTGCTAGTTGGAGAAGCTCGTGTCTAATGTTTATAATTTTTTTTTTTGGCTTATCTATCCCATTGATACTGATATTTTTCATTTGTATAGTTCATGTAAATGCGTGCAAAGATGGGAAAAAAATTATTGCAGGAGTGCACGAAGCTTGACTTGCTGTTATGACACGGGGATGGGAAAAATCAAATTGTTAAGATATTAATATATTTGTAATTAAAAATTTCAAATATTCAGAAAAAGGAGAGGCAAATGATGAAAAAAAAAGTAGAGATTGGTTATTTGCTTGGAGGATAAAGTAGAGGTGGTAATTGGGGGGCACGGCCCAAAGAGCTTAATTGTGTTGGGCTGCAGTTCATTGTCTAATGCGCTGTGTAGGTACGGGTTTGTGATGGATTATGTATGCGTGGATTTATGATAGATTATGTGTCAACAGGTACGGTCTATCACAGGCTTGCATGGAGTAGCTTGGCTTTTGTCTATTTTTCAAATTTTTTTTTTAAATTTAATGTTGTTTTGATATTTTAATAATTTTTAGTATTTATAATTTTTTTAAAAAATATTTTAATTGTAACTATAAATATTGTAATAATTATTTAAATTAATAATTGTTATAACAATTATGATTATATTAGATTGAAAATTTAAAATTGTTAGAATTATAAATTTATAATTGAAATTGTAATTTTATTAAAGATAAAAATTTATTAATATTATTCAGACATTTGAAATTATTGGTTATTGGATACAAATATAAAAATAAAATGATAAATTGATATAATTATAGTTATAATATATTTCAATTAGGTTGGTATTTATTGAATTATGTATTATTTGCATATTTGGCCCTTAATTACAAATTTTTATTTTTAAATTTTAATGATTAAATTTTAAAGTTCTAAAATTCAAGATCAAAATTCTTTGATCATGTCTTCTAACCAATTTTACTTTCAATTATTTACATATTTTCAATTTTTATGCATATTAAAGCCTCTAAAGTTTAAATACCAATTTTGATCGCTTTCGTTTAATATTCTTTTCTAGCACTAAAAGCAGATTTTAATACTACAGTGGACATCAGATGTATTAGTAAATTTTGAATCATGATGGATAACACATTGTAAACTCTTTCATTTGATTTTTATTATCATAAAACATCAAATTCTCTTTACTTATGTGTAATCAATATAGAAGAGTAGTTAATATCAATAATGTTTTTCAATTCAAAAGCAATACTAGAATTAAAATTGTCCTTTGTTTTACCTTTTAATAGAATAATCCAAGCAGTCTAATCATAAATAAGTTGCTTATTTGTTTATTCTATAACTAAAGTTAATTTAAATTTATTTTCATAAAAAATAAATAATTATGTGATAAAAATAATAAATTTAGTCAAAATCATAACAAAGTCTAGAGTTTAAATTTTGAGATCTAAAAAATTAAAACTTTTATACTGAGCCAATTGATTTTGGAATTCATTATAGCTGCACAAATAAATAACATATGAATTTTCCTCTAATAGTTTTAGAATTTCATCTCCATAACAGTACATATTGACACGTCCAAAATATAGGAGTTTATTCTTAAGTGCAAGATTGTTAAAGTAACAAATAACACGATCAGAATAAGGTCGATCCACAGGGAAATAGAATTAAATTATAAATAATTTCAAAAAAAAACAATATAAGATATTTGCAAATAAAAATTCAAATAATCAATTAAGAGGAATGCTAAGGTTATGGGATCCACTCTTGACATATGAAATAAGAATATATTCAATTCTCTTTATAACTCAATTGGAATTCTGACACAAATAAGAAGATATAACAATTAGACATCATCATTTATATATTAACTTGTATTTATTTTATTAATTATTATACACCAAATTTTGTAAATGGGTTCAAGTATTTATTATACTAATACTTATATTTATCTATACTAAATCATGACTCTCACTTTACAAAAAAAAGGTATTTATGTCAAATCTTGTAAATAATTTCAAGAATTTATTGTGCCAATTACAAAAATTATCTATAATAAATCAAGATTCACCACTTTGCAAGAAAGAGTATCAATATTGCAAAATAAAATAAATACATCATATATAAATTTGCTTAGCTTAAGAATATAACATTAAATTTAAGAATAAGAGTGCAAGTATATTTTATTACCTTACCAAGAGTTTCATCCTTGTACCTTAGAAAAATAAAAATTACTTGGACATAATAAAATTAAAGGAAAGAGATGAAAGAAGAGATAACATGAACTTTAGATTAGTATAAAAAGAAATAACACAACAAAGAGATAATACAAAAGATAAGTGTTTTGAACTAAAATTTAACTTTCTAATTACATACTTTGTGCATAAACATGTCACCTATTTATAATAAAAATGTGGATAATACAATATAAATAAGGAGGGAATCACTTGGAAGATAAAAGTGAAAGAGGGAGGCAACTAATTTGCACTAATTATCATTAATGCATCAACTTAATTATCTACTTTGAAATTGATGTGGTCTGAATTAGCTTCCACTCAAAAACTCAAAGTGGTAGATAAGTCTCTTATCTTTCCAAATTGATTTGTATCATACATATTAGATACGTATTTCTCTAGTTATGAGCCAAATACTAAAGACTGTTCGGACTAGGCCTATACTGCAGATCAGTTCTCTTCTAGGTCTTTGTTTACCCTCCAAATGCTCGAATTATAAATTCTTTGTGTAATCCAATATTTTAGACCATTAATTCAACTCTTCATGAGATTAAGAATCACTTAAATTGGATTCTCAGGTAGAAAGTTATTTCCATTTTACCAAACTTATCATAAAATAGTTAAAAGTTAATTAGGTACAATATTGTAAACATGCTTAAGTTAGGGTGGTTAATGACACTAGTAATCTAAAACAATGATGTAAAAATCTTATTAAATATGTAATTTCAAGTGTTCAACACATCTGCAACTAGCTTATTGCTAGTCCCTAGCAATTTAAGAACATAAGCAATAAACAAATGTATATGAAATGTATTAAAAATAAATCAGTTAGAAAATGTTTCAATAATGTAAAGAGAGTAGAGTATAGAAGATATCACTTGAAACATCTTTTATTAAAAAGAAAATCTAGCACAAAATAAAACAAGTCATACAAATACTTAAAAATACATGAAAGTTGAGAGGCTACAGACAGAGAGTCAAATCTATCTTGTGTTTGTTCTCACTGTCATCAGTATACCAATCTATCAAATGCATTGTTGGATCAGATAGAGGTATATATGCCTGTAATTCATAAAGCACCTGATCATATAACTCATCCTTAATTATTTTTTCTACAATATTTCCAATAGTTAGAGCTTTCGGTATGATACCCAAAACTCAACTGCCTTTTATTTTATGTAGCTATTGTCATACACCTCATTAATCTATAACTACCTCCCCTATATACTAAGTGAAATTTTCGTTCAGCTAACACCTTACCAAGGGTTTCTGCTGCTTCTACAAACTCTCTATTTTTTCCAAGGCTGGATCTAGAAAAGATACAAAGTTTTGTAAATTTACAAGTTGACATTTCCTCCATTGTTACACTCACCCTATCCCTTAAATTATTTTGAGTTTATACGAAGATAAAGAAATAATGCAATTTATTTATATAGCCAAAAGGTGTTGCAATGTAAAGTTATATGGGTAGTTGGTTGCTAATGGATAATATTAAGCTTTAAATGAAAAAAATATTTAAAGCGACTATAGGTGGTTGGTTGAAGAAGACGTTTGAGGTTGAAATGAAACAATTAAAAATATAAGCTATAGTAAATATATACAAGTAGTTGTGGTTGTGGCTCACATCTTCCTTTGATTTTACGTCCAAAAATAGCTTAAATGCCTTCTATGGGTTGGGGATAGGCTTCCTATCCATTTTTCTTATAAATTGGCAAACATGGTCTTTTTAAGTCAGATTTTTGAGACTATACCGCTCATGTTCCTTTAGGAATATGTTTCATAATTCACGAATTACAATATGCACATACCCACTAGGATGCATCTCAAGAGTTAGTAAGATATCATCTAAAGACTTCTTACTCAGGGCATTTTTAATGAACCTAATTTTATCTTTGTGATTTATAGACATTATTCTTAAAGTGTTGCAACGTGTGTTACAAGTCATGTGTGCACACTTGTAATAAATACTGAATCTTTTTGCCTTCCCATTTTTTGTAAAAGAGCTTTTACCTAAGCCAGGTATGTAAACAATTAATGAGTCTGAAAACTCACCTGCCAATCGAACATTGGTTTCAATTAACCAATGTACATTAGCAGATATATTTATAATCATTAATAACTTTAATCTTTCACGTTTTACTTGGTAAATTTTCTTTAATACATTTTAAGACAACAAGGGAAAATATATTTTCAAATTCATTATAATGTCATCTATTGTTTTTAGAAAGAAGAAGAAGAGAAGGTAATAGTAATTATGGAAAACTGATAAAACCGACTTGAAATGTCACAAAGTGCCATTATTCGCCACTTAATTGGGGTGCAAAATAAGACTTTACATAAAAATACTAAATTAACCTGCAAGTACAATAACAAATAAAGTTAGAAGAAAAATAAATAAATATATATGTACAACAAAGATTAATTGGTCTTATAACAAGGGTTAGACAGTGACACATATTCTTCTTGAAAAGCTTGATTTTCTAGAAACGACTTGAGTCTTTTTCCATTTACCTTAAACACATTACCATTTCTAAGATTTTCAATGTCAATTGCTCCATAAGGGTACACATATTTTACAATAAAAGGGCTAATCCATCTTGATCTTAATTTTTCAAGGAATATGTGAAGTCGAGAATTATAAAGCAAACCCTTCTGACTAACATAAAATATTTTTCTTTGAATTTTTTAATTATGAAAAGCTTTGATTTTACCTTTATGAATTTAAAAATTCTGATAAGCATCATTTCTTAATTCTTCAAGTTTATTTATTTATAATTTACGTATCTGTCCAGTAGAATTAAGATTTGTTTTGAAAGTGTTAATGGCTAAGTAGGCTTTACGCTCAAGTTTCACTGGTAAGTGACAAGGTTTCTCATAAACTAGACTATAAGAAGACATACCCATTGAAGTTTTAAAAGCAGTTCTATAAGCCCAAAGTGTATCATCAAGTCTTAAAAAACAGTATTTGCGATTTGAGTTTACAATTTTTTCTACAATTTGTTTTATCTCCCTATTAGCTAGTTCAACTTGTTTGCTTATTTGAGGTTGATAAAGGGTGGTAACTTTGTGAGTAATACCATATTTTTTTATTAATGTTTCAAATGGTCTGCTACAAAAGTGCTTACCTCTATCACTTATAATAGCACGAGAGATTGCAAATCAACGCAAGATATTTTCCTTCAAAAATTTGATGACTATTTTATGGTCATTATTTCGACAAGGAATAGCCTTAATCCATTTTGAGACATAATCTATTGTGACTAAAATATACATAAATCCAAGTGATAGTGGAATAGTCCTATGAAATCTATCTCCAAAAAATCAAAGATTTTAATAACAAAAATGAGGTTCAAAGGCATCATGTTTCATTTTGAAATGGATCCTACTTTTTGACAATTTTTAAAAGTTTTACAAAATACACGTGTATCTTTAAATAAAGTGGGCTAATAAAATCTACACAGCAAGATTTTTGTAACTTTTTTCTTTGATGAGAAATGTTCTCCACGTGCTTCAGAATGACAAAATCAATAACTCTACTTACCTTATTGTCGGGTATGCATCTTTGAAATATTTGGTCAGAATAATATTTAAAGAGATAAAGATTATTCCAATAAAAAGTTCTCACCTTAGTTAGAAATTTTTTTTTGTCTTGGACATTCCATTGAAGTGACATTTCTCTTGTCATAAGAAAATTAATAATATTAGCATACCAAGTCATTGTAATAGTAGAAAATAAAAATTCATCGGAAAAAGAGTCATTAATGGGTGTTATTTCTGTTGATAAATCTGGTACGAGTCTTGATAATTGATCTGCAATAACATTCTCAGCTACATTCTTATCCTTGATAGTGATGTTAAATTCTTGAAGCAACAAAATCAACGAACTAATCTTAGTTTTGCATCATATTTTGACATTAAGTACCTTACAATGGCATGGTCAGTAAACGCAATAGTTAAATAACCAATTTAGTAAGAGCAAAAATTGTCTAATACAAATATTACAACCAGTAATTATTTTTTAGTTGTTGAGTAATTCATTTGTGCATTGTTTAAAGTTTTACTTGCGTAACAAATTACATAGAGTTTACCTTTATTTCTTTGTCCCAAATAACAGCATAGCCACTGGCATTACACATGAGCTCAAAAGATAAAGACCAGTCAAGAGATTATTGTTAGGATTTGTGCTTACGTGCCATCCCTTTATGTATGAATATTTGTTTAATATTTACACTAGTATTATCATTTCATTAAATTGCTAATTATATTTTATATATGGTAAGATGCTTGTAATGTTTTAGACATTGTACGATATGAAAGAGTTCAGATATAGTCTAAATGAGTTTAGACCAGTGCTAAGAATTAGCAACGTTGAGAGTTATAAATGCTAAGAGTTGGCATTGATAAGAGTTATCAAGTTATAAGAGTCAGCGGTATCTAAAGAGTTAGAGCCTTATCTGAAATGGGACAAAGACCTAAGAATATATTAGTAATGACGTAGTTGCAAAGAGTTACAAATAGTGCTAGAAAATATCATTATGCTAATATGTTCTCAAATATTATGTTCTTGATCTATCTTCACTAATGTTGGTCTGTCAGTGAATACCTTAATAAACATATAGATTGGTGTATATCTATATTTGGATGGTCCAAATAGTTAGTCTTAGCAAACCATGAGTTTAGTGGAAGCTCGTATAAAGATACAGGTATTCAATAAGGACTCAATATTGAACAGACTCACAAAGATCTCCAATAGACATCCCATAAAGCCGTCAATGGAGGGTCTTTTGAGTTGAGTAGTATTCGTGGTCCTTTGACCTGAGTGCCACGGTGGGCTTATAAGTGATTCACTATACTTTGGTTTCACATATGTCAGAAACCTTTCATGGTCTGACCAATGGGTATGGTCCGATGCTCATGGAGTTTGATGTGCATAGATATAGGATCCATCAGCTCATTTGGGTGAGTATTATATCCTAATGCTATATAGATTGTATTTCAGAAAGTCTTATGACCATAAGCAGTAATTCTCGGGAAAAGAATTTAACCCTAAGAATAAATAATATTCCCAAAGTATTTGGGACTATTATTTATTGAAATACAATTCTAGAGATAAGCTTTTGGTTGGGCATATGGAGATTTGACAGTGTTGATCTATATCTCTGCTTTACTCGGATATAAATGATGGAGGAATTATATGAATATGTTATAACCTCAACTTGTATAGTCTAACGTGCCGCTTTGTAATATCCGTAACATGTGTGTGAGGCATCGTTCACGGACGTATGGATGAGTTCCATATGATAATTCAGGCATGGACCTAGAGAGTCTCACAATATGAAGTGTACTCATTGTGCACTGGGGAAACATAATGGATTGAACAGTTTCATCCTAGAAATTCTAGTAAACCGAAAATATATTTCGGGGTTCCTCGGGTTGTGCACTTGTTTAGACTTATATGTTAAGTATTCATTTAATTAGTTGACAAGATTTATTAACTAATTAGATGATAACAAGTGGCACAATTTTATTCCATGAATAGTTTTATCACGAATTCACCCATTAACCATGTTAGTAAAATCAAATAAGGTAAATATTAATTATTCAAATAGTTTTTGAATAATTAAATATTATTTAAATAAATAAAATATGATTTTATTTATTTACTATTTTATTCCTAAATGGAAGACATACCTAATTTGAGAAACATAAATTAAATTAAGTGGAGCACCATTTTGTGATTAATGGTTAATTTTATTAGACCATTAAAATGGCCACCAAAAATTATTTTGATAGTTAGCCACTTAATCTAATTTTGGTGGAGCACTTGTGAAGTGTTGAGAGCACTAAAAATGGTTGAGTTTTAATTGTATTAACAAGATTGTGAATCAATTTTTGTGCAAGGGTTGAGAGGAAAAAGAAGAGTTGGTTTTGAGAGAGTTTTTCATTAACAAAGACTTGTGAGAGAGAAAGAAAAATAAATAATTCTTATTTTTCTTACAAGCAATACAAACCTTGTTGCTGGAGATTATACTGCTGCTATTCTAGTTTCACAATCCCACCGGATAGTTGTGAACTAGAATTAAATAAAAGTGCACCTCAAGGTGAGCTCAAAGTTGGACCAAAGAAATTCGAAATTTGAAATCTTCATCGGAAGTCTTCAAAGGTATGATTTATGTATTCTTAAGTTATTAAGAATTTAAGTACATGTGTATATGTTGATTACATGTTTAATTCCGCTGCCAAATTTGTGTATATGATACATATGTTTAGTTTTTTATGAATCTTTTATAAAATTCAGCATGTCCTAAAAAGGAGCGGATTTCTCTAATTGTTTTTGGTAGGGACAAATGGGCAATGAGTTCGAGTTTTGTCTTATCCACTTCAATTTCCTTAGTTTACACTACATGTCCTAAAAAAATTTTATAAGTAACCATGTAATGACATTTTTTTCTTAATTCAACACAAGACCAATTTCTTCACATCTTTTTAAGACCTTTCCCAAATTTTTGAAACAATTATCAAAAGAATTTTTAAACATAATTAAATCTGTTTGGTGTGGGTTTATCTAGGGTGTTTGCATGTGGGATATGTGTTTAACAACAAAATATACATATGTTATACACACACACACACACACACACACACATATATATATATATATAACGTAAGCATAAAAGTTTGCAGTAAACACAATTATTACATATTAATTAAATTAACAAAAACGAAATTGAGAAATAACCCTTGAAGCCTTTGGATCAAAATTGTTGAAGTCCACTGAAATGCAATCTTTGATCAATTCTAGTAATCAACAATGGTGTGATTGATTATCTAGAATGACAGTATTTGATCTAGCAAAAGTTTAACAAATTAAACTTATGTTCTTGATTTTTCTTTGGTTAACACTTAATCAATTAATCAAAAGCCTATTTTACTTAATTGGTTTTAATGCCTTATAAAAGAAAATTATGAATTTAATAATTGAATCCAAAATAATAAAAAAAACAATTTTTTTTCTCTCTTTGTTATGGCTGGCCAATTTCTTAGTCAAAATGAAAATTAACAACTTATGATTTTAATCACATTTTGCAAATATATACAAATGAATTTAATTTTAATTCATTTCACTTAATTTCAATTTACATTTAATTTAACTTAGCCATAGTTAACTCTTTACCCTAGTTAAGTTAAATGAACATTTAAATATTCTAACCATAGTTAACTAACTTAATCATGATTAGGTTAACCTTTACTTAACCATTTAGTAAGGTTAACATAACTTAATCATATGGTTAACTCTTAACCATAGTTAAATTAAATTATTTATTTAACTATTAAATAAATAAATATTTATTTGAATTATTTAACAATTAAATAATCATTAAGTAAAATTATATTTATGTCCTTACTAAGTTACCAAGTTATCCTAAAGTAGGTCCTACCAATTAACCATATACTTTAGTTAACTTAACCTTAGTAAATTACTGAATTTTACTGTATTGAACTATTCAATACAGTACGCTGCCCAAGTGCTCAAAGAGTACATTTCATATTAGGACTCCCTAGGTCCACGCCCAATTCATTAAATGAAACTATTCCATAAGTCCGTGATCGATGCCCCACGCACACGTCACGGATATTACAAATCAGCATGTTAGACCATACATGTTGAGGTTACTACATATTTGTATAATCATTTCGTCATTATATCATAGATGGACGGGATATAGATCATAACCGTCAAATCCCGATAATATCATCCATGAACTTATCTCCAGATTTGTATCTTAATGAACAATATACGCAAATACTTTTGCTATATTGTTCAAACCTGTAGGAAACCCTTTTCTCAGGTTCATTGCGTACGGCTATAAGACTTTGTAAGATACAATCTTGAAGCATCGGATATATAACCCACCTATGTGAGTTGGTGGATCCTGTATCTACGCATACCGAACTCTATAAGTATCGGACTATACCCAGCAACACGTAGCGGTCAGACCATGATAGGTCTTTGACATACGTAGAACTAAAGTATAGTGGATAACCCACAAGCTCACCGTGACGCTCATGTCAAAGGACCACAAATACTACTCAACTCGAGAGGACCTTCATTTGATGGATTCATAGGATATCTATTGAGGTCCTCGTGAGTCTATTCAGTATCTAGTTCTAGTTGGATACTTGTATGTCTATATGAGCTTCCACCAAGCTCATGGTTAACTAAGCATAATCATATGTACAATACAGATATAGACATACACTAATCTATATAATAGTGATTCACCAATAGACCCACATTAGTGAACATAGATCGGAAACACTATATTTGAAAACATACTTACATAATGATATTTATTAGCATCTATTGCAACTCTTTGCAATTATGCCATTACAAATAGATTCATAGGTCTTTGTCACATTGTAGATAAGGTTTTAACTTTTTAGATCTCACTGACTCTTATAATCTGCTAACTCTTAGTAGTGTTAACTCTTAGCATTTATAACTCTCAGCAATGTTAACTCTTAGCCTTGGTCTAAACTACTATAAACTAGATTTGAACTCTGTCAGATCATACAATGTCTATAGTGTTACAAGCTTTATTACCATTTAATAAAGGTTATTAGCGATTTAATAAAATATTCATTGTATAAATATTACAAAATAAATATTCATACAAATAGGGATGGCACATAAGCACCAACCCTAACAAAATCATCCATGAAAAATTCTAAATAATGTTAAACCATGTACTAAAAATGCTTAACATACATATTTAAAATATTGTTAAGGCGTTACAAAGTCCAAAGGGTATCATTCTAAAAGCAAAGGTTTCGAAAAGGCAGGCGAAGGTAGTGTTTTCTTGATCCTCTAGTGTTTTTGGAATTTGATAATAGTCAGAATAGTCATCTAAAAATAAATAGTATGGAAATCTCGCTACTCTTTCTAAAATTTGGTCAAAGAATGGTAAAAGAAAATGGTCTTTTCTAGTGGTATAGTTCAACTTCCTATAATCTATGCACATCATCTAACTAAATGAGACTCAAGTTGGTATTAACTCATATTTTTTATTTTCAATGACTGTGATTCCAGACTATTTTGGTATTATCTAAGTAGGACTTACCCACTTACTATTTGAGATATGATAGATGATTCCAACTTCAATTAATTTGAGAACTTTAGTTCTCACCACTCTTTTATATGTGGGTTTAATCTCTTTTGAGGTTGTTGGAAAGTTTTGGTATTATCCTCTAGGTGTATTTTATGTGTGCAAATCAAAGGATTAATGTCTTTTAAAGCCCATTTATTGCATTTTTATGAATTTTCAATACTTTACGTAACTTACCTTCTTGTTCGCTTTTGAGTGTAGAAGAAATTATCGATGAGTAAGTTTATTTCTCTTTAAGAAATACATATTTCAGTCCTTCAGGTAGAGGTTTTAACTCTAACTTTGGAACTTCGTTCTGCTTATTCTCATTTTCTTATAATTCATTAAACTTTGATTTTCATCCTTTATTTTTAATCACCTGCGCACAATCAAGTAAAGAATATATTAGAGATTTTTGGACCTAATTACATATTTGACTCAAATGAATTCATTAAACAAATTTCTAGGGGATTAGTAGAACTTCATTTTTTTAATGTGATCCTCCATAATTGTTTCAATCATGTTGGCTTTTTCACTTTTATCCCCATTCTCACGTGATTGCTTACATATATTGAAAACATTGAGCTCAAGTGTCATTTTTTCAAATGAAAGCTTCATTACTCAATTCCTACAATTAATTAAAGCGTTAGAAGTTGCTAAAAATGGACGACGCAAAATAATAGATATCAAATTACATCATTTAACAGGTTCTGTGTCCAAGACAATAAAATCCACGTGATATATGAATTTCTAAACTTGAACTAACACATTTTCTACTATCCCTCTTAGCACTTTTATTGATTTATTGGTAAGCAAAAGAGTTACAGAAGTTAGTTTTAACTCATCAAGATTAAGCTGTTGATAAATTGAATATGGTAATAAATTCATATTAGCACCAAGATTAAGTAAGGCTTGTTCAATTTTATGAATTCCTATAATGCATGAAATTAGAGGACAACCAGGGTCTTTGTATTTCAAAGCATTATGATTTTGAAGAATGGTACTTACTTGTTTAGCTAAAAATGCTTTATTGTTCACATTAAGTTTTCTTTTTACTGTGTACAAATCCTTCAAAATTTTTGCATAAGAAGAAACTTATTTAATAGCATCCAACAAAGGAATATTAACTTTTACTTGTTTGAAGATTTTAAATATTTCAGGATTGTGATTCAACTTCTTAGAATTACGCAATGCATAAGGAAATGGGGGTACAGGTAAAGGTTTAATGTTTTCTTCACTAGGAGCTGGTTTAACACTTTCCTTACTCTTAGAGATCGATTTATCATTCTCATGAGGTTTAAGAATGTATTTTTTAACAACCTTACTGTTTCAAAGAGTGATAACCGATTTAACTTGATTTATGGGTTGGTTTTCTGAACTACATGCATTTGGGTTATATTGTCCTTTGAGGTTTAATTGTGGTTGAGAAGGAAATTTTTCTTTCTCATGAATGCTTAGTGTGGATGTAAATTAAGCAAGAGTATCTTTCAAATCAATAAATGTTTGAGCATTTTGAAAATTAATAGACTTTTGCTTTTCAATGAATGTATGCAAAGTTTCTTCAAGATTTTTCTTAGGGGGTAGGACATATGGTGCATAAGCTTAAGGGTTTTGAAAATTTTAGTGTGATTGAAAAGGTGGTTGTGAAGCCTATGCTTGAGTGTCATTCCTCTAACTAAAATTTGAGTGATTTCTCTAACCAAGATTGTAGTTTTGTGAATATGGGTTATGATTTGATCGTTTGAATATGTTTAGAACATTCGCTTATTCATGGAGGCATTCCCTAAATATAGGCAAAGTTGGGCAATCATTAGTAGAGTGATCACGAGTTTCACATATGTGACATATAATTTCTTGAACTAATTTTAATTGACCACTCTTCATTTTTAAGGTTTCAACTTTTCTAGTTAAAGATGCTAATTTGGCTTGAAGGTTATAATTTTCCCTAAGATGGTAAATATCCTCACTAGATATAGTGGTTTGAGTTTTGCTAGAAGCCTCAAAGGTACTAGCAGTGTCTCAATTTTGAGCATTTTTCACTAGTAAGTCTAGGTAGTTCATTGCCTCTTCTAGGTCTTTATCCTCAAATGTTCCATTACACATCATTTCTACCATTTGCCTAATTTGAGATGTTAAACCCTCGTAGAAATTTGAGACTAATCTCCAAGTCTCAAAGCCATGATAAGGATAGGTATTAAGTAATTCCTTATACCTTTCCCAACATTGGTAAACGGTCTCTCTAGGTTTTTGGGCAAAAGTGATAATTTATTTTTTGAAAGAATTTGTTCTATGGGGAGAAAAATATTTTTTCAAAAATTGTTGTTGCATCTCATCCTGTAGTAACCAGTATCCATAACCGGTAAGAATATGTATATTTATATATATAAATATACGTATTTTATTTGTATGTGGGTGATCCTTGATTTATATATTGTTATTAGTAGTGTTTTTATAGGTTAAGGATATACTATTACTATTGGGTTTATTTGCAAGACTTTGGAATTATTTTAGGGACCAAATTGTTATACTTTGAAAGTTTTGGGGGTGAATTCGTAAATACTAAAAATTAACCACTTAGTATAAAAATACACTTTTAAAAACCCTAATTCTCTCATTTTGGTCGAGCTACCCATTTTTAGAGAGAGAAGAGAGAAATAAAGGAGAGAGAAAGAGAAGAAGAAGAAGAAAATGAGAATTTTGGATCTTTAGAGGTATATCACAACTAATTATCAATTTATTGGTGTTAATTAAGTTAATTTCTTTAAGTTTTGATTTCTGGAAATATGTATAATTAAGGATTTGATGTGTATTTCGTTTGATGTTGTGAGAATTGATGATGATCTATAAGATAGTTTGATAAATCATGATGAATTATAGAATTTCTGCTGGATAACCTCTTGATCTAGGAATTTTATAAATTGTTGTGATTCAATTCTGGTTTTGAATTTTGAGTATATGAAATTATACATGTTAAGGATCATTTGAGGCTTTGAATCGATTGAAAATTCTGGAAATTGAATTTATAGTAAATTTACCAAAATGACCCTGAAATTCTGGAAGTTTCCTGTGTAAACAGTATAGTACAGTGAAAAATAATTTTTGTCCTACTGAATGATCTTCAAAAATTATGAATTTTTGTAATATGATAACTTTATATGTCTAATATGATATACTCGGAATTGAGAATTTAGATCAATGTGGTTGAAGTGTTATGAATTTCTAAAGTGTATCAGCTCATTGCAATATTTGATTAACAGATTTTTAAAGTTATAGAATAAAATAGTTTTAAAATACTTTTGGCAGTGATTTGGAAGTGAAATATTTATCATGGACTGAGATATGTGTTAAGAGTAATTATTTGGTAGTTTTATAATTTTTGAGTTAGTATATGATTTTATAAAATTGGGAGATTGAATACTGTTCAGTAAGTATCTTGATCCTGTCAGGTTTGTTGTTTGGATTCGATGGTGTGTATGGAATGGATTGTGTAGGAAATTTGATATAATATTCATATATAAGAAGGATATATGAGTCAAGAATGGTATATTCTGATTTTGGAGTAATTGGACATCATTTGATGTATTAGAAATTTTTGTTAAGTGTAAGTGGTCAGAATGACAGGTTTTGAGAAACCAAATATTTAGACCAATTTGATGTGATAAATGCATTGTGTATAATTTTGTAAGCTATTTAAAGTATTTTGTGTGAATTGTGAGGCTTATGAAAGGATTAATCTCCATTGATAGGTTAAGGAGATTTAAGCCTTGTAGCTGAAAGTGTTAAGAGGTAAGTATACTAGACTTACTACTGGAATCACAATAAACATAATTATTGTTTTGTATGATTTTGTAAATGGGGTTAAGAATATGTTTATGATATGTCAAAGTATATTTTGATATGAAATGTGAATATATGTTTATGAATGTGAGCATTGACATTGAGCATGGACATACATGTGTTTTTGAAAGTGAGCTTTCCAAAATAAGATGCGTTTAACAAAGAAAGCTTTTGAAGTGTAATATGTCCATGAGAAATATTTTGTGATTTGAGGGTACTTGAACTCACTGTTAACTTAGTAGGCATTTTATGTGATTTGTGGAGCCTTTATGTGTGGCCTTTCCTTCGGGATTGGTATATGTTATGTGTTCCGTATGTAGGGAGGATCCTATTGGTACCTAAAGGAAGTGTGAGTCATCACATTCGTGTGGTGGCGTATTGGTACACGTGAGAGGACTCACCGATGATCAGGGTGAGGGTTTGGCTTTTACCTTCGGGCATAAGCGTTATATATGTGTGATTTAAAGACCTCACTTGTACTATTCCTCTCATACGGTATGTCACCTACGAGTGACATTTGGCTCATTATGTGATATGTGATATGTAAGTCCTACTAAGTAGTAGTTGAGTGATGGTATTCCTATTATGTGTTTTGAAAGAATGTGTAAGCGCTTACATGATATGTGATTTGATAAGATTATGATTTTGATTGATCACAGCATATCATACATATGCATTGTGTACATATATGTATTTGTATTTGATATATGAAAAACTAGTATGCTTACTGAGTTTTATACTCATTATAGTTTATGGTGATTTCAGGTAAATAAGGTACATGTGTGCTTAGCGGATTTGGCAAGACTTCTGCTGTTCATTGGGTTCCCTAAGTTGTTAGGTTGCTAAGTGTTTCATTTGGGGATACGTGTGATAAGATATTTGATTTGTCCCTAGTGAATAAATACCTATGTATTATTTTATTTTGTATGGTTGGACTTAGTTTAAGTTTCACCAAGTGTAGTAATGGATTAATTTTAAGTAAGAATTTACAATGAATATATTCTGGGCTTCCGGTAACAAAGTTGCTACTGGTGACGTAGTAGAGTGTTAATCTTTGAGAAAACTCTGCGTATCTCCGGTTTACTAATTGTCCCAGTTATAATTCAATTGCTATAATTCTGAAAGAAATTAAAATGAATGTTTAAGTATTATTGAATGAATGTAAGTGATGTCGTGTGTCAGATCTTTTGGGTCTGGGGCGTGACAGCTTTTATTGGTATCAGAGCTAAGAAATGATTCTGTAGACTTTTAAGTGTCGAGTCAAGGGAACCGAGCAGATGCCAAATCTTTAGGATTGTATTTGTAGCTTTGTTGTGTAAAAGTTTGACATATTCCTTAAATTTTGTATGATTTTGTGAAGATGACACATTATCCAAGAGCTGCTAAGATTGTTGTTGTTGTGGATAATGGTACCTTGTGGATCTTATGTTACCATTTAGAATTTTTTTTAAGTTGTGACTAATATGCTTAGCAAGAATGATGTCGAATATCTTATAATGATAATTTGCATGTCATAGAGCAAATTGAGAAAATTTTCTCAATGACAAAATATAGAGAAGTTGAGTATTGAAGACATCAATTGAAACAACTTTTATTGAAAAGGAAAACAACAACAATAGCAGCAACAATAATACAGTAGAGGCTACGGAGTGAGATTTAAGTCTATTTTGCGCTTCTTCTGACTGTCATAAGTAGACCAGTCTAACTGATGCAATGTTGGATTAGACAGAGGAATAAAAAAATGCAATTGATCAATCAGTTGATCAGCAGTTGGAGCAGAAATAAGAATCCGTCGTGCTAGAAGTGGGATGAATTGTGTTCCCGCTGCATAGTCAAGAAAAGATATCAACCCGTCGTAAAAACCATTAACATTTAACAAACCAATGGATTTTTGGTGGATTTGTAATTGTGCCCATGAGACAATTTGAAAAATTTCCTCCAAGGTCCCAAAACCTCCTGGTAGAGCTATGAAGGCATCTGCATGCCTAAGCATTTGAGCCATTCGCTCGTGCATAGATGAGACTTGTAACTCATCCCCAATTGTTTTTCCTACAACATTTTCAATAGCTAGAGGTTTTGGAATGATACCCAAAACTCGACTACCTTTATTGTGTGCAGCTTTTGCCACAGACCCCATTAACCCTCGGTTACCTCCTCCATATACTAAATGTATATTTCGCTCAGCTAATATCTTACCAAGATTTTCTGCAACTTTTGTAAACTCTTCAGTATTTCCAGGGTTGGATCCACAAAAGACACAAATTTTTGTGAATCGACGAGCCGAGGTTTCCTCCATTGTTACGCTTACCCTAATCTTTAAATATTTTCGAGTTTGTATAAGGATGCAAAATAATGTATTTATAGAGAAACAAATTGATAATAGTTGTGGAGCATATGTGTAAGTATGTTCAAGTATATATTTTTCTCGATTCTTGTGAGGTAAAAAAAAAGAATGAGTTTTACTTTATCATTTTATAAGGGACAATAGGTCGCAAAATCTTGAATAAATATATGTTGATATGTAAGTGTGATAAAAATTGTGTCGGAAGTGTGATAAGTTAGGTAAGATAATTAAGAAAAGTCAATAAAGGCCTATTTCATGGATTTAGGGACTTAGCCATTTTGGCACTAATGGTCGACAATACATCAATGACTTGAAGACTTTTTGAGCTAACAATTGGACTTTGGACATGAGGCCAAATTAACTTTATTAATTACAAAGATTTTGTGGTCTTAACATTAATTTTTGGCCGATAGATTAAAAGCAGATATGAAGAAAGATAAAGCACACTTGACATAAAGATAAAGCAGTAATCAGTCTCTCTTTGATGTGATAGAGCAACACGGATCTAGTTTCTGTGAAAATAGAAACAGCAATGTAGGTCAAAATGAGTCTCCTTGGTCGCTTTTATCTGTGTCGTATCCGTGAGAGAGGAACTTATGGAGTTGTTGTTCCCATACATTGAATGAGGGCTCTGGCGGAGTGGAATGTGGGTCTACCATATCTTGATCTTCTCCAGGTGAGCTGGTCTGGATGAGGGATGTGTTGGCTTCGTCTTGGATTTGGGTGTCGGTTGGATAAGGTTGGGAGTCTTGAAAGAGGGATAAGTCAAGATTGGGTTGGTGTTGGTCAAGTTCTGTCGGGACAACTGGCTAAGATTGAGTAGGTTCTGTCGGGACAACTGGCTGAGATTGGGTAGGTTCTGTCGGGACAGTTAGCTGAGGCCATTGGTGAAGGTTATCCATTGCTTGTCTGTATCTGGCATAATAAGTCATGTTTGGGATATGGTGATGATGAGTAGAGTAATCTGTATTTCTGAGATGTGAAAGATGATATTTTTGTCTTTGTTGGAATTTGAGTATATTGGCAAAATTCAGGTCTTCTGTAAAGTTAGCTTCCACTTGTTCCCAAGGTGCAGCATCTTCTGGGGAGATCCAAACAGACGGAGGAATTATTTGATTTTCCTGAGCAAGAATTCTTTCAAGTTCTCTCTTTTGCTGAATTACTTCTTCAGGCCAGAGCTTAATTGATCCCTTTAGTGAAAGGGTAAATGTGAAGTAATCCTTAACAGTGGGATAATAATGAATCTCGTGATCTGAAATAATCATACCCTTCCGTTGGAGAAGTAAGACTGACCAAAGATGTTGTCTGGGGACTGCAGCATTTGTGTTGTTTGCAATCATGTATTGAAATTTAGTTATCCACCATGTCTTTGGGTAAAACCATTGGAGAAAAATCAGGGCTGAATGATCTTCATCACATTTTTTTAATTTTTGGAGGGTTCTAAGTAATGGGAATTCCATGGCGATTGTATACAGATCCAACAGGTACCATAACAAGTAAAGGACAGGTTTGGACCATTGGGAAAATGGGAAAAAAGAGTGCAGGTGAAAGAAAGGGTATTTTAAGTTGAACAAAGGGCCACCAAGAACTGTGAGGCCATGTTCTTGGACTGCTAAGATGGCGTAGTGTCTGATGAATTCTTTGGCACGGGAATGGAGTGTTCTGGTTTTGATTAGGTCTGGAAATTGTGGTGGAGAAAAAGGAACAGGAGGAGTTATGATAATGGGATTCATTATGAAGATGGTAAGAAGGTTGGTTTTATTTATTGCTAGAAAAGTGATTATGAGGTTTAGGCTATTTATAGAGTTTTATGAAAGAAAATCAATAATCGTTTTGTCCTTTCCTTTTACGTGGATGACGTTAAAGGAATAGTTAAAAGAATCATATTTGTCATCGCAGTAATTGTGCTAGTAGAATCTTTTCTATTTGAAATCGAGCATATTAGAAAAAGCAGACATGTCAATCTCAATGAGAAAATGATGTCCAATAAGGTGGACTATTTTTTTTAAGAGTTAAAGTAAGAGATATAATGTTAAGATCTATAGTTTAAGAATCAGTTGAACTAAAGGTCTTTTTATTGAAGTTGATTTTTGATCGTTTAAGATAATGCTTTCAATATTCTGATTGAATGACAACTTAGTTGCGTAGAAATACTATATTTTTTTTTGAATAATATCAAGGTAGTGAATGATATTATGACGTATGAGTATATGTTGAAGGGATTAAAATTTTTTAAAGGAGTTAAGAATTTTATGTAAGAGATTAGTATGGGTATTCTACATCTATGTTATTCTTTAATGAATGAAAGGTGAAGTGTATAGATACCCATTAAATATTGAACGAATGGGAAAAAAAGAATAAAAATATGTGTGTATAATTTTATAAGTCCATAATGTGTGTCATATGTTTATTTTATGGATATATGTTTCGTACTCCTCTCGTATACTCAACTATGAGCCAACTTAGAGATAATCTAACATATGAATGAGTATTTATTAGGATTTTGGACCACAATGAGCAAATCCTATATACAAAGAAGATTGCTTTGTAAATGTTTTATGAATAAACTATACAGTTGAAAAGGAAAATTGAGAATGAGAAGAAGAAATGAGATCTAAGTATCCTCATCTATGTGCTTAAGTTATGAATTTCGAGGACGAAATTCTTATAAGGAGGGGAGAATTGTAGTAACCAGTATCCATAACCGGTAAGAATATGTATATTTATATATATAAATATACGTATTTTATTTGTATGTGGGTGATCCTTGATTTATATATTGTTATTAGTAGTGTTTTTATAGGTTAAGGATATACTATTACTATTGGGTTTATTTGCAAGACTTTGGAATTATTTTAGGGACCAAATTGTTATACTTTGAAAGTTTTGGGGGTGAATTCGTAAATACTAAAAATTAACCACTTAGTATAAAAATACACTTTTAAAAACCCTAATTCTCTCATTTTGGTCGAGCTACCCATTTTTAGAGAGAGAAGAGAGAAATAAAGGAGAGAGAAAGAGAAGAAGAAGAAGAAAAAGAAGAAGAAAATGAGAATTTTGGATCTTTAGAGGTATATCACAACTAATTATCAATTTATTGGTGTTAATTAAGTTAATTGCTTTAAGTTTTGATTTCTGGAAATATGTATAATTAAGGATTTGATGTGTATTTCGTTTGATGTTGTGAGAATTGATGATGATCTATAAGATAGTTTGATAAATCATGATGAATTATGGAATTTCTGCTGGATAACCTCTTGATCTAGGAATTTTATAAATTGTTGTGATTCGATTCTGATTTTGAATTTTGAGTATATGAAATTATACATGTTAAGGATCATTTGAGGCTTTGAATCGATTGAAAATTCTGGAAATTGAATTTATAGTAAATTTACCAAAATGACCCTGAAATTCTGGAAATTTCCTGTGTAAACAGTATAGTACAGTGAAAAATAATTTTTGTCCTACTGAATGATCTTCAAAAATTATGAATTTTGTAATATGATAACTTTATATGTCTAATATGATATACTCGGAATTGAGAATTTAGATCAATGTGGTTGAAGTGTTATGAATTTCTAAAGTGTATCAGCTCATTGCAATATTTGATTAACAGATTTTTAAAGTTATAGAATAAAATAGTTTTAAAATACTTTTGGCAGTGATTTGGAAGTAAAATATTTATCATGGACTGAGATATGTGTTAAGAGTAATTATGTGGTAGTTTTATAATTTTTGAGTTAGTATATGATTTTATAAAATTGGGATATTGAATACTGTTCAGTAAGTATCTTGATCCTGTCAGGTTTGTTGTTTGGATTCGATGGTGTGTATGGAATGGATTGTGTAGGAAATTTGATATAATATTCATATATAAGAAGGATATATGAGTCAAGAATGGTATATTCTGATTTTGGAGTAATTGAACATCATTTGATGTATTAGAAATTTTTGTTAAGTGTAAGTGGTCAGAATGACAGGTTTTGAGAAACCAAATATTTAGACCAATTTGATGTGATAAATGCATTGTGTATAATTTTGTAAGCTATTTAAAGTATTTTTTGTGAATTGTGAGGCTTATGAAAGGATTAATCTCCATTGATAGGTTAAGGAGATTTAAGCCTTGTAGCTGAAAGTGTTAAGAGGTAAGTATACTAGACTTACTACTGGAATCACAATAAACATAATTATTGTTTTGTATGATTTTGTAAATGGGGTTAAGAATATGTTTATGATATGTCAAAGTATATTTTGATATGAAATGTGAATATATGTTCATGAATGTGAGCATTGACATTGAGCATGGACATACATGTGTTTTTGAAAGTGAGCTTTCCAAAATAAGATGCGTTTAACAAAGAAAGCTTTTGAAGTGTAATATGTCCATGAGAAATATTTTGTAATTTGAGGGTACTTGAACTCACTGTTAACTTAGTAGGCATTTTATGTGATTTGTGGAGCCTTTATGTGTGGCCTTTCCTTCGGGATTGGTATATGTTATGTGTTCCGTATGTAGGGAGGATCCTATTGGTACCTAAAGGAAGTGTGAGTCATCACATTCGTGTGGTGGCGTATTGGTACACGTGAGAGGACTCACCGATGATCAGGGTGAGGGTTTGGCTTTTACCTTCGGGCATAAGCGTTATATATGTGTGATTTAAAGACCTCACTTGTACTATTCCTCTCATACGGTATGTCACCTACGAGTGACATTTGGCTCATTATGTGATATGTGATATGTAAGTCCTACTAAGTAGTAGTTGAGTGATGGTATTCCTATTATGTGTTTTGAAAGAATGTGTAAGCGCTTACATGATATGTGATTTGATAAGATTATGATTTTGATTGATCACAGCATATCATACATATGCATTGTGTATATATATGTATTTGTATTTGATATATGAAAAACTAGTATGCTTACTGAGTTTTATACTCATTATAGTTTATGGTGATTTCAGGTAAATAAGGTACATGTGTGCTTAGCGGATTTGGCAAGGCTTCTGCTGTTCATTGGGTTCCCTAAGTTGTTAGGTTGCTAAGTGTTTCATTTGGGGATACGTGTGATAAGATATTTGATTTGTCCCTAGTGAATAAATACCTATGTATTATTTTATTTTGTATGGTTGGACTTAGTTTAAGTTTCACCAAGTGTAGTAATGGATTAATTTTAAGTAAGAATTTACAATGAATATATTCTGGGCTTCCGGTAACAAAGTTGCTACTGGTGACGTAGTAGAGTGTTAATCTTTGAGAAAACTCTGCGTATCTCCGGTTTACTAATTGTCCCAGTCATAATTCAATTGCTATAATTCTGAAAGAAATTAAAATGAATGTTTAAGTATTATTGAATGAATGTAAGTGATGTCGTGTGTCAGATCTTTTGGGTCTGGGGCGTGACACATCCCATGAAGAAATGGATCTTTGCCTAAGGTTTTGTAGTCATGTTTTAGTTTTATCTTTTAAAGAAAAAGAGAAAAGCTTAGGTCGAATTATGTTTATGTTATAATTTAGGTTATTATATGTGTTACACACTTCTTCAAATTCTCTTAGATGTATGTAAGGGTTATCTGCATCTAAGCCATAAAAAGTGGGTAAAAATTAGATAATGCACGGTTTGAAATTAAAATGTGTTGCATCTGAAGGAAAAACTAAGCAAGATGGTGCACCGGTTTGTGTGGGATTCACATAGTCTCTAAGTGTCCTAGGTCAGTTATGGTCATTATGTTGGGACTGGTTGTCCTCTGGGTCTATGAGTCCCTCAATTTAATTATCGGCCATGGTGTTATTTGGTGAAGAATAAGAAAATGATGGAGAATCAAATAAATTATTAAAGAAAGTTTTAAAATTACCTTTCACCAAACGATGTGACTTAAGATCTCAAAATCGACCACTCATACAAAGAAATAATATATAATATATAATACAATAATAGTAAACACTACAAACAAGAGAAAAAAATGAAATAAAATATTAAATAAAAGTAAATAAAAGGGTAAGGCTAATAATAAAATAAAAGTTAGAGAAATAGTTAGAAGTTAGATTAGTCAATGTCAGATTAGGACAATAAAATGTTAGTAAACAAAGGTGGTTAAGTAAAACTAACCATGGTAAAACAAGAATAACAAAAGAAGAATAATTAAAGTAAAGTAAGATAAGAGGCTTAGAATTCCATGAAAATAAAACAAATGATCTTAGTTAATTTCACTTCCCCAACAACGATGCAAAAAACTTGTCATGTCCAAAATATAAGAGTTTATTCTTAAGTACAGAATTGTCAAAGTAATAAATAATCCAGTGAGAATGGGGTCGATCCACAAGGAAGTAGAATTAAACTATAAATAATTTTAAGAAAAATAAAGCAATACAAGATGTTTGCAAATAATAATTCAAATAACCAATTAAAATTAATGCTAAGGTTAGGGGATCAATTCTTGGCATATGAAATAAGAATATATTCAACTTTCTTTATAATTCAATTGGAATCCTCACACAAAGAAGGTTCTAACTGAAAAATATAACAGTTAAGATTCATCATCATTTATATATTAACTTGTATTTACTTATTTTAATTATTATACACTAAATATTATAAATGGGTTCAAGTATTTATTATGCAAACTTTTATATTTGTCTATAATAAATCATGACTCTAAGTTTACAAGAAAGGGTATCTACAACAAATCTTATAAATAGTTTTAAGAATTTATGTACCAACTATAAAGATTATCTATAATAAGTTAAATTTCACCACTTTGCAAGAAAGGATATTAATATTGCAAAAAAAAAAAAAATACATCATATATAAATTTGCTGAGCTTAGGAATGTAACATTAAATTCAAGAATAAGAGTTTAAGTGTATCTTGTTACCTTACCAAGAGTTTCATCATTTCATCTTAACAAAATAAAAATTACTTGGACATAATAAAATTAAAGGAAATAGATTGAAGAAGAGATAACATGAACTTTAGATTAGTATACAAAATAAATAATACTACAATGAGATAATACGAAAGATAAGTGTTTTAAACTAAAATCTAGCTTTATAATTACATACTTTAGGCAAATACAGGCCACCAATTTATAGAAAATATGGATAATATAAACAAAATGTGGATAATACAAGACAAATGAGGAGGGAATCACTTGGATGATAAAAGTCAAAGAGGGAGGTAACTAATTTGCACTAATTATCATTAATTTACCCATTTAATTGCCTACTTTAAAATTGATGTGGTCTAAATTAGCTTCCACTCAAAAATTAGAAGTTGTAGAAAAGTCTCTTAAATTTCTAAATTGATTTGTATAATACATATTAGATATATATTTCGCTAGTTTTGGGCCAAATACTAAAGACTATTCGGACTGGGCTTGTATTACAGATTAGTTCTCTTCTAGGCCATTTTTCACCCTCCAAATGCTTAAATTAAAAATTTCTTGTGAAATACAATATTTTAGATCATTAAGTTAGTTCTTCATAGGAGTAAGAATAACTCCAATTGGATTATTAAGTAGAAATTTATGTCTATTTTACCAAACTTATCACAAAACAGTTAAAAACGAATTAGTTACAATATTGTAAACATGCTTAAGTTAAGGAAATTAATGACACTAATAATGTAAAATAATGATGTAAAACCCTTATTTAATATGTAATTTAAGTGTTCATCATATACATAAGAAAACGTAGAATTATCTCTATATTTTACAAAAACATAACTAAAAGCAATAGAATATGAAGATTGATACATATATGAACATGCTTACGTGACATCATTTAAAACTTTCAAAAAATTCATATAGTAAAATTCAATTTTCTAATCATCATTACTTAGTATAGATTATATTATTTTATTATTATAATAATAATTTATATAATTATTAAAACCGACGCAAGATTTCACTATCATATGTAGATTCCAATGAATTTTCACGTTAAGTTTGAACATTTTACTATCTATTTTACAATTATTCAACACAGTTTTAAATTCGTTATTTGGCAGTTGATGAAGCAATATATTTTATTGTCCCTTTAATTTTTTTCAATATGAGAAATAATTATATTCAAAGTATCTTGAATAATTAAATTAAGAATAAGGCAAAAACGCATCAAATTAAAAAAAAACTTGTACCACGTACAACTAATAATTGAATTAAAAATAAATTTATAATAGTAGTATTTACACTTGCATTATCAAAAGTAATACTAATAAATTTGTCAACAATATAAAATTAAAAATATTCATCAAAGAATTAAAAATAAAATTAGTTGTGTGTGGATATTCCAATTCACGAAAAGAAATAATTTTTTTTTGCAAAAATTAATCATTATCAATATAATGAAACATAATACAAACATACTCCAAATCATTGGCAATTTGCCACTTGGCCAACAATAAAAAATAACAGTAAAGACTTCTTTAAATTGCGAGATTTTAACAATTAATTTTTCTTTAGTTTAATGATATGCAATGAAAAGATCATTTCTAATATTATTTCTTGAAACATGAGCCGAGTTATGTTGAACGTACATTTTCATATAAAATCATTGGCAAATTGGCACTTATCTAATCCAGTGCGCATACCTTGCTAATTATAGTGAAATCTGAAATGATTTTCTCCAAGAGCACTTTAGGCAAGGTCATTTTGAGTTGGCTCCTTTAGACCATGTTTCTACAAATGTATAGTATTGGGCTCTCTTATCTAGAATATATTTCTTGATGCCTAAAAGATTTTTTTTTATAAAAAAAACTATTATTATTTTTAAAAAAAAATTAGGCGGTTGTGAAAAATTTATCTACTAAAATATTTAATTTCTTACTTTCAAATTAAAAATTCAAAGTTGTAGGTGTCTTGCATTTTGGCAACTATTCGAACTACATTCGGCAAAAGGTTTCTTTATATGCGTATATACATATATATTGGGGTGTTTAAAAGTTTTTGGCAGTTTTTGGCTTAGTAACATCGGTTCAAAAAATTTTCCTTAAAAAAGGGAAAAAAAAACTAGAATTTTATACCTGAAAATCGTTACTAAGCTCAAGCTTAATTTCACGGGTGCCAAGGTAAATATACAAGCAAGGTATAAAATATGAACAAGTTAATTTTGAGCTCAATTTATGAGTCATAGTTAGAAAAATATAAAATTGCTCTTATAAAATTAATGCATAAAAAACTTAAGGCTAAAGTTTACTTTGAAGAAAATTTATTTCAAAGAGAGATTTATGAAAGTGGGTTAATGGAGAAACACTAAGTCCAAACAACCTCTTAGCTAAGGGTGGGAAAACATCCCAGTCCTATCCCGTTTTGGAATTTTTGGGATAGGTCCTAGGACCAGGATAGAATTAGGTCCCAAAATGAGAGACCCGAATGTTCAGGTCAATCAGGGATGGGACTCGGTTCGGTATGCGTCTAAAATGGTGCCGTTTTAATTAAAATCCATTTTTTACTTTTTACTTTTCTTATTCGAATCATCTATTTTCTTTTTTGCTTTTACTTTGTTTTCAATTTTTTCGATCGCTTGACACACACAAACCTTTGCCGTTGTTTGCTTGCCTTGCCCTTTTGTTGTACCGTCTCACTGTCTCCAGTTGTTTACTTCCCATCGCTTATCATCTACTCGTCATCTGCAAGCTTAACCTAGTTGTGCCTTTGCCACCATGGTATGACTATGTGGTTGTGATTTGTGTAAATGTGATTATTGATGAAATTTATTTAGGGTTTTTATTGATTATAATATTGACGGGGAATTAAGTTGTGATTATAATATTGATGAAATTTATTCCTTTACTTATGTAGGGTTTTTATTTGGTAAAGTATAATTTGTTTGTTATTTGCGTAAATGTAATTTGTTGATTATAAAATTATTATGTTAAATTAGAATGATGGAATCCATTTAAATATCATAATATAAAATCTTTATGTTGATTGTTATGGTATTATTGTATTTAAAATTTTAATCATGTAACTTCTACTACCACTAGGTTAAGGTATTTTACTATTGTTATGGTATTAAATTAAATCCTTAATATTTCATTGATCTTGTTTCATCATTGTTTTATAGATGAGTCATGATTCGAGTTCAAAAAATATTATGAATATAGGGGGATCTCATAAGGATATGCAATGCACTGTCGAAGAAGAATTGTTGCGTCCACATCCTAATCCCAAAAAGAAAACAAGATCAATGATGTAGTTGCACTTCACCTTGTGTAAGAACATAGAGGATAAATCACAGTGCAATTATAGCGGGAAATTGTATATTTCATTCAACGAAAGATAGAATAAATGATATGAGAAAACACTTACAGAAATGTAAAAAGATTCAATGCTCATTATTGGATGAAAAATAAATAATTTTTGGTAAAGAACCCATTGGAGGAGGAGAAAGTCAAGATTTTTTTTTTTTGGTAATGTAGCAAGTCCTCTATTTGATATTCCATCATGTAGAACCATAACTAGGGATGTAGTACAATTATTTTACGAGGAGAACCATAACTAGGGATGTAGTACAATTATTTTACGAGGAGAACCATAACTAGGGATGTAGTACAATTATTTTACGAGGAGAACCATAACTAAGGATGTAGTACAATTATTTTATGAGGAGAACCATACTAGGGATGTTAAAGAGTATAATTAGTGGGACTAAACAATGAGTGAGTTTGACAATTGACCTTTGGACTTTCATTTATAATCATAACTACATGGTTGTTACTTTCCACTTCATAGATTAGAATTGAAAGTTATATAAGAGGATTTTAAGTTTCTCTCGTATTCTAAACCTTAAAGGGGAGATGATTGATAAGTAGCTTGAATCGTTTTTGTTGGATTGGGGTATAGAGAAAGTATTTACCAATACAGTTGATAATGTAAGTGCCAATAATGTTGCCATCAATTATTTTTAAGAATAGACTGAAGAGTTGGAAAGAGGATGCACTAGTATTGAATGGTGAGTTTATGCATATGTGTTGTTGTGCACACATTTTGAATTTAATTATGACTGATAGGTTAAAAAAATTACATGAGAGCATTATTTATATATACAATGCTATGAAATATGTGAGATTCATTGCAGTTAAAGTTTTGGGAGAGAGAGAAAATTAAGTATAAGAAGATGGAATTCCACTTATTTAATGTTGACTGCTACATTAAAATTTACAAAGATTTTTTATCGAATGGCAAAAGAGGATGGGTTATATAAGAGTTACTTTTTGGAGGATGAAAATCAAAAGAAAAGAGATGGGCTACCAATTAATGCAGATTGGGAGAATGCTGAATGGTTTATGAAGTTTTTAAAAATATTTTATGATGTCACATTAAATTTAGTGCTTCATTGACTGTGAAATCTAATATATATTTCAGTGAGATTTGTAAGATTAATTCCAACTTACCTAAATTAAGTCAAAATCAATATATCTCATTGGGCATCATGGCTAGCAAGATGAAGACAAAAATATGATAAGTATTGTGAATCTATAGAGAAAATCAACAAATTATTAATACTGTCTATACTGCTTAATCCACAGCCTTAGATGCAATTTGTTGGATTTTCTTTTGGGATTTTATATGGTGATTGACAGTGGTAGAGTTGAAGACATGAAGAGAATAAGCATATAATTATTGTATAGGCTTTACAAGGTCTATAATACAAAGCATAATGGAATGATTGATGGGGCAAGTAGTAGTGCTACTAGTGTTGGTGGGAGTAGGACTGGGAGTAGCATTTATATTTCACAATCACAGCAATCTAGTCCATCAAATTTATTTTTAAAAGTGATACAACTTGATGTAGGGGATGATGACCCTTATAGAAAATTTATGGGGTGTGTAGATGACAAAATAGATTTAGCTGAATCCAATGAAGTGAATAGATACTTGACGGAGAAAGTTAAGAATCCTAAAAATCAACATTTTGATATTTTGAATTGGTGGAGGGTAAATTCTTTGTGGTATCCAGTGTTGGAACATATAGTTATGGATATACTTGTTATTCCAGTATCTATTGTGGCTTCTCAGTCAATTTGTAGTACTGAGGGACGTATTCTTGACTCATGCTGGAGTTGTTTTACTCTAAAGATGGTTGAGAATTTGATATGTACACAAAATTGGTTATGAACTTCGCTTTTGTTGGATAGAGCAAAGAAAGAAGAATTACTTGAAGATGATGAGTTTTATGACAAAGTTAAAGCAAGTAAAAAAAATATTATTCTACTCTTTAATTATATCTCCATTTGATTTCTTTTACTATTATTTACTAATATTCTTTGTTTTTAAAATTTATGCAAAAATTAATATCTTTCATGTAGATTTTCATAAACTATGATTCAAACACCTCCTCTACCGTAATAATCACCAAGAGGTTACTTACGTTATTCACGGGCAATTCAGTTTTTAGGTAATTTTTCAATTCAATCAATAAATATGAATAATTATATATTTATTCTTTTTTAAATATATATAATTTTACATTTAACATGTAATATTTAATTTTGTTACACTTTTGCAGATTGTGCAACACTTGAAATTAAGAAGACACATTTGTGATGATTTTAGCAATTGTCTTTTGGACTTCATTTATTTTCTATTTTATCAATCGCCTTTTGGACCTCAGTCCCACTTCTTCGGAATCTTACTCTTCACAGGTAGTGCTACTAAAAATCCCATTGGAAAGGTCCAAAACTAAGGTTCTTCATAAACGACTTGCTTGTGAATAGCATAAATTTGAATATGGGACACCAATCATGAAGGAAGGTTCTTCGGATGATTGCTTCTATCGACCATATCATAGCTATAAAGAATTTTTTGGTCTGATTCGAATCAAAGAGATATGAATAAGAATGGAGCTATTGCCCTGCCGAATCGATTTACCTAAGTGTTGTACTTTATTTTAATTTTGTGAAGATGAACAATTAGTTGAAATCTTGGCTTATTTTGAACCTATTGGCATTATAGGTGTTTGGTGAATGGTAATTTGATGTGATGATTAGGTAAAATAATGATTTGTATTTGAGTGTTATAATTTTGTATAAGTATATGTTTATAGGAATATCCAAATTTTAGGGGAAGTTCTACCAAAAACTTTAAAATGTAAATCACTTAATATTTTATTATACATTTATTATGATTTCATTATCACAAGTGTAAAAAAATATCATATGGTTTGCATAATATGGAATCACTCATTTTTCCTTTGGTTAAATATTGCATTAATTAATGCATGTCATTACCTTGTCGACTTAAATAAAATAATTTGTTACTCAAGTTAAATGAAAACAGACCATCTACTTCAAGGTATAGTATAGACTTCTTCCAATAAAAATAAATAATTAAAGACTAATTAAAGATTTAATTAATAAATTATAAGTTAATTTAACATAATTTTTTTATAAATTTACAAGTTAATTAATAAATTATAAGCCTTTTTTTTTTAACACTTCATCTTAATTTGTGATTTGGAATGGTAACACTTAATGTAATTTAAATTGATAATGGAATCAGAATACTTAACACAATTGACATTGAAATTGGATTTGCTAATTTAGAATTATAACATTTAACGTAATAAAAATTAGAATTGGAATTGAAATTGTCATAACCTAACCCAGACTTGGCAAGATATTGGCCACTTTGGGCCCAAGCCCGCACAGTTTTGTCTTGAGTTTCACGCAAGCGTCCTTCACCCAAAACGCATCTTGTCAATTAAAGTGTGGATCACCCCTTATAAGCACAGCTTCTCTCGCCTACCTTAATGATATGGGATTTGCATAAGGTATTATTACATACACTCCCCTTAGGGACTCAGCGTCCTAGCTGAGGTTTGCCTTCCTACCGCCCAAGAGGATACTGGGATTGGCTCTGATACCATCTATCATAACCTAACCCAAACCTCGCAAGATATTATCCGTTTTAGGCCCAAGCCCGCACGGTTTTGTTCTTGGGTTTCATGCAAGCGTCCTTCATCCAAAACGCGTCTTGCCAATTAAGGTGTGGATCATCCCTTATAAACCCAGCATCTCTCCCATGCCTTAGCGATGTGAGATTTACTTAAGGTGTTACAAAAATTATAATATTTAACGTAGTTGAAATTAAAAATAAAATTAAAATTATAACACTTAACGTAATTGAAATTTAAATTGGATTTGTCAATTTGAAATTATAATATTTAATGTAATAGAAATTAGAATTTGAATCAGAATTATAACATTTAATGTAGTTGAAATTAATATCAAAATCGAAACTATAATTTTTTTGAAACAAAATTATAACATTTAATGTAACTAAAATTAGAATTAGAATTGGAATCAAATTAATGTAATTAAAATTGAAATTTGATTTGGAATTATAAGATTTAATGTAATTGAAATTAGAATTAGAATTGAAATTATAATATTTAACGCAATTGAAATTAAATTTTGAATTAGAATTGAAATTATAATACTTAACATAATTGAAATTGAATTTGTCAATTTGGAATTATAACATTTAATGTAATAAAAATTAGAATTGGAATCGTAATTATAACATTTAATGCGGTTGAAATTAAAATTTGGATTTAGAATTATAACATTTAACGTAATTGAAATTGAAATTAAAATATTGAAGGTAATTAAAAATAGAATTAGAATTAAAATTATATTAATGAAATAAGAAATTAATAATAAAATTATTAAAGTCTAAAACAAATTTAAAACTAAATTTTGAGCTAAAAATATAAATTTAGAATAATTAGGGATATGAACCACAAATAGTTTTAAATATTTAAACTAAAAATATAAAATTAGACCAAATTAGAGATATGAGCTAAAAATGGCCTATGTCCCAACCCATGGGATACATCTAGTTCTTGCGCATAACCTTTGAGGTAACTACAATAGCTAAGCAAGGCCACACGTGGCCACACAAAAGGATGCTTATAGTTGTCATCATTGGTGAATGATGTGGTAGATTATGGTCGGCAACTATCATGGTTGGCAGTTGGTGTGGTGGTGAAGGGATTTTAAATTATAACTAGAGTTTTGAAAATAAAAGAAGAAATAAAAGAAAAAGAGAAGAGAAAAAATAAGTTTTAAAAGTAAATTATTTTATTTCTCTTTATTGTTCTTTGACTATTAATAATTCATGAGACTAATGGTTAGGTATTGGTGTTTATTTTTCAAATTTATAAATATTGTTGATATTTAATAAATTACCTTACCTCGAAAGTATTACTAATAATATCCTATTATATTTTCTCGAACTGGCCAACTATAGTGATATCTCATTCAACAAGCTACACATTCATAAGAATGCTTAAATATCTTTCAAGTTATATATCTTATCACTTTACATACTTTATTATATGCAATGTGATATGCGATTTCTAACTAAGCGCAAGTGCACACTATCGTATCAAGTATATAGGAATTGAGTCCAAGTATTGTTCTCACAGAGACTATTATACCTAAATTTAAATCAAGTACTAAAATTATTCATACTTAACTTTTATTAAGACAAAATCAAAGTATGAATGATCTAATTTAACTAAATAAACTAAAATTAAACTAATATTGTTATAAGCCTCTGTTAATGATCATATAACTATATTCATCATAACAATTACTTATATGTCTATTGTAATCAGAATACAATGAAACTCATTAAGAGCAAGTCTAACAATGTCATACATGTCATTTAAGTAATTTCTATCTACATAGAACTCATAGTTGTTATCCAATGATCATGCATTAATCTACCATAGGCAAAACATACAAATCTCTCTGTAGAGTTCATTATGGTTCCTAAATCAATCATTAAGTTGGCCAGAATAATGAAAGCATTATGCACAAGATAGATTAAACAATTGCACTTCATTGAGTTTATAAACAAAAGAAATAATATAATAATATTTAACTACATATCATGTTCAAAAGTTGAACCTTATATAAAAAAAAATTAGTTCATGATGAAATTAAGAGTATCAATACAAGAATTAAAAGATATAAAGAACAAATCATAATAAAAAGAAGAAAAAAGAAAATAACACAGATGGTACTTTGAGTTACTTATTTATCTCTTTTGCTTTATGCACAATATTGATCTTCAATATTCAATTCCTTCCTTGATCTCCCTTGACTTATGTTTTTGTTTGCTTTTAAGTTCTCACTCTTGGGTCCTCTATTTTGGCTACTTAATGGGGGTCTTTTATAGGCTTTCTTAACCATAAAAGTCGTCATTGAAAGTCCAAATACCATTAGGAGACGAAATAGGAAAACTACCATTTCCTATATGAAGGCTGCGCCCAGGCTTCTTGAGTGCCACAGCCCTGAGATTTTATCCCCAATGTCGCAGAACCTAGGCCTGATCCTTAGCCTCGTGTTTTCTTCATCCTTCAATCTTTATCTTTGTCATGTTTTTCCCGTTTACTTTATATCTTCATGCATTGAGTCAAAAGCCTATATTATAACAACAAACTTAATAAATAGGCAAATAATCATGAATTTAAACACAAAATTTAAGGTTGAGAATGTAAGAATAATAGTATAAATGAGACCTTATCACAATGCTTATAGACATTTTATCCCATGGATGCTTTTATAATTTTACCTTACATTGAGATGATCGTCTCAATTTACGTGAACACCCATGCAACCTTTACCCACAAAGGCTTACCTTTTGTCATGGACCTTTTTAGCACTATACGGCCTTAGACACTTTGAATATTAAGTAGCCTATAAAAATAACCTACAAAGAAAGAGAACAAGTATGCATACCAACTATTTTAGAAAATATTCTCTTATATAACTGAAGAAAGGTACAAGTTAAGATGGTTTGACTCAATTGAAAATCTCCCCTATTTATAGTAGCTCTATACAATGAATGACTAGGATTTACAAAGCTATACAATGATCTAACAGTTTACAATAAAGATGAAAAAAAATGTTAGGGAATATTTTAAGACGCCACAGAATATCTTATGGAATATTCTTGTACTAAAACCTTCCTTATTTGTCCATCAAGTAACAAGCTTGGCCTATTTGTCCATCAAGTCAGCAGGCCTTCTGAAAACTCTACTTTATTTAATGTTCCATAGGTTGAAGTAGACTCTTGGAGGCATGGGCATACAAGTGTTCAAAAAATACTTAAGAACACTTGGAGCATGACAATCTCTTTCATCAAATTTAGGCGATGTCCTTGTTGCTTAGTCGTTGGAACTCATGAACTTTGTTCTTAAACTGTCACAAGGTGTTCTTAGGTTCTCAACTTGCTTCACTATTGTGTAGCTCCTTACACTTGTCAAAATGCTCATGAATTGGAGGGTAGTTCTTTTTTCGTACATTCCTTACATCAAAGATAAGTTTCATCTCCTTATTATAAGCTGTGAAAACTTTCAAAGGTGCTTGAGTTTATGGCCCATGTTTAGCATCTTTCACATAACTGTGATATGGCTTCAAATAGCTTAAATAAAAGATCAAATATTGATGTCTCGATGGTAACTCCACCTTATGTGAGACATTGCTAACTCTTTTAGCAATAGAAAGTGGCATCTTGTTAATAAGGCTCTTATGAAGTAAGTAGTTAGACTTATACCGGGTTAGAAATCTCTTCACCAACATTAAATTTCCCACATTAAACTTGACATGTCTCCACTTATCATCAATCTATTTCTTCTTTCGCTTCTCGCCTTATTGAGATATATTCGCATTATTTCTAACTACTCATGCCAAGACTTTATAGCTTTATATACTGTGAGACCCCCTAAATACTAGCACGTGTTATGTAAGAGGTTATTGGCTAGTAGCTAAATTAAATGGGATTTGGTTTATCAACTTGTTCGCTGAAATTTGTATGAGAATTAAACCATATTAAGTAACTTGACCCAATCTTACTTATTTGTGCTCACAAAGTGCCGCAAGAATAGCTTCAAAAGTGCATTCACTTGTTCAGTCTGCCCATCTATATATAGGTGAAAACCAGTGAAAAGGTGAAGCATCAATCCTATAAGATAGAACAACCCCCTCTAAAATCTTCTTGTAAATACCGTGTTATAATCACTCACTGTCACCCTTAGAAAACCCTAGAGTATGACCATATGCTTGAAGATAAGCCTTACGGTCTCCTCCACCTTATATTTATTGCGTATTGGTATGAAAGTTACAAACTTAGAGAATCTATCCACCACTATAATAATAGTACCACATCCCTCAAATTTTGGCAAGATAACAATGAAATCCATTGAGATGCTCTCTTAAGTTCTCTTTGCTATAAGTAATTGATCATGTAGGCATACAAAAATTTGTTGCTAAACCTTATCTTATTAGTATACTAGACAAGTCTTCACAAACTATTTAATGAATACTTAAAATTACACATTTAATAATAATTTTAAATCATTATTTTATATTACTAGTGTTATTAACCTCCCTAACTTGAGTATGTTCATAAACTATTTAATGAACACTTGGTTAATTAGGCATAATTTCTATTAAGGAATCAAATTGAAGTAATTCTTGAACCTGTGAAGAGCTGATTTCATATGCAACAACATTAGATCTCATACATTTTGTAATTTGAACATTTGGAGGGTGAAAAGTGGCTTAAAAGAAAACCCATCTGTAGTGCAGGCCCAATCCGAATAAAATTTAGTATTTATCCCATAACTAGAGAAATACGTATTCAATACGTACATTCTTGCCCATTCTAGAAAGATAAAAGAGTTATAAACAACATTTCTATTGGCACAAGGTCAAATTTGACCATTTGTAGTGGCAAACTAAAGTTAAAAATTGATGCATGTGATAAGCCTTAAATTGTCAACAAATCCATGTAAAATAATTACCTTTTTTTTTATTTATACCCTTCAAAAATTTTTATAAATAGATGGTTTGTTTATGCCTCAAGAAGCAAAATGATAGATTGTAGATAAAAACTCATTTCGTTGTATTATCTCTTTTGTAGCATTAGTTTCTTTTGTATACTATTTTGAAGTTATCTCTTCTTGTATTTCTTTCTTTTATTTCTATTATGTTCAAATAATTTTTATTTTATCTAAGGAAAAATAATGAAACTTTTCGTAAGGTAATAAGAATATATTTAACTCTTAATGTTTTTAATTTAACTCTCAATTTAAAATTTAATATTTACATTCTTAAGTTGATTAAATTTATATATGTTGTATTTATTTTCTTAAGCAATATTGATACACTTTCTTGCAAAGTGGTGTGTCTTGATTTATTTTAGGCAATCTTTATAATTGGCATAATAGATTCTTGAACTCATTTATAAGATTTGGCGTAGATAATTCTTTTTGTAAAGTAGGAGTCTTGATTTATTATAGACAAGTATAATGATTGACATAATAAATACTTGATACCATTATAAGATTTAGTGTAATCTTATCAAGGTAATTAAAAGAAGCGAATACAATTTCATATGTAAATTGTGATGAACTATAATTATTATATCTTTCGATTAAAACCTCTTTTATGTGAGGATTTCAATTGAGTATAAAAGATAGTTGAATATATTCTTATTTCATATACCAAGAATGGATCCCCTAACCTTAGCATATTGATTATTTGTATCATTATTGTGACCATCATATATCTTTAATATTTTATGTCTTTTGAGATTATTTATATTTGTAGACTTTAAATATACTTCCTTGAGGATCCACTCCGTTCTCAGGTTATTTATTACTTTGACATTCCTATATTTGGGAATAAACTTCAATATTCTGGATGTGTCACTATTTTATCTCATCTCGCTTGTGTGACCAATATTTCCTCTAATAGAGCATATATGTGCCTTTGTCTTGAATGTCTAGCCAATATTTTGTTGTGGAACTCCTTAATAAGGTTCCATTGCAAGTTTCCCTACTTCAGCCATATACACACCGACCTTAGTGTAAAAAAGCCCATCTCCTACCAAAACATGTAATGTTTTTTCCTTATGTGCTTGTGTAAGAAGTTGCCCTATTGGTGGACCATGCTTCATCTCCTCTCAAAATAAGTTAAGAAGTTCCCTGCCAACTTGCTCAAAGCTATTAACTCAACCTTTTTGCTCAAGGCGTCTGCCACCACTTCACATTATATAGTTTGTACTCGAGCTTATAATCAAACTCCACTAGAAAGTTTTGCCACCTAGCTTGCTTTGGGCTGACCTTTTTCTAATCAGAAAGTAACTTGTTGTCATATTGTTTATTATAACCATAAACTTTGCCCTAAGCTAATAATGTCAGAAAGTGTGCAGACAATGAATGATCCCCGTCATCTTTTTCTTTTGCTTTGTGTAGCATCTCTATATCTCATTGAGCTTTCAACTCTCATAAGCTATTGGGTGTCCTTATTGTATTAAACTACCCTTAATTAATGCATTAGGGTGTACCTCATATGGTAGTTGTTGGGCTCATAAGTAGAAATAAGCCCAACAAAGCCTATAAACCTAATTAAGTACCAATTATTAGAAGAAGGAAAAAGCCAAAAAATTAGAGATTAAAGAATTGATAAAGTCAGCAAATTGATGAGCCAAGAACTAGAAAAGAGGGCCTATGATTGCTAAATTCTAAAAATACCCTCAACCCAAACAAAATAGTTCTAATTTGTTTACAAAGGCAAGTCGAATTTAACTCAAACTTCTTTCATGTTTTCTCAATTTAAAGAGAAAAAGACGCAGGAAACTTGAGTAAGGTTTGAATTTTATTCCTTAAATAATTATTCATTCTTGCAAGTTTAATTATTCTTTTAATTAAACAAGGATTCACAAATTTGATAGGAGAAAAAATCGTTATTCAACTTTTCTTGTGAGAGAAAGCCTTAATTCACTGAACAAATAGTAAGGTTGAATACAAACTAGAAAGTGCCACTACAATCCTCTTATGAATTGAACATCAAACATTATATAAACATACAAATTCTCATAGTTTTAGGAGGAGATTACAAGACAACAAAGAGCCCTAAAAACACTTTTGAGAATTTTGAGCAATCTCCGAGGGCACTTTATTATAAAAGTGACAACCTTTTGCTTGCTTACTTACTGAAACACTCCCCACACACAACACTCGATTTCTCATCTCGTTACTGACTTGAGCATTAGAGTTTTTTTTCTTGTAAAAGAGAAGACATTAGCACTCTTAGAATTCCTTTAAAGACTCAAAGGTGCGAAAGTAATTTCTCGAGGTTCCTAAATCCAGGAACTTCAATGGCACCGTCTATGGGAAAGTTGATGAGAACTTTCTCATTCTAAACATAAAATCCTTCTTCAAACCATCGAATTGCTCATCCAGATAGTCGACTAAACATGACTTCCCAATCGAGCACTTAGCCAATATCAAAAACTCATCCAAAGTATCCTATTCCCAAGAACTTGCCACATTGGGTGACGAACTTACTCTCGGAGCAATAGCTCTCATTACGAAACTGATAAAAAAATCAATAACTATCGTAATTAGAACCTTGAATTTCGTGACAAGATAATGATGTCACGGGAAGATAGAGGCAATGGGAGCCAAGAAGTAGACTTGGAACAACTCTAAAAAATCCACATACTTCCCCTACTGTAGCCCAAACTTTCCAAAGGGTTCCCAAAATGATAGAATTGAACATTGCTATTACTCGGGAACCAAATCCGAAACTTCTAAGAATCAAAGAAAATGAGGTCATAAAGGATTCTATTTTGAAAGAAGTAGAAAGTATGTATACCCCCAAAAATAGAGCATAGCATCTAGATGATATTCCATTATGGCAAAAAAGAATGAACTAGGACCCATTCATTGACGCTATAAGACTTGCTTCAAGGCCTGAAAAGTTCATTTTCTTTAACTTTCACTTGTTTGATGGGATTAATGATCTTGAAGAACATATCTTTCACTTTAATGCCAAAGTGATCATGCACGCCTATGATGGAGTATTGAAGTGCATAATATTCCCTTTAAGTTTGAAAGGACCCGCTTAAATTTAGTTTTGAAACCTAGAACAGAATTCCATCTCTTCATTCGAGGAATTGATCAAGCAATTTATCAAACAATATCTATGGATTTGGAAAACCAAAGGACTACATCGGACTTATTTACAATGAGTTCTGGCAATATTGAATCTATTTGAGATTTCCTTCACTGTTTCAATAAAGAATTGAGTTAACTTATGAGTTATGACTTGGAAACAGCATCATATGCTTATAAGAAGCTCGTTAAACCTTCCACCCCTTATCATAAATACATAATTAACCAAAAATCCATAAAATAGATCAAGAAAGAAAAAGCAAAAGTTGCGACAAAGAAAGAAAATTTTATAATAACGGTAAAGAACGCTAAGAAACCACCCCAAAAGTCAAAACAAGACATGAATGTATAATAGAGGAAGTGCTTTGATCTGCAAGAAAGTAAGTGGACTAATAAAAGACCATGGTGACCTACAAAAACATTAATTTTGATCAATAGTCCAATAAAATAGATATGGGAGAACTTAAAGGACACTAGGATATTCTAGTCACAAGTGCCCATACGAAGCATAATGGAAAAAAGAGATCAAATGAAGCACTGCCATTTCAGTATGATTATGGCAATACTATCCACACCTGCAAAGCTTTACACTTCTAGATCTACCAAATGATGAGTGATGGTCTAGTAAAAGAATATAGCCCAAACAATACCAGAAAAATCTTGTAACTAACAAAAGCACTAGCGAACCAGAGCCACATAAAGGATAATAACAAACCAATCCTCAACTCCATTCATGGTTTTATATTTGACTCCAACATCCAACCAAGGGTCACACAACATTGGACGAAGAGATAGATGAATTTGTACTCCCAAAACTCGAAGGACCAAAAAATATTGAAGATTAAAGCATTACTATCCAAGAAGCTAATCAACAACTTCCATGTAAAAATGATACATGGAAGACCCCCTAAAAGATTAGGGACTAAAGAATAATGGAGAATCTTGTTCTGAAAGGCTTTTAAAATTTGACGCTGCGAAGTTGTTGAAATCTTTGGCTCATAAACAGTCACCTAGGAACTTGGAGAAATTATATTTTTAAGAGTAAATTTGACCGACATCATCATGCCCTATATAGATATACTCGTGGTATGTTTAAATATCAATGGAACTATTATAAGAAGAGTCATCATGGATGGTAGTAGTAATGTAGATGTCCTGTACTGGGAAGCCTTCCAAGTACTTAAATTAAAAATCAAAGACTTAAGGCAGTGTCGTATTGAACTGATAGCTTTTAGAGGAGTAGGTAAATAGAGTGATAACTTTACTTGTAAACGCTGCAAGAAAAAGGCTAGAAGTTATCTACTTGGTAATCCAAGCACCTACTGCTTATAATGCTATAGCCAACCGTTTCTGGATCCATTACATAAAAATAATATCATCCACTTTGTATCAGGTTGTCGGGTGCATTTTGATAATAGAGAAGAAAACCATTAATGTCAAGGGCGAACATCTACATGCTAAGAAATGTTACGCCAACTCGTTGAAAGCTTCCATTGATAACCAGGAGAAAAATTTAGAGGTGTCTACAGCTAAAAAAAAAACACTCGTTTCTGAGGAGGGCACAGATGCTAAAGAATAATTAACTGATTGGTGGTTGAATAGGGTTTTGCCCAAGTAGGAGTACGTGCCGCCTAGCACTAACAAGACAGATTAAGTAGTTCTAAACCCTGTGACCCTCGATTAGAAATTTCAACTAGGGACTCATCTAACTGAAAGAGAATAACAACAATTGGAAGAACTCTTAATCAGAAATAAAGATATCTTTGCCTAAACCCATAAATATATTATTGGAATCAAACTAGAAGTAATGTGCCATAAATTAAACATTTGGGAAGGGTACATGCCTGTCAGACAAAAATAGAGTATTTTGTGCCTAAACTAAATCAAATAATCAATGACAAATTGATTGACTACTAAAGATAGGATTCATTAAGGAAGTAATCCACCTTGAATGGCTCTCTAATGTAGTATTCGTGGGAAAAATGAATAGTAAGTGGAGAGTGTTCGTTAACTACACTAATCTCAATAAAGCCACACCCAAAGACTCCTTCCCCCTTACCAAGGATAGATCAGATGGTAGATGCCACCATAGGGTATAAACGCCTATCATTTTTAGACATATACAATAGGTAAAATAAGATTAGAATGGCAAGCGATTAAGAAGAGAAAACTAGCGTCATTATAGAAAGAGGAACCTACTGTTACAAAGTGATGCCTTTTGGTCTCAAAACTGCTAAAGCAACTTTTTAAAGACTTATGACCAAGGTCTTCAAAAAACTTAATAGGATAAACGGTGAAAGCCTATATCGATGACATTGTGGTCAAGTGCAAAAGGCAAAAAACCATATTACTAACTTATAGGATGTTTTCGATGTCATGTGAAAGTGCAGAGTACGACTGAACCTAGCTAAGTGCACTTTCAGAATCTCATTCGAAACCTTTTTAGGGTATATAGTCAGTGCATGAAGAAATAAAGCAGACCCGTCATAAGTTCAAACATTACAAAAGTTCAAAATCCTTGTACCTCTAAAGAAATTAGACATTAACAAAGAGAATAACACCACTGTTAATAGACATGCCAAATTTAAAATACAACAACATTTTTCATCTTGCAGATATCCATAGGGAAATGGACAAGCCTAAATCTCAAATCAGATAATTTTTACGATGCTATGGAAGTAATTAGAATGGAAAAGGCCAAATGGCTCGAGAAACTTTCAAGAGTACTCTGAGGCCTATGGAAAAATAGAGAACAGATCTATAGGGACCTCTTGTACTCAGTATTTAGGTGGAAGCGATACTCCCCATGGAAGCTTTCATCCAACCCTTAAAGATAAGAACTGTGCAACTAAAACTAAATGGTAAAGCTTTAGCCACAACCAAAGACTTGACAGACGAAGCTAGAGCAATTACAGTAGTTCATATAATGGTTTATAAAGCAAAGATGAAGAGATACTATAACAACAAAGTTTGGAAACGTGAGCTTATTATATGAAACCTAGTTGTACAAAAGGCACTCAACATTAATAGAGAATGTAATGCTGGTAAAATTGTAGAAATGTGGGGAAAACCCTACAAAATCATGCAAAAGTTAGATGAATGAGCCTTTTTACTGCAAGACATGGACAAAAATCCAATTCTAACTCCCTTGAACATATCAAAGTTAAAGATATTTTATTTTTTATTTCTTTTATCTCTTTTTTTTTTTGCTCCCATATCTTAAAACATTTCTTTTATTCAAGCTTTTTGGCATAAACCATCAAATCACATCACTAATAATAGAAGTAAGACCATAACTTCTATGTAAGGATCACCAAAATCTAAACATGAAAAATATGGTCCGACTGTCGTTATGAAGAGAGGACCAAAAGCAATTCTAACTATCGTTATAAAGAGATGGCTAAAAGAAATTCTTACTATCATTAATAGGAGATGACCAAAAGTAATCCTCACTACCATTAAGAGGAGATGACCAAATCCTTACCGCTATTACGAGGAGACAACAAAAAAACAATCCTTACTATCATTACAAGGAGATGACTAAAAGCAATCCTCACTGCTGTTATATTGAGATAGCCAAAAGCAATTCTCATTATCGTTGTAGAAACGGCTAAAGAAATCCATGAAACATTATTAGAATCTTCCTTAGAAAGACCTTGTATCTTTCCAAGAAGCATAAATATTAGAAAGCTTCTTTAGAAGGACAACATATCTTTCCAGAAAGTGTGATTATCAGAAAGCTTCCCTAGAAAGATCTCATATTTTTTCAAGAATTACCATTATAAGAAAGCTTCCCCCTTAGAAGGACCAGTATCTTTCTAAGAAACGCAAACATTAAAGCTTTCTCGAAAAGACCATATATCTTTCTAAAAAATGTAATTATCAAAAAGCTTCCCTGGAAAAATCCTATATCTTTTCAAGAAAAGCAAATAACAGAAAGGCTTCCCTAGAAAGACCTCGTATCTTCCATAAAAGCACAAATAATAGAAAGCTTCCTTAGAAGGACCCCGTAACTTTTCCAAAAAAGCAAGATTTTTAGAAAATCTTCCTTAGAAAGACCCCGTATCTTTCTAAGAAAGCTCAATTTTTAGAACGTTTCCCTAAAAGAACCCCGTGTCTCTTCTTAAAAAACACAAACATTCTTTATAAGAACCATATGTATCAGAAAGCTTCTGTGGAAAGACCCTATTTCTTTTCAAGTATCATAAATATTTGAAAGCTTCTCTGGAAGGACCCTGTATCTTTCCAAGAAATGCAAACATCAAAGCTTCCCTGGAATGATCACATATTTTTCTAGAAAGTACGATTATCAAAAGCTTCCCTGGAAAAATCTTATATCTTTTCAAGAAATGTAAATAATAGAAAGCTTCCTTGGAAAGACCCTGTATCTTTCCAAGAAATCGAGATTTTTAGAAAGCTTCCCTAAAAAGACCTCGTATCTTTCCAAACATAGCTCAAAATTTAAAACGCTTCCCTAAAAAGACCCTATATCTCTTCTTAGGAGACATAAACATTCATTGGAAGGACCATATATATTTCCAAAAAGCACGATTATTAGAAAGCTTCTCTGGAAAGACCCCATATTTGTCTAAGAATCACAAATATTTGAAAGCTTCCTTAGAATGACCTCGTATCTTTCCAGGAAACGCAAACATCAAAGCTTCCCTGGAAAGATCGCATATTTTTCTAGGAAGTGTGATTATCAAAAAGCTTCCTAGAAAAAATCTATATCTTTCTGAGAAACGCAAATAACAGAAAGCTTCCCTAGAAAGACTCCGTATCTTCCTAGAAAGCACAAATAACAGAACGTTTCCCTGGAAGGACCCTGTATCTTTCTAGGAAAGCAAGATTTTTAGAAAACTTCCCTAAAAAGACCCTATATCTTTCTAGAAAAGTTCAATTTTTAGAACGCTTCACTAAAAAGACCTCGTGTCTCTTCAAGAGAGAACAATCATCGAAAAGAGATTCCCCAAGAAAATTGCATTTGCCTAATAGCATATTTGCTAAAAAGTCCTCTGTAAAGTTTCCATTCCTTCACCAAAAAGTTACATCACAAAAAATATTCTTTGTAAAATATTCAATGCTATTATTAAAAGTATCTTTTCCTAACAAACTGTCGAGACTATGAACCTATACTAAGAAGTAACTATACTTCGTTAAAAAAAGTTCCATCTCTTACGAATTTGTAAAACAAATCTAAGTCTTAATCTATAAAACAATCCATCCAAAAATAATACAGGAGAATGTTTCTTACCATTCATATTCCAAGAAGATAGAAAGACATCCAAGGACAATTAGGAAAACAAACACAATGAAAACCAAAAATGTAGAATTACTATTTAAAATGTTTTGTGAGCAAAATATTGAATAGTAAATACTTGCATTCAATAAAAAATTCTTTACACCAAAAAGAGAAAAACAAAAAATAAAAGAGAGACAGTCACTCGAGAGAATCAAGTAGGAGCTCCATTACATCTGGATCCTGATCTGTAGCCTCATCTCCACTTAAGTTATAGTTTATCTACCGATGATCACCATCAAGATGTCTAGTAAACCAACCCTTGTAGAAGCCGGAAAGAATCGTCCACATCTATGGGAAATAATCTATTAGCAGCAGGTTCTTTTTCAGAATTAAATCCTCGACGAAAACAATAGGCAGAAGCGATTTTAACTTTCTGATCAAAAACTTCGTTCTCAACAGCCAACTTATGCTGCCATACTACATCAGAACCTATCTTCCTTGACTGAAGGGAAGCAAAGTCTCTCTACAACACTTCCACTATCGATCTAAGGCCATCAGCTACCTTTTCCAACTAGAAAACTAGATATTTGGCCAGCTTCATAAAATTGTGCTCGAAGTCACCCGATCGGTCGCTTCTTTTAGTTCACGATACTTTAGTAGCAACTCTGAGTTCACCATAGTTAATTGTTCCTGGAAGCGGGATTTCATTATTGTCATGGAACCCTTTTTACATCGAAACCCATCTAATTTCACTTTTAGTATCGCCTTCCCTGGTTGGAAGTTCTCTACCTTACCCTTTAAAAAGGAAACTCTCTCATCCCTCTTATCTAGGGAATTTTAGATCCGAGTACGATCATCCACTACTTTAGTATTTTCCCTTTTCACATCTTCTAGCTCCTTAGGTAAATTTTTGAAGTCTTTCTGAAACTAGGAACTCTTATGAAGCTCCTCTATCTTCAGTCTAAGTTTCTAATTCTTTCCTTCCAATAGGATCAAGTCAGAACTGAGAACTAAGTTCCTTCCTTTGAGGAAATTATCCTCTTCATCCTCCCTCTCCTACAACTTCTCGAAATACTTGATCTTTTTATTAGCTTCAAACACCTCCTATTTAAATGCCCTAATAGTAAATAGGCTATCATATATAGCCTATATAATATTCACGAAAAGAAGGAAGTCAGGAAAATAATAGAGAAACAAATGACTAAAAAATAATTCCAAAGGAAATCATTACACTCAGTGATGATGTTGCACCAATTTGAGACTATGCCTCAATACTGATCTCATAAGGCACTGTCTCTAAGTCAGCATAGGTTAATAACCCTTTCAGGATAGTTGTAGAACTCTCCCTAGCAAGTTGAAAAATAGTACATTCTTGTACACATTCTCTAGTTCCTTTCTTTGAAAAGCGGGGTGTAAATTTGCTAGCCTCAATAGAGTGAGTAAAATGCAAACTGCCACTTACTTGCGTTCTTCATCTTTCAATTTCCACTCCTTAGAAGTGAATAACTCCTTCTGAATTCAAAATATCATGAACAAAATGACTCCCTACAAAAGTACAAACTATAAAAGTCAGAATTCTCTTAAAAAAGAACAAAAAATAATAAAAAAATCCATATTGAACTAGAATCACGTGGAGCAAAAGGATCTAGAATAGAACCACTCTCACTTCGGTTGACGACTCTTCATTCGATTTCCCTTGAAACTTTGAATTACCCTACGCGGCTCAAGGAACTTCCTGATAAGTTGGGTCTTTTTAGACTCCATGTCAATCCCATCCTTGTGTGGAACCTTAGAAACAGAAACATCAGAACCATCGTCAGGCATGAGCGAATAGCCTCTTTAGGGTTCGCAACAATTGGAACCTCTAGAGGATGAGAGTCAGTAGAAATTGGGGCCACTAAAACCTTTGTCTGGGTACGAGCATCACCAGTAGATGGTTTCTCCCCTACTTTAGCCCTCTTTTCGGGAACCTTAGCTCTACTGCTAGCTTTTTTTTACTTAGTTCTGGGCTTCCATAGAGGAAACAAATTTGCTAAAATGTCAAGAAGCTCTTTCATAAATGACTTAAAGAGCTAAAAGAATAGACAAAAACAATAAAATAAAGATAAAAAATAAATAGAAGAATTAACCGGAAGAAAAAAAAACACAATGATTGAGCTATTTACCTTCCTCTTTCTGTGCTATTGACTTTGGTGGTGTGGGACAATTTGAGGAGGATTAGATGGTTCTATATATAAAACTGAGTCTATTATAATTACGCCACTTGAACTTTGCCCAGTTTCCATTGGCCAACTTGATATAATGAAGTCTAGAACTTCACCATCAGAGAAGATACCCGAATTAACTCGACATAAGCCATTACAAAAAATAAAGAAGAGATTAGAAAATGTTAGAAATTGGTGATTTAACAATCTTGTATAGGTAAGAATTAAGATGAATATTAAAAGGAGAGTCATTATAAAGTCAAGTATGCATTAGGTGTACAAGGGAGGAGCAAAACGGAAAGCAAAAAAGAATGGATATTGTTCATGCGATGATACTATTCACAGCGAGCACTGTGCATACAGCGGGGGGTACTGTTCACCATGGGGTACCGTTCACTGAGAGTACTATTCATTTAGTACTGTTCGCACGCAGGAACTGTTCATGTAGTTACTATTCATACGGCAACTTTAGGGTATTTCCTATTTTAGCTCAATTGACTTCTCTAAGTGGGATTATAACTCTTACAAGTAATAAATCTTATTCCAACTAGGTTTAGGATTTATAAGGGTGTTTATTCACTATATAAACCCTTCTAAACACAAGAGAAAGACAAGCATCTAAGGTTTTAAAATGTAACCATAAGAGAGAATAGAAGAGCTAGGTAGGCACTAAGTGCGTGGTGCACTAGGGTGTAACCTTTGAAGAGTGTTTTATTTTGGTTCTTAAGTGAACAAAAGAAACACCATAGATCCTTTTGGCTTAGATGCTCATGTATTATTGTATTCCTTGTAAAAATCTCTTATGAGAAGATACTAAGAAGTCTTAGGGAGTCGTGGTGATTAAAGGTAGATACTTAGAGGTCTCTATGGGAGATAATAAGCGGTCTTATGCGATCATTGATGATGTAAGAAGATACTTAGTGATCTATATCAATAATAAGAAGCTGGATCATGGATCCTCCGTGGACGTAGGTAATTTTGGGTCGAATTACGTATTTCTTGTGTCTTGTTGATTGGTTTGTTTTCTTTATCTTTATTGGTATGTTGATATTATATGTTCTTACTTCTGGTGTGAGTTATGGTTTTTGGCTGCGTATAGAATAAAAGGGGTATTAAGGTTGTGGCTTAGTTGATGCCATATGGGCTTAAATTGAAGTGCATGGCTTGATATCCGCAATAGAAAATAGAAGAAAATCATTTGGGAACCAAAAAACTCCCTATAGTGCAATCAAAACTTATTGACATTTGAAAATATTTTCTGATAAGAATGAGCAATGTAGATGTCCTTATGATTTAGAGTTCCCTCAAGAAAAAGGTCCCTCTTAAGAAGGAGCCCTAACCATGTCAAAAACCCACAACCTTAAACCGGAGGGTGGGGGTACTAACTTTAAAGAAGAGGAGTAAGTGACTACATTCCCTTATCTTGAGTAACATCATAAAGGAGGAAACAAACTTTGGGCAAGCTCTAGAATTTTTGTAGCATCTCAAGGGTGTGAATATGCTTGTGACTTATCGAATGGGTCCATAAAAACTCATTAAAAATGTTCCCTCCTGGAATTTGTGGAAGAGAAATTGTTGTCTTCTAATTATACACCCTAAAGGATATGTTCACTTCAAAGGAAATCCATGGTTGTTTCCATTCTCCACTGATCATAATAGCACTCTCCTCGAATCTAGTGTGTTTCCCTTTAAAATCTTCATGGAATTTCTTCCATCCTTTTGGTTGCCAAAAGTAGTTCTGCTTTGGAAAAATGAGGTTATAGGTAAGGAATTATAAAGGGTTAAAAAATATGAAGATTCATCATATGGTTTAAGATAAAAATATCTAGAAGCAAACTAAACACATAAGGATGAATCTGGAGGGAAGAAAGGCCAGTGACACAAAGAAACTCTAGGATAAGGGAAGAAATAGGAAATCTAAAGCACTTTAGGTGTTCCCAGAATAAAGAAATTTCCCTTTGCAACGTAGTATAAGGTCTTTTGTTAGGATCCTTTAGTGATAAAACTCGAATATCGATGCCTTTCAGAATGGCATTCTCCTTCTTAAGCTCTTTGATAGAAATAAAACTAATATCTTTCCCTATGTGTCTAGTAATAGAAACTAGAAAAAAAACTGAATGGAAAAAATTGAGAGAGAAAAGAGAAAATTTTGATTTAGACATACAAAATTAGGACAATAGTTCCAATTTATTCTCGCTTGAATAGGTAATGTGTCCGCTTAAAAGAAAGGGAAACATTTCCCCTGATTAAATGGTTTCTACAAATTGTAATGAATGAAAAGACAGGTAGGACTTTTAAATCAAGAGACGTGATACCTCTTAATTGGTTTTAAGTTTTGTTTAAATGAAGAAGTGCATCCAAAGGTTTTACAAAAATAGAAACACGCTCCTTCATTTATAGAGAGAATATGTTGGGCTCATAAGTAGCAATAAGCCCAACAAGGCCTACGAACCCAATTAAGTATCACTTTTTAGAAAAACAAATCCCAACAATTAGAGATTACAAAATTAATCATGTCAGCAGACTGACAGGCCAAAAATCATACAAAAGGGCCTATGGCTGCTAAAATTTTAAAATTTCCCTCAACCCAAACAGAATAGTTCGAATTTGTTTACAAAGGCAAGTTCGAATTAAACTCAAACTTCCTTCGTACTTTCTCAATTCAAAGAGAAAAACACACAAGGAATTGAGTAAGGTTTGAATTTTATTCCTTACATGATTATTCATTCTTGTAAGTTTAATTATTCTTATGATTAAATGAGGATTAACATTCTAAGAGGAGAAAAAATTCCTTATTTAACTTTTCTTGTGAGAGAAAACCTTAATTCATTTAATAAATAGAAAAGTTAAATACAAAGTAGACACTGCCACTATAATCTTCTTACGGATTGAACATCAAATATTATATAAACACACAAATTTTCACATCTTGAGGAGGAGATTACAAGATAGCAAAGAGCCCTAGAAGCATTCTTGAGATCTTTGAGTAATCTCCGATAGCACTCTATAAAAAAAGCGATAACCTTTTGCTTGCTTACTGAAACCTCCCAGCATATAGCACCCGATTTCTCGTCTCGTTACTAACTTCAGCATTAGAGTATTTTTTTTTAATTATATGAGGACGGTCTTGTTGTCACTCCATTATCTAAGAAAAAAAAACATGATCACTTTCGAAATTCCTTCAAAGACTCAAGGACACAAAAGTAATTGCTTAAGGTTCCTAAATTAGAGAACTTTAGTAGTAAACGATTTGACAATGCTAGTTTCGACTCTTTGATCATTATGCCCATTGGCACTCCTTGGACCGCTCCCATACATAAAAGGTATGGCAATTGTGGAATAACTCTTGATAAATCTCTGGTAGTTATTAACTAACCCAAAAAATAATTGTTGCATAAAAACTCTCATAGGTACCTCCAAATCCACTATAGCATGAGTCTTCTCTCTATCCATCAACAACTTACCCTTATTGATCTTATAACCTAGAAAATCCACCTTCAGCTTGGTGAAAAAGCACTTTTTCCTTTCACATATAGTTTAATCTCACAAAGTACCCTTAAAACAGTATGTAGATACTTTACATGCTCTTTAAGAGTGTTATCATAGATCATAACATCGTCTAAAGATATAAAGATGAATTTTCAAATAAGGGTAGAGAATAGTGTTCATCAGAGTGTAAAATGTAGCCGATGCATTCGTGAGGCCAAATGGCATAACAAGAAACTCAAACACACTGTAGCACCTTACACATTTAGTTTTTGGCTCATCATCCTTGGCTATGTACACTTGATGGTAACCTAATTGCAAATCTACCTTTGAAAAGTACTTTGCTTAAATTAATTAATCAAACAAGTCAGCAATTATAGGAATATGATACTTATTCTTGACAGTGATTTTGTTCGACACCCGATAGTTAAAGCATAATCACAACGAATTATCATGGTTTCACTGAAAAGCACTGGTATACTAAATAGCACCTTGGATGGTTGGATGAATCCTGTATCCAAAAAATCCTTGAGCTGTCTCCATAACTTTATTATTTTTGGTGGAAACATTTAGTAAGGTACTTTGTTTAGAGGCTTAGTCCCAAGCCCTAACTATATCTCATGATTGATCACCCATCTTGGTGGTAATTTCTTTAGTAATATAGCTGGCTACATCTTTGTGCTCCTTAGCACTCTCATAATCTCTATTGTAGCTCATCTTTGCCTAATTTCACCAAATCATCTGCCTTCTATATTGTGGCTAGACATATCTATTCTCAACTCTTGGCCCATTTTCTCAATTGTATAGCAAAAAGAAAAGTGATGTTGATGTTTGGTTTAGATTGCCCATCCTTAGGTTTGTCTACCATCATACCATGCAAGGTCCCTATTCTAAGATGCACATATTTGTTTTTAAGGAAGTGGCACAACATCAAACTATCTCAAATATTCCACTCCAAGAATAACAATAAAATCATTAAGAAGTACTACTAAAAAGTTTATCTTCCTTATTAACATAATGGATGCTTGTTGGCATTATAGGTATTGAGCAGCTGTAAATACCATATATAGGTCTTTTCACTTGTTTCTTATCTCTTAAACATCATGTTGAAATTCTTCTTTTTCAAACAATCATTCACCCAATGATCTATATTATAAATAAAACAGTTTGATCTCAACCATATCTTACTATTATGCTTCAAATCTTTCCCCATTGGTAACTTACCATCCCCTCCTTGTTCTGCGAATAATGAAAATCCTTGATTCTGTTATCTTTGCTATGCTTGGGTCTGAAATTCTTGAATTTCCTATCTCTTCCTTTTGATAATCCATTAGCGTCTCTACTAATGTAGGGACCTTGGATGTGTTGATCACCTAATAGGGTTTTAGCTTATTAGATGCATATATTTGCTACCTATATGAGAAGTTGAACAACAAGCCCTCCTTACTCATATTAAAGATTTATAGCATCAATAAAGAGTACTCTTTCATGTGCTAATTAATAGACTTGGTTTGCTCAACTCCTTCAGTAGCTTCAAGAGTCATGCACCACATTCTCTAGATAGAATAATACTTTAATTTTCATTGCAATTCAACCCAGGTGTCGATGGTGCGGTGCCCTTGCAAATTTGCTCGCCCTTCCTATGTCACCATAGAATTACATAATCAAAAAGATATAAATTTTCAATATTTACCTTATCCTCGTCTCAAAAGTCCATGATGTCAAAGTATCTCTTCATCTGGTAGAAAATATTGTCAAGCTCCTTGACATCTCTTTTGCTACTAAACTTCTTCAGTTGAGGAGTCTCAACTCTCAATGCAACAATTGTCACTTGAGTGGCAATAACTCCATCACCATTGCTCACTTACACAATGCTACATCATTCTTTGTAGTTTCTAAACCTTTATGCAACTCCTCTACTTGAGCTTGAACCTTATCATAGTGAAATTGACATTTCTTTGAAAAGCCTTTGCCTAATCATGTTGCTTCTAAGTACAACTCTTGATTGATGTATCAACGAGGGAGCGTAACTTATCTCCTTAAGTGTTAAGGTCTACCACTAACTTCTTTACGGCCTACTCTAACTCCCCAAAAAGTCCCCGTTACCATTCTTATAATGCCATTAAGCTTTTTCACATGGTCTCTAGATCATGGTTAGGATCAATAGACTTTTTATCAAGAATGTTATTGTGCCTTTTAGGTTTAAGATATCTACCCCAATCATCAATCATCTTGAAAAATGTTGTCGTATCCTTCATCATCTTTTTTGAACCTGTATGATACAAAATGATACTTTTTGAAATCGTACAGCCTTAGACGCTTTGAGTGCTAAGTAACCTACAAAAATAACCAACAAAGAAAGAGAACAAGCACGCACATAATTTATTTGAAAAAACAATACTCTCTTATATAACTGAAGAAAAGTATAAGCTAAGATGACTTGGTTTAATTGAAGGCCTTCTTTATTTATAGCTTTAGCTCTATACAATGAACGGTTAGGATTTATAAAACTATACAATAATCTAACAACGTACAATAAAGATGAAAAAATATGCTAAGAATATTTTAAGATGCCGCTAAATATCCCACAGAATATTCCCATTTTAAAACCTTTTTTATTTGCCTACTAAGTAATAAGTTTGGCCTATTTGTCCACTCTAATTTACGTAGCACTTTATGGGTTCAAGTAGCCTCCAAGAGTCGCGGGGTGTACTAAGTATTTGAAAAAATGCTTGAAAAACACTCGGAGTATGACACTTCTATGGCTTGACTAATGCATCCATGCACCTGCTCCTAGTCAAGACCAAATACTAATTAGTGCATCCATGCCTACATGTATGATCAGTTTACTTTCATAAGTGGTTAGTGCATTCATGCACAAATGTAACCCGAATCTATGGCATGACTAGCGCATCCATGCACGTACGCCGAGTCATGACCAAATAATGATCAGAGTATCTATTACGGATATCAAGTCATACTCTTTAGTTTGACACCCTTATGGCATCAACTAAGGCACAGTCTTAATACCCTTTTTTATTCTATGTGCAGTAAAAAATTATAACTCACACCATAAGTAAGAACATATAAGATCAACACACCAATAAAGATAAAGAAAACAATATAATCAACAAGACACAAAATATACGTGATTCGGCCTAAAATTATCTATGTCCACGAAGGATCTATGATCCAACTTCTTATTATTGATATAGATCACTAAGTATCTTCTTACATTATCAATGATCCCATAAGACCCTTTAGTATCTCCCATAGAGATCTCTAAGTATCTACCCTTGAACACCATGACTCCCCAAGACCTCTTAGTATCTCCTCATAAGAAATTTTCACAAGGAACATAAGAATAGCCCGAGCATTTAAGCTAAAAGGATCTATAGTGTTTCTTTTATTCACTTAAGAACCAAAATAAAACACTCCCCAAAGGTTGCACCCTAGTGCACCACGCACTTAGTGCCTACCTAGCTCCTCTATTCTCTCTTATGGTTACATCTTAAAACCTTAGATGCTTGTCTTTCTCTTATGTTTAGAAGGGTTTATATAGTGAATATTTCGTGCCTACTAACCCTATTCCTTGTTAGAGTAAGAGTCCAATTGTTTTGGAAGTCCTAAACTTTCTAAAACTCAAAATTCGAATAAAAAACGGCTTCCTGACACTTCTGGCGTCGCAGCACTCAGCCCTGGTGGCACCTTTCGCATTTTCTTCGCCTCCTTCACATCTTCAAGTCCCATTTTGCTTCCTCCTTCGTGTCCCACACGTCCTAGACTTCTCCATACGTGTCCCACATATTTTAGACTTCTTGTGATACTCCTATTTGGTATTCATCTCAATTCTTGTCCATCCAAGATTGTTGAATCACCAATTTTCTAACAGTATCCATGCACACATGTTAGATCAATGTACTTCTATAGCATGGTTAATGCATCCATTATTACACACCTAACCATAATAGACAACTTGATTAGTGTATCCACACATATGCATCTAGAAAAGACCAAATATTGATTAGTGCATCCATGCACATGCACCAGGTCAAATTATAAACCTCGTGTATATCTTCCGCATGAGACAGAAGCCTATATAAGAGAAGTTGTATAGAAGCCCTGCATTGTACTAGATGTCTCACATAGATATGCACCTAAGTGATAAGCACTTACAAGATGTATTGTATGAAAGCTCAAACGTTGTAGCGGATGCCTTGTATGAAAAATGTTCCACATGTGAAGCTTATACGTGATAAGTCATATGGAAGCTTGCAGGAAGATTAGATGCCTTATGGAAAATTTCATATAGATTGTCTATATGAACCAGCAAGTACAAGGTTATATAAAAGAATATGAATGCTTTATGAAAAAGTTCCAAAAAATAAAAAGCCCATGTAGTTCTATGAAAACTTACCTTATAAAGAGTTTCTTATAAAGATGTCCATGTAGTCTCATTAAAGATCGTTGAAAGAACACAAATGCCTTGTGGCGGTTTCCATAAGATGCCTGTGTAACCCACAAAAGCTCTAGGAAAAACAAAACTAATAACATTAGTAGTAGAGAAGGCTATGGAGAGTCTACAACCAAGAACAACTTGCTGTAAAGTATATATTCTGATGTCGAAACAAAACCCTAAAGCTAAAAGTGATAAAATCCTTCAAATTGATGAGGTATGAAGAAATTAGAATGTGGAGAAAAATTAGAACTTTCAATCTCATTCATGTTAGTGTTAAGAAGGCTCTAATTTTACAGAAAATAGTGGTAAGAAAAAAAAAATTTTAATGAATATAATTGTATGATTTGGGGATATTTGATTAATTATGGTTAATTGACACAAATGATTATGTTTTCAATTTTGTTCAATAATTACTCTTGTGAATCTACTATGGTCTTGGAATATTTATATTGAGAATTAATTATAATTCTTATCTTACTCTCCAAGCTGACAAGGGAAAGTTTTAAACCCCTAACTTAATATTATATATCTTTGTTCTAATAATATGATCTTCTTTTTAAAATAACCATTCAAGAAAGCAATGATTTTCTCTATGAATCTGTTAGAAGGTTTTCTCATGATCTTGTCATAGAATGTTTTCTATGATCTTTCTCATCGAACTTCACTCTTATTGAAAAGATAAGTTTTACCTTTCTACTCTCTTCCCTTCTTCAAAAGTTGAAAAACTTTACTCCTTTTATACTTGCAAAAGCACTCTTTTAAAGAAGAATTAAGAGGAAATTCAGAGAGTATTTTCAAGAAATAAATTGTGAATTGTTTGTTTGTTTTCCTCTATTTGAAAAATGAAGAAAAACTTCTTTTTTATAGACAAAGTTTGAAGGGAACTTATTTCCTTTGAACTCAATCTCTTAATTGGTTGATCTGTCTACTAACTTAGTAGCCCTTCATTCTTCCACGTGGACGAGTGCTTCATTTGGCTTCCTTTTATGGTGCTCTTGATATTAGGTTGTGCCTAGTGTAGTGATCTAATGTGTTTTCTTCTTGGTGCACTCGATTTTTATTTCAATAGTGAATGAATGGCGATCTACCATTAGATTTACTACAATTAGTCCCAACATATACCTCCCGTCAAGTAAATGAACGTTTCCCTTCATAATGATGCTTTAAGGAAAGAATTTCTTTTCTTCCTTTGATCGCCATATATCTGCAAGCCTTAGATTCCTGTGTTATGGTCATTATTTGAACCTTGAAAACTCTATTCTAATTCTTTTTATCCCTTCAATTAATCAAATCTTGATGTCTCATCCTTCTAAAAATAATGAGTGCTGTGTAATGAGTAATGCCATACATTTTAAATTGTATCTAAAATAATAATGTATCAAGTAATTATTAGTGATAAAATAATGTAAATTTCAAAATTACCTATTACACCTAATATTTGCTTGACACACCATCACTTGAAATACAACTTAGATACATACTTAAGATGTGTAGCATTAAATATTTTTCATACGATTTAGAATATCTCTATTGTTGAAATTTTTCGTATGGAAATCTTCACTCATAAATATTCATGAATTACAAAATATTATACACAATAAATAGAGATAACAATCACACATACATAAAATACAAGAATATACGTGTTTCGGTAACTTACCTACATCTACGGTGGATTACAGGATCTTAGTTTCTTTTATTATTCAGTGACTACCAACGAACTACTCAACAATTATAAAGATCTCTCAAGAAATTATAGGAAATACAATAATAAATGAGCTCTCCAATGGTTTACATTGTACTTTCTTGTGCACTCAGTACTCAAACAATCCCTATATAGTACTCTCTTACGCACTCATTACTTAAGCACTCCCTAACCTTTCTATTCGGCACTCTCTTTAATGGCTCTCCAAGCATCCCAATGCATGTCACCCTAATGATATAACAAAGGTTTATATAGGTTCTTAAATGCCTCTAAAAACCCTATATTAACTTGGAATAGGAGTCTATGTGCAAAGAAATCCAAAACTGACTTAGATATACAAAACCAGCATAAAATAGGAAAACTGGCACTACGGTGCCATGGGCCGATGTTGCGGCGTTACTTAGGTTGGGCTGTGGTACCTAGCCACTTTTAGGCCGGCATCATGGCCTGTTTTCCTTAGAGCTACAGCCTTAAGGCTTACAAATGCCTCTAACATGCTTTTTCAGCTTCTCCTTGTTTTCGACTCTCCGTTTTGCTTAAAATTTTGTTTGTTCATCGCATTCTCAACCTCGTGTCATCTCCTCATTGGTTTTCAACTCAAAATCAACTCGATTTTGAACCACCAAATTCTAACAAACTCCTCATTGATTCAAAATCATTAAGAAGTTTTTTAAGATCTAGTAACTCCTTATCACACACTCAATAACTTTAATGGTGATCCAATTAAGTCTTTATGCAAACTTAACTAGTGAACAAGGCCTTTAAATATCCGAATGCATATCATTTAGGGTAGCTCAATTGTGATCTCCCTTGTTACTTATGACTTTACAATCACAATACCACAGTTGCTGAAACTTATCTATACCAAAAGTACCCCTACTATATATTCTCTTTTGATCTCTTTCACTCCGGTAAGTTACTTTTCAATGCTGCCTCTGGGTCTACATCCCTTTAACAACACATGTTGAACCACATATAGCATTCCTATCAAGCACATATAACCCATTGTGCTTCTCACTCTTCATTATCAATATAGATATTTTTAAATACCTTCAGTATTTTTTTTTTTTATTCTTTATGGTATTTCTCTCTAGAATTATTATTTTCCTATCTCTATTCTCAACTCTTCATCTTGCAGTCAACATCGCTGCACTATTAGGGTCTGAACTTTTCTCAATTTCTTTTAAGTTCATACTTATGAGATGCCATGGTTAGATCAACTTTTACTTTGATACCAATTGCTGAGATTTTTTACATAAAAGTCTTCCCTTACACTATTTAAGAATTGAAAACGATCATACACAATGAATAGAGATAATAATTACACACACAATGTATAAGAATATTCGTAGTTTGGTAAATTGCTTATGTCTATAGTGGATCATGGGATCTTAGTTTTTTTTTTTACTCTGTGATTACCAATAAATACTCAACAATCACAAAGATCTCTCTAAGAGATTACAAGAAATACAACAATAGATGAGCTCTCCAAGGGTCTACATAGTACTTTCTTACATACTCAGTGCTCAAGCGCTCCCTATACAGTACTCTATTGCATACTCAACACTCCATAAACTTTTTATTTGGCACTCTCTTTGATGTCTCTCTAAGCATCCTTGACCAATTCATGCCACCCTGATTGCATAACAAAGGTTTACATAGGCTCTTAAACGTCCCTAAAAATCTTATATCGACTTAAATAGAAATCTACGTATACGATGTTCAAAACTGACTTGGATACATAAAACGCACACAAAATAGGAAATTTGGCACTCAGTGCCATGGGTTGACGGCGTGGCACCACTTAGTCTAGGCCACGGCGCCATTTACTTCCAAGTTGGCTTCGTAGCCTGGTTACCTGGGGTTGTAGCCCCAAGGCCCAGAACTACCTCTAATGTTCTTTTCTAGTCACTCCTCGCTTTTGGCTCTTTGTTTTATTAGAAATTTCGTTCGTCTATCGCGTTCTCGACCTCGTGTCATCTCTTTATTAGTCTTCGACTCAAAATCATATGTAAACACGATTTTAAATCACCAAATTCTACATCCACCATGCGTCATATGATACACCCCCGCAATTCATTTATATTTATACGATCTCTTCCATAATTTCACTCTTTTTGCTCCAAAGACTCATTATTATTGGGCAACCAAGAAAAGTAGATGAATAGTTTTCAACACTGAGTCGAAGAATTTCTGGTTTAACGTAAATCTAATTATATTTAATGGTGCCTGAAGAAGGCCAAACCTTCTACACTATTTGGAACTTATTCAGGCATTTGTAAGTCTTTCTTTCCTTAGTTCCTTTTTCTTTTTATTCTTTCTTTATCATTTTCTGATTGTGGGTTCTTTTTGTTTCTTATAGTTTGCAGCTTTGGGTCTATTAACTTGAGTCCTGCTCGGTCCACTTTCCGTTCAACATGCTACTTCGACTTTTAGGAAGGAGTCTTTCTGCTCCTTTAATTTTTCTCTTTGCTTCGCCTTTTTTAGTTCCTTATGTTGGTTTCTTGGATCTTAGTGCTCCTGGTTTAGGTGTTCCAATTTTTTTAAATTAGGGACACAATCAGTAGCAACAATAATGGAGATAATAATATGGTTACTCTCCCCAACAAATAGAAGCAAAAAGCTCTAAAGATGGAGTTGGTTTCTCTCATCCTTTGTCTGAAGAAGAAGAGTTGCTCTCCCTTATCTTCCTCAAACGTGATTACAGTGATTCTGTTAAGGAGTTCAAGTTTTTTAGGAGTGATGCAGAGAGTTGTGTTGTTGTTTTGGGTGGTTTATTTATGCAGCAAGATAAGAAAATAATCTCGAAGATGAGTATGAAGGTATGAGAATTGAAGAGTTCTTAATCATACATCATCTAAGTATTTCTCAATTAATTGGTCTGTTGTTAAGTTTGTTATTTTTCTATGATTTTTTACCAAATGATATTCCTTTTTTTAGGCTCTACAAGATAACGCTTACTATGGAAGCATACAAACAAGCTCTTATGGCTATGGATGCAAAAATTGCCTACTTGAAAAGTAGAGCTTCTAGTGATGACGTTTTTGACAATGTTCACGTGGCAAAGGTTACTGCTCTCAAGGCTTAGTTACTACTAACTGCAAATTTAGAAAATTCTCGCCTTCAGTCTGACTTGAATGCTAGTGAATTCATTTGGAAAGAGATTGAACCTAGAAATGTTCTCATGGAGCATTGGAAGAAAGAAATTGAGACTTTTCTTGAGGAGAGACAAAGGCTTGAAGAACAATTAGGTGTAGGTCTGGCTCAGAGAATTTCAGCAGGAGTTTGAGATAGCTCACAACAATATGGGGGTCAATGTTGTGTTTTAGTTGCTCGTGCCTTTTAAAGCAGTTTTCAATAAAGGATGGACCTTGCTGCGTGTAGGCTCTTTCAAAAGAACTTCAATCTCGAGCGTGGATGTTACAAAGGATGGTCAGCAAAGCATTTAATAAGGACGACTAGAGGTGATTGATTAGGATTCAGCTAATGGAGGTGCCTCAGATAATGATTCTGAAGTTGTCGATCTTCTTAAAGATTCTGTGAGTTCTTTTGAGGAGAAAATAATTTCTTGTTATGCCTGCCTTTTGTTTTGACAATTCTAACTAAAATTTGAACAAATCTTTTGTTTTTGCTTATCATGAATTGTTTAAGGTAGTTTTGTATTTTGTAATATTGATATCTGGAATTTTTCTATGTTGTCTTTACTTTCAGTGTCTTCCTTAATATTACCTTATTTGTCTAATAAGCCTAAGAAAAATATGTTTTATCCTTCCTTTTCATCTTAGTTACTAAAAGATGAAAGATGGATTTTTCTTTGGTCAATTTATCACCATCATTATAATATCTGTAAATGTTCTTATCCTCCCTTCGGTTTCCTTTTTATTTTAAGGATGGAAGGATGAATTCTTCTATCTTTAATTCAACATAATCATCATAACATATATAAATGTTTTCATCATTCCTTTTACACCTTCGTTATTTTAAAGATGGAAGAACGAATTCCTCTGTTGCTAATTTGGCATAATTGTCATAACTTATATAAATGTTTTCATCCTTACTTTTACATCTTCGTTATTTTAAAGATGGAAGAGTGAATTCTTTTGTCGTCAATTCGGCATAATCGTCTTTTAGGCCCTTGTTTAAGGAACCATGTTTTCATAATCGTCTATGGGTGCTTTTAAAGAACCATATCATAATAATTGTGTTTAGGTCCTTTTAAGGATCCATATTGTCTTAATCGTCTTTAGCATAATTATGAATGAAATTATGCTTCAACTTTTATTGCAAACAAAATACGTTTATCATACAGATGAAAGAAAAGGGTGTAAAAAAGCTTTTTAACTTGCATATAAAATTTATTCAAGTGAGCTATATTCCATAAGGTTTGAAACATCTTTTTCTCTATGTTTTTAAGAGTAAAGGCTGCCTTTTCCAGACCTTGAAGGATCTTGTAAGGTCCTTCCGAAGTTTCGGCCACTTTTCCTAAGTTAACCTCTTTCTTTGTGTTCATAGCTTGTTGTAGCAGTACTAAATCTCCTTCCACTAGTTTCCTCTTTCTAACATTTCAATAATATTTTTTTCACATCCTTCTTCTGTAAACTTCGACATGAATTACAACCACATCATGAGCTTCATTAGCTAAATCTTATACTAGGGTCAGTGTTTCATCATTAAGCTTGAGTTCTACCAATTTGGTATGTAAAGTTGGAAGGACACTTCAATAGAGAGAACAGCTTCCGTCCGAAACACTAAAGAATTAAAAAGAGTTTCTTATGGTCTTTCCTATTGTGGTCATGTATCCTCATAATACGTCAGGGGGCTATTCTAACTACCTTTCTTTCTTTTCTTTCAGTTTCTTCTTGAGCATAGAAAATTGTCTCTTTTGGTGATTTCTGCTTGCTTGTTTCTTTGTGGATAGCTACAAGAACAAAACTTATATTGAATCTTGGATATATATTTCTTTTTCTTTGGAGAAATCTAGCACTGGTTTGTTGGCGGATTGCTCTCCTTTGTCTATTATAATGACATACGACATACTAATTCTAGTTATGATATTATTTCATAGTATCTTTTGAATTTAGATTTTAGAGTATTTCATATGGCATTGGTTTCAATGTGTAAAAATTTAATTATTTTATTTTATTTTCATGATGTATCAAAATAAAAAAAATATTATAAATAATATATTGAAATCCCTAATTTAAGCTCTAACGTATTATTCATTCACATTCTGTGAATGACAGTTTTCTCTCAAAATCAAAATTTAGACGTAGAAGATTATCAACCCTAATTTTTTGTATTTTTATAAATTCAGGTACGCTTTCAATTTTATTCTTCTTAATGTTTTAACATGAAATCTTGATTATGGTGATTCTTTAACCAATTAAAATATTTTTTAATAAATAATATCAGAGCCAACTTATAATAAATTATTGAGATATTTGTGTGATATTTTTGGTTTTGTTGAATTTTGAAGATTCTAAATAAAACAATATTAGTATTAAATCAGATTATAAATATGTATATGCCGAATTGTGGATTGCACAATATATATTCTTTATGATCTGCACGTGACATATGATTGTATTGTTTGCCATTGATTTCAATTTTGAGAGAGGCATGGAGTATATTTACATTCGTGTTTGACGAACTCTGAATATATATTTACAAACCAAGTATGTCATGGATTCAGTCCATGGATTAAGCATGCATTAATTTGTCTTTTGACTATATTGAATGCAATGTTTTAAAAAACAATTAATCAAATGGCAGTATTAGTGAATGCTTATTTGCATTGAATACATTGATTTTTTATGTATTATGGATTCAAGAAAAATGTTTCTTTTCATTACGCATTCAATTCATATAGAATTCAATTCGAAATAATTTTTTTAATTATTAAATTGAATGCATAAATAAATTTTAAAAAAAGAAAAAAAAATGAGAGAGAAGTTGAAATTTATTCAAAGTCAAATTGTTAATGTTAAATTTGATGGGACTTTTTTCCAATTGTGGTGCATGTCAAGTAGTGTTCTCAAATTTTTAAAGTTTATAAGGTTAATTTCATAAGGTCTATAACCCCGCCCAAATTTTATATGCCCAACATATAGACCAAATCAAGTGAATTAGAATAAACCTGAGCCCATGTTGAATTTAGGGTATTGGATAAAGATTAAGGTTTGGATAATTAAGAAATGTTAGGCTTGACCTGACCTGACCACTTCGGTCACGTCTCAACTTTGATATGATTTGACTTTGACATGATTTGACTTTGACCATAAACTTTGATCATTTTACTTTTTCTCCATTTTCTTGTAATCAACATCCAGTATTTCAAAATAAATTAAATTGAAATAAAATGCCACCAAAGTGACATATTTTATGTAGATTTATTTATTTTAAAATATGTGGATATTATTAAAGAAACTAAATAATTATATTTAAATATATGAAAAAAATAATTGGCCCAAAGATAGATTATTTTTTGAAAAAATAATAGACATATGTGGCAGTAAATATGTGATAAACTTTGGTATTTTTCATGCGCATAATATATTGGTTCAAAAAAAGGTATAATGTTGGTAGGATTTATTATCAATATTTATTGGCCAATTTTTGAGAGTATCATTTACAAATTGTTATTTATGACCAAAAGATCAAATATCAATATTGTACTTGTTATCTTATAATGGCCTAATTTATTATATCTTATGTTGTATGTGTAAATATATGCATAATTAAATGGCATGGTTATTAATTATGAGTTTTGTTTGTTTTATATTCAATAAATGCTTCTTCTATATCTGTCAACTTAAATAATATTTCAGTGTTTAGTGGCACTAACTTCAGGAAATAGAAGGAGCATATTACCAATGTGCTTGGGTGTGTGGATTTAGACTATGCAATCTTGATAGAAGAACCTCATGCCCCTACTTATGGTAGTACTGCTGAATAAATGGCATTTTATAAAAAAAATGGAAGCGTTCAACCGCATGAGTCTAATAATCATGAAGCACTCTATTTCGAATACCATTAAGGGCACAATGCCTAAGGAAAAAATACTAAAAAGTTTCTAAACCAAATAGCAGACCGATTGCTAGTAATGAAAAGGACGTAACGAGCACCATTTTATTTAAGCTCATTTCAATGTGGTATAACGGCAAAGAAAACATAAGGAAATACATTATAGAAATGTCTAATCTTGTTATAAGATTAAAGGCACTAAAGTTAAAGTTGTCAGATGATATTCTCGTGCACCTGATCTTGATCCTTTTTCTGCATAATATAGTCATTTTAAGATTAGTTATAATACTCAGAAGAAGAAATGGACTTTTAATAAGCTCATTGCTCAATATGTGTAAGAGGAAGAGAGATTGAAACAAGAAAAGATAGAGAGTGCTCATTTAGCAACTTTTTCTAATGACAATGTCGCCAACAAAAAAAGAAAATGGAATAATAAAGGGAAAAGAGCTACAGACATTGGAACTTTATAGCCTAAGGTGCAAAAGCAATAAAATGCTGAAACCACATATTAATTTTGCAAGAAAGTTGGACATGTAAAGAATGATTGTTCCAAGTATGCAAAATAGATCACTAGAAATGATAAACTTCTCAACTTTGTTTGTTTAGAAGTTAATTTGGCTTTAGTACCAAGCCACACTTAGTGGATAGATATGGGTGCAACTACTCACATAAATGTAACTATGCAGGGTTGTCTAAAAAGTCGACTGTCAACTGATGCTGAAAAATTCATCTATATAGGTGATGGCAACAAAACTCTTGGTAAGACAATTAAATTTTTTAGATTACAATTAGAATCTAGTTATTATTTAGATTTACATGAGACATTTTATGTACCATCATTTAGACGGAATTTAGTTTCTATTTCTTATTTGGATAAATTTAGTTACTCTTATTCTTTTAAAAATGAAACATTTAGTCTCTTTTAGAATTCAAATATTATTAGTACCAGTTCTTTAGTTGATAATCTATATTAATTAAATCTTCACACCTCACAAATTAATGAAATCTTGCATGCAGGCAATTGTGGTATAAAGCACAAATTAATTAATAAGAATTCTTACATGTTATGGCATAAGCGTTTATGACACAGTTCTAAACAAAGAATTCAAATGCTTGTATCAAAGAGATTTTTAAATTTCCTTGATTTTTCAGATTTTAAAATATGTATTGAATGCATTAAGGAAAAATAAATAAATGTTAGAAAAGTTAGTACCAAAAAAAGTTCAAACGTTTAGAATTAATTCATCCTGATATTTGTGGTCCATTCCTTATAGCTTTTTGGAATGGTCAACAATATTTTATTACTTTCATAGACAATTATTCTTGTTATAGGTATCTATACTTAATTCATGATAAGTCTTAATCATTAAATATTTTCAAGGTCTTTAAAGCTGAAGTTGAAAATCAGCTTGGCAAGAAAATTAAAGCCGTTAAATATTACCGTGATGTTGAGTTGTATGGTAGATATAATGGATCAAGTGAACAATGTCCATGCCTTTTTGTGAGATATTTGAAGGATTGTGACATTGTTCCTCAATGTACCATATTGGGGACTCCCAAGTCAAAATGGTATAGTTGAGAGACAAAATTTGACACTAAAGCATATGGTTAGAAGCATGATAAATTATTCTTCTTTACCGGAATCTCTTTGGGGTAAAGTCTTAAAGACTACAATATATATCCTTAATCAAGTTATAAGTAAAGTAGTAGCTAAAAACCTCATATGAGTTATGGACTGCAAAGAAGCCTAGTATTAGACATTTGTATGTTTGAGGTTATCCAGCTGAGGCTAGGCCATACAAGCCTAATGAAAATAGTTAGACTAAAAAATAATAAGTTGGTACTTTGTTAGATACTCGAAGAGATTGAGGGGTTTCAGGGTTATGATCCCTCAAGCAGATCATTTTTTGATATAGAAAATGATAAATTCATTGAGGATGTTGAATATAATGGGAGTGCTATACTCAAGAACATTGTCTTTGAAGAGGAATATATTATTATTTGTAATTTTATAATTAATAATGACTAAGTAATTGTGCCTGTCATTATGCAGGATGCAAATGTAGATAAGCAAGATGTTCTTGAGATACCTCCTGCTAATATTGAAGAACCTACTCTTACTCATATAGAGGAGCAGTAACAACAACCTCAATTCAAAGTACCATTAAAGAGATCCACTGGAGAGAAAAGATTAGCGATTTCGGATTATTATGTCATATATCTCCAAAAATATAACTTTGGTATCAAATTGAAAGATGATCTAATAACTTTCAATTAAATCAAACATAATGCGAACTTCTAAAAATGGATAGATGCCATGAAATATGATATAAAATCGATGCAAAACAATGACATTTTGGATCTTGTCGAATTGCTTAAAGGAGTGAAACCCATTGGTTATAAGTGGATTTCTAAAATCAAACAGGATTCAAAAGTAAATGTCGAAAGATATAAAGCACATCTAGTCGCAAAATATTTCACTCAAAAGGAATGTGTTGATTATAAAGAGACTTTCTCTATGATTTTATTAAAAGACTTTTTCAAAACTATTTGAGATCTTGTCAAATTGCTTAAAGGAGTGAAACCTGGTTGTAAGTGGATTTTTAAAATCAAACAGGATTCAAAAGGAAATGTCGAAAGATATAAAGCACATCTAGTCACAAAATATTTTACTCAAAAGGAAGACATTGATTATAAAGAGACTTTCTCTATGATTTTATTAAAAGACTTTTTCAAAACTATTATGGCACTTGTAGCTTATTATGATTTAGAATTACATTAGATGGATGTAAAGACCGTGTTTCTCAATGGTGACATTGAAGAAACCATATACATATTGTAATCATAGAACTTTGAATCAAAAGATTCAAAATATTTGGTATGCAAATTAAAGAAGTCTATTTTTGGTTTAAAGCAAGCATCCTGTCAATGGTATAGAAATTTAATCAAGTATTACCTCATTTAGTTATAAGTAAAACACTGCTGATTAATACATTTTGCACATGATCGATGGGAGCAAATTTATTTTTTCTATCGTATATGTGGATGACATTCTACTAGAAAGCAATGATATATGCCTGTTGTATAAAATTAAGAGATTTCTTTCAAATAAGTTTGAAATGAAAAATCATAGGGATGCATCTTTTGTGTTAGGCATACAGAGTCACCGAGATCGTTCTCGTGGTATACTTATTTTTGCTGGGGGATCTAATACATGTGGGTGTATGCATGTGCAATTGTGTCTATTGCCTAAAATACATATCATAAATATATTATATGTGGCGGAAGCGTAAAACATGCAATAAACACAATAAATAAATATATTAATCACATTAATATATTAAAAGGCTTGAGAACTCACCTCAATATATAACGTTTTACACATATTTCATCAGAGTTCGCATAGAGACCAACTCGCGGGTAGTTCTAGTCACCAACATGATGGGCTTGGTGAGCTAGAACAGCAGCCTGATGCGATATTTCTATATCTTAGATTGAGTGCAAGTATACACTATCGTATGCAAGTAATAAAGGGACTAAATAAGTCGGATGTCGAACCCATAGGGATAATTTCTTCTTTTTAACCAATTACTAAAATTATGTCTTCCTAATAATTATTTAGAAAAATAAAAATCTAATAATGAATGTAGAAAATATAAAAGTAAAAACACAATGCAAGAGAATTATGTGATAGCAATATAGAGAAAACTTAAGATTAATACTATCCCTCAATATGCTTTCTAATGATTAATCTCTAATATTTAACTCCCTTAGTCTTTGTTATTGATCAAGACACTAATGTATTCACAAGCTTCTTCTAAAGTCATGCAAGTATACCTTAATTTATCAAATACCTATATTCCTATGGTACTTGTAATAAATTAAGATTTATTAAGATTAAGTCTTATTAATCATACACGCCAATTAGGTATATTCCTATCCTAAATTGAAACTTGCATATGTAATATTGAACGTTACTCTACAATTATACATCAAATTACCTAGGTCTAAATATTATGATTCCTCTTCCGAGTTTACCAATAATATTACCAACTCATTCACCATATATTGGCCAGATATATTGAAGCATTAAGATCAAGTAATTTAAATATCAAAGAACTAAGTTTATTAAATATTCAAAAGATATGGCAATTAAGCGCACATATTGAGTTCAAGTATTAACCCTAGAAAATAAGCTTAGCTCATGGCTACAAGAGAACAGCAGTAAAAATAATAATAAACCATGATACAATCAATATCAAACCAATATAGATGTCGAATTGCTCTTAATTATACTGCCTAAGAACTCTTGATGCCGAAGAACGCCTTGAATCTCTCTCTAAAATTACTTCAATTAAACTCCTATTGCTCTCCAAGACTCATGCGCTGTATTCTTGGTACTCTTGAATTGCTCTAGGTTGCTCTTGGATGATTCTTAAAGGCTGGGAACGAGTGACTTTTTATAGGGATTGATATGAGCTTAAAAATCTCAATTCTTGTTGGACTAGGACTCGCTCTACCATTGGGGTGCTATTTAGTTGTCGCTGGGGCGACGCGTGAAAAAGGCTTCACCGCTGGAATGGTGGGACATTAGCGCTAGGGCAGTAAAGGTCTGGCTCTGAGGTGCCAGATGCGACTTCAGCGGATTGTTTTTCTTATTTCAATCACTGTTCCAGAGCTGGAGCGATAATCTTTGTGGCGCTAGGGCGCTGGACTCATACTTTGAAAATGTTGCATTTTAGTCCCTGCTTTTGCTCCTTTTGCATCCTTTCTTTAAATTTCGTTCAAGTCCCTATAAATAACAATAAAGTATATAAATAGTCATCTATTCTCATAAAATAATAAAATATCAAAAATAAAAACATTATAAAATATATAACAAATTTGCCCTTATCACAGCCCTATATCCAGCAGTGGGTTTAACTCGTAAACCCCAAATGGTCAGGTGTGTGTATTTATCATTTTCTTTAAAATGATAAGAAATAGAGAATTTGAAGCAATCTACCATTACTTCAATTAGAACCATAGAGAAAAATGAAATAATTTTATTTTCCCCCTTTTTTTTTTCTTTTCTTCTTTGTTTCCCTTCTTCTTCTTTTCTTCTCCATTTCTTCTTTCTTTCTCTCGGCCAACACACATACATTTCAATTTTCATCACACACATCTCTTTTATATATATATATAATATAATATATTATATAATAATAATAATATAATATTATTAATATATGCCAACTATTTGGCACTATTAAATAAAATAATAATATAAATATAATAATATATAATATAATATAATAATGATATATTTTAATTATTTAACAATTAAATAATTAAAGTGTGAAATGACTATTTTGCTCCTTATATATAGTTACCAAGTCTACCCCCTTAGTGGGTCCCACCAAACTCGTACTTGGGTAAACTCAATCAAGAGTCCACAATGCACCACATGTCCTTATACAATTAGTAAATAACAATTATTGATTAATTTTTATATTTAATACTTAAATACAGACACGCACGCATTTTCGTAGTATTGCTGAATATTGCTAGATTAAACAATTTAATCTGGCACGCTGCCCTAGTGCACAACGAGTACACTCCATATCACGGGACTCCCTAAGTCCACACCTGATTCGTCAAATAAAACTATTTCATGAATCTGTGAGTAATGCCCCACGCATACGTCACGGATATACAAATCAGCACGTTGAACCATGCAAACTGAGGTTACAACGCATACATATAGTCCTTCCGTCATAATATCCAGGATATGTTAAGGATATAGATTATCACTGTTAAATCCTCTAGTGTTTATCGATGTTCTATCTCTAAACTTGTATCTCACTAAACAATATGCATAAACTCATTTGCCATATTATTTCACCCTGGCGAAACTCTTTCTCGGGATTAATGCTTATGGCCACAAGACTTTCTGAGATACAATCTCAAAGCATCTGGATATCTAACTCTCTATGCAAGCTGACAGATCCCATATCTGTACACACCAGACTTCATAAGCATCGGACTATACCCAATGACACCCAGCGGTTACACCATCAAAGGTCTATGACATGTATGGAACCAAAGTATGGTAAATCAATTACAAGCCCACCGTGGCATTCAGGTCAAAGGACCACGTATACTACTCAACTCGAGAAGACCCTCCATTGACGGCTTACATAGGATGTCTATCGGAGGCCCTTGTGAGTCTGTCCTATATCTAGTCTTAACTGGATACCCATATATCAATACTAGCTCCAAGCTCACGGTCGGCTAGGAACGACCATCTATCCCCTATAGGTACGACATATGCTGATCTATATTAAAAGGTATCCACCGATAGGCCCGCATCGACAGAAATAAATCATGGACAATGATTTGAGAACATACTTGCGGAACTAACATTTCTTGGCACCCGATTGCAACTCTTGCAACTATGCATTTACTAGTATATTCCCAGGTCTATGTTCCATTACAGACAAGGCTCCAACTCTTAGATTTACTGAGTATTATAGCCAGCAAACACTTAACTGTGCTAACATTTAGCATTTATATCTCTCAGTGTAGCTAACTGTAGACCCTTATCTAAACTCCTTTAGATCTGATGTGAACTCCTTCAGATCGTACAATGTCTGTAACGTTATATTGCATGGTACCATATTAATAGGTATAGCGATTTAAAGGGAATGTACACTTGTATAAATACATAAGTATATGTACATTCAAGGATGGCACGTAAGCACCGACCTGAACAATTTTATCACAAAAGACATATATCGATAAGGTGTTTAGTAGATTTAACATGAAAAATTATGCATCAGAAGACACACCCATTACTATAGGTGATAAATTTAATCTGTTTCAATACCTAAGAAATAAGATTGAGAAGAAAGAGATGGAGAACATCCCTTATGCGTTGGCAGTAGGGAGTCTCATGTATGCTCAAGTTTGTATGCGTCCAAATATTGCGTATGTAGTTAGAATGCTTGGCAAATATCTAAGTAACTTAGAAATTGATCACTATAGAGCTGTTAAAAAGGTTATGTGGTATCTACAGAGAATAAAATATTACATGTTCACATATCGAAGATCAAACCATTTAGAGATCATTGGGTAATTAGACTCTGATTTTGCCAGTTACCTCGATAGCAGAAGATCTACTTCTGGTTATGTCTTTATGTTGGCTTGAGAAGTTGTGTCATGAAAGAGTGTTAAGTAATCACTTATAGCCTCATCCACCATAGACGCAAAATTTGTAGCTTGCTATAAGGCATTAAACCAAGTAATATGGATGCGAAATTTTATCATTGGGCAGTAAATTGTCAATGGCATTGAGAATAAATTGTGATAATAAAGTCGTTGAGTTATATTCTAAGAACTATAGAAACTCGTCAAAATCGAAGCATATTGACATCAAATTTCTTGTTGTTAAAAAGAGAATTCAGAGTCTTCAAGTGTCAATTGAACATATATCATTACAAATTTCATGATTGTGAATCCGCTTATGAATAGTGTACCACCTGAGGTGTTTTATGAGCATATGGCTCGTATGGGTATGGTTCCTCCTGATGATATGCTTCTATAATGAGAGTTTGTTTCTTGATGTTCAATTATATTTGACATATTTTCTGATCAAACTAAAGTACCATTATTTGTTTATTTATTGAAAAATCAGAAATAAAGTTATATTCTTTTAGCTGCGGTTATTCATAAAATTTTAAAAGTATATTATTAAACTCTTTTGAGTTATAAAGTATGACCAATTAGAAACAGATATGTTAAAGGGATCACATTGCATAAAATTTCTATACTACATATCCATGCTTGATCTATGTCATAAATTATATTGATATATGTGACTATTAATGGGTCTAGTTATGAAAAGGATAACAAAGATCATTTTGATCCTATTTTAGTATAATTGATGGACCAGATTTTAGAGATGTCTTTTATTAAAATAGCAAATATTAAGCTCATAAAATTATTTGATAATCTACAATTATAAAGTGACATATGTGACTCAAGTGAGAGATTGTTGGATATTAAATTAAAGTGGACCTACATATATCAATTAATTGTATATTATTGGCTATCTATTTTATTTCCCATTAAAAGTAATCAAATAAAGTTTATTTGTTATTAGACTTTTAAAGTATCTCATATGGCATGAGTTTTAATGTATATAGACCCAGTTATTTTATTTTATTTTTATGATGGGTCAAAATAAAATAAAATACTATAAATAATAAGTTGATGTTCCCAGTTTAAACCCCAATGTATTATTCATTCACATCCTATCAATAAGTGAGTAATGATTTTCTCTCAAAACTAAGGTTTAGACGTAGAAGGATATTAATCCTAATTTTTTGCATCTCCATAGATTCAGGTACGCTTTCAATTTTATTCTTTTTAATGATTAACGTAAGATCCTACCTATGGTGATTTTTCACCAATTAAAATTTTCTCTAACAATATGTTCTAAGGAGAATAAACCTCTTCCCTTCAGTGGCCATTAAAAGTGGTTCGACAATGTCCATTCTCCAGTACATAAATAGCCAAGCATTTGTAATTGCACTTACTATTTAATTCTCCAGTGGGCATTTAAATTAGAGATTGTTAGAAGTAGTGATTCAATAATTATGTATAGGTATGAATTGAGATGGATATCAAGAGGAGAGTCATTATAAAGTCAAGTACGCGTTGAGTATATAAATGAAGAGCAAGACGGGATTTGGAAGCAAGGAAGAGCAAAGAAAAGACACGTTTCAACTTCAGGGCGCAGCACCAGTGTTGCAGCACCGCGATGCCAGAGGTAAAAGCTCCAACGCCACAGTGCTAGCCTTGCAGCACTATGGCTGGACCAAGTCGCTTTGGCGCCACAGTGCCCTGTGTCAGGGATTTCTATTTTTTACTCAAATTTGACTTTTTTTTGAGAGGTTTTAGACTCCTAAACATTTGGACTCATATTCCAACTAAGTTTAAGATTTCTATAGATGTTTTACTCATTATATAAATCCTTGTAAACTCTTTAAATTAATTATTAAATATTAAAAAAGAAACTCTAAGATAGATTAAAGAATTATGCAAACACTAAACACTTGTGTGCATTAGAGTGCAATTATTATTGAGCGTTTATTATTCTCGGAAGAACAAATGTATACTAAATAGATTTCTTTGATAGTTCTTTATTTGTTTTTTTCTTGTAATCTCTAGAAGAGTTAATAAAAATTGTTAAATCATTTAATCCATCGTGAATGTAGGCTTTTATCAAATCATGTAAATCAATTGTATTGTATTCTTATTTGATCTGTTTTTTATATTTTTAATATTATATTTTTTTTGCAATCATATATGTTTCTACTACAAATGAGCATTAAAAAAAAAAGATTAATCTCAATGAAAAATTGGTGTTAAATTTAATTCTCAAAAAAAAAAAAGAGATTCCTTCAATAGAGATTAATGTTTTTGACATTTCTTCAATGCTTTACTTAAATCCTAGCTCCCAACACCTTCCTTCCCACATATTTCTTTATACATCTGGCTAAGTACGGCCTAATGAAATCTGGCTCAATTCCTTCATTCCTTTCGCTATTGATTACAACTTTTTATAGATATGCTTGCATTCTTCCTACCTTTGCCATAAATTCTTCATTTTATTATGATACAACTAGCGTTAAATCACTAAAAATCTTTAATTTATTTATCTTCAGTTGGTTGGCAACTGTTAATTCTTCTACTAATGCTTCATATTCTTCTTTATTATTGGTAGTTTTGAACAATAATCATATTGCATGTTGGATTAGTAGTCCTTTTAGGCTTTCAAAATTTTCACCTCAATCCCTAAACCATTCTGATTTTAGATCCATATATGAATGTCTTCCATGGTCTGTCTCTTAATCTTCTATGTGGAACAATGTTTCACCTTCCACTATTATTGAACCATTTTGGTTTGAAGAGCCATTTATGAATATGTTCCATGGTCATTCTTTTACTCTTTTATTTGGAAAAATATTCCATCTTCCACTATTGGTTCATAATTAAGCAAAAAGTCAGCTAATATCGGATCCTTCTATGTTAGACGACGAGGTTTATAATCTATGTCTAGTTTTGTTAAACTAATTGCCATCTTGGTTATCTTTTCTTTTATATCAAGTTTTGACAGTCTGCTTTTAACTGGGTAGGAAGTGTAGTCAAATATTTTGTGAGCTTCAAAATACTGCAACAATTAGAGATATCAGGTGGGCCTAACTTTGTGAGCTTTGAAATAATATCACAATTAGAAATGTCAATTGGGTCGTACAATCCAAGCACAACACAGGCCATATAGCCGAGTTGTGTTAGGTTTGATTTTGAGGCCCGACTGGTAATGGGTTCATGCATGTATAACCCATGACATGTTCGACACAATTAAAACCTAAGGACTAAGCCTAGCAAGGCAACTATGTATGACCCATTATAATAAGTACTCAAATTTTATATACAGATCTTGAATATTTTTATAAATAAAATATAATTTGTAATTGTAGTTTAAGTAACCCAAGAAAGAGAGTGAATTAAGTATGTAAAAAACTAAGTGCAAATGTATGAAGAATGTATCACAATTTATACTAAATGCGCAAGTGGTAGAAACAATTAAAATACAAGCAAATATTAAATGAGGAAAATTAATGAGAATAAGATAAAGAGAAATCTAAAGCCAAATATGTGTGTGGTTTAGCATTTCATATGATTATGTTCATGCCTTAAACAACTCGTTTCGAGAATTCTATTAATTAATTTTGAATTAAAATTAAGAATCAATACTTTTAACTTTTAAAAGTGTCAAAAAAAATTTATAATAAATTAATTTTTAAATTATCAATTAAATTATTATAATGAATGATTAAATCATTCAACTCTCAAAGTACTTCTCACAAGTACTTGAATAAACTCAATATAAGAATTAATATAAAAATAAAATTATTTAAATTCCTAATGAATTAATATGAAGATATAAGTATAATGGCATTCAAGAATGTTAAAATGTGATATCTTGTTGTGTGTTTAAGTTACCTTGAATGAGGTATTTTATAGAGAAATTAACAAAACTAGTCATTTGAAAAAAAAATATTTAAATGCCAAATCACAAAACTGCATTGCTCAGTTTTAAAAATATGACCATTGGCACCCATTTTTGCACAACCTCTTTTAACAAACCATAGAACCACTTTGATAGATTGCACAACCGCTTTGTAAACCACCTAAGTCGTTTTAGGTGAGATGCATTATACTCAAACCGATTTATGAAACTATGCTAAAACTGCACAATTAGAAGGAATGTCTAATTTGGAAGGAGTTTTATCATAATGTTTCCTTCCAAATCCTAATAAGTTAATTAGGTTTTTTTTATAGTTTTTTAAAATAGTTATTTTCCCTCCCTCTCAATCCTTTTTGTATCATAAATTAAATTTTTTTATTTGATTGTATTGGATTTCTTTTTTATTTAAATTATTAATAACTTATCTTTGTTCATGATAGCATATTAGTATTGTTAGGATTTAAAATTATATTGAACTCTTTTCTAGTACAAGTTGTTTGTAGTTAGGATTCTTAGTTTGATTTTTGATTCTCACTTTTTTCTAAATAAAAACAAGTAGAATAATATTTCTAAATTTTTTTATATAAAATTTTGTTATTTACATGATTTTTTGAATGTTTGTTTCAAAGAGGACATTACAATGCTAAAAATAATAAATGTAAGCAACAAATTTGAGAGAGAGAAATATTTTCGCCTATTAAAAGATATTAAAATGTTTTGCATTTAGTGGCAATACTCGTACACTCTTTGATTTAAGGTCGAGTCTTGATGGATTAGAGAGTTATATTTTCTCTATTTATTGGAGGTAGTTGTAATTTTATTTCTCCATTTATTAAAAGTAGTTGCAATTTAATAATTATAATTATATAAGAGTTTTATTTTCTCCATTTATTGGAGGTAGTTGTAGTTTAATATTTAGTATTTACTAGTAATTTGATAATTGACAGTTATAAATCTGAAATATTTGTATAAAACAAAAACATATTCAAAAATTTTAAAATTTTACATTGCCTTTTACATGTGTCTAATTATTCTAGTTTAAATTTCTAGAAAATATTTTATAATTTACTTTTCCAACTATGTTTCAATCTAAAAATGAAATTTCATTTTAAACAATTTTGATTATTCAAACACCTCAAATAATTATATGTTGAAACTTACTTTGACAAAAATAAGGACCAATAAAATTTCTCTATGCACTAAATGCCAAACTTTGCACCGTATTTTTACTTGGAACTCTGGTGGCTATGGATGCAAAGTATATTCACGAACATGTAATCATAATAATAACATCAGAGTTTTATATAGAATAACCAATAGTTGCTCATGTAACATTTTTTGCTTCGTTTCTCTTGGTTACCTCTTCACAATGTATGCTTCCTTCATCTCCTAGTCATCTTTCTAAAAACTTTAAAGTCCAATATTTGAAAGAACAGCCCCCTCATTCTTTAATCCGAACGATATTGCTTTGAAGCAATAAAAGCCTCTTTTAGCAATAAAACTTGTTTCTCCTCATTTTTTAGATATAGATTAATTTGATTATAACCAGTGTATGCACTACGGAAGAAGAGTGTTTAATAGATAATTATGGCATCCACCATTTAGTCTTTATCTTAGAAAGCGGAAAGGAGTCTTTTAAGCATACCTTCTCATTCTTCTTCCCAACCACAACTAAATTCGATACCCACTTCACATAATGTACCTCTTGAATGAATCTTACATCTAGCAGTCTTTCTAGCTCATTAGTGATCATCTTTCCTTTATGGATTTCTCTTTATTTAATAGGCATATATATAGTTGTCACCTACATCTAGGCTATGGCATATTACTTCTTGATCAATGCCAACATACGATTATGTAAGAGGGTAATTTAATAAATTAACTTGTACAAAGCCCATTAAGGGCAATACTATAAATATCTTCAATCCATGGGCTCCCTTTTACTATAAAAATGAGCCTATAGAAGCAAAAATGAGGGGAATATAATTCATTTACAAATTCTCTCTCTCTCTTTAGAAATTCCCAATTTCTCTCCACACTGTCTAACCTCACTCTACCCATCTCCTTGAAAATCTTGGATCAATGGAGCCTAATGATTATCCGTTTGGCATTGGCACCGTTTGTAGGAATCCATAGCAATTGAATGGGTGATCATTGATTTCAAGCCAACATTGGTATGGATCAATAATCTATAATTTCTTTCTCATCAATATTCATACATATTAAAGTTGCCCACTGATTTTAGCCTAATAGTATTTTAGTTTCCGAGAGCAATAATGGCAATCATTTCATGCTTTTATAATATTATTTTAATAACACTTTAAATTGCCATTACCTTTGGTTGGATCATTGATGGATTGTTATTATTTCTATTTTCAGAATTTTTTACAAATAAATAAACGTAAAATATAAATTTACTCTTTTAATGTTTCTTTTGCTTTGATTTAGAAAACGTGAGTTAATTATTTCTTCGATCTGAGCAATTGATATTCAATTCTGAAAATTACTATTATTTTAATTCCATTTGCATGAAAGATGTGATGCAATCGTGAAGATATTTGGGGATTTGTTTGGCTTAGATGACTGATCATTACATTGATTAAAATCACATGAATGAGATTAGATTTGGTTTAAAGCTTGTAACCATGATATGATCAAACGACCAGACTTAATCCAAATCAAATTAGATTGTACGGTCAAGATCAAACTCTAAATCTATAGCCCTGATCAAGATCTCATATGATCAATCCTTCCTTGATTTTGTAGCCAGGATCATGAGCCAATAATTATTCAATCTATGATCAATTATAGACGATTTCGATGGCCATGATCATTATACTCTTAATCAATCATGAACTGTTTTATTTGCTTTAAATTGAGACTTGATGTTGCATTTCATGTTTTACAGCTGCATGATCATAATTAGACAGCCATGATTATGCATTATTGAAAAATAATATATATTTATAAAATTATTTAAAAATACAGATATATTAAAAATGATCATTAACGCATTCAATGACTTACAAATAAATAAATAATTAAAGAAGCGTGATATTTTTATAATGGCATAGGTTTAATTACGACATCATATAGAGAGTTACTTGAAAAGAGGAAACACAATTATAATTATTTGCCTCTTTTGATAGGTTAAGAAGATTAAGTTTTGTTATGTGATCAATAAGAGGTAAGTATACTAAACTTTCACTGAAATCATAATAAATATATTATCTGTTTGTGCATGACTTTATAAATGTGATTTAAATTGTGTTTATATTATGCCAAGTATATTTTGATATAAAAATGTGAATAACACATGTTTACTGATGTGAGCATTGACATTGGGATGGATATACATTGCATGCATGTGTTTATAAAAGTGAGCTCTTGAAATAAAATGTGTTTAAGAAAGAAAGCTTTTAAAGTGAAATATATTTATGAAATTTATTTTGTGTTTTCAAGAATGCTTGAACTCAATAATTGCTTAGTAGACGCCCTCTGTCTATTTTAGAGCTTTTTTGTCTGGAATTTCCTTTAAGATTGATATTTGTGATTTTTGTTTCATATGTAGGGAGAATACTATGAGTATTATAAGAATTTTTGAGACGTCATATTCGTGTGTCAGCGTATTAGTACTTGTAGGAGGACTCATCGATGAGCAGGGTGAGAATCTGGCTCTTATTTTTTTAGCATGAGTGGTCTCTATGAGTGAAATCTAAGTCTCACTTGTGCTATTCTGTTAACGTATTTTAGGGTGTATGCATGTGATTGTGTACAGTTGAAAAAATAAATAAATACATGTATCATATACACGATTTTGCAGCAGAATTAAGCATGTAATCAATATATACACATATAGCTTATATCATTAATAACATAAGATTACAGAAAATATACCTTTGAAAAACTTCTGTGAAGATTTCAATTTTAGATTCCTCCTAACTCTAACTTTGAGCTTACTTTGAAGTAAATTATTATACAATTCTAGTTTACAACAATCTAGTAGGATTGTGAAGTTAGAATAGCAGCAAGTGAATTTTCAGCAACAAACTTTTGTTTCTTGAAAGAAAAATAAGGAGAGTTGATTTTTCTTTTTCTCTAGTTTTTCTCACAACTCTTTGTTCAAATAAAAAAACTCCCAAAATCAAAACTCTCATAAATCCTCTCTACTCCCACGTTTTTGCTTTACCTTTGCTAATCAAAATCAATTCCAACTATTTTTTGTGCTCTAAGCACTTTACAAGTGCTCCACCAAAATTAGGTTAAGTGGCCAACTACCAAAAATCACTTTTGATGGCCATTTTCAATGGTCTAATAAAAATGGACCATTAAATTCTATAAATGGTGTTCCACCATTTAATTTATATTTTTTAAATTAGGTATGTCTTCCATTTAACAATAAAATAACAAATAAATAAAAATTATATTTTATTTATTTAAATAATATTTATTCAATTATTTAAAAATTATTTGAATAATTAATTTTTACCTTATTTAATTTTACTAACATGATTAATGAGTGAATTCATAGTGAAACAATTTATGAAACAAAATTGTGCTATTTACTAACATCTAATTAGTTAACAACATTGTCAACTAATTAAGTGATGTACTTAACATTTAAGTTTAAACAAGTGCACAATTCGAGGAACCATGAAATATATTTTCGATTTGCTAAAATTTCTAGGATGAAACTGTTCAATCTATAATGCTGCCCTAATGCACAACGAGTACACTTCATATTATTAGACTCTCTAGGTCCACGTTCAAATTGTCATATAGAACTCTTTCATACGTCCGTGAACGATGCTCCATACACACGTTACAAAATTTATAAAGTGGTGCGTTAGACCATAAAATTTGAGGTTATAATATATCCATATAATCTCTCCATCATCCATAATTGGGTAGAGCGGAGATATAGATCAACACATCAAATTTCTATATACCCGACCGTAAGCTTATGTCTAGAATTTCAATAAATAATACTCGCAAACACTTTTGTAATATTATTTATCTCTAGCGTTAACCTCTGCTCTCGAAAATTATTGCTTATTGTTATAAGACTTTCTAAAATACAATCATAGAGCATTATGATATATTACTCACCCAAATGAGCTGATGAATCCCATATCTATACACACCGTACTTTATAAGCATCAGACCATACCTAACGACACCCAGTGATCAGACCATGAAAGGTTTTTGATATGTGTGAAATCAAAGCATGATGGATCACTCACAAGCCCATCGTTGCACTCATGTCAAAAGACTACGAATACTACTCAAATCAAAAGACCCTCCATTGACGGCTTTGTGGAATGTCTATTGGAGCTCTTGGTGAGTTTGTTCAATACTCAGTACTTATTGAATACTTGTATCTTTATACGAGTTTTTACTAGACTCGTAGTTTGTTAAGATTAATCATTTGGATCTTCCAGATATAGACATACATTAATCTATATATTATAAGGTTTTCATTAACAGACCCGTATCAGTAAAGATAAATCAAAAACATATTTGTATAATGACATTTTCCTAACACTATTTTGCAAACTTTTTGCAACTAAGTCATTACTAATATATTCTTAGGTCTTTGTCTCATTTCAGATAAGGCTCTAACTCATTAGATATCGTTGGCTCATATAACCTAATAACTCTTATCAGTGCTAACTCTTAGCATTTATAACTCTCAATGTTACTAATTTTTAGCACTAATCTAAACTCCTTTAGACCAGATCTGAACTCTTTTAGATCATACAATGCCTGAAACATTACAAACATCTTATCATATATAAAGTATAATTATAAATTTAATGAAATGATAGTATTAGTATATATATTAAACAAATATTCATACACAAATGGATAACACATAAGCACAAATTTCAACATATTCTTCTTATATAGTATATTGTCAACAAGTGATTTCTTGGGATCATTTTATGATATCTAAAGTCCTACTAAATGATGGTTGAATAATAGTAATCCTATTATAAGTTTTTGACAAAATGTGTAAGTGCTTAACATATGAAATTTTGATTTTGATTCTAATTATGATTTCTGTTTCTGGTTATGGTTCTAATTTTGATTCATTGTGACATATCATTCTCATGCATTGTATATACGTATATATGGTTCTAATTTTGAAGGTCTTGGGGTTCGATTCCACATTTTAGTGTTGGGTTTCGTCACATCGTTGGCAAGGTTCATATCATTTTAGTATATAAAATATTAGTGTGCTTATTGAGTTTTATACTCATTATAATTTATTATAATTCTTAAGTAACTAAAGGTATGTGTATACTCTTAGCGGATTTGACAAAACTTCCATTGTTTTTTTGGTTCCTTAAGTTGCTAAGTGTTAGTTAATGAACATGAATTTTTGGGATATTGTACATATTTATAACTTCCTGCACATAAGTTTAGATTGTGTTTGAATTATGATCCATTAAAGATGTTTATGGTTGGATAACGTGATGGGTTTACTGACGGACTTATTAAAGATTCTTAGAATGAAAAATTAATTTTGAAATTTTATACAATACTATTAGCCCACATCATTGAATGAGTGTCAAACACGTCACCGGTCAGATTTTCCCAAGGGGCGTGGCATTGCAATATTGCCATCCTAACTCGAGTTCATCCAATAATTTCTAACTTGTCTGCTTCATGTTCTATTTCAAAGTTTTCAGTACCATTTCTTATCAAAAATAGAAAAACAGGAAAATATTAACTTTACTTGGTGTATTTAGGAACTGTAATAAGGGATGCAGTTGGATTATCGCTGGAAAATCTGAGTCCTTTGACACACTGCCAAAGTAGTGCTCACAAAGGAAACGACTAGTGTAGGAGATGGCAGCACACAATATGCAGTAAATAAAAGAGAAGCATAGATGAGAAACCTTCTTGGGGTGCTTCAGTTGAAATCTTTTCGTGCTATGTATCTTCATCATTTGTCTTGCTACTCTCTACTGATCAATGTATCATGGTACAGGCAGCAGAGCAGGACTTTGGAAAAGAGAAGCTTAGTGAAAGAATTGCAGAACTTTCAGGTTGTGTTGCAGTGATTCAGATAATTCTTTGTTTATTAAGTGCTTCAAAAGAACAGGTTTTGGCTGATTTATCTAATTTATAGAATTTGATTTCCATCATTTTGCCATTGATATGTGTTGCATATCTACATTGGAGCACAAACAGAAATATAGTGTAAGGAAAAGAAATTGAGGATAGAAGATGCTCTAAACACAAGAAAAGTGCTCTACTTCTTGTGGTTATTTCACCTTTGGTCTTCAGTCATCATATATGAAATCATGCTCTCGTTCAGAATATAAACCTTTTCCAGACGGTTACTACAGTTACTGATGGATGCAGCTTGCTCCTTGCAGCAAAAAAGATGATGAGAAAAAGGTGATAAATGCATGATACCTAATTCGCTATCATTTATCTGTCATTCTAACCTGATTCTGAATCCGATCTCCCATCAATGGTTGTTAGGTTGTAGCAGATATGGTTAGAAAGGCAATGAGCTTGCCCATGAAGCTAATTTCCAAAAATGCAGGGGCCAATGGAAGTGTTCTAGCTGAAAAGGCATGCTATTCTATTGGCTACATGTTATTTCATACAAGTTGCATAAGTTTAATGGTTGAACATTGTTATCTTCTTTTTTCTTTTTGTACATTCAGGCACTACCCACTGACATCCCATAGTATTGTTACAATGTTGCTATGGGAAAATATGAGGATCTGATGGCTGCTGGTGCCTGGTGCCATGGATCCAGCAAAGTTGAGAGTGTAATTCTTTGGTGCTTCGAATACAAAAAGGTTATTCACTTCGCAACAGACATTAAGAATCGTATGTATGTCGATAACAACTATTAGGTCTTTCTAATATCCTGCTACAAAATGAATAATATGTAAATTATAGGTGGTAAGATGTTGGTTGGAGCATGCAATCTCTGTTGTGAAGACTTTTCCTCACATCAGAAGAGTGTTTATTTGATATCAAGGAACATGAACCTGTGGCTCTTGGGAATCCCATGGATGACTCAGGTTTTTATTATCAACTAGAGGAACTTCTTCACTACATCAACCCTGAATACGAAACTATAGTAAAGTTGATTCGGTAACCTTTTTTCTTTTTGGTTGTGCATGTAATCAGGTCATGGGAACTGAGCTTAGTGATTGTTGAAGGAAATCCTGATATTCAGGCCTAAGCATGGATCCAAGCAATATTCAAGCTTCTGGTGCAGTCAGCTGAAAGCTGACACTGCAGCCATGTAAGATAATGATGATTTAGATAGCAGGGGAAGGCTGGAATTAGGACCTTGCAGTTGCATGTCAGCTTTTACGGTTATTACTTACCACAATCCTTAAATCCAGGCGCAGGAAATGGAATTCCCAGCAGCTATTTGTGGATAAAAACTGTGTTGTACATCAATGATTTCTAGACCATTCATTTCAAAGTGTACAAATAGCAGTCTTTCCAGTAGTGCTTTACATCATTTTAGTGGGTTAATAACAAAGTATGGCTTCTTTTCCTTGGTCTCTACTCTTGCCAAGAATTGCATTTGCATTTGTTTTTGATTCACGTGTATGGCTCTTAGTAGCCCAGGTCTTCTGTATCAGCAAGTTATTACACTTAACGAAATTATTGTCTTTTGTAGCCCTGTCGTTGTGTACTCATGGACATGGTGCTTGCTAAAGTGCCCTTGCATTGAGAAACAAGTAAAGAGTGAGAAATCCTCTTACATACTGATTAGAGCCCTGTCATTCTGCACTCATGGCCATGGTGCTTGCTAAATGCCCTTGCATTGAGAAACAAGTTGAAGAGTGAGAAATCCTCTTGCATACTGATTACATTTTCATGCAGTGATGTGAGAGGCACGCTTACTAATAAATATATAATACTACATGTATAAACTTTACTACATTTACTCATCTAATCTAACGTGTAATAATAGAATTAATTAAATTATTATTATATTATTTATTATTTTATATTTATCCTTTTAATTATGTCCTGTTAAGCCCGGTAATATTAATAAATTTATATGATTAGTTTATACAGGTAGTGCTATAAACGATTCATTCTTCCTCCAAACATACAAGCGAGAAAATATGGGAGTTACAAGCTAAAATCCTTGCAATGATAAGACTTATCATTAAATATTTATGAGATGAAATCCTTTATACACCTCTACTTAATAAATTATCTATTCTACTGAAAAATGATTCTACTGCAGGATCGGTTCACAAAAGGAAATGTACATGTAGAAATCAAATTTAAAATGCAAGGGACCAAATCATTCTCTATAAAAGCAAGGAAATCAAGATAACAATTAAATCTATAATATTTCTAAGCCCGGATCTAAACATGTACCAACATAACTCTGTTTTTGTGATAGGCCCGAGCAAAAGCCTCATCTAATCTTCCTTATCTCCCGATCGATACTCATCACTTTGAGCCCTGGAGAGAGTGCTAGCATGGTCACTCTGGTCTGAAGTACCAACTCTGCCAGATTCATCATCATCTTTGCCAATAGCACGGATAAGCATCAGAATTGCAACCAAAAATACAATGATGTACACACTCCTAAGGCCAATAAGTGAATTGATGTAGCCCATCAGTGATGGACCAGCAATTGTTTTCTGTTCTGTCCTCCCTTCTCTATATCCTTCAAGGAAACGTGAGATTTGAGAACCCTGGTCTTCATCACCAATGCTTTCTGAACCAATAACCTGTTGTCCGAATAAAAGTAGTATATCAATGCATATTCTGTTCTAACTTGTGCAAGCAAAAAAATTTCATGCATCAAGTGATTTATTTAGCTATCATATATAGCACAATTAATAGATCAAAAACTAGTGTGGACCCCCTCACTTGCGAGCATGTCTAGACATATACACTAATATGATATGCACATGAACCATAATTGAAATGAGAATGTGCACAATACTTCTGTGTTTTGGGAAACCATGAAAGATTAATGTAAATCTTCCTATTTGCAGCTCTAAAAATATGTAAACATCAGAATGTCATCACAAGAGGACTAGGATCTAAACCTATGTACTTGAGGGAAGGGGGAAACATAAGAGATGAGTAAGGTCTCCTCACATTGTGTAACTTATAAACAAATTAGTATCTCTTTGGACCCAAAAAAGAAAAAAAGTAAAGCTAGCAACTGCATTTCATACATGATCGATCGGTCAGCAAAGGATTAATAGACTTTATATTAACATTTCTACTTTTAGGCTGATTTTCTCCCAAGTCTGTCCCTATGTTGGTGGATTTTTCCATAAAGGAAAAAAAAAATTTCATTTATTCATTTATGTAGATGCATGGATAAATCATGAGTCAGAACCTTGCAGCGCCAAAATTAGCACGAAGAACCAAATTCTACTTTTTCAGACATCCAACACTTACAGTCAAGTACTCCAAATCTCCATCCCAAACAACCATTTTTGGCAGTTTGGTCTTCTTATTGGCTCCAAATGTATCAGCAAACTCTTCAAACTGTTTAATCCCAACATATGCAAAAACTAAGTCATGATTTGCAGATGCAGCAGCCTTCAGTAACTTGATCAATTTCTGTGACTTCTCTTCAGTCTCATCCTCTAGAAGTGTGAGCACAATTTTCCTTTTATCATCTTTCAACAACTTCAATGTATCATCATTAATAGGCACAGACAGAGGAAGGAAATTTTGTTTTATGAATGCCTCCAAAAACTCCTCTGCATAGTGGGAACAGGAAGGTAAGAATGCTTTTGCTTTATGCAGTCAACAACAGTTGGAAGATGAACAAAAATCATAGAAATCAATATATTTATTGAGGCGGTAAATTCAATAAAATTCAAAAGAAATGTGGTTCTACCATAAAATACAGAACAACTCTTCAACAAAGAAACAGAAAAAAAAGAAAAAGATTGAGGCATTCAGGTATATTATTGACAATGATTACACTATTCAGGTTTGATGAAGACATTTTACCTCAGATGATTAGATTCATTTCAGTAGTAAACAAGAAGGGCTAAGTAACAATAAGTGTTAAGTAATCAATGTTACATGATAACAACAAATTTAAAACATTGCTAGTAAGCTTTTAAGATATAATATCCACTGACAAATTATTGGATTTAAGTTGATTAAAAAATATAAAATTTTGTACATCCCTTTCAAACATGTACATCCGTTTCAAATGAGGTGGCAATTAAATGATAGCTGAAATATCATGAAGCATTCCTTTCTCTTGGAGAGTGTTTCTCTAGAAGATCTAAAGGGGAAAAGCAGGCTATGGGAAATCCATTCTTCAGGAATTTTTTCATGAAAGTCATAATTTATAGGCCAACAGATGTTAATTTCAAACCATTATAATAGGAAAGATGATTTTAAGTCAAAGTTCACCTAAGTTCCAAGTAAAGTTCAAATTCTACAATGGGCAGAGCTAATACATTTCATGCTTCTGAAAGAAAACATAATATGTTACCAATTAATCCCACTGGCCTCTCATGTGCAAATGACACAGAAAATAAATCAATTATTTCCTCACTGTCATATAGTTTTGTAATTGTCAACTCTTTAAAGCAGCAAAGGTGATGTGAGCTATTTCTGAGTCTTGTATCCCTATTGTAAGAAGGTTTGTGCACTTTTAGTGACACAAAAAGTTAAGGTTTTACAGAGATGTGCAATGCTGACAGTTCTTTGGGTAATTAGAATGAGAACGGAAAAAAAAAAGGAATATTTGAAGACTATAAAAGAAGATATCATATTTCTGCCTGACAGAATTTGTTTCTTGACATCGTTATGGGCTTTGGTTAATAAAAGAATTCAGGAGCTTCTCTATCTTTTTCATTTGGTAGAATTAAGGCACTGTTTTACATTAGTTCTGGATGCTAATTTCATACCGGAAACACACTATATAGGTTTCTGTAATTTAGTTCCTCCATAAATCAAATGATTGACCTCTACATCTTCACTCTATTTTTGTAGCTTTATTCTTCTAACAGAAATACAATTTATGATGTTTCTTAAAAAGAGAGAGAGAGAGATAATTAAAAGAAAAAAAAAAAAAGAAATGCTAAGACATAAGATAAACCACTTAAAATTTCTATACCCCTCAGCCAAGCTCCATAAGTAAAAGAAGCTTTTTCCTACTATATCACATGTGCATGCCAATAGCAAAAATAGTGCTCATAATATCATTGATGTTTAAGGACTGGCAGATCACTATTTGGAACCTTCCTTTGTTCTGGTTTGTAAACTGTGAGCTTCCTACATCATCGAGGCTACACAAATACACTTTCTCGTACCTTCTTGAGAAACTAGCTATAATACCACTCTATAGATATACAAGTGAACATTGTGCAAACAAATAAATCTTGCAAACTTTTTTTATCGCAATACGACCACACATGCTATGCAAAGAAATTTCATTTAGAGATGTCGCCACCCTTGTATTTCATTCGAGAAGGCTTTCTCGGGGGGCACAGGCTTGTTGTCCATTCTGATTGAAATTCTCCATTCCCAGCAAGCATACTGACAAGATGACAAAGCAATCATGCATAAACTCCTCACCAACCAGGTCCAAACTAAAACAACTATAGCCTATACTCCTATACACAGATCAAGATCCTAAAGTCAACAACATGGCTTGTGATATTAAACCATTAAAAGAAAAAAGCTTTGGCAACATGAAAACAAGTATACCACATCAACAAGCTTTCTTAATATGAATGCAACTAACCTTCAAAGGGGCCATAAAAAATGTTCCACTCATTATAAGTCGGCTGAAGAGCAACTAAGGCCGGAACTTTGTCAAAATCATACGCCACCATAATGTCCTCAGAGAAATCTTTAGCCACAGCAAACCACGCCTTTTTCTTATACTTTGATGCTAAGTTTGATATGACTGTCTCATTCAAGCCAAAACCAATAAATATAGGAAAGAAAGTACCGGCGTCTTCATCAAATTCAGTAATCGCAGCATCTGAATTAAGAATAGAGACATCGGGAGCAACAAATTTCTTGAGATAACGAACAAGCAATTCAGCTTTTCATGGCCCATAATATTCTGTGGGAACACCATGCATAAAGATCTTCAGTGTAGGAAATGCACTGTAACAAACAAACACACAAAAACGAGGGATCATTAATGAACTAGAATTCTAAACCTTTCTCGAGGGTTTTCTCAAGTACAGCCACATCCCAATGGATTAGTTTTTCATGGGTGACCTTCCTTGTAAGAGAATTCTTTTGGCAAATTTTGTAAAAGTTACAGTATGTTTGGGATTGAGGTGCTTAGCTTCTAATCCAAAGCTACTATGGGATGGAATCACAAACGTTAAAGTGGGTGGATGGTTTAGCTGCTAAATAAAAGTGGGTAGCTTCTACCTTTCAAAATTAAGCAAAAAGCACAATGATTACAATACTTTTAGGAGGTTTATGAAATTTATAAACAAGTATCAGTATTTTAGCTGAAGCGGAAAAATGATCAATAAAATTTACACACAGAGAAAATAAAATAAAACATAAATGTAGTAGCAAAAGATGAAACGTACTCAATATCATGTTTACTAGCAAGACGAGAATACTTGTCAGCATTAACTTTCGCTAATACAATCGGCTCTTTCAATCCAGCAAGAATTGGAGCAGCTTCATCTAACTACAATACAAAATCATCAATTACACCTCTCATTATCATTATTTATTCTCATGATCAGTGATTAAATAGTCATAAAAAACGACATCGTGTCAATCACTTTAAAAATAAATAAAATAAAATAAAGTGAACGATTTGGACCTGAGGAGCGAGGCGCTTGCAGTGGCCGCACCAGGGAGCGTAAAAATCGACCAAAATGTAGTCAAAGGTTGAAATTGCGGAATCTAAGTTGGATTCGTCGAGCTCCAAAACTTTTCCGTCGATTTTGAATTTGGGTTCTAATCCTTCGTGGGAAGACGAGCCTGTCAATAACAAGATCCCAAGTATAACAACTCTAATCATCTCTCGCATCTTGAATACGATTTGCAGTAGCTCGTTTTGTTTAGAGAAAAATGAAACTCAAATCAATCAAAATCAATCGACCCGCTTGCTTTGCTTTTTATTTGGTATTTGGTAGGCAGTGGTATACTGCTTGCGTCATCGTCCATATCTTAAATATTAAAAATTTTGCACTCGGTTCAACTGTACTGCATACTATATATTCTAGGTTTGAATTTTCTCTCTCATATAAAAATTTATTTTTTTATTTTTTTTAATCTCCGTTTTTTCAGTTTTACTACAGGTATTTGAAAACATAATAACAATAATTTTTTTGATAATAATAATAAAAAAAATTTGATTTTGGAATTATAGGTATACCACGAATAAAAGGTTTTCTTTCACCCTTAAAAAAAATGATTTGATTTCTTTTTCATATTTTCCTTGCTTGATTTAATAAAACGAATTTCATTGAATTTATTGGGTACATTTTATAAGCTTTTAAAATAAATTTTGGAAGTGAAATGAAAATTAAATTTGATTGGCTTTGAAAAATCCACAATCTGTTTGATATCATTAAAAAAAACAATCGTGGCTAGTCGAGTACAAATAATAAAAAAAAAATTAAATATTTTATTTAATTGGTTTGTGACATATTTGACAAACCCTCATAGGGTGGGTAAATGTTCCCTCCCATCTCAGAAATTTTGGGATAGGACGAATGCTCAGGATATGTTTGAATTTTAAAATAAGTGATTCGAATGTCTCGGTCCCATCATCTTGAATGTTTTTTTGTCCCAAATTAATCTCGGTTCCAGATCTTTTTTTTAAAAAAATAATTAAAAATTTATTTAATTAATTATAAGATAATTTAATATAAATTTATAAGTTAATTAATAAATTATAAATTTTCTTTTTTTAAATATTTCATCTTAATTTGTAATCATAACTAAATTTTAAACAAATAGCTATTGAAGATTAATTAAACTATCAATACTAAATTAGATTTTAAATTATAATATTTAATATAATTAAAATTAAATTTTAAATTATAACATTTAACGAAATTGAAATTAGAATTGGAATCGAAATTATATAATTTAACATAATTAAAGTTAAAATTAGATTTGAATTATAATATTTAACATAATTAAAATTAGAATTAGAATTAAAATTATAATATTAATGTAATTGAAATTGAGATCGAAATTTACAATTTGTAATTATAACATTTAACGTAGTTGAAATTAGAACTGAAATCAAAATTATAACATTTAACGTAATTGAAACTGAAATTAGAATCGAAATTATGACATTTAATGTAATTAAATTTAAATTTTTTATTTGAAATTATAACATTTAACATAGTAAAATTTGAAATTAGATTTGAAATTATAATATTTAAAGTTACTGAAATTAAATTTGGATTTAAATTATACCATTTAACAAAACTGAAATTAGAATTGAAATCGAAATTATAACATTTAACATTATTAAAATTAAAATTAGATTTGAATTATAAAATTTAATGTAGTTAAAATTAGAATCTGCATCAAAATTATAAAAATTATCATAATTGAAATTAGATTTTGATTTAGAATTATAATATTAAACACAATTGAAATTAAAATTGAAATTATAATATTTAACATAATTGAAATTAAAATTAGCTTTATAATTTAAAATTATAACATTTAATGTAATTGAGATTAGAAATAAAATCAAAATTATAACATTTAATGTAATTAAAATTGAAATTGAAATTATAACACTTAACATAATTGAAATTAAAATTAGAATTCGAATTATAATACTTAACGTAATTAAAATTAAAATTGAAATTGAATTATAACATTTAACGTAGTTAAAATTAAAATTAAAATTAAAATTATAACATTTAACATAATTATAATTAAAATTAAAATATTTAACGTAATTAAAATTAAAATTATAATATTTAACGTAATTAAAAATTAAAATTAAAATTAAAATCAAAATTAAATTAATGAAATAAGAAATCAATAATAAAAAGTATTAAAGTATAAAAAAAAATTAAAAAAAAAAATTTTTGGACCAAAAATATAAATTCGGAATAATTAAGAATATGGGTTATAGATGAACCCAAAATTTTTGAGTTAAAAATACAAAATTATACCAATTAAGAACATTTTGGCCCATGTCTCGAATTAATTCTTATCCAAACCCATCTCGTATGACTTAGATCAAAATATGTCCCGAACTTTGTCCCAATCATAAAAGATTTCTCTATTTTGATGGGACATGAGACCAGGTTGAGTCTTGTCATAATCCGAATTTACCCACCTCTATTAACAGGGTATCCATACTCTAATTTAATTATGTAATGCTTACATATTTTGCCACTTAACTAGTCTTTAATTAAGTCTTTGCTTTTCTTTTCTTTTTTTTCAGAGAATAAACTCAACAAACCTTGCTTGAATTAGGTTAAATCTAAAATTTGAAAGAGATCATTTTACCCAGTAATTAGAAGAATTTATAAAAGAATGCTTCATTTTTTAATTTAAGAATTTTCAATTTTAGTAAAATTATCAACATTTATGATCCTTTAGTTGCTAATTTTGTTTTTTGTGGCATTTCTACATTCCGATGTAATTTATAATGAAGAATGTTTTTGTCAAATATATATATATATATATATATATATATGAATAAAGGAATTAGTTTAACGTTCTGAACATATAAAAGGAATTTGGCCCATCAAAATCCTAGACATAACCGACAAAATCTTGCATAAACATTGTTCAAAACCATGTTCTAAAGAATTATTGTAGAGTATATAACCGTTACTTGGTATTTTTATTTACATCTCAAATTTTTCGTTACGGGCTTTAAGTTGCTTAAATTGGAAAAAGAAAGTAAAAAAAAAATAATAATTTTGAACATTACAAGTCAAAAGAGTTAAAACTTCTAATAAAATAGCCTAATAATTCTTAAATTTTTAAAAATATAATTGTTAGGAAAAAATTAAATGACACTTAGACTATATTTAAAAGCCCAAAAGCCCTTCCTGAGGAGTTGTCTAGTCTAACTCCAAGCCATTACAATGAGTTTAGTGTTAACTTAGATCCATAAGCCCCTATAACTCAACCTAAGAAGACCTTTGTGTCCTACATAAGGATCTATACCATCACTCAATCCTACTACTAAGGGACACGTCATCGTGGATAAATCATTGGTCACATCATGGTTAAGGGCCCACAATTGACATACACACCAACAAAATCCAGTCTCATACCACGTTACAATTAGACCTACCTGTTGCTTAGTTAGAGATCATATTATTTGATGGTTCAGCCTAAGGATAAGATCCTAAAAGAAAAATCTCAAAAGAATCACTACTAAGACTCCACGTCAGCATGTGTTAGGTCTTTGTCCCTTGCTGACATAAAAATAAGGCTTGTTTCAAGTTGTTGAGATAACCCAACACTAAATTCACTGAGCTCAGAGGGGACAACACTTACAGCTCACTTAACACCAACAACTCACCTAAATAAAGCTAATCATTCTAAAAGTATCCAATTTGATGATATTGATAGGGGTATATATAGACTATTATTTATATCCTATTAGACATAGATTTTGCCCTAAATAATGAGTGCTTGGCTATTTATTTGAGAATTTTGATTATATATAGGTTTTTCACTCACGGCATGAAGATATTGGAGAAATCAAATGAAAAATGAAGGACTTTAAAATTTTGGGCCAGTGTCACGATTCCCAACCAGAAGTTCACCATCACTACTTTTCCAGGTCTTAGTGCAGCGGCACCCACCATCCAACACCGCGACGCCCATGTGAATGATAAATCATATCTTCTTGAGTTCTAATACAATTCGAATTCGAAGCCACATGTCCATAGGATTATAAAGACCTATAAAAAAACTCTTTTTCATAACCAAAAGAGGAGAATAACATAGAGCAATAGAGCAAACAAAAGAAAAATACAAAAATAAGATATTAAAGCAATAATTAAAATTTGAAGATCAAGACTTGCGCATCAATCAAGAAAAAGAGAAGCAATCCATGATGTCACCTTGTTTAATTTTCTTATCTCTTCTTATTCTTATGTTCTTGTTCATAATGTCTTTCATTATTTACTTTGATACTTTTATATTCATTATGAACTAAATTCTTTTAATTTAGAGTTAAACTTTTGAACCTTATATATAGTTGGATATTATTAACTCTCTTAGTTTATAAACTCAATAAATTAGATTGATTCATTCTATCTTATATTTAATATTTCTTTATATCTGGCCAATATAATGATTGTTCAAGGAACCATAATAAACTCAAAAGATGAATTTATGTGTTTAGGTTAGGATAGTTTGATACATGATCATAGGGTAATAACTTGAGTTTCATATAGGATAGTCATATACTTAAATAGCATGTATGACACTATTTTATTTGTTCTTAATGAGTTTCATACTATTTTGATTATTATAGACATATAGATAATTGTTAGGATGAGATATAGTTATCCGACCATCGACAGAAGCTTATAACGATACTTGTGTTCTAGCCAGCAATTTATTATTGAGGGATTAACTAAGAGATTAATAGGTTTAATGAAATATTAAGAGATAAGTTAAAACCCTAGATTTCTTTTCATTGATGAATTTAAACTCTTGTTTGATTTCTAATTAAGAATATGTTCATTTTCTTAAATTTAAATTGATTAGATAACATTCATCTTTAGATTTTGTTTGGAAAAAAGTTAAGTAAGATTAATTTTAGTATTTGATTAACAAAATTAAATTAAATAAATTTCTATAGGATCGATACTTGGACTCAAATTCCTATATTACTTGGTACGATAGCATGCATTTATGCTTAGTTAGAAATCGAACATCAAGTTTTTGGAGCTGTTATTGGGGATTTATCTTTTTTTCTATTCTTAGATCAATACTAATATCAAACTATCTTGCTTTTAATTTATATTTTTCTTTCTTTCTTTTTACTTTGATTTGTTTTAAAAAATTTATTTTGACAGTTCATGCGGAGGACGAAAAATGAAGATTTAATTTCTTTTGGTCCTGAGATCGAAAGAACATTTTGAAGACTTCAACGTGAATGATACCAATCGATAGACATGGAAGATCACATCAACAATCCTATTTATGAGCCCATAGCTGCGCCACAAATAGCATTAAAAGAGTATTTAGTCCCTATTACAGAAAGTATTCAGTCAAGTATTTGGCGACTAAAAGTAAATGCAAATAATTTTAAGATCATGCTAAGTACTATTTAAATGCTGAAGGAGTTTATACAATTCAGCGGTGCACTGAATGAAGATCCCAACATGTATATCATAAATTTTCTAGAGATTTGCAATACATTCAAGTAACAAAGTCTTAGATGATGCCATGAGACAAAGACTATTCCTTTCTTATTGAAGGATAAAGTTAAGAGTTGGTTGATGTCATTGCCGTTAAGATCCATATCAACATGGGATGACTAAGTGCAAAAGTTTTTAGCAAAGTTTTTCCCACCAGAAAAGATAACAAAGATAAAGAATGACATCATATCATTTGTTCAAATTGATGGTGAGCGACTATATGAGGCTCGGGATCAATTCAAGGATATGTTGAGGAAGTGTCCTCATCATGGGTTCTCTAAATTGCTATTAGCCCAAATGTTCTACAATGATTTGTAGGGCATTTGAGGATCATTGTAGATGCAGCTGCTAGAGGAGTCTTGATGAATAAATCTACGAATGAGGCTTATGATCTGTTAGAGAAAATGGCATCAAATAGCTACTAATGGCAAACTGAAAGGGTTATACCAAAAAAGATTGCTAGTGTTTATGAGATTGATGCATTCAATGCATTGACAGCTCAATTTTATTATCCTGTCTAAGAGGTTTCATGCATTGAATACCATCAAAACTCAATATGTGACTTGTAATTTTTATGGTGATAATCACATGAATGGCCGGTGTATGAAGTCAGCAAGTTATGTTGGAAACTTGAACTGACAGTAGAATAATCCATATTTCAACTTCTACATCCAGGGTGGAGAAATCATCCAAACTTTTATTAGAGTAACAACCAAGGGCAGTCGTCTAGACCAATGAACCTCTCAGGATTCTAGCTACCACAAGAGAAGAAGTCGGCCTTGGAAGATATGTTCTTGCAGTTTATGAAGTCCAATGATGCCATTTTACAAAATTATTTTACAACTTTGAAGAATTTAAAGACTCAATTGGGACAACTTGCTGTAGCAATAAATAAGCAACATTTTTGTGCTCTACTAAGTGACATCGAAATCAATCCACGAGGAAATGTAGAGCAATGCCAAGTATTTTTCTTAAAAAGTAGTAAGGTTTTACTCAACAACATACCCCAACTACTATCTTTAAGCATGTCGAATAGTAAAGAGAAGGAAAACAATAAACAAAAAGATGAGGTGCAACTCTATAGACCACAAATACCTTTTCCTCAAAGACTATAAAGGCATAAAACAAGTGCAAAAGTAGAAAATCAGTGATAATATAGTGCAAAAACTAGTATTCAAGTGCAGAAAAGTTCAAAAACTGTATAAAATACCAACAACATGCAGAATCATCCAATTCAATCATTCACTCTACCTCTACCATTCCCATATGGGCTATAAAACAAGAAACTAGATAAGTAATTTTAAAAATTTCTTGGAATTTTTAGAAATTACACATTAATATTCCTTTTGCAGATATACATGAACAAATGCGTACCTATGTCAAGTTTATAAAAAGCATTCTTTCGAAGAAAAAGAAGAAACTGCTGGACTATGAGATTGTAGTACTGAGGACTGAGGATTATAGTGCCATTCTACAGAAGAAATTTTTAGGGTTACTTATCTTCCTTATATATTAGATGTTCCAATTGCTGAGGCCGTTGTTGTTTAGGTTGATTTGTTGAGGCTACAATAATTTGGTTTTTAAGTGATTAAAGTAGAGGCTGACTCACAGGTCATCATCAATGATATTCTATCTAAAGTTTGCTGAGGCCGTTGTTGTTTAGGTTGATTTGTTGAGGCTACAAAAATTTGGTTTTTAAGTGATTAAAGTAGAGGCTGACTCACAGGTCATCATCAATGATATTCTATCTAAAGTTAAGTCTAATTCAGAATTAAGGCTTATGATTTATGTGATTTTTTATTGCATTAACTTATTTCATAATTGTAAAGTATTTTAGACCCCTCGAGATGCTAATATGATGGCTCATACACTAACAAAGTTTGTTTTTTCTTGTCTTTCAAATTTTGCTTAGATGGGTTTGGTCCCTTTTTAGTTTGAACATTTTGTTTTTTAGGATTTAAATCCTCATTCTATTACTTGAGTAATGATATTCTAGTTTTTTTTTTTAAAAAAAACATTGGCTACCAGGTTATTATAAGCTTTTGAGCTAGAATTAAAAAGTTAAGTCCAGTTTATTATTCAACCAAATTGTATATATCTCAGCTAAAGACGTTTTATTGCTCTTAATAGAAATCAGTAAGGTTGTAGAATTACAATCAAATCCTAAGCTAACAAGTAAGTATCTAACAAGATTATGGTCTGGCACAGGTTTGTTAGCCATAGCAAGACTATCAGCCAAGCCTTTCACCTTCAGATAGTAATCTTTTATTAACATAGATCCTTTCCTAGTTGTTTGTAATGAGATCTCTATTGTGTGGGTCTCACCAAGGATTGACCGCTAAACATCTTTTTAAGATGTTTGCATATCTCATAAGAGGATTTGTATTGCACTACTGAGCTCAAAATTGACTTTGTCATGGAATAAAAAAGCCAGCTAATTAACGTTCTTGCTTTCTCTATGGATGATATTGTTGATTAATTGTAGACAAAACCTTTGGATCTGAATTTAATGATACAAGAAATCAATTTTGGACATGATTTCTCACTAGTAATAGCTTTTCTAAGTCATTTCTTGAGCAGAAGTTAGGACTTGTAACCTCTACAAGAGAAAATTGTTACTGTCAAGTTTCACTGGATTCATGAAAGTGAAATTGTTAGTTTAGCCAATTTCTATTGAATTCATTTGATAATTTGAATTTGTAGTGTAAGTTTGTTTTATATTTGAATAGCTTGTCATGGCTCTGGTACCAAGAAACAATTTGAAGATTTGAAATACTTGTATATTTTCCAAAAAAAAAAAAGAGACAATGAGAGAAATGTATCCAAATAGAATGAAAGAGCTAAAACAAATCTAAATAATTAAAAGACTAAATAAATATCTCTCATTACCATCAAGAATGAGTTATAATCAAATTTATAATAAGAAAATTACTACTAATGCAAGTTGCACAAATTTGGTGGGAAAATGTAACTAACTAATAGAATTACAAAACAAACTCTAAAGTAATTTTATTTATAAATTAAATAATTAATTTGCTATTCCATATCAACATCAACAGACGTCTTGATCATCACAAGTATCAGCATCGAGCACTTGCTACTACACTGCATCTTTATGCAACTAATAGCTAGCTGCTAGAGAAAATGGCGTCAAATAGCTACTAATAGCCAACTGAAAAGGTTATACCAAAAAAAAATTGTCAGTGTTCATGAGATTGATACATCTAATGTATTGGTAGCTCAAATTATTATGCTATCCGATAGGTTTCATGCATTGAATACCATAAAAACCCAGCATGTGACTTGTGACTTTTATGGTGATAATCACATGAATGACCGATGTATGGAGTCAACAAGTTATATTGGAAACTTGAACTGACAACAGAATAATCCACATTCTAACTTCTACATCCAGGATAATCCACATTCTAACTTCTACATCCAGGGTGGAGAAATCATCCAAACTTTTATTGGAGTAACAAATAAGGGCAGTCGTCTAGACCAATGAGCCCCTCAGGATTCTAATCACACAAGAAAAGAAGTCAGCCTTGGAAGATATGTTCTTGCAGTATATGAAGTCCAATGATGTCATTCTACAAAATTATTCTGCAACTTTGAAGAATTTAAAGACTCAATTGGGACAACCTGCTACAACAATAAATAAGCAACCTTTTTTAGCTTTACCAAGTGACATCGAAACTAATCCACAAGGAAATGTAGAGCAATGCCAAGTTGTCTTCTCAAGAAGTAGTAAGGTTTTACTCAACAACATACCCCAACCACCATATTTAAGTATGCCGAATAGTAAGGAGAAAGAAAACATTGAGCAGAAAGATGAGGTACAGCTCTATAAACCGCCAATACCTTTTCCTCAAATACTACAAAGACGTAAAACAAGTGCAAAAATAGAAAATCAGCGGGAAAAATAATGCATAAACTAAACCTCAACAACAGAAAAGTGTAGAAATGATTGCAAAAAAAAGTGCAGAAACTGGTCTTTAAGTGCAAAAAATATTAAAGTGCAAAAAAGTTCAGAAACTGTATAAAATACCAGCAACAACATATAGAATCATCCAGTTCAATCATTCACTCTACTTCCACCATTCCTTTAGAGGCTACAAAATAGGGAACTAGATAAGTAATTTTCAAAATTTCTTGAAATTTTTAGAAATTACATATTAATTTTTTTTTTTACAGATGTACTTGAATAAATACGTAGCTACGTTAAATTTATAAAGAGCATTTTTTTGAAAAAGAATAAGAAACTGATGGACTATGAGATTGTAGCACTAACTAAGGATTAGAGTGCCATTCAACATAAAAAAATTTCGCCCAAGCTAAAAGATCCTAATAGCTTTACCATCTCATATGTCATTGGCAATCATAATTTTGGGAAAGCTTCATGTGATTTAAGGGAAAACATCAACCTCATACTATTGTCAATTTATAAGAAGTTAAGTTTGGGGGAGGCCAAACCTACCAATGTCACCTTGCAACTTACCGATCGCTCATTTACGTATCTTAGAGATATCATTAAAGATGTTTTGGTGAAGGTTGATAAGTTTATTTTTCCTACAGATTTCATCATTCTGAATATGGAAGAAGACAAAGAGATTCTAATCTTCTGTGGAGGACCATTCTTAGCCACTGGATGAACTATTATTAATGTACAAAAAAGGGGAGTTAACAACAAGGATAAAAGATGAAATAGTAACTTTCAAAGTCTTTAAGGAGATCAAATTGCAACCAGAAAATAAAGAGTATTTCAGCATTGATATGGTGCACCCAAACAATATGCAAAATCATTTAGTTCGATCATTCACTCCATCCCCACCATTCCTTCATAGGCTGCAAAATAAGAAACTAGATAAGTAATTTTAAAATTTCTTGAAATTTTTAAAAAATTACACATTAATCATCCTTTGCAAATGTACTTGAACAAATACGTAACTACATCAAGTTTATGAAAAACATTCTTTCAGAGAAGAAGAAACTATAGAATTATGAGACTATAGCACTGACTGATGGTTGTAGTGCCATTTTACATAAGAAATTTCCACCCAAGCTAAAAGATCCTAGTAGCTTTACCATCCCATATGTCATTGGCAATCATAATTTTGGGAAAGCTTCATGTGATTTAGGGGCAAGCATCAACCTCATATTATTGTCAATTTATAAGAAGTTAGGTTTGGGGGAGGCCAAACCTTTTAATGTCACCTTGCAACTTGCCGATCACTCATTTACGTATCTTAGAGATATCATTAAAGATGTTTTGGTGAAGGTTGATAAGTTTATTTTTCCTACAGATTTCATCGTTCTGGATATGAAAGAAGACAAAGAGATTCTAATCTTTCGTTGAGGTCCATTCTTAGCCACTGGACGAACTATTATTAATGTACAAAAAGGGGAGTTGACAACAAGACTAAAAGATGAAATAGTAATTTCAAAGTCTTTAAGGAGATTAAATTGCAACCAAAAAATAAAGACTATTTCAGCATTGATATGGTGCACCCAAACAATATGCAGAATCATCTAGTTCAATCGTTCACTCTACCCCCACCACTCCTTCATAGGCTGCAAAATAAGAAACTAGTTAAGTAATTTTAAAATTTCTTGAAATTTTTAAAAAATTACACATTAATCATCCTTTGCAAATGCACTTGAACAAATGCGTAGCTATATTAAGTTTATGAAAAGCATTTTTTCGAAGAAGAAGAAATTATAAAATTATGGGACTGTAGCACTGACTGATGATTATAGTGCCATTCCACATAAGAAATTGCCACACAAGCTAAAAGATCCTAGTAGCTTTACCATCCCATGTGTCATTGGCAATCATAATTTTGGGAAAGCTTTATATGATTTAGGGGAAAACATCAACCTTATGCCACTGTCAATTTATAAGAAGTTAAGTTTAGGGGAGGCCAAACCTTTTAATGTCACCTTGTAACTTGCCGATCGCTTACTTACGTATTCAAAAGGTATCATTGAAGATGTTTTAGTAAAGGTTGACAAGTTTATTTTTCCTGCAGATTTCACTGTCCTAGTTATAGAAGAAGAAAGGAGATTTTAATCATTATTGGAAGACCATTCCTAACCACTGGATGAACTTGTTGGGAGTTGTACATTCATGGGTGTTTGCATGTGGGTTTTGTGTTTAATCACAATTTATACATATCTCATATATATAATGAAGCAGCGGAAGCTTAAAGTATTGCAGTAAACACAATCACAATTTATTAATCAGAAACGAGATTGAGAAATAACCCTTGAAGCCTTTGGTTGGAGATTGTTGAAGTCCACCAAAATGTTGTCTTTGATCAATTCTAGTAATCAACAATGGTGGGTTTGATTATCTAGAATGACAGCTTTTGATCCAGCACTTGTTTAACTACTTAAACTTGTGTTCTTGATTTTTTCTTTTGATTAACACTTAATCAATTAATCAAAAACCTATTTTGCTAAATTAGTTTTAAGCCTTAAAAGAAAATAATGAATTCAACTCTTGAATCCATTAATTAGAAGACAATTTCTCTTTTCTCTCTTTGTAAAATGGCTGAGCTAATTTTGCAAAATCAATTTTAACAAAAAAACTTTTCAATTTAATTTACATTTGTTTTATTTATACAAATGAATTTAATTTCATTTCATAACACTTAATTTCACTTAATTTCAATTTGAATTTAATCTAACCTAATCATAGTTAACTCTTAACTTTAGTTAGGTTAAACTAACATTAAAATATTCTAACTATAGTTAACTCTTAACTCTAGTTAATTAAAAGAATATTTAATTATTTTAACCATGGTTAACTAACTTAACCATGGTTAGGTTAACTTTTACTTAACCATTAAGTATAGTTAATCTAACTTAACTAAATGGTTAACTCTTAACCTTAGTTAAACTTAAATTATTTATTCAACAATTAAATAAATAATTATTTATTTGAATTATTTAACGATTAAATAATTATCAAGTGAAATTACAATTATGTCCTTACTCGGTTACCATGTTAACCTAAAGTGGGTCCCACCATCTGACCATATACTTTAGTTAACGTAACATTAGTAAATTGCTGGATTTTACTGTATTAAACTATTTAATACGGTACGCTGCCCAAGTGCTCAAAGAGTACATTTTATATTGGGACTCCCTAGGTCCACGCCCGATTCGTCAAATGAAACTATTTCACAAGTCCGTTAACGATGCCCCACGCACACGTTACGGATATTACAAATCAGCGCGTCAGACCATACATGTTGAGGTTACTCCATATTCGTATAATCCTTCCGTCATTATATCCAGGATGAACGGGATATAGATCATTACCGTCAAATCCCGATAATTTCATCCATCACTTTATTATCTTCAGATTCGTATCTTTATGAACAATTTACGCAAACACTTTTGCTATAATGTTCGAACCTGGAGGAAACTCCTTTCCCAGGTTAATTGCTTACGGCCATAAGACTTTACAAGATACAATCTCGAAGTTCGGATATACTACCCATCTATGTGAGCTGGCGGATCCCATATCTACGCACACCGAACTCCATGAGCATCGGACCATACCCAGCGACACGTAGCGGTCAGACCATGAAAGGTCTCTGACATACGTGGAACCAAAGTATGATGGATCTCCCACAAGTTCACCGTGGCGCTCAGGTCGAAGGACCACAAATACTACTCAACTCGAGAGGACCTTCCTTTGACGGTTTCATAGGATATCTATTGGGGTCCTCATGAGTCTGTTCAGTATCCAGTCCTAACTGAATACCTGTATGTCTATATGAACTTCAACCAAGCTCATGGTTAACTAAGAATAACCATTTGTACAATACAGCTATAGACATACACTAATCTATGTGTTTCACCGATAGACCCTCATTGGTAAACGTAGATCAGGAACTCTTTATTTGAGAAGATACTTCCATAACGACATTTCTTAGTCTCTATTGCAACTCTTTGCAATTTTGTCATTACTAGTAGATTCTCAGGTCTTTGTTACATTATAGATTAGGTTCTAACTTTTTAGATCCCGCTGGGTATTATAACCTGCTAACACTTAGCATTTATAACTATCAGCTTTGCTAACTCTTAGCCATGGTTTAAACTTCTTTAAACCAGATATGAACTCATTCAGATCATATCATTTTTATAATGTTACAAGCTTAATTACCATTTAATAAAAGTTATCAGCGATTTAATAAAATATGCATTGTATAAATATTACAAACTTAATATTCATACAAACTGGGATGGCGCGTAAGCACATACCCTAACAGAACTATCATTGATGTACAAAAGGAGGAGCTGACAGTAAGGATACAAAATGAAATAGGAGCTTTCAAAGTCTTCAAGAAGATCAAATTGTTGACAAAAAATGAAGACTATTTTAGCATTGATGTGGTGCACTTAAATGACAAGCAATAACTTCTACAACTAAAAGAGTTGGACGTAATGAATTCCCACATTAAAAAAACACTAAAGCATATAAGGAAAAGAAAGAAGAAGCATGAGCATCATTGTTATAAAAGGATCAAAGACAAGGGCCAAAAGAACTCTCTTCCCTAGTATAAGATTAAAGTCTTTCTGTGAGAGCACAAGGAAAATAGAGCGAATGTTACTGCCCAAAGCTTAATTTCAAGACTATGGAAGCCCAAAAAAATGAGTGCCATCAAGAATACATTCCAGCATACCTATACCATCATCTTTGATCCACCATAAGAATAAAGGAAGCTTTGTTAAGCTGACTACGTTAAATTAACGCTTCTTAGTAAGCAACCCAATTAAATTTTATTTTTATGTTTACTTATTTTTTATTTTTATTTTCTTTTCTCTTAGGAATAAAACAACAAGACAAGCATTTAAAGTAGCAGTACAAGAAATTGCAAGCGTTAAGAGATAAGGAAAAATATAATGACATTGTGATACAAACGTTGCAATGCTTAAAGGTCCATTATCAGGGAAGTTTTTTACTCTCAAGTTTTATTTTTTTTTACACTAGAGACATTGTCAACTTTAAGTTTGGGAGAGTAAAACACTTTTCTTACATTTATTTTTTGCTACATGAATTTATTGGCTATCTTGCATGTTAATTCTTTTATAGTTGATTAGTTTTTGGTTGAGATGATGATCATTTGTAAGAAATAGAATATTGGCTAAATTTATTTGTTTACAAGTCCTTAGAAAATGATAGAAGTTTGAGATAATTCTCATACTAAGATCTTGAACTGATTTTGACCATATTTCTGATCACTTATTTTTTAGCACATTGAAATAAAGCATGTATTAGTTGAATTGTTACTTAGGGATGCTCATACTTAAGTAGTACATCACAGTCTCGAGGAAAAACACTCTAGAACTTGCTTGATTACTACTTGAGACGAAATCCTAAGAAACACATTAATAAGAAAATATTATGTCATCTTTGGATTGATTGAGCCATTCTAGCCTACCTTAAATATATATTTATCCCTAATTACTCTTTTTGAGTCTAAATACCATTTTTTCTATTTAACCACATTACAAGCCTCGAGACTTTAAGCTTACTTATCCTAAAATATACCCATAACACTAAAACCTTGAGTTTACTTAGAAATATTTTTAAAAGAAAAAAGTTGTGGTTGTGTGAGAAAATGGTACCGAAGTGGAAAGTAATTAATGGTATTTATCAATCTAAGTTTGAGGGTATACATTCTAGAAAAAATAAGAGTCTTTAAATTCTTTATACTCTAGCTTAAGAAATTTTTTTTTTTGACAAATAGTGATGAAAAGAAATATAGAAATACTATAAGTTTAGGGGAGGAGAGAAATTAAAGAAAATGAGGTCAAGAGGTTTCTAGGTAAAGTTTAAGTATTCATGGTGTGATTTAAATTTCATGTGTGTGTGTATATATATATATATATATATATATATAATATTATATCCCACCATTGGCCTTAGGCTTTTTCATTACAAGCTAATTAAAGTTCTAAGATCCCTAGACATGTGTCTTTTACATTAGTAAAGAGTAGTATAAAAAGCAAGTTTATAGTAGTGTTATTATAAATGGAAATATGCCGAGACATCATCTTTATGTACTATCTTAAGCTATTGAGTAAATTTAGGTATCGTTTGACTAATTATGTGCTTAGTACACACACAAGTGATCAATTATAGGGAAGAATGAAGAACTTGATGAATGATATTATGAATTATTGAGAGTTGTTTATTGATTTTTGAAAAAACCTGTATCATTTCAATAGCCTTTGAGACAATAATTATGATCATCTAATCAACTTAAGATTATTTTTTAGTTTTGAGTTTTCATTTTATTTTAAGTCATAAATAAACTCTATGTGTTTGATTTTGTTTTTCTCGAGGACGAGCAAAGTCTTCAGTTTGAGGGTATTTGATATATGCTTGTATAGATTATTATTTATATCATTTCAGACTTAGATTTTGCCTTAAATCATTAATATTTAGCTCTTTATTTGAAATCTTTGATCATATATAGGTTTTTCACCTACGCCATGAAGATATTGGAAAAATCAGATGAAAAATGAAGGACTCAAGAATTTTGGGTAGCGCCGCGGCAAGTAAGTCCAAGAGCTGAACGCAGTGACTCCCATCAGCCAGCATTGTAGCGCATAACTAGAAGTTCACCATTACTACTTTTCCAAGTCTTAGCACTGCAGCACCATGCTACTAATAAACCATGTCTTCCTAAGTCCTAATATAACTTGGATTTGAAGCCACACATCCCTAGAGTTAGGAAGACCTATAAAAAAAAATTTATAGTTAAAAGATAAGAATAACACATAGCAATAGAGCAAATAAAAGAAAAAACAAAAATAAATATCAAAGCAAGAATTAAAGATTAAAGATCAAGACTTGCGCATAAATCAATAGAAAAAAGAAGCAATCCAGGATGTCACCTTGTTTAGTTTTCTTATCTCTTCTTATTCTTATGGTCTTGTTCATGATGTCTTTGATTATTTACTTTGATACTCTTAGATTCATTATGAACTAAATTCTTTTAATCTAGAGTTAAACTTTTGAACCTTATGTATAGTTGGATATTATTAACTCTCTTAGTTTATAAAATCAATAAATTAGATTGATTCATTCTATCTTATGTTTAATACTTCTTTATATCTAGCTAATATAAGATTGTTTAAGGAACTATAATAAACTCGAAAGATGAATTTATGTGTTTAGCTTATGATAGTTTGATACATGATTATAGGGTAACAACTATGAGTTTCATGTAGGATAGAAATTTACATAGATAGCATGTATGATGCTATTTTATTTGTTCTTAATGAGTTTCATACTATTCTGATTACCATAGACATATAAGTAATTGTTAGGATGAGATATAATTATCTTACCATTGATAGAGGCTTATAACGATATTCGTGATCTATCCAGCAATTTATTATTAAGGGATTAACTAAGAGATTAATAACTTCAATAAAATATTAGAGGATAAGTTGAAATCCCTAATTCCTTTTCGTTGGTGAATTCAAACACTTGTTTACTTTTTAATTAAGAATAAGTTTATTTTTTCAAAAAATTAATTGATTAAATAACATTCATCTTTAGATTTTGTCTAGATAAAAGTTAAGTAAGGTTAATTTTAGTACTTAATTAATAGAACTAGATTAAATCAGTATCTATGGGATTGATACTTGGACTTAGATACCTAGTACTCCAAACCTCATAATAGCATAATTATGCAACAATCCACATCTAAGTTATTTTTCCAAAATGCCACTATGAAGAGAGCTCAAGTTACTGGGTTTTGGAATCTTAAGAAATTACTTCCACGCTCTTGATTCTATCACGAAATCCCGAGAATACCTTCATCTTCTTCCTCTATAATGCTTTATGAGAATTTGGAACAAGGTTCTCTTCTTGTAAACAAAGACACTCCAACACTCAAGTTAATAATGGAATGACAAATTAGGTGCTATATGTGGGATGTGTTTTGATTGAGAAGAGGGTGATTGTGTTTGCTAGGGTTTTACTCTTGGAAATCACTTAAAGATCTCAAGAGTGCTCTCGGTTTTTCTCTTTTGAGATTGAATGATCTAGGTTATGAGAAATCATATGCTTATATAGTGGTGAATGTTAATCTGAAACAGGATTATAATGGTAGAGTTTTATTTGAATTTAGTCATTTTTTGTTAGTGTACTTAATCGGGGGTTTTACTAATAAGAAGAGTTGAACACCGATTATATTCATAAAAACCATAAATTTTATTGGAACATAAAGATAGAAACCAAATATTTTCAACCTTCTCATGTGTTTCCTCTTTTCTATTTGGAACTCCCGTGGTAAAGGATGATTTAAATTGAACTTACTATTTCATAATTACACTCGAATTTCTTGTTTTGTCAAAGTTAATCCCATAGTTTTGATATTGTGGGCCATTTTCTGAATTTTAATATATCAGCTCATTGACAAATTGTCAGATCCTACGTTTACTTTTGAGCCATTTCCCTATAATTGGTGCTCGGTTGGGCTTGTTGGATTTATTTATGATTAAAGGCCTAACAAATGTCTCCCCGTAACTTAAAGATTGTGTCTTTCTTCTAAATAAACCTTTATACACACTTCTTCATTTTAACAAGAATCAAGATCAATCGAGAAGTGCCAAATCTTTCATTTTAAAAAGTCTTGCCTGTGCACTTATTTATTATAGGTTGCAAAAGGTGTCTAATCAAAGAAATGTTTACATTCTTCCAAGTGGGTAGGTTGTAATTTGATTCTCCCATTTTTTAAATTTAAATTAGGGTTTTTGTTTTTTCCGATCTCATATACTTGAAACTCATTTATCTGTTTATCTACGCTGAGTGAAGAAACGTTTTTTTTTCTTAATCTCCTTTTGAAAGCATAGGAAAGACATTAGTTCTCTTTCTATTGAAGAACTCAAGATGGAGTATTTCATTGCAAAAGATATAAAGGTTTATATTTTGCCGCATAAGGAACCATACAGGGAACCCTAAATTGTAGTTCAGGGAAAACTTCCTTTATTATGCAAACATCTAAATTGCTTCAGATTCCATGTTCCCCTATTTATTTTAGAATTCCTTCACGTTACTGGACTTTCTGATAGAGATTTATTAAGTCTAATATTTTCATCTTCCAAGCTTAATATTTATTCGTTTAAATTATAATTACTTGGCCTTTTTATTTGCATTATTGTTATTTTGTAGGTTTGGGTCAATAGAGCAATTATGGATGACAATCTAATGAAAACAAGACAAAATATTAAAATTGCTACAGTAATGAGATACAATACTTTACTACAGTGCTAGCACCACAGAGCCTACAATTTAAAGTTGCGGCACAACATAAACAGTATATATAAATAGTATACATAAATGGTACCACTTGAACAGTAAATTCTAATCTGAATTATATTTAATGTTTTACCTTAATTTGAAGATATAAAACCTATAAATAAAAGACCAAAAATTCTAATGCAAGAATCAAGAAGTGAGAGAAAGAAAATAGAGAAAGATTAATTTTTGAAAAATCAAGAAGACTAGAAAATTAAAGATGGCAGAAGAATTAGTTTTATCTCTTTAACTCTTTATTTTTCTAGGTTTTTTTTTTATGATTTTCATGATGTCATTCTTGATAAACTCTAAAACTCTTTATTTCACCATAAGTTAAGTTTCTATTTTAAGGTTACAACTTTGAGATTGATATGTGATTGAAGTCCATTTCTTTTTTTATTTTTATGAAATCAATAATAGAATTGTTCAATTATTCTATGCTTAATGCTTTCTAATTATTTGATCACTAATTGATTGTTGTGATAACCCTAATAAACTTAACAAAGGGGTTTTTATGTTAGCCTTGAATAATTTGATATATGATCATAGGATAACTATTATGAATTTCATGTGAGATAGATATATACATACATGACATATATAGTCCAGGTCTAGATTCTGAAGGGTCCGGGTTATATTTTTGTTTCTATTTTGGTTTTCTCAATTTTAACTCATGTAGTTTCAACTTTTCCTTTTGTAGAGAGCCTAATGGTTTTTGAGATTTCGGAGGAATCGGAAGGTGTTGCCTAACCCCTCCCCCCTCCCCCAAAAAGAGTGGAACTGAAAAAACAATAAGGAATTGGTGCAAGTTCCTTTCAGTCAACTTGTTCTCACAAGTTGATGAATTTGCTCTGAGGTTCCTAAAGAAAGGAACTAGAGAATATATACAGAAGAGTACTATTCTTCACTTTGATTAGGAAGGTTCAACAGCTGTTTTGGGAAGTCTTTTTACACGTACATATTTAGAGATAATACCTATTGAGATAAATGTTAAGGCTTGGTTGCGAATAAGTGTGGCATCATCACTAAGGGTATTGATACTTAACTCGGTATTTGTTGTTGTATTAAGTATATATTTTATCTTGAACTTCATTTCCCCTCTTTTTTGGGTAGGTAGTACAAGATAGCCTCCTCATTATTGGGGCATTCAAACGTGAGGCGTATAATGCTGAGAAAAAGATCAAGCGCCTACAGAAACAAGTGGAGAAGAGTGCTGAAAAAGAGAATGCCCTTTGGGGAATAAATCTAATTTTGACCTTTTATCTGATTCTTTTTTAAGAGGAGAATAAAAAGCTCCATTTAGAGTTAGAAAAAGCCCATAAAGGTTCCAAGCTGCAATAGGACTTTGATTGGGCGTTAAAGGAACTTGAAGAAGTAAAAAGGAAAAATATGGAGATTATCGAGGATCATTCTTGATTACAAAACATTTTATCAAGATGTAAGGAAAAGGTGTCATTTCTTTAGGGTGAGGTGGAAAATTTACAACAAGGGAACACTATTCTGAAAGCGGGAATGATAGAACTTCATTGGAAAAAAAAGGTTCTTGGTTAGCTATAAAGGGTTGCTTCCAAGAGCAATTATTAGCTTTAAACTCGAAATTGTTGCTAAAGCATCAAAAGCTGAAGAAAATGACTAATCGTGTGACTTTCAATACCGTATTGCTGAAGTTAGCGAAAGATCAAGCTTCTCAACTAGGGAAGGTAGATGATGACCTTCAAGCATTATTGAAAGTGTCGCAAAAGGAATGTGCTTATGTTCATGTAAAGAAATAGACTTCTAATTCCTTGTGGAATCGTAAGTTGACTATTGTGAATTAAGTGTTTAATAGTTAAATACGAGTTGCTTCCGCTTGCTAGTTTCATCATGGTTTCCATTCTAGAAGAGATATTGTTGCTTATAGATAACTTCCTATGGATGTGGATGTCGCTTGTGCCTTTTACAAGGGTTAGTCTATTAGGCTTCTTGAGATGACCATCAATAGATCAACTATGATTCAAGAGGTGAGGGAGCTGTAGATTAGGATCCTGATGTAGTAGAGCTGCCACCTGATTCTCCTGAAGAGTGATAGTAATCTGTAGCTTTTGTACAAGAAGATATTTATTTAATTGGAGGTTTGTATTTAGTTATCCTTATGTGTAATGATCTAAATGTTGTTGTATGGATTATTCAGTGTTGATTTTTGTTTATGAATGGAAGGAATGTTAATAATTTTGAGTTCTTGGATGGATAACATTTTTCTTTTCTTGATGTAAGGTTTAGAACTTTTTGTATATGTTTCTAAAGAAGGTTTTTATCATAGATGTTTTTATAAAAAGGAGGATAATTACAAGATATTACCTAGATAGTGGTAATAGGTATGAGACACATTAGTTCTTGGTAAAGGGATGAAGACCATCTAATGAAGATTTTTTAGAAAAAGTGAGGAGGAATGGAATTTGCTTGGAGTGAGCAAGTACTTTCTAGGAAGGGTACGTAGCCCTTCTAAAAAAGTCTTTTAGAAAAATTACTTCTTGGCAAAGGTATGAAACCCTTCCAAGGAAGATTTTTCTAGCAAAGGCATGAAGCCCTTCCAAGAAGTTCTTTTTTTTTTGTTTTGTTTGTGGATGTTTTTGCCCACTTCCACGGCGTGGGGTCACGTTCGCGCATGACAATCCGAAAGCTTTTGCTTGTCTGTAAGGAATGGGATTGTGGATGCATTTGCGTACTTCCACGGTGTAGGCCCACGTCTTTGCATGATGATCCAGATGCTTTTGCCTTTCTCTGTTTTACAAGGTTGTGAATGTTTTTGCCTACTTTCATGGCGTGGAGCCATGTCTGCACATGAATATTTGAAAGCTTTTGCCCGTTTCCACTTAACAGGGTCGTGGATGTTTTTGCCTACTTCCATGACATAGTGCCTTATTTGCGCATAATGATCAGAAAGCTTTTTCCCATCTTTGAATAATGAGATCGTGGATGCTTTTACTTTCATGACGTAGAGCTATGTTTGAGCATAATGATCCCGATGCTTTTTCCCATCTCTACTTAACGGGGCCATGGATGTTTTTGTCCATTTCTACAGCATGGGGCCATGTCTACGCATGATGATTCGAAAGCTTTTGCCCATTTCACAGAACGCGATCGATAGTTTCCATGTTTAAGGTTTGATAACCTTCATAGAAAACTTCTTATGTGTTTAGTTTTTAGTTTTGTCATTTGTATTGAACTTGAATTGTTATTAAAACAATACTTGAATGTCGAAAATGAAGTCTAAGTAGCAAAGAAAAAGGAAAAAAATGAAAAACAAATTATACATAGAATTGTTTTATCTTTAATATGTTCCTAGGAGTCAGAATCAGGTTTATGTCATTGTTGTAATAAGAATGCGCCTTTGTGTAATTTTTGTATGATCTTGCAAGGTCTTTTCCATATTTCTCCCATCTTCCTAGCATTATGTTTCGTATTGATGTCAAGTGCTTCTCGTAAAACTAGGTCGTCTTTGTTGAGTTCTCACTTTTTAACTTTGCTGTTGTATTGTCTCATCATTCTTGCTTTATATATTGTTGCTTGAATTGATGCGATTTCTCTAGCCTCATTTGCCAAGTCTTTGGCCGTGGACAAGGCCTCATTGTTTGGTTCCAGTTGTACAGTTTTTGTTCTCAATGTATGGATGAATGCATCCATGGGAAGTATTGCTTCTGTTCCAAACACTAGAGAGTATGGTGAGGTTTCGGTGGACTTATTTTCTGTTGTCTTGTAGGCCCAGAGCATGCCTGAAAGTTCTTTGAGTCATCTGCCTCTCTTTCGCTCCAGGCGCTTTTGTAGCATTGTAGAGATTATCTAGTTTGAGATTTTGACTTGTCCATTCTATTGTAGATAGCTACGAGAAGAAATACATTGTTGAATCTTATTTGGTACCAAAAAAAGGTAACAATCGCTTATGAACTGCTTCTCAATATTAAACACTATTATTTGAGGCATGCCAAATCTAGTGATGATGTTTTGCCAAATAAATCTCTTTACTTTTGCTCTTGAATGTTACTGTAAGACTCTACTTCCACCCATTTAGTGAAGTAATCAGTGGTTAGTAGGACAAAGTGTTTTACTCTTACTACTGTTGGAAGAGGTTTTACTATGCCCATCTTGTTAGGATTTGTGCTCATGTGTCATCCCAATTTTGTATGAATATTATATTTTCATACTTATATAATAAATATATATTTCATTAAATTGCTAACTATTTTTATTAAGGTAGGATACTTGTAACATTTTGGACATTATATTGATTTAAAGGAGTTCAGATCAGGTTTAAAGAGTTAGAACCTTGTCTGCAATGGGACAAAGACCTAAGAATATACTAACAATGACATAGTTGTAAATAGTTACAAGAGTTGATAGGAAAGATCATTGTGCAAGTATGTTCTCGAATTTTTTATTCCTAATCTATTTCTACCGATGCAGAGTTTTTCGAGTGAAACTAATTAATATAGATCAGTGTATATCTATATCTGAATTGTTCAGATGATTAATCTTAGCAAACCATGAGCTTAGTGGAAGCTTGTATAGATATACAGGTATTCAGTGAAAACTGAATACTGAACAAGTCTCAATGAAGACCTCCAACAGATAATCCTATTAAACCGTCAATGGAAGGGCTTCTCAAGTTGAGTAGTATTCGAGGTCACTTGACTTGAGTACCGCAGTGGACTTGTGAGTGATCCATCATACTTTGGTTTCACACATGTCAGAGACCTTTCATGGTCTGACCGCTGAGTGTCGTTAGGTATGGTCTGATGCTTATAGAGTCCGGTGTATATAGATATGGGATCTGTTAGCTCATATGGGTGAGTTAAATATCCAGATGCTCTAATATTATATTCAGGAAGTCTTATGGCCATAAGCATTAATTTCGAAAAAGAGTTTCTCGTGATATAAATAATATTGCAAAATAATTTGTGCATACTGTTTATCGGAATACTAATCGAGGAGATAAGTTTAAGGTTGAGCAATAGGGGACTTGACGATATTGATTTATATCTTCGCTCTTCCTGGATATTAATGACTGAGGGATTATACGAATATGGATTAACCTCAACTTATATGGTTTAACTCTTCATTTTGTATTATCCATAACATGTGTGTATAGGTTACTAAATTGATCATTGGTGGATATAGCTACCATTTAAATAAAATAATTATTGTTTTATTTACATTATATTAATTGGTTATTTATTTATTTTAGGGTCTCTCAGGGAGTAACTAAGATTTAAATGTTAAATATAAAATTTTGTGTCAAGTGAGACTTGATACTTTTATCTATTTAGTATATGTATCAAATTGTGCCCATAATTTGTATGGGTACTAAATTAAGTATTGGTGGATATAGCTACCATTTAAATAAAATAATTACTATTTTATTTAAATTATATTAATTGGCCATTTATTTATTTCAGGGTCTCTCCGGGAATAGTTAAAGTTTAAATGTTAAACTTAAAGTGAGACTTGACACTTTGATCTACCTAGTGTATGTCTCAAATTGTGCCAATAATTTGTATTGATACTAAATTGAGCATTGGTAGTTATACCTACCATTTAAATAAAATAATTGTTGTTTTGTTTAAATTAAATTAATTAACTACTCATTTATTTCAGGGTCTCTCAGAGAGTAGTTAAAATTTAAGTGTTAAATCTAAAATTATGCCAAATAAGATTTAACATTTTTATCTACCTGGTGTTATCTCAAATTGTGCCAATAATTTATATGAGTACTAATTTGAGCATTAATAAATAAAATTATTAAAAAAAACTACAATAAAATAAATGGTAATTCCTTTAGTCAATAATCATTCATTACTAATTGAAATGAGTTTATTCATTTATTTTAATATATTTTAACCATTTGTCATGTTTTGATTTGGTGGAATAAAGTTAAATGCAAGTTCTTACATTATTGATGGCCAAAGCAATTGAAGAATCAAATTTAATTTGATTTAATTTATTAAGCAAAATGTGGTGTTTTCATATGCCACCAATTGCTTTTTTATTATGCCACCAAAATATGTATTTTGACTAAACAATATATTTTTCTAGTCATACTTAAACAAATGTCTATTTAATATTTTTCTATTGGTTGATTGAAAGGCAACCTTTGTCTATATATATGGTGGCCGAGAGAAGTGTAATAAATTGAAAGTGAAAAGAATTAAGTTGTTAAGTTTACATGGTCGAGAAAATAGAGTAAATTTCTTTTAGAGGTTAAATGTTAACCTTAATAGTTTGAGAGATAGAAATTTAATAGAAGCAAGTGTTGATTCAAATATTCTAAAAAGGGAAGCTATTATTCTAGTTTGAGGAAGCCCACCACGTCTCCAATTAGAATTGTTCAAAGCACGCTTCGAGAGTGAATCCCTTAATCTATTAGTATAATGAGATTATTTTATTGTGTGTTATATTTTTGTTGCATTGCATATGAGACATGAGATATTATAAATTTTTTAAAATGTACATATTCATCTGTAGTATGGTGCACACGCACACAACACCAACACATCTCTCACTAAAAAAATGGCCAAGGGCTAGACACTATATTGAGATTATTTGCTAGTTGGTGGATGAGCAAGGCGTCTCTCTTCATTGATGGCTAAAACTACCTTTGTCGCATTATCTTGTGGGCTAAGATTCCTCTATTTGAATGGTTTTTGAATGAGCCTTCGTGTATTTTCATCAAAATATGGTGACCTTTATCTACTAGTACAAATCTCATGTAGATTCTAAAGAGAGATCTTTCGTAAAATTGGTTATCTACGAAGGTAAACCTTCATGCTTTAACTTATAGACTCCTTGATTCTTTTCTGTCCTACAAGAGCTTCCATTCCTTTAAGTATTCAATGTAAGGAGTCATCCAATTGACTACAATTGTTATCTTTATTGTTTCTTTTATTTGCATATATTCCATATCTTCTTCTTTTGCGTTAGTTTTCTCTATCTCAATCAATGGAACCATTCTTCTTGGGGTAGAGTTAGTTATTAAGGCTTCTTTCGCTAGTCTGTCTGCATTAGTGTTTTCTTCTCGAGGAACCTACACAATGATGACGCTCTGAAAACTCGACGCAAACCTTTTGATTGTGTTTAAAGGTTTCTTCACTCTTTCTTCCTTTGTTTCTTATTCATCATTCAATCTTGATTTCTAAATTTTTTATTAATAGGAGTCGAGCTACAGTTAGTCCTTCGATAACAGCTTTATATTCTGCTTTATTATTCGATGCGAAAATTCAGAGTTTCACGGCGTGTTTTAGTATCAATCCTTCCAAACTTTGCAAATATATTCCTAGTCTTGCGCCTTTTATAACTTTCCTTGGTTGGAAGCTTATGTCCAGGTGTATTAGGTTCATAGTTATTTTTGTACCTTGTCAATGGTGCTTGGTTTGGATAGGATCTATTTTATTGGGTAAGAAGTATATATTACAATCAGATAAGCTTCAAAGTAATGGCAAAGTTTGTCTTTTACATGGGTGAGTGACAGGACAAGTTCTTCTGCTATTGAATAGCAGGTTTATAGGTTTGTGAACACATTACTTGTATAAAATATAGGTTTCTATTGTCTTTCTTCTTCCTTTACTAAGGATGAACTGATAGCTATAATGGATGCGGCTAAGTAGAGGTATAAAGTTTCACTAGGAAGTGGTGTTGAGAGGATTAAAAGTTCCTTTAGATATTCATTGAGTTTTTGCAAGGCTTCTATTTGTGCTAGGCTCCAACTATTTTCCTTCCTTGTTTTCAGGTCTTGAAAGAATGTTCTACACCTATCTAACATCTTTAAGATGAAGCGATTCAAGGCTACAATCCTTCTAGTTAATGTATGAATTTCTCTTATTGTTTAAATGACTCTGCAAAGTTTTATAGTTTTTGAACTTGAGATTGATCCACCTCTATGCTTGGAGCACTGATTATATGTCTCAAAAAGGTTCTAAATGATATTCCTAAAGTGCACTTGGTCGGGTTCAGTCGTACTCTATACTTTCGTATGATGTCAAACACTGATTGAAGATCTGTGAAATGATTTTTTTCCTTTTTGCTCTTGATAACTATGTCGTCTATATAAGCTTCAACTATTCGGCTGATTAACGTATTGAAGAATTTGGTTACAAGTCTTTAGAAGGTTTATCATGCATTTTTAAGTCAGAGAGGCATCACTTTATAACAGTAAATTCCTATTTTTCTAATAAAGCTGGCCTTTTCCTCATCTTCACTTACCATCATAATCTCGCTGTATCCATTGTATGCATCTAAGAATGACAAGTGTTTATACCTTGTCATGGCATCTACCATTTGATCTATCTTTAATAGTGGAAAGGAATCTTTAGGAGTGGCTTTATTGAGGCTAATGTAGTCGATGCATACTCTCTACTTTACATTCTTTTTTGTAACAACTATTACTATATTACAGAGCAATTTTGGATAGTTAACTTCCCTTATGAACCCTATCTCCAATAGTTAATTTACTTCATCGTTTATTATTTGGTTCCTTTAGGGTAAGAAATACCTCTGCTTTTTTCTGACTGGTTTGTATCCCTCTTAGAAGTTTAATCCGTGACACATTATCCTGGGTCAATTCTAATTATGTCCTTGTGGGTCTAAGCAAAAATATCATAGTTCCTAGTTAGGAGCTCTATGAATTATTGATGTTCTCCCTCGATTAGGTGAGTGTTGAAGAGAAATTTCTAATTGAGGTCGAGGGGTTTAAGGTTATGTGCTAGGCGGCGCGTACTTCTTTTCTAGAGGAACCCCTTTCAGCCATCAATTAAATAATTGCTATATAGTAGTTGCCCTTTCCTCGGAAGGAGGCATGTGCTTGCCTATTTTAGAGCTACTTGCAAATGTCTCTGGTTATTTTTCTATGTTGTCTTTGTTGGCATTCAAAGAGTTAGCATAACATTGCTTAGCTTGCACTTATTCGCATCTAATATCTATAGTTTTCTTCTCTGCATAACCTGATGCAAGGTAAAAAGTACCGCTTTTATGTAATGAATCTAGAAGCGTCCAACAATGGCATTATAGATGGTGGGTGCTTGAACTACCAAGTAATCCACCTCCAATATTTTCCTTACTGTGATTATAGATAAAGTTATTACTCCCTTCACCTGAACCATTCCCCCTCCCAAAGCTACAACTCTGTATTGCATTGTCAGGTCTTTTATCTTCAGTTTAAGTCGTGGAAAGCTTCACAAAATAACATGTCAGCACTACTTTAGTCATCTACAAGTACTTTTCTTACAATAGTTTTGGCAATGTTCATACTGACCACCAACAAGTCCAAGTGAGGCAAAATGAGGTCAATTAAATTTTCGATTGAAAATTTGATCTCCTGAAGCTCTTAGGGTGATTGACAAGGAGGTGGAAGTCTCTACGATTCTACATCGTTGGATTTTAAAAGCTCTTCGAAACAGAGGCCGCCACCTTTCCTCTATTCTCGATCTTTCGGGTGGTCTCCCATGTACTACCTATACGTGAAAGCAGTTGACCACCTATTTAGCCACTATTGCTTCTATTAATTCATTGGTTTGGTTCAATCCTTCAAGTATTGGAAGTACCGATTCTTCTATTTCTTTTGACAATGGCTCTGTGATTTTTAATTGAATGCTTTTTAAGTTGAATAAGGATCAATGTATAGAGTTGAGGATAGGTGTATTTACATCCTTTATGTGGTTCTGGTTTGCTGATTTTTTTTAATTAGTTTTGGGGCTTTGCCAGTGTTATCTACTCTGTATGCATTTAATCGACCGTCTCTTATCATTTAGAAGCATAAGGCTCTACAAGCTTGTATAGTATGGCTGAAATCATTATAAAATGAGAAGTGCTTTCACTTGATCTCTATTCTTTATAGGACTCTATATTAACGCGAGAGTCTAGAATATCTCAGTATCTTTTAAGTTTGCCTATATTTGTTCAACATGAGTGTTAATCGAGATTAATGTTTCCTATGAATGCCATGGTCTCTTTTTGGACCCTTTATTTTCTTAGGCACTAGTCCGTTTACCTTGCTACATGTTTGTTCCATAGTTTTGCTTCTAAGGTGGGTTTTCAAGCTTCTTTACCATTATCACAGAAGCCTCTTTTCTCGTGGCGGCTTCCGCTTCCTCTTTTTTAATCCATTGCTCGAATTTTTAGTTAATTAACTTGAAAGAAGTAGAGTTCTTTCGAATTAGGTATTTATAGTAGGGTGTGGAAAGCTTGACGACTTTCTTAAAAGCTTGAGTTGCTATTTCTGAGTGACAACTCCCATGTTCGCCTAACTCCTTATTAAACCGATTGAGAAAATTTCAAATAGATTCAATGTCACCCATATGAACAAATCAAATTAGTCTTCTTGGTTTTTTTGTTCTATAAATATTGTTTGATAAATTGCTCAGTTAGCTCTTTAAATGAAGAGATGAAATTTTGTTTTAAATTTTAGAACCAACCTTAAGTCCCTTTAAATTTGAAGGGAAAATTATACACTTTACTGCCCCCATCATATTCATGCATAATTATTCTGACTTTGAAGTAGAATATATGTTCTTTAGGATTACCTGTCCCGTTGAATATGTGGAAACTGGGGATGCTAAATTTCTCGAGCCTTGTTGTTAGGCTTATGACATTTGTAATGGGTCATAGTTCATTTTTTTCACCAACGTCAGTGTCTTCTAAATGCTCTGTTTTGTTTTTCCTAGTGTATATTTCTTCTGTCTCTTTTAATATATACGCCTTATGTCTTCTTTTCCCTTAGTTCTAGGGATTTTTTAATTTTGTTCCCAAGTGATGTTTTGTATTGTTATCCTTCGTAATCCTTTTAGAAATTTAGGTTACGGTAGATGGTATGTGTGGGTTCGCTATAAGTTGTTCTGAGTCATATTTCTGGTCTCCATCTCTTCGTAACATCATTACTTTATCACGCAGTTCTAAATTCTCACTTTAATATTCTTTAATTTTGCTAATTAATTTCGTAATGAGGGTTATTACTCCAGGCGTGAGCTTATTACCAAGGGCAATGAGTTCCTAGGTATAAGACCCATTAGATGAGTTTTCGAGATTGATTAGGTTGCTTGGTTATGAAGTCATGTCTATTTGATTTTTTGGGTGAGTATTTTTCGCGATTTAAAGAAAGAGGATTCTATGTTTAAGATGAGAAAGTTCTCAATAACTTTCCCACAAGTGATGCCACTGAAATTTTCAAATTTTAAAACCTCAAGCAATTACTTCTACGCCCTTGATTTTTTCAATAGAATCCTGAGAATACCACCATCGTCTTCTACCACAATGCTTTGGAAACATTTGAACAAGATTATCCTCTTACAAAAACAAAGACACTCCGGCATTCAAATTAATAACAAAATGACAAATTAAGTGGTGTGAGATGTGTTTTGATTGACAAAAAGGTGTTTGTGTTTGCTAAGTTTTTATGCTCCGAGATTGAATGATCTAAGTTGTCAAAAATTATATAGTACTGAATGTCAATCTAAAACAGGATTATAATAATAGAGTTTATGCAATCATATTTTGTTAGTGTAATTAATCGAGGATTTTTCTAATAAGTGTTAAACAAGATTCTATTCATAAAAATCATAAATTTTGTATAAATAGGAACGTAAAAGATAGAAACCAAACCTTTTTTAACCTTCCCGCATGTTTTCCCTTTTTCAATTTGAAAAACACGTGACAAATGATGATTTAAATTGAACTTACTTTTTCAAAATTACACTCAGATTTCTTGTTTTGTCAAAGTTAATCCCGTAATTTCAATATTGTGAGCCCTCTTCTGAATTTCAATACATCAGCTTACTAGCACATTACGAGCTCCCACGTTTACTTTTGAGCATTTTTGCTTATAAGTGAAGCTCAATTGGGCTTGTTGGGTTTATTTATGATTAAGGGCCCAATAAGAATGAATCTCCAATTAAATATCATCACATGTTGATGTTGCCTTTAAAAGGCATTCACTAAGTCAACTCTCTCCATACTTAATAACTTAATTTTACTTTTAAATTCAAGTAAAAGAGAATTTAAACTAGACACACCAACTATAGACACACCAACTATAATAAGAAATTCTCTCTATCTTCTCTTTATACTCTTTCTAAGAAATTAAACCCTATGCCATTGTGCGTCATCTTACTTGAGCATTGCAGGACTATCGTTTAGCACCCCGCCAACGCCTACCTTTAACATTATATTTTTTGTATTTCTCAAGTTCATTAAAGCAACCCAGCTCTCAACCAGTCCTTAGCATGTTCACCACTCAGTTCCAAATTCAACACCACCAAAATTCAAAATACGAGCCTAATTCTTGACACCTACAAGCCCAACAACTCGAATTTTCGCTCATTCAACAAGTCTCAACCATTCCAAATTTAACCCTAAATAATAATACATAAGTTGAAAAATAAAATTAAAAAATTCAGAACGAGTAACAAAAATTAAAATATACTAATAGTTGTGGATTGTACTTGTGTAATAATCTTCTCTATTGTAAATACTATCATAATGTTCAAGATTAGCATCTCAAGAAAAGGAACTACCATGTTGCATCTTGTGGAGCAACAAAACCGAAATTGCAGACATTATTTCTACCATATGTTGAACTTGACTTAGAGATCACTCTAAGTTTCAAAAAAGCTTAATACCTAATGCAAGTTAATATGTACAGACTTACAAAATTGTTAATGAGAAAGTGAGCTTAAATTTTATCTTTTGTTGCCCTCATGGTTTCCTCCATGGAAGATAAAATCTCCTTCCTATCAAAACTCCAAGCCCATCTGGCTGCAATGTGGATTTCAAGCATTTTCATGAACAAAAGTATAGCCATCCAGAACTCCATTATTTGACTTAAGATTATGAATGCTTATGGAACAACAAGATCCCGAAAAAGAACATGTATAATCGGGAAGAACAAACCCAATTTTCTCAAAGGAATCAACTGGATTGCCGGTTACTCCAGCCTTGCGCGCTTCTTGTGCATTTCCTTCATCCAGTCAATGCATTCCTCAGCAGTTCCTGAAGGGTTTGCAAGCTGCCATGCAAGCAGCTTTTGTTACTGCAAAGTAAAAACAATGAATTAACATTTGAAAGTTGCAACTTGTTTTGTGTTTTTCATCCCATATTTTTCTTTTTTTTTCTAAGCAGCATGAAAAAAATGCCTTACCCACTCCCTAACAAGTGGCCCTCCAGATTTAAGCTGCAAAGCATTCATGATCTCTTTCCCATTGACTAGTGGTTTTACATCCCACACTTTCTCAAGACCTGCACATCAATGAAAACCAATTAAACATCCGAGAAGATATTTGAGGATATTGCCCTACACTTCCATAAAATAAAACTCAGCAAGGATGATGTTTCAAACTAGATTAAAGAAGTTTGTTTAATGAAAGCTTGAACATAGGTTGAAGAGTTTAAGGGTTTTATTTATTTTTTTCCTTTGGTAGGCTCAAATATAATACAGTTTTAGGTGTTCTTGACACCTCTGGAAAATTGTTTAATGAAGCATAATTTTGTACAAGGCCAGTTCTTTGCATAATTGATTAAAAATATAATGAATGAGAAGCCAGTGACCAGAAACATAAATAACCAAAAAGAAAATCAAGTTTGTATGCCTGTCAAGTTTTAAAGATTGTAAAAGGTCTGCCAGTGAATATTAATTCAAAATGACCAGGAAAATGGTGGAAGTAGAACCACTGAAAAGGCAGGTGTCCAACCTTGAACCATCGCTGAACAGGATGAGAATCTTAAACCACAACAAATATAACCTAATTATATCAATTAACCTTATTAACCTGCTAGGCAAGATTCGATTATTTGGTTCAAATTTGACAGTTAATTAAATTGATTTTAATATCTTTTAGTTCAATCTGACCAAACTCAAATTTGGCTACAGACATCTACAATTGTTTTCCAGATCAAAATTTGATACAGAGTGTTTATAATTGGATGCAGATCCAGAATGACATCAAAATTTGATATAAAGTATTTGTAATTGGATTCAGATATGGACCAAGAAGAAATGTGCTTCAAAAGGACCCAGCAAGGACTACAAGTCTAAATTACTAGTGAACCAACTAAAATACAGAGAGGAGATATTGAACATACCTAGTTTAATAATGGCATTCTGAGCTGCCTCAAACAAATCTCGCTTGCCATCCAGTTGAAAGTGCTTGTTTAAGATATCATCTGTCTGATCGATATCAGTGGGATATAACAAGGTAGAGATCAACAAGGCAACTCGCCAAAAATCTTTGATTTCTCTAAGAAGAAATCCTGGATGGATAAAGAATATGGGTCACCAACCACAAATCTACATAATTGAAGGTATATCATAATAAAGGGCGAATGTCCTTGGAAAAATACAAACATGATGATTGGCAACAATCCAGGCAATGGTGTCACCTAAAAGGACTAGCCTTCATTCCATTGCTTTGCACATGAAATATCATGTGAATATAATTGATGTATCTCAAGTTTTGTCTACCAGTTCTGTACCTTGTGTAATTAGGTAGGATTACCAAAGAAGTTCAAAAGATTAGTATGATAAGCAAAAGGTTGATTACCAAAGAAGTTCAAAAGATGAGTAGTATGATAAGCAAAAGGTTAATTTTACAAGTTTCATGACTGATCCATTACTTTTTTCCTTTTCTTATTTTTTTATCTGATACTCAGAACTCCCTCAACCTTTCTCTGTTCCCTGAGATGTAGACCGGGGACTGCTGCCAGACCCTACAACCTAGGTAGTTCGGAAACTCGTAGGATATAAATATCCTCGGTAGGTGACCCTCAGGGGGTTTGAACCCCATCCTCCCTTCTGGTTGAAAACCAAGCATCATTTACCGAATCAACCCCTTGAGATTGACCAATACTCTAATTGCTTTCTGTCCAACAATGTACAAAATTCAAGTTGAAATGCGTGACAAAAGGATTAAAAGTCATCTTGAACAATGTTGAGATGCGCTTGGAATAGTTTTAAAGAATGGAGAGAGCTATCCCACTGTGTAGCTAACATGACCAGTGGGGAAAAAAATAAACAGAAAACAAAGCTTCAGGAAATGCAAGAGACCTGTGTTGATGCACTTTTAGTTTTGCAAACTAACTAAACTATAAATTTGAAAGAAATAAGCATAAAACACCAGATTTTCATGAAACCAAGGAACTCCAATGCTTCTGAATCATTCAGATTTATATCTAGTTTCTTGATATGAAGATACAAGACAACAAGGCACACAAGGCTCATGACAAAGCACACAAGGCTCACGACAGCAAGATATATAAGACACAGAACATGGAGCCATTTCAGAAGATATTTAAAAGATTCACCCACGGCAAGTTCAAGAAGTAATCAGCCTTGTGAAGTGATATGTTCCAGTTATTTCTAGTTGTTTTTATTTACTGCAAGATAAATAAAATGATGTCATATATCCTACTTGAAAACAGTTATCAACAAAGTTTAGGATATGATCATCATCTCAACTTAGGATTATTTATTATTTTAGGATTATCTTTTGATGTTATCCCCTCATTAGTAGGGATTTGTCATTGCTTGATATGTATTTAAAGGCTTGATCAAATCAATGAGAAGCAAGCAAGAATTTTATTACGAATTGTGAGATAAGTGAGCTCTCTCCTACAACTAAGCTCTCATTGTTTGTTATTACAAGTTTGACAAAATAGGGAGAGGTAGGAAAAATTCGAACAAAACCCCTTCTCGGGCTGAATTCAAAGAAAGTCCTAAAGCCACTCGTCCCATTACTCGATCTAGGGCAAAGGCATCTGACAATTTGGTATTAGAGCTAGAAGTAATGGGAGAGTAACGTACCTTACAAGAACAATTTGATGAATTCCTAGCCATTTACAAAAGCGAACAAGCAGCCGCCAACGCCCGTCACCAAACCATGGCAACATAACTAGCACAAATTACACAAACATTGAATACCCAAAAAGCAAAAACCAAATCCAACAACAAAAGTCACAATCGTGAAACTCACCTCACCATTTCAAATCACCACCAACATATACCCAGATATACGAAAATAGACTTTTCTCATTTTAATGGAAATACTGAGCCTTTGATTTAGATAAATCGTTGTGAAACTTTTTTCCTACATCAAAATACGCCAGAGGAAGAACGTGTGCCCTTAGCTGCCATACACTTAGAAGAAGATGCCCAATTATGGTATCTCAAGATCGCCGGAGACAAACCCCAATTGACATTGGTGGAGTTCAAGCAGTGTTGCACGTTACGGTTTGGGTCCCCTACAGGAAGCAATACGTTGGGAATACTGTCCAAATTAAAACAAACAACTTTAGTGGAACAATATCAACGCCAGTTTAAGAAGGTATCTGCCCAGACCCATTCACTAACTTTGGAACAGGAAATGCAAATTTTTTTAAGTGGGTTACGAGAGGATATCGCCGTTGAAGTAGAGCTTCATCACCCACCCAATTTGTCGACTTCCATGAATCTTGTCAGGCTTTGAAAGACGGGGCTTAGCTGGGAAATCTATGCTGTTAGGTCGTAAGGGAGACGTTAATTACCATCGCCGATCCACGAATACTAGTGGCTCCAATTCCCCCCTTTATTCGCCACCTCACCAGATTGGAAATGGAGGAGAGACGTGCTAAAGGCCTCTATTTTAACTGCAACGAGCGCTTCGCACCTAGGCACAAATGCCATAAATTGTTTTGGCTGGAAGGGATTGAACCAAAAATTTCATTACATGCCATCACCGGAACCCATTCTTCTCAAACCATTCAAGTCAAGGGCGAAATCCAAGGGGAGCCATTACTCATCTTGATCGATTCTGGTAGTACTCATAGTTTTGTGGATGAGTCAATAGTGGGTAATCTTCAAATACCCATCAAGACAAAGGCCAATTTGAAGGTAGTGGTAGCAAATGGAGAAAAATTAACATGCCCCGGAGTATGCCAATTACTGCCAATCAAATTGGGTAACCAAACATTTCAATTTGATCTCTTTTTACTTCCTTTATGTGGTTTTGGTGTTATGTTAGGAGTTAATTGGCTACGGACTCTTGGACACATTCAATGGAACTTTGCGACAATGAGAATGGATTTCCGGTGGCACAACATTCCGATCCAACTTTATGGTACCTAAGAATCTAAAGGGCAACACAAAACAGCCTTGTGTCACGCCCCAAATGTTCTCAAGCAATTCCTCGAACATTTGGTGCACGCCAAGACCTTTCAAGGCTACTTGGCCATTGGTTCATTTCATGGATCACATATTCTAGAAGGCCCATTAGAGTTTGTGGTATTTATGGGCCAAGCCCACTTGTAATTAGTAGTTGGTAGAGTATTCTAGAATAAGGATAATCCTTTGGAATATTACCCACTTGTAAGTAGTAAAGTGGTAGAGAATTCTAGAATAGGAATATTCCTTTGGAATATTACCTATGGTAGGTGGCTTTTATTTTGGACTGCTAGATGCTTTCAATCTTAGCCATTCATTGTACATAGCTTTTGCTATAAATAAGTGAGCTCTCATTTGGAGCAAGACACCTCTTAGCTTGTAATTCTCTTTGCTATCAATACAAGAGTATTTCATCACACACCTTGCTTCTTCTTCTTCATCTCTTTCTTGGTTTATTGGGTTTTTGGCTGCTTAGCACTAGCAAGTGTCTAAGGCCGCACGGTTCGAGAAATTAAGTCCGTGACAAGTGGTATTAGAGCGGGTTTGAGAAAGATGGTGAAGGAAAAGGATGTTGCTGGATCATCCGACCTTTCGGTTGAGAGGGGTAGAGACCCTAAAGCTAGGAGGCATGCTAGCCTTCCTCGAGACAAGTCCATTGAACCCAGCCGCGATTTCGGGGACGTGGTCATGACTCTTGGTGTTGCCATGACCAAGGCAACGGACCGCCTTGGAGAGTTGGAGGAGCAAATCGAGAAGCTGGAAGTAGGTCTCGATCGTCAAGGGGACGAGGTACGCTCTCTCATCGACAACACCATTGACACGTATGCGGAGAAGCAACAAGATTGAGTCAAGACTTTCCAAGACATGGTGTTTTCCACCATGGAAAAGTTGCAAGCCCAAGTGGAAGAGTTGCAAAAAGGGTTCGAGACCATCAAAGAGGATGTTGCGCTATGCAAGCGTGCAGTCGCAAGTGGGACTGCTGCCACCCATGTTACGGTGGCTGCGCCGAGAGTAGAAGCTCCTAAGCTGAAGGAGTTCAGTGGCAAGCGGGATGCCAAGGAGCTGGACAACTACTTTTGGCAGATGGAAAGGTACTTCGAGGCCTTGGGCGTGCAGGAGGAACAAAAGGTAAATACCGCAACCTTGTATCTTTCCGATCATGCAATTTTGTGGTGGCGTAGGAAAAGCGAGGAAATTCGCAAGGGTACCTGCACCATTAACACTTGGGAAGAATTGTAACGGGAGTTGAAGCGCCAATTTTACCCAGAAAATGTGGCGCATGATGCCCGGAAACGATTGAAGGAGTTGAGGCAAAACAAGTCCATCAGTGAGTACGTGGAGGAGTACTCGATGTTGATGCTGCAAATTCCGAACATGAGTGAGGAAGACTTGCTATTCAACTTCCTAGACGGGTTGCAAACTTGGGCCTCTAACGAGCTAAAGCGGCGTGGAGTGCAAAATATATCCGACACACTTACCATGGCGGAGACACTTATGGATTACCGCAAGCAAGAAACCGGTAAGTCCAAACACCCGAAACCCAACTTCAGCAAAGGTGGGGGAGCCAAAGAGTCCCACCCTCCTCGGAACAAGGATGGGAAAGGCAAACCGCCAATGGGGAAAGAGCAGAAACGAGATGGCAAGAGCAAGCCAAAGTCGAACTGCTTCCTTTGCGACGGAGATCATTGGGTAAGGGACTGTCCGAAGAAGAGAGCCTTCAACGCCATGTTTGAGACACAAGAGGCAGGTCAGCAGAGCCAAATGGGATGTTTGCAGTTGCTGAATGCCCTCAATGCCAAAAGGGCTCCTAGCGCGCCAACGGGGACGGCACTCATATATGTGGAAGCCCACATAAATGGAAAGAAAACTCAAGTGCTTGTTGATACCGGAGCTACGCACAACTTCATCAAGCGTGCGGAAGCGGAGCGCTTGGGTCTCAAGGTGGAGAAAGGAGTTGGCTATCTCAAAACCGTAAACGCCGAGGCCAAACCGCTGGATGGGGTCATTCGAAGAGTCGAAATGCACCTGGAAAATTGGCGCGGCAAGGTAAATTTTTCGGTTGCTCCTTTAGATGATTTTGATGTTGTTCTTGGTATGGACTTCTTGCGACAGTTTAATGTGGTGCCTCTCCCTCGACACAATTATGTGTGCATCCTGGAAGGAGGGCCATGCATGGTGCCAACGGTAGACAAACCCAAGAGTGGGCAATCCGCACCAAACGCCGGCAACACTCTCCTCTCCGCAATGCAGTTGAAGAAATGAGCCAAACGGGGAGAAGAGATATATCTTGCCACAATTTGGGAGGCGGATGATGGGGCAGTAGCGGATGAAGAAAACCTACCGAAGGAAGTCGCAAGAGTGCTCGAGGAGCACAAAGATGTAATGCCAGCAGAACTTCCGAAGAAATTACCTCCGAGGCGGGCGATCGATCATGAGATCGAGTTGGAGCCAGGAACAAAGCCTCCAGCCAAAGCGCCCTACCGAATGTCTCCACCGGAGCTAGCAGAGTTGCAGAGGCAGCTCAAGGAATTGTTGGATGCGGGATTCATCCGGCCATCCAAGGCGCGCCAGTGCTTTTTCAGCGCAAACATGACGGTTCGCTGCGGTTATGCATAGACTACCGGGCATTGAACAAAGTCACCGTCAAGAACAGGTATCCCATCCCCTTAATTGCTGACTTGTTTGATCAATCGGGGCAGGCCAAGTACTTCTCGAAACTGGACTTGAGGTCAGGATATCATCAAGTGCGGATAGCCGAAGGAGATGAGCCGAAGACCACATGTGTAACACGCTACAACGCATTCGAATTTTTGGTTATGCCATTTGGTCTCACCAATGCACCAGCTACTTTCTGCACTTTGATGAACAATGTACTCCAGCCTTTCCTCGATAAATTTGTTGTTGTGTATAAGACAGCAAGAAATATAAGACACAGAGCATGGCGCCATTTCAGAAGATATTTAAAAGATTCACCCATGGCAAGTTCAAGAAGTAATCAGCTTTGCAAAGTGATATGTTCTAGTTATTTCTAGTTGTTTTTATTTACTGCAAGATAAATAAGATGATGTCATATATCCTACTTGAAATACAGTTATCAACAAAGCTTAGGATATGATTATCATCTCAACTTAGGATTATTATTATTTTAGGATTATCTTTTGATGTTATCCCCTCATTAGTAGGGATTTGTCATTGCTTGATATGTATTTAAAGACTTGATCAAATCAATGAGAAGCAAGCAAGAATTTTATTACGAATTGTGAGATAAGTGAGCTCTCTCCTACAATTGAGCTCTCATTATTTGTTATTACAAGTTTGGCAAAATAGGGAGAGATAGGAAAAATCCGAATAAATCCCCTTCTCGGGCTGAATTCAAAGAAAGTTCTGAAGCCACTCGTCCCATTACTCGATCTAGGGCAAAGGCACCTGACATTTCTCCAATACATTTGAAACAGCAGCTGGTAGTAAGATGCTTATACTGATATTTGAGAATGACAGTGCAAGATACAAAAGAGACCCCCTCCCGAAAACAATATTCCAGAACCTCCAATAAGAGTTTCAACAATGCTGTATGCAATAGTTTTCTAGAAAAGTAGGTGAGCACTAATTGGTCAGTAGCTTTCAAGAGAATTTGATAGCCTAACTAGAAAAAAGCTTAAAAAATGTAGAGCATAGAACTGGGGAAAAAAGGTGTTGAAGGAAAAACTACATAGAAAGGGAAAGTTCCTCTGAACTAACAAATCACATGATCAGATAATTTATTTCAACCTAAAAACTAATTCTATCTTTGAACAATTTTATATAGGCTATAGTTCTTGATTAGGGATATGGGTGTGTTATCAATAGCACTAGACAGCTGAAGTGCAGTCATCAACAAAATACTTGTAAATGCAAGACAACCCATACCATGTTTTGGGACGTACAGGAGTTATAACTTAAGACCAATGATGACTAAAAGACTGATATTTTGGGACCCGAAAGACAACCAATCATATGAAGGGCTTAGATCATGATTTTCTCAATACGAATTTAACAGGACTTTTCGTCAATCAAGCAAAAGAATTTCACACAGTTCACTCTCTTGATATAGCACAGACTAAGATTATAGATCAGCTAAGTAAAAGAATCAACTCAGTAACCTTAAGAAAAATCCCAGATCTAATTCCAACACATTAAAAGTATCAAAAAGAACACCAACAGTGACTGAGAAGTAGAAAGCTGCACGTGAATGAAAACATAAACATTAGGAAAACATTTAACCAGAAAGCAGAGTTTTCAGCTACAAACATAAAATATGAAAGACCCATAAATGAAATAAATAAATCTAGCGTAAATTGTGAACAGTTGGCTTATTTCAGGGCATATCATCTTAGAAAACTTTTGTAAACAAATTTAGATGAAATTAAAAGAACATGCCATCTTGCTGACTCTCTTAGCTTGCATTTGGAAAACCAATTCTAACCACAATCGTGCAGATCTAAATTCATAAGCTCAAGCAACAGATTATGAATTCTCATATTCCAGCTTAGTCTTCCTTGCGTTTTCATACGTGGACACCACAGTACAATACACTGAATTATTATGCCTTAATATTTCAACTTCAGAAAAGATTAGTGAGATTTAAGAAGAAAGGAAACACAAGCATTCATGTACATGAAGTTTAAGCAGAACTGCAGCAGGTTTTTCCTTCAACAATTGTTGCAGAGAGAATCAGTAACATTAGATGCAGAGCAAAACGTCATACCTGTCAACGCGCAAAGTTTTGAAGGAACAGGGGCCTCAATCAAATCTTTATCCCATACAACCTCATCAAGTTTAACCTCCTCATTCGACACAAGAGAAGGAATCAAGGATAAGAATTTCTCCAATACCCTGTGAATGTTCATCACCTATAAAATGGAGGAAAAATGAAATGTATAACACAGCTGCAGATCCAATAAATCTCAAAGCAAGTTGAATACAAGTAGACTAAGGACAATGTATATGACAAACTTGAAAAACTTGATAATAACAAGAAGTAGATTTAGACTGACTGTTTCAGCATCGCTGGCTTTTCGCTTAAGGGAGTCTCTGAAAATGTAGTTGACAACAGGTATCTGCAGCAGATGACAGATTAAGTTTGAAAGCAGCAGATAAAAAGTTGGCATGTAATTATCATGTACAACTTTATTTCTTTATTTAAATAGGAATTAGTGCATTAAAATTAAGGTATTAATTAGTGCATTATAATTAGAATATTAGTTGTCAGATTAATTGTATAGTTGACTTTCCTTTTCAATATGCTTGTATCTTGTATAATACCCTTGAGACATATGAAAGAATTCATTCAGCAATTATCAATTTGGTATTAGAGCCAAAGGTAAAAAATTTCGCTGCTTCCTTTATTCTCTTTTCTTTTTCTGCTAAAACATTTTACCAACCAACCATATAATGTCTTAAAAAAAAATGTTTCTGACAACAAGAAACCCTCCATGATAACCATTCATGAAACTTCTTCGCCAATTTAAATTAAATTGAATGGCACAAATAATCGTGTTTGGTCTAAGATTTTGGAAATGCATATTGGTGGTAGAAAGAAGAAGGGCTACATTACAAGGAGAAAGACTCCCCCTGCAAAGGACGATCCAGGATATGATGAATGGGAGGCTGGAGATGCTTTAGTCAAATCTTGACTCATCAATTCCATGACTGACAATCTCGTGTCACACTTTGTGCAGTGTGGATCGGCTAAGGAGGTTTGAGATGCAGTCAAAAGGAGTTACCTTGATGTCTCTGATTCTTCTCAAGTCTACGAACTGATGAAGAAATCCTTTCAATTACGTCAAGGTGGTCGGCCTCTTGCAGACTTATATAATGAGTTAAACTCAATATTTATGGAACTTGATTATCAAAGGCCCAACAATATGACGTGTAACTAATATTGAGAAACAAAGGAAGCGTATTGCTAAGGAACAGATCTATATGTTTCTTGCAAATCTTGATCACAATTAGATCAAGTTAGTAGTCTTGTCTTGGCTACCTCTTCTTTATCAAGTCTAGAAGAAGCTTATTCACAAGTCCATTGTGAAGTACAACGACAGCTGACCAAGAAAACAGAAGATCACCCCAAGTATCAGCTCTTGCTGTCTAAAAACACGGCTCTCAGCCAGCTCCTTCTGCTCTTTCTACCGTCTCTTCTTCTCGCATTTGCTCTCATTGCAATAGCACCAGACATACAATCGATGTTTGTTAGAAGAAGCATAGCTATCCAGAATGGTTCAAGCTTAAACAAGATGAGAGAAAAAATAAGAAATTTGCTCAGGTTGTTCTCATCGATACTTCTCCATCTTCTGCTTCTCATGTATCTTAAGTGTCTTCTCAAGAAGGTAATTCTAGTTTGGCCTTTATTTTCGTTGCTTCTAACACTTGGGTTATTGATTTAGGGGCCACTGATTATATGACTAGTAATTCTTCTTTACTTGATTCTCTAAAGCCTTCTCGTGTTAAGTCTGTTCAGGTTGCTAATAGAACCTTTATGCCAATTTCAGGGGCTAGGAACTAGGGGTGGGCAAATCCGGTTCGGTTCGGTTTTTAGTGTGAACCGAAAACCGAACCGAGCCGGTCGGTTTTTGAAAAATAAAACCGAAAACCGAACCGAAAAATTAAAAACCGAACCGAACCGGTTCGGTTCGGTTCGGGTTTTGGTTTTTCGATTTGGTTTGGGTCGGTTCGGTTCGGTTTTATAATTTTTTTAATTTTTTTTAATTTTTTTTTAATTTTTTTTAATTTTTTTTTAATTTTTTAATTTTTTTTTAAATTCGGTTTTTTCGGTTCGGTTTTTAAAATAAAAAACCGAAAACCGAACCGACCAAGAGAAAAACCGAACCGAACTGACCAATTCGGTTCGGTTTTTCGGGTCCGGTTCGGTTTTTCGGTTTTTTTGCCCACCCCTACTAGGAACATCTCACTCTCTTCTACATTCTCCACGACTTTTGTCTTACTTGCACCTAATCTCTCTAACAATCTTCTTTCCATTAGCAAGATTACGAAACATCTTAATTGTTCTGTAACATTTCATTCTACCTATTGTGTGTTTCAAGACAATCTAACGAAGATGACGATTGGCATTGGTAAGGATAGGGGAGGTCTTTACTACTTGGAGGGGGCAAGTAAATCTAAACCTAGTCATAGTTTTCAAGTAGCAAGAGAGACATCTGATAGGGAGAAGATTCTCTTATGGCATTATCGTTTAGGCCACCCATATTTTTCTTAAAGCGTTTATTTCCTCAATTGTTTCGCAATGTTTCTGTTTCTAGTTTAAAATGTGAACAAGGCATTTATGCTAAAAACCATCGTGTGTCTTTTAAATCAGTTTCAATGAAAGTCCAAATCCTTTTACATGTGTCTATACTGATGTTTAGGATCCTTTCTCTATCCCTTCTGCTTTGGGCCATGAATATTTTGTTTCTTTTATTAATGATTGTACTAGAATGACCTGGGTATATTTGCTAAAGTCTAAAAGTGATGTTATACATGTTATTCCTTAATTTTCACAAATAATTGCTACACAATTTCATACTTAAGTTAAGGTCTTTTATTATGACAACGGTTGTTAGTTTGTGAATCATTCTCTTGTTGACTTCTTCAAAGCAAATGGCATCCTCCACCAAACAATATATGCCTACACACCATGACAAAACGGCATAGCAAAGCGTAAGAACAGCCATATCTTAGAGGTGGCCCGAGCCTTATGCTTTACTATGTGTTCCCAAATGTTTCTGGCTAAGGCTGTCATGACTATCGTCTTTCTTATCAACCGAATGCCTACTCATATCATTGACTATCAAACTCCTTTGAAGATGTCCCAGTTTCAGTCTATTCCTTCTGCGCTAAATCTTTGTCCTAAGGTTTTTGGTTGTGTGTGTTATGTTCATGTGCACTCTCATCTTAAGGATAAACTTGATCCCTGTGGTCTTAAGTGTCTTTCTAAGTTTCTCTAGTTCACAAAAGAGCTATAAATGTTTTCATACTCCTACAAGTAAATATTGTGTCTATGGATGTTCAATTCTGTGAACAAGAGTCTTATTATTCTGGAAATGTATCTCTAGTTCATCTCTAGGAAGAGATTAGTAGTAAGCAATTATGGATTTCGAGTACGGGAGAAAATTCATATAATTCAGGTAAAGGGGAGTCTAGCTGATCCCAACCCTGAGGAAAGAAAGGGTGAAAGACCAACTCAGTTGTTCCAAAATGTTAATACTAGGAAAAACAATGCTATTGTTGTGTCCTCTTCAGACCATGATACTCCTCTGAATAATACTACCATTCTTTTGGATGACTCTTCCAATATTGATCCTGAGGTACGTATTTCTTCACCCATAACTTTAGAACTTTAGCTTTTGAAATTGATTCTAACCTTATAACTTCAAAACTGTTGCCTTGAACATGTTGTTGATCGGGTAGGAGATATCCACTTCGTGATCGTAAAGAAACTTATAGGTAAGGTTTCTCCAAATCATCTTCTAATGTTGTTTATCTCATTTCTTATTTTGTCTCTCATCATCGTCGGTCTAAAACTCACCTAGCCTTTGCCTATTAGTTGTCCTTTGTGTCTATTCCTAGTTATTTTCAGAAAGCCCTTGGGGATCCTAAATGGAAATCTGCTATGATAGAGGCAATGAAGGCCTTTCAGAAGAACTCCACTTGGGAGATGATTGAGTTACCTCAAAGAAAGAAGACAATGGGGTGTAAGTAAGTGTTTTCAGTGAAGTATAACTGTAATACACTAAAATTTATAAGCATTCTCTAGATTATATTTTTGTAACTTGTACATATGCTTTAGATATAATTAAGTCTAATGTTGAATATGACCTAACACAAACACTTAGCAAACAAGTACCTAATTTGATCTTATCTTGATGACACGTATGCTTAGATAATGTTATACTTAGTGATGAATATGACATAACACAAACATTTAGCAAACAAGTACCTAATTTAATTCTATCTTGATGACTCATTCATCAATAACATATACATATGCTTAGATATTGTTATGCTTAGTGATGCATATGACCCAACACAAACACTTTAGCAAACAAGTACCTAATTTGATGACTCATTTACAAACTTAACATGTCCACCATAAGTGAATAGATTTATCATCTTATATCACTCAAATAGATACTATATATAGATAGTGTTTATATGAGAAAGAGCGTAAAAATTGATTGAAAAGAATCAAAACTAAAGTATGTATGTGAGTTTAGAGTGTTTAGCTATAGAACAACTAAGTGTTGATTTGAAAAAGAAGGAGAAGAAGATAGTTAAGTGGAATCTTGCTCACGGGTATGTTTCTCATTTCCATACTATAATTTCTTTAGTTATACTTTTCATAATTATATAGAGTTTATACTTAGTTAACATGTTTTTATGATGAATTGGCAATGAAAATAGTTTGAAGAGGTTATATAGAATAGAAATGAAAACGAGATTATGTAAAGTAGAAATTAAGTGTAAGTTTATGAGTAGTTTATTGCCATAAGTAAATTGACATTTTGAATAATTATTTTATAAATTTTTTTTTTCAAACAAATTATACTTCATAATTATTATTAAAACCTTGGTTTTATCAAGAACTCTTTATATTTTTACTTTTGAATATATATGTATATTAAGTAGTAAGTGGGATCCTAGAAAAACAAAGAATTCAACAACATATATTTCTCTAAATAAATTATATTCATAAAAATATATTTTTGTATCAAAGTTTTTACTATTCAAAATTTAACACAATAAGAATTCTAAAGAATTTGTTTCAATAAAAATTTCCAAGAATTCAATTTTTCATGAATTTCTAAAGTAGTGACTGCAAACCTGGAAAACAGAAATTTCAACAGTAAACCTAAATTGAGAAAATAGTTTCACCTACCACATGATCTTCAAAAATTCTAAAATTTTATATACCAACTTTTATATATGTCTAATTATTCCAGTTTTAATTTCACAATTTTTAGACAACTAGAAAATATTTTATGAACTAACTTACGAACTATGTTCACATACAGAAACTGTTTGACAAATTCTGTTAAGCAAAAATATTAATTTATTTTTAATAGTTTTGCTAAACCAAATATTTCGAATAAATTATATTGAACCCTTATGTATCTACTATAGATGGGTACAGAGTTTATATAAATTTGATAAACAGAATATGAGATATGAATTTCAGAGTATTTACTGTTTAATTTTGAAATAGTTAGAAGGAGAGTCATAGATTGAGATATATCTAGTTGGAGAATGAATATGAAAGGTAATTAATTGTTATCTTGACGAATATGATACTTATAGTATTCGGATAAGTAGAGATATTTTTTAAGGCATTTGGCTTTTGTTGAGATAAATAACTTTTTTCATAATGTATCCATTTTGTTTTCAAATAAGAAATGTTATTATGATATTCGAAATATAGAAAATGCTTAAAGATATTTGTAATTTGTTGTTACTTCTAAAACTTGTTTATGATTTTCCAAATAAATTATTTTCCATTGATTTTGGTCAAAAAATGAATATATCTTTAAAGTTTATTATTATTTTGAAGTTTTCAAATAAACGATTTGTTTATAGCTTTTAAACATCTCTTTAAACAAGATTGCAAAACTATAGATCTCTATATGATAACTCAAAATTATGGGTTCGATCTTGGGTTAATTGGATACTATTTACAAAAATGTTGCAAGCTATGTTGTTATGAAAGAATAGAAATTATGATATTTGAAATAAATTGATTATTGAAACTAAAATTTAAAGAAAATGTTTTGGCTCTTTGTGTATAGTCATATAATATTGAACGATTGATATGATATATAATTCGGACCAACTAGTATCTTTTCTGAATGTGTACACTACATATGAATATTGGCTGGGTCACTGGGGTACAGGTGACATTATAAGATTTTGATATTGACTAGATCACCGGGGATACAGGTGATATTATATGACATAAGCAACCTCTGTGTACTTTTGTTGGATATGAAAGTTTATAAGAATTGTTATCAAATTGATTTTCATATTGAATTACGATATTGAAGAATTTTGCTTTTATAAATTTGAAATTAAAATATTTTATTGATATTATTGTTGATATTTTACAAGTGTTTGCAACTTTTCGAACAGGAACCCTTATGCATTATGAATGGGTTTACTTATCGAATCAACAACTCACCCTTCGCCATTAACGTTTTTGCAGATTAAGTTTTAACCTAGTGAGTTAGCTTGGAGTTGGAGTTGAGCATTCGAGAAGCTATCTATTGCTTAATAAAAGAAAATTATGTCTCTAGTAGTTTTAGTTTTAATTTCCTTAAGTTCTAAGAATGGTTCAAAAGCTGGGGCATTATTTTAAAAATTCATCTTTATCTTTATGTGGAGAGATTGAAAACTTTTGGTTTGATGAATAAAGATTTGATGAATTTTCATAGAAAGTGTGAAGTATAGTACTTTGGTTTTATAATAGAATTAGTAGCATCCTCCTTTTGACTTGTGTTTTATACAAGTGAAATTTGGGTTGATACAATAAACCAGAAAGGACGGTTGATAGGTGCAAGGCTAGACTTGTTGCAAAGGGTTACACCCAGACTTACAAGATTGACTATCAAGACACATTTGCTCCTGTGGCCAAGATGAACACTGTTAGAGTCATTCTATCTCTTGCAGTTAATCTTGACTGGCCATTAAAACAATTTGATGTGAAGAATGCATTCCTCCACGATGATTTGATAGAAGAAGTATATATAGATCCTCCTTCCGAGTTTACACCAAAAGGAGGTAAGGTATGCAAGCTGAAGAAGGCTCTGTATGGATTGAAACAATCACCAAAGGCATGGTTTGGTCGATTGAGCTAATCAATAAAAGAATATGGTTTTAAGCAAGCTTTAGGGGATCAACACTTTGTTCTATAAGAGAGTTGGTGATAATATAACTTTGCTTATTGTTTATGTTGATGACATGATTGTTATAGGTAGTAACTCCAATGAGACAGAAAAGCTTCGGAGTTATCTAGCTGAGTTTCAAACGAGGGACTTGGGGATTCTAAAATACTTCTTGGGTATCAAAGTATTTCAATCAAAGCAAGGACTTTTCTTCTCTCAATGAGAATATACATTAGATCTTTTGGCTGAAGCTGGTAGCTTTGCCAGTGAACCTGTAAATACTCCTATTGAGGTGAATCATGGCCTTAGTATCTATCTTGATCAAGTTTCAACAAACAAAGAAAGATATCAGAAACTAGTAGGGAAGTTGATCTATTTGACTCACACCAAACCTGATCTATTATATGCAGTTAGTGCTGTGAGTTAATTTATGCACAATCCGAATGACCAATACATGAATACAGTGAATTGTATTCTAGCTTATCTAAAGTCCGCTCTAGGCAAAGGTATTATGTTCTCTAGACATGGACATTTATATATTGTGGGTTACACAAATTCTAACTTTGCTGGATCTAGAATGGATAGTATGTCTACGTAGAGTATGTATCATTTGTTGGAAGTAATTTGATGACTTGGAGGAGTAAGAAACAAAATGTGGTATCGTTGTCTAGTGCAAAAGCTGAATACCATGCTCTTCATCATGCGACCACAGAGATTACTTGGCTAAGAATCCTTTTAAGTGAACTCGGGTTTGATCCAAAAAAACTTATGGTGCTTTTTTGTGATAACACGGTAGCTATTGAGACAGCAAATAATCCAGTACAACACGATTTAACTAAGAATGTTGAACTTGATAAGAACTACATCAAAGATAACCTAGACATTGGTAAGATAAAGATTCCTTACATCAAGAGTGCAAATCAACTAATTGATATGATGACTGATGCCGTACGTAGTGGTCCATTCTATATAACACTATCCAAGTTTAGCATGTGCAATATCTATGCACCCAACTTAGGGGGAGAATTGGCATGTAATTATCATGTACAACTTTATTTCTTTATTTAACTAGGAATTAGTGTATTAAAATTAAGGTATTAATTAGTGATTATAATTAAGATATTAGTTGTTAGATTAATTGTATAGTTGACTTTCCTTTTCAATAGGCTTATACCTTGTATAAATACCCTTGAGATATATGAAAGAATTGATTCAGCCTAATTATCAATTTAAAAGAACCCTATTAACTCACAATGAGATGTAAAAGCACAGAAATCAAGCCTAATTATCATTTATCATTTTATGCCAATCACTCCATTACAAAGCATAACTAACATCTGTGGAAGACAATTTAAGTGCCAAATCTAATTGTGATACACTGTCATTTGAACAATATTTATTCAAAGTTGCTGGTGAATCCTTAGATAAATAGAGGACATGTTTAGTGCACAGAACAAGCTAAATCCACATTTTTCATTTATCATAATCAATTCCTAGCAACCACATAAGCCAAAATTGTTCTGCACAAACAAGAGACTATAAGAGATAAACAGTGTCTTACACAGTATTTTGATTCTGAACTTTGACAACTTTTACACCAATTGATTGAAATAAATGACAACGCCACCTGCTAACAATTTAGCATGTTCTTGACCACAAACTTTTATAATAATATATTTACCTCAAAGTGCACTACTAGAGTTATGACCCAATAAATCTAGATACTTCATCAAGGTAAGGGATATTTGGTGCAGAATATGATATCAGATTTATTTTGGGGTTATTTTCTTTTAGTACTTATTCAAAAACTTATCTGAATAATATGTGGGTTACTTACTAGTCTTGGTTAGGGTTTTATTTGTTAGGACTCATCCATTCTGAGTACATGTTTAGCTTTGTTTGAGAAAACAGCTAGATGAATACTATTGAAATATTTAATCCAACTCTCTTACAAAGCCCTAGTTCTCCCTTCAAAAAAATAATTCTCTACCCTTTCTCCTTGTCCTTCTCTCCTTAAGCCTAAATTCTATTTCTCCCCTTCTTCCTCTTGCTTTTCTTATTTCCTATCTGTTCACTGTCTTGTGAACTGAGGAATAAATTAACAAAATTTAAATGTTGTTAAAATTTCCTACCTACCAAACACAACAAAGGTTATATTCAACCACATTTTTTTAAAGAGGGGGCAAGCTAAGTCTTTAAGTAAAACAAAACCCAAAATGTATGATTTACACATTCCACATAAGTTTGGACATTAAGTATCATTTGCAGTGTAATAAAATGATGCACCACTTTCTGGCTGAGAAAAGAATAAAGAGGAATATAATTCTAGCTACATGCAACAATTATAAATAAACCCAAAGCATGCATGGTCAACCTTCCCATTTGCACACAAGTTTATAGGGAAAAAGCCATGCACACTACAAGATTAAAGTTGTACCTTTTTCCCTTTGTTAGCTTTATATGTGGTCTTTCTGAATGGAAGAAACAATGCAGAATACAAGGAAAGCCTTCTTTGTTCATCCTGAATTAAAATGCAACAAAAATGCATTAATGCAAAACCTAATACATGAGAAGCATGATCCTGATTGGCAGATAACTGGTAATAAAATGAAGTTAGTAAAACAAAGAGAAAGTAACACTCACATTAAAGGTAGAACATCCAATTAATTAAGGTTCCAAGCAACATCCAAGTAGGCAAGGCAAAGCCTATAAAAGGTCAAAGGAGATTACAAGAACTGATAAAGAAGAGAGCTGATCTACATACTGCTAAATTCTCATGGCCCAACAGAACTGATATGTAGGAGTACTAATTTCAAATTTGTTAGCATGTTCTTTTGTGGACTGGATTAGATTAATTCCAAGAATACTGAAAGGGAAAGGCCACATCTTTTTTCCCTCTCATAAATATATAACACAGCTAATTGAACCTAGAATGGCACTAGAATGCTAAGGTCTCTTACTGATTATGGCCAAGGCATAAGCCTGGGCAGAGCAAACAGTGTGTTTCTATCATATATATAAAAACACTCTAGCCGATAGAAACATTAAAATTTTCATTCAAAAAATAATTACTGGAGGTTGATAAATATAGTCTCTTTCAAGAAAGTAGATATAAAAGATACTTCAGCCATCTACTGGCTGGAGACTGTACCGTGGCAAATAGAGTAAGACACTGCAAAATGGAGAAGAAAAAAGGATTAAGTCTACTCTTGTAGGTTCTCTTCAGACATCACAGTCTACATTATGAACTCTTCATCTCTTTAATAACCCCCATATTAATCATCTAATATGCCAGCTTCCACATCTGACAACCAAGTACCAAGCAACAAGCACAACCAAAGGCATGCCAATCTATGCCCCAAAAATGGAAGATAAATTGATTATATAGCTGTGAACGAGATTCACGAAAGCAAAAAACTTGTAAAGAATGAACAAAGAACTCTGCCATGTGATAGTAATTTTGAATCCCATAGTTTAGTTTCTGAAATCAAAAAAAGGTACTCGAGATGCCAGCTGTGAAAAAATAAGAACCGAGTACCAGAAGATGATTTGAACCTAGTTACAGCCATGTGTGTTCAACAATAATGAAAAATATCAAAAGATCAGGGAAAAAGATTACAGGAATATCTAATTGACTGCTGTTAGTACACCTCCACAACTAAAAATCACCAACTCTGACCTCAAATTCAGCATTAAGTTTGCTTCTCAGCTCCAGTTTTGAAAGTTTTGCCTTTACAATTAATGCAAAATAAATAATTCTAATAAAAAACACCAAATGGAGCAGGTCTTATGATATAAGACAATATTGAACTAATCATACCTATCACATCCTTCTGATACTGCACGCTCAAGTTCAGGAAGAAGATTAAAGACAATCCAAAATAGTGTCAAATCACAAATGTGGGTTGTTGCTTTAACTGGTTGATTGCCAGAAATCATGAGATCAGTCTGCAGAAAGAATAAGCAACAAGGAACTGATTAAATAATTAATGCCACACTGCATGGAAACCAATTAAATGACACATCCAAGCAATCAATCTGAAGATTGACAACAAACATACTTCAGTTCCTATGCGCTCCCTACTAATTTTGGTTGCAAGAGCTGCTATCACCTCTTCAGAGGCTGCAGCTTTCTTTAGTTCTTCATCTAGTACAAACTCAAACCTTGCACCTAAAATTAAAGTAGATGAGCCAAAGATGGTGTAGAAACTAGAAAGAAAATTCCGGTACATAACAAGTAAACAAGCATGAAAAAGGGAGAAATTATGTAGCCAAACTTAGACAACAAGATGTTGATTAGGTATACCAATAACCTTATACCGGTTTCCGTGACGAGCAAAGTATAAAGGCTAAACTATGACAGGCACACAATTGTTACTTGTTACCATGCCACTACCCTTCAGAAAAGCAATTATTGAAATAGACTTTGTTAAGACACCATATTAGCAATAGTCATCGAGATAACTTCGGATAACTAGACTTTAGAATAGTTTCAGGTAGTTTGTTTCCCATATTTTGGTGATTTTAGCATGTATTCATGTGTATGCATCTCCGTAGATAAACCTACATAAAAGCTAGAATGGTGAAAGAGTAAAAGGAAATGAAAGTATTTCAAAGAAACATATTACTTGTTTCTATATTTTATTCCATAGAGAATGGTCTCTATATATAGAGATTTTACAAGACAATCCCTTAAAAATAGGGATTACAAAAGAAAAAACATATCAGCCCCTAGACTTTCTGCCGCCATTAAGTCAAATACAGCTGCTTAGACTAATTCTTCCAGATTTTCTGCTATCATAAAGTCAGATATACAACTGTAACATTTCTAGAATGATTCCATAATTTTTGCTATCTCCAACACTCCCCCTCAAGCTGGTGAATAAATATTTATCATTCCCAGCTTGCTTGCTAGTTCTTCGAACAATCCTCTTGGTAGTCCTTTAGTTAGAATGTCTGCAAGCTGCAATTTACTTGGAATATAAATCATGCAAATAATTCCTTTCTCAATTTTCTCTTTTAGAAAATGTCCATGTCAATCTCCACATGTTTTGTTCTATCATGATGAACAGGATTGTGGGCACTACTAATGGCTGCTTTATTGTCACATTACAATCTCATAGGTCTTTCCTTAGTTACTTGAAGTTTTTCTAACATCTTTAGCCACAATAGTTCACAAGTTCCTTGAGCTAGTGCTCTCAACTCAGCTTCAACACTACTTCTAGATACCATTGGTTGTTTCTTGCTTTTCCAAGTAACTAAATTTCCCTACACAAAGAAACAATAACCTGATGTAGATTTTTTATCTGTAATTGAACCTGCCCTGTCGGCATCCGTATATCCTACCACCTTTCTATTTGTGCTTTTCTTTAAGAATAAACCTTTTCCTAGAGTAGTCTTCAAATATCTAAGAATTCAGTAAATAGCATGTAAGTGTTGTTTGTTAAGATCATGCATAAATTGACTTACAACACTTCCCCACAAGTCTCTAATATCTCCCCCTGTCTACAAATTCTCCAATCTCTCCAATTTTATGGTTTTGACCAATTGGAGATGTTGCCTGTTTACACCCTAACATTCTTGTTTCGTTCAAGAGATCCAATGTATATTTCCCTTTTTACTTCTAACTACATCTATGCTAAGAAAGTACCTTGGTTGTCCTAGGTCTTTAAGCTCAAATTCTTTTGATAGAAAAGTTTTCAGTGTTGCCAACTCCTTATTGTCATCACCTGTAAGAATTATACCATCCACATAGACAATTAGAATTGCCACCTTTCCTTCCACAAAGTGTTTATAAAATAGTGTGTGATCTGACTATCCTTAAATAAGGCCAAATCGTTTGACAAACTTTGCAAATCTATCAAACCATGCTCTAGGTGATTGTTTTAATCCATAAAGGGACTTTTTCAATCTGCAGACAGTTTTAGCATTCCCTATAGTCTCAACCCAGGTGGCTCTTGCATGTAAACCTCCTCATCAAGATCTCCATTGAGAAAGGCATTCTTGATATCCATCTAATATAGTGGCCAATCCAAATTGGCAGCCAATGATAACAGGACCCTTACTGAATTTATCTTCGCAACTTGAGCAAATGTTTCAGTATAGTTTATTTCTGGTGTTTGTGAACCCTTTTGCTACCACCCTGCTTTGTATCTCTCCACTATTCCATCAGAATTAAACTTAACAGTGAAAACCCATTTGTAGCCTACTATATGCATTTCCTCAAGAACTTTCACCAGATCCTATGTTTCATTCCTTTTTAAAGCCTTCATTTCTTTTTCGACTGCAGCTCTCCATTCTGGACATTGTAGTGCTTCTTGAATATTCCTTGGGACCTCTGTTTTCTCAATACTTGTTGTGATAGCCTTGAATGATAATGACAACTTGCTACTCGACACATGGTTGGAAATAAGGTGTAGAGTACATATCCTCTTTCCTTTCCGTAGGGCAATGAAAAGGTCAAGATCATCAACTTGCTACCTCTCCTCTGTATTAATGAAGTCAGTTACTGTATTGTGGGGATCATACTTCGGATTAAATGTTTGACAATGTTAGGGATGTATGATTTCTTGTGCTTCTGTCACTGGTTTTGCTCTCCTCGAATAAACACGAAGCATAGCATCTTGACCCTGTTTTGTGATTTGAATTCTATTTCAAGATCATTATCTGAAGGATTAGGCAAGGTCTCGGGTGGTGGTGGTGTCGATAATGAGATCGTGTTTGGAATTGAAACTAGGCCAGGATCAAGTAAAATACTAATATCCCAAAGATTACTACATTTCTTTCCTAAATTCTTCTCCTGAAGGTAGTATGGTTGATTTTCAAAGAATGAGATATCAAGAGAAACAAACATTTTTTTATCACTTGGAGAATAACACTTGTAACCCTTTTGGTTTGGAGAATAACCTAAGAAAATGCATTTTTTTGACTTGGGATCTAATTTACCTAGGTTGGGACTCATATCATGAAACAAACGCAGTGCAACCAAAGGTTTTGAGAGGCATTGTATGAAAGAGATGGATGTTGGTAGTGCATGCCTTTTTAGGATATTGAGTGGAGTTTGAAAATTTAGTACTTTCAAGGATAATCTATTGATTAAGTATGGAGCAATGAGTATGGCTTCTCCCAAAAAACATATGGGTACATTACTTTGAAACAAAAGAGCACGGGCAACTTTCAAAAGATGGCAGTTTTTTCGTTCAGAGACTTCATTTTGTTGTGGAGTTCTAACACACGAACTTTGATGAAAAATCCCATTTTCTACTAGATAAAATCCTAAAATTGAGTTAAAGTATTCTTTTCCATTATCGGTATGAAAAACTTGAATTTTTTGTTTAAATTGAGTCTCAATCATTTTATGAAAAAATTTTAAAATGGATGAAGCTTCTAATTTTTCTTTTATCAAGTAAACCCAACATGCCCGTGAATGATCATCAATGAATGTTATGAACCACCTAGATCCATTTAAAGCTGTCGTTCTAGAGGGTCCCCACACATCACTATATATCAATGAAAATGGCTTAGAAGGTACGCAAAATTTAATAGGAAATGGGACACGAGTATGTTTAGCAAATTGACAAGTTTCACATTGAAAGGAACTCACATCTTTATTCAAAAACAAAGAGGGAAACAACCTTTTTAAATTCAAAAAACTAGGATGTCCTAACCAAAAATGCCATAACATAATGGTTCTTGAAACAGAATCAAAGTCACTACTAGAAGCTAATGCTTGTTTATTCGATGTTTGATGTGAGTGATGTGGGTAGTACAAGCCTTCATACCCCTTAGCACTGCCAATCATCTTCCCCGAAGTCAAATCCTAAAACTCACAATAGGAAGACAAGAACTTAGCCACACAGTTTGAATCTCTTGTCAACTTACTTACAGAGATCAAATTAGTTCTTAAATTTGGCACATGTAATACTAATTCAAGAACAAAGTCAGCAAGTTTAATAAAGCCCTTTCCAGCCACAGGTGATAAGGAACCATTGGCAATTTTTACTTTTAAGTTTCCAGCACATGAAGTGTAATTAAAAAACAATGAGTGACATCCAGTCATATGATCTGATGCCCCTGAATCAACAATCCAAGGGCCATTCTCTTGAAAACTACTAAGAGCAGAAAGGTAGTTACCTTTTTGGGCTATCTGACTGGTGTATAAAGAATTGGATTTAGAGAGAAAGGCTTGAATTTTCTCAAGTTGTTCTCTGGTAAATGAGCAAACACTAGGTTTACTGGCTGGTTTATTTTCAGTTTTTTTATCCTAGAATGTTGCTTGATATGCTTTGTTTTCCCTTTGAAGCCGTGTCTTCCAATCGGCTACTTTCCCATGGATCTTTCAGTGTGTTTCTTTTTTGTGCCATGGATGTTGGCAATGGTCACACCATGTACTGTTGTTGGCTCCTTTTGATGCTCCATTCTCTTGTTTTCAAGTGACAAGTGCTAATTGCAGGTTGATGTCCCCTATTCCAATTTTGGTGTTGCCCAACATGACTCTTTTTCGACTCTCCTCCCTTCTGACTTCAGCAAATGTTTCCTTGAGTGTTGGCAGAGGTTTCTTACCAAGTATTCGACCCCTCACTGTCTCAATACTTATTTAATCCATAAAGGAAATCAAAGACTCTGGCATTCTCTGTCTTGACCTGGTTTTTTTTTGCTGCAAGTAGGACATACATCGATAGGATCTTCAAACAAATCAAGTTCCTGCCATAAGCTTGTTAGGACATTGTAATAACCTATGACAGATAGATCACCTTGTTTTTTATCTCTTAAAGTTGACTTGAGCTCAAAAAATTGTGCAGAATTTCCAAGGTCTGAGTACTTATCCCTGACAGTTTCCAAAATTTCCTTGGCTGTTTTATATGAGAAATAGTTTCTAGCAATTCTTTTTTCCATAGAATTAACTAACCAGGCCATAACAATGGAGTTTTCAGATTCCCAAGTGGGATACTTAGCATCATTTTCTGTAGGTACAGCCACTGTCCTAGTGAGATATCCGAGTTCCCTTTTCCTCTAATCACCATTACAACTGATTGAGACCAGTTCATGTAGTTGGTTCCATCAAGTTTATGCTGAGTTATCTGCAGAGAGTGAGTCTCAGCAGTAGGTAGATGAGATGGTATTAAAGTGTTTGGGGTGTTTGAGGTATTTACTGACTTAACAGAGCCAGTATTGGCCTAATTGGCCATTTGAATGATAAAAGGTTCAGATTGATACCATGAAGGTATTTCAAAGAAAGATATTACTTGTTTCTATATTTTATTCCATAGAGAATGGTCTCTATATATTAGAGATTTTACAGGACAAAATCCCTTAAAAATAAAGATTACAAAAGAAAAAACATATCAGCCCTAGACTTTCTACTGCCATTAAATCAAATACAGCTGCTTAAACTAATTCTTCCAGATTTTCTGCTATCATAAAGTCAAATATACAGCTGTAACATTTCTAGAATGATTCCAGAATTTTTTCTATCACCAACAGGAAACATAGTCAAGAAGAATGCAGGAGACACTTGCAGAATCCACAAAATATAATTAGAGCAATTCAAGAATATATGACCCAGAAAACAAGATATTCCAACATGCCCCCTACTATAGGATGTCAGACAGTCATGAGCTATGAAAACACATTGATAATGACAGATTAGTATATTAGACAGATAAGAAGCAACAAGAAATAAAGTTAAGATTGAATAAACTCCTGAGAAACTTAGGGTGGGAAATGGGTATACGAGGTGAAAATTTTTCATCAATGGTGTAGCTATGGCTCATGATGGGAAATGGCTCCCTACAAGAGAAAACTGATTTAACTAATATCAATGCACTATAATGGTGGGAAGAAGGAAGAAAAAAAGAGCCCAACAAAGGCCACTTTAGCATGGCATATGACAAATTGATAAAATTTCCCCTAGACAGAGATGAAATGTGTCAGGGAAAAAATATTGAGAAAAAAAGGAACTGATAATTGTTCTGTTAGTAAGCTTGTTAAAGTTTTGCTTTACAAATAATGATTGACCTTCAACTTAGGATGAAAAAGATTAGGACCAACAGAAAATTTCTTTCCACTATATATTAGAAGAAGGAAAATCAGAAAATAAAGGAAAACAAAAAATACAAATACCAAAACGAATAGCTCTAAGAACGCGCAGAGGATCATCCAAAAATGTAGCTTTTGGAAGCAATGGAGTCACAATTTTGCCATATTTTAAATCCATTATTCCTGAAAGTAGGGAAAACAAAAAAGAAAAAAAAACTAACAGAAGTGAACTTTTAACTCTTTGGGCAAGCAATTCTTGAAAAGTAAAAGGAAAATAAAATTCATACCAACCTCTTCCAGTAAGATCTTCAACTGAGCTGGTATTGATATTGTAGAACAAGCTGTGAAAACAAAGGAAATACCCATTATTAGAATAATGTTGCTCAACAAAACAATTATCTTTACAGAATGTACACAGAGAAGTCCAACAAGCTGTATACAAATAACTCCAAGATTCTAATAGACAGATTCTTAAGCAATTAACAAGTTGTACCATGTAAAAGGAAAGACAAAACATAATTATTCAAGATGATGATCATTTTTCAAAATTAACATAACATAACAGCCATTGTTTTAAGATTTAACTTTCATGTCACCTATACAAGGAACCAAAAAAGATACCTATTGATTGTTAAATCCCTTCGGTATGCGTCTTCTTCTGCAGTGCCAAATTTCTGCAATGAGGCAGAGTAAACTTCACAGTATGGTCAATAATGAGTAGGGCAGATATAGTTTCATATACAACTACAACCATTGAACAGATACAGCAAAATGATGCTTACGAATAACTATTTAAAGGACAACAGAAAATAAAAAAGGGAAATTTTCACAAAACCCTTCATCCACATCTAAACCTTATAGTGGAATCTCAAAATTGCAAAGAGTAAGGACCTCAATGTCATAAATTAAAATCATTCAGGCAAAAAAGTGCATGTACATACCATGGTTGGAATGCGGCTATTCTCACTGTAGTCTTCACATCTCAAATTTACAAAATCAATCCATAAATGATGAAGCAACATCCTCGCCGTTTCCAAGAGTTTTGACTGATCAGGATTACTGCAAAATTACAGTTCACACTGAAAAATTACCACAAATACAAATAGAAATCATTACAATTGTCAAACATCCTACATGACAAGTAATTCATTATGCATTATCACAACAGAAAGAATGAACAATAAATTGCTAACCATGGAATAACGCCGAAGCCCGATGGTGCCTTTTGGCCTGTAGATGACAAATACTCGGAAACTTTATTCGCAAATTCACTGCCTAGCATGTTGTCAAGAGCGATATCAATGTCATAGCAATCTCTGCCAAGAAGCTGTCAGAATAGAGAAAATGTTTTAATAAATAATAAGCGACAAATAGACACTAAAATCGGTAGAAATTCATGAGCAATAAAGCTGATTGAAACTACATTTCAAATTTAACAATGTATTATACACGGTATCAGTCAGAACAAAGAACGCTAACCTTGTCGCGAACCCAGCCACCGGCGACGCGGAGCTCGGTTGTGAGGTTGAAGTGGCGGAGAGTGTTGAGAAGGCAGTCGAAAATCTTCTCCTCGGTGCCCGTTAAGTCGATCTTCTCCTTCACTTGAACCACCGGCTGCTCCGCCATGGTCGCTCTGCAGCGCAAAGACCCTAGGTTCGAGGTTTTGATTATGGTCGAAACGCAACCGCCTTCTTAGCACGGAAAATAGTTGGACTTGGAGAGAAAGAGAGAAGAAGAGGGAGCTGCCTTATTACTTTTGGTCTCATGCTTTTCTATCTCCCATTCCGAGTAAAGCAAAATCGACTTCCTTAAATTTCTTTTTATTCTCCCTCCATCGGATTAAATCCTGATCATTGATGACTATTAACCAACGGCTAAAATCCCAAGTTTCTTCCAATGTTTTGAACTGCAGACAAACGCGGCACTAATGTTAAAATTTTGCAAACTCTCTTTCATTTGAAAGAGTTTAGTGGCTTTCGTTTATTTTTTTATTTTTTTTTAAAGAAGAGACTTTCGTTTAGTTGAAAGTGTTCTTTTTTCAAAAAAACAAAAGTTTCATAATTTTGCAAGATTTTTCTTTAAAACTCTCTCAAAATAAAAAGAATCCAATCTTAGTTGATAAGTCTTCTTACTGGAGAGAGGGTTTCGACCTCCCTTTTGGTGAGGCCTCTTTACCCCCTTCACTCTCTTCTTTTTTTTTTCTCTCTTTTGTCTGCTTTTTGTTTTTCTTTTCTTTTCTTTTCTTTAGTTTTCTATTTTAATCTTTAGGTTTTGTTCTTTTGTCCATTGTTGTGTGTTCCTTCAGTCTCTTCGGCAAATCTCATTAACGCTGGTTACTTTTTTGTAACTTTCACTAGCCTAACAAGCATTGTCATTGCTCGTTGTTGTGCTTCACCAGCAGTCGCACCCAAACAAATCTTATCGTCCGTTGACTGTGACCCAACTGCCACCACGACCAAGGGCCAAACCCCCCATGGTCTAGTTCGTGTTTCCTTAACATATGCTGAATGGTTTTTAATCTGCACAAATTTTCCTACCCTGGTCAAAATTCCTCCAACTGCAAATCCCTTTAGCCTAGTGTGTCTCCCCAGACTGATAGGCCATAGAGTTCTCCTTTGACCTAACTGGAAACCATTTGGGCAACTGCTAGGGTTTTAGGGCTAACCTAGTTTTCCTTTACCTAATCTTTTGGGTTTTAGCCGAAAGCTAGTCGGATCTTTACTAGTCCGTTGTAATATCTAATTCCTATTAGTAGTATTGGTACCTAAATTTTGGTATAGAGTAATAAAAATACCGTAGGGTTACCCGATTCTAACCCTATTAGAAATTTTTTTTTAGGGTGCGCGTGAGAGATATTAGACCTAATTTGATAATTTCACACTTAATCAGAGCATTAGACGACCCTAGAATATTTTGGAATTTTTCTCTATTGGCTTGGAAAAGAAAATTTTAAATTACTACTTGAATTTTCATTTAAGGGTTATGCATAGAACAAGTCCTTGTTGAGAAACACAAGCCATATATTAGAGAATTGGCCAATTAGAGACAATTTCATGGATTGCCAAATTGAGAATTTTTCTTTGACTATTCTAACTAAATAGTTAGAAAAGAACTAATTAAATCCTTCCATTTTGAACTAATAGTAATTTAAAACTTTTGAGTTAGTTGAGGGGCAAATTGTTCTTTTGGGAGAGCACTATATAAGGAGGAAGTGTGTAGAATTTTTGGCTAAATTAAAAACAAAGATATTTAGGGTAAAAAGAGAGAAAATTCGGCCAAGGTGAAGGGGGTGCTGCTACAGTAAAACCCAAGACTTTTTTTTTAGTTTTCATACTTGATCAAGTCAAAATAAAGCTAACCACAAGTTTCTAAAATCAATTGAAGCCTTAATTAGTGGAAATCTAAGGAAAAGAGGTAAGAAAAGTATTGTTTTGTGATGATGATATGTGAACTTTTAAGATAGCTTCAATTGATGTTCTTGTGTGTATTCTTGGTTTAGATTGAGTTGAATTCAAGTGTGGAGCTTAAAAGAGTCATTAAATTGAAGAAACTAGTAAGGTAATAATTAAGGTTTTGGGTGACTTTGATGTAAAAACTTTAACTGGTTGTAATTATGGCATTAAAATGAAATTGGTTTGATTTTGATGCTATTGGAATAAGAAATTGAGAAAAGAAATATGTTGGGTGGTGGATGTAAATTCTGCCACTTTAGGGAAGTTAAGGTTGAGTTGTGTTTTGGTTGAATTGTGGTGTATAAATGGTGCCTTATGCAAATTGAATATATATAGTTGATGAAAAATCAAAAATGAAGAAAATAAGACATAATTGTCCATTTTGGAAAGGTGAAAGGCAATTATGTCCAATTAAAGTTACAGGGTGTTAAATTTTTTAGGCGTCGGATGGTGAATTAGATAAGATCAAATGGCTTCATAAATGAAAATTAGAAAGTAGTATCCATCTGAGCTTTGTATGCCAATTAGGGCATTTAGTAGTTAAATGAGATTCTAGCGTTTGACTTAGTTCTAAATGTCATTTATGACATGTAGGTGAAGAAAATTGAGACCGGTAACGGGAGCAAAAATTGAGACCGGTAACGGGAGCAAAAATTCGGAGCGAAATTGAGCTCAGAGCGGTTATAAGTGAAAATCTGTCCTTGTTTATCTTTCGTTTAATATGTTTCTGCATATTAAAATTGTATGTTTTATGTATTTTTAATGCATAAACATGATTTACGATTTTGATAATATAGCCATTGATATGCATTTACATGTTCGGTTTAAAAAACAGTTTTAAAACTACTACATTAGTTTCAAAGCCCATTGGTACCCTCAGATTATAGTGGTGGTGACTGTATTAGACCCAATCGGTATATTCCGTACACATGGGCAGGTATTGGGGGACGTGTCACTAACTCTGGAAAGTTAGGTTGTCGAGTCATGTGAGTCACTCTATGTGTATAGAGTATTGTCTCGCTATATGTATGCGATGTAGAATTTCGCTACATAGCCAGTGAGATGTCTTGAGATGTCACAGTATGTGTTGCTAGTTGAGACGTCCTGTGACCTACTCACGTGTGCGGTGCTAGTTGAGTCGCTGCATGAGTATAGCTTTAGGGTTATCATTGGTTCAGTTTAGAAAAAAAATAGTCGAGCGAGAGCTTTAATAGTTTTTAATCTACCGATCGCATATTATGCATTTATATGTACATGCTAGTTATTATGTCTTACAGATTTTGGATATTGTTTTTTAAAGATGTAAATAAAACCCATTCGGCAAGATTTCATCGACATATGATGTTAGAAACCATTTTACAACTTTATACAAGTTTTAGAAGCATGATTTATACATATCTTTTAGAATTTAATATATATGCAGAATTTTATTTTATTTGAAATCTTAAATGCATTCACTGAGCTCCTTTAGTTCACTCGTTTTGTGTTTTATGTTTTCTAAACCACTTTTTCAGCTGCAGGTCTTGATACGCAAGCTGCTGATTCTCCTACTGCTGATTGTGGGCTAAATCTGAAGATCACTTTTGTAAATGTAAATGTGCTAAGTAGTACTCTTTTTGCTTTTTGTATAGTAGTTCTAGGCTTATGTTGTACATATTTTTATAAACAAGAAGAGGTTTCGATATTATGATGATCGTTTTATTTTTTGTTCATATGCCAGTGTTGTGTTCATAATGAAATTTTGAGTAGAGTTGGATTTGATTTTGATAAGGACTGAATGTCTTATTTAGTAGTATTGAGAAGTGATTTAATAAAAGTGCAATTTCTTTGCAGGTTTCGTATTGGATTTTCATAAAAATAGGGGAAAATCTGCCCATTTTTTCATAAAATTTAATAAGTCATTTCCATGTATATTCCAAGATTTTCTCAGTAATAGCAAGAACTAAAAAGGAGTTTATCTCATGAAATTTCTCAACTTACACAGTTAAATTCTAATAAACTTCCGTCGAGGTGCCCGGCAGGGCTGCTGGGATCTACAGTAGAAGGTCTCGGGGCGGGTCTTATCATCCACCACCAGAAATTGCCACTTTTATCCCTGCCAACAACTTCAGAAAGTCTGTGGTTGAAGGCGACCACCACGTGACATATCTTTGCTACTCGAACTCTATACTCCGACTTAAAAAATTATTTGATTCCAACATTACAACTCAAGCTCAAATTGTTATATCTATTGTGTTTGTGTTGGTTTTATGTGATAATTATTGTTTACGTTAGTTATAGATTGATTGCTTATTATATGTATTAGGCACAGACGTATGTAATAATGTAGTGATTATTTTGTTCCCCTATGTGGTATAATTTTTTTTCTATAGTTTTAATTTTTTGTCTCTCCTACGTAAGGGTAGGTTATCCCTTCTTTGTGAAGGTAGGTTATCTTTCATACATGGGGGTAGATGTCCCTCTTACGCGAGGGTAGGTTACTCTGCTATAAGGTAGTGGTAATAATTCCTTATTAGAATAGTCCCCTTTATGAGATTGGTTTGTTTAGAATAGTAGGTTCGAGTAAGCCATAATAGATATATTTTATCTCTATGTACGTCATAATAATCTTTTTGGTTTTATATCAAGAGTCCTATATTGTAATATTACTGATTGAATCAATAACATTACACTTGAATGTTCAAAAAGAAAAAGAAGTTTCATTACTCAAGCAAAACTAACAAGGGAGAAATCCTCCATTACAAGATCTTCAAGCAAGCTAGGCATATAATTGTGCCAACAAGAATCTAAAACAAAAAAAAAATTCATTCTAGCTAGTTCATGTGCAATTTTATTTGCACATCTAGAAACATAAGGAAACTTATCAAACGTCTTTAAAAGACTTAAAATATCTTGAATAATGGCACTGATTTTGGAATGGTTGATGCTCTTTGAAAGCAAGTTATGATCATAACAGCAACATCTATTCAATTTTAACAAATTGAACATCTTAATCTCTTAAAATTCTCAAGCCACAGTAGATGATTGTAGCTTCTGCTATATAACAGAAAATAACCTTTCAACTTTTTTGAAACCTATAAATAGAACTTCTCCTCTATATTTCTAGCCATAAACCCAAAGCCAATTAAATTATTAGCTTTATCCAAAGTTACATCAGAGATTAGCTTAACAGTATTTATATCTGGAGGCTTCCATTTTGTCTCAACTAGCAACCATTTAGGATAGGGTCTTATATTGTTCTTTTGCTACTCGGTCAAAAAATCTTTCACCCATCCAAAAACTAATGAAGCAGCAATACAAACTTGGCTCTTAACTTATTGATTTTAAACATACTAAGAGCGCCACATAAGGATGCAAAATAATTCTAGTTAGTCATCGCTTAATTACTGCATTACAGAAATGAAAAGCTCCTGAATAAGAGTTTTATAAGAACATTAATGGATTGCATAAAGAAGTAGCCATCTTGCATTAGCTTAAGGGTCAAGCACAACTAATAATATGGATAGAATTTTTTACACCTTTACCACATCTTGGATTTAGTTTAAGGGTCAAGCATTTTAAAAGGGAATGCTAAGAATAACCTTTTGAACATCCTTTGAGAAAGAATCCTTAATTTATTTGAACATCCCAACTCCCTAAATTTGTAATTAGAGTCGACACCTTTATATGGTTATTTAACAAATGCGAGAAAAAAGGCTTGAAGGTCAAATGTTGTGGCAGTCATGGGTCATGATACACTGATACATCAGTCCCTTTTGATATCCTCCATCTCGTACTCTTTAAGATGATCTCAGGCCCTAAAATATTTTCCAAAAGTAAGAAGTAGATTTATGTAACTTGGCCTACAAAAAAGAAGGGTTATGAAAATAAATACTCTTAAGAACTCTTACTATAAGGGATTCTGGGTTGGTTATAATTCGCCACCCTTATTTTACTAACACCACCTTATTAAACAGAAAAGAAAAAAATTATGGAATCCTAAAATCCACCATTTTTCTTATTTTGGCAGAGAGTTCCTAATTACACCAATTTATGCATATTTTATCACCTAAAAGCACTCCCCCTCCCCCTGCCCACTAGAGAAACCGTGCACATACTCAATACAAGTTATGAATAAAATTCACAGGCAACCTGAATAATTCATAGAGTACACTGGAAATTGCTTGCACCGTTGCTTTAATCAACACTTCCCTACCTAATGTAAAAAAAGTTTAGCTTACCCCAAACCTTGTCTTTGAAGGAATTAAAATGCTCTAATTTCTTTTTTCTGTGAAGACTAGGAAACCTTAGATATTTTTTATGGCATTCTACACCTTAAACACCAAGATAGTTTATAATATCACTCTAGAGCTACCTATCAACTGCATGACCAAAATACACAATCAATTTTGTCAAAATTTACCAAATGACCTATAGTGAAAGCATATTGCTCTAGAATACCTTTAATAGTGCGATAATTAGATAAAAAAGCTTTTGAGAAGATAAAACTATTATCTGTAAATAATAAATGAGATATGGAATGACCTTGTCTACCAACCAACAACCTATTTAAATTCCCTCTATTTTTTATGCCTATCTAATAAGAGAAGTAAATCCCTCAACACATATGATAAAAAGATAGAGTGAAAGAGGGTCCCTTTGCCTCAAGCCTTTGGATGTCCAAGTATACCCATAAGCCACCATTAATCATACGCAAAAAAGATAATTATAATGTTGTGTTATATGGTGTGTGATGTGTATAGATGTGTATAATTTTAAAAATTAAATACGCAACGGAAGTATTCATACATATTAAACAATATGTAACATATTCAAGCATGTATGATCATTCAAGTACATATATATCTCATATATATATTCCATGCATGATATAAAATGAATAACAAATAAATAACCTACCCGGATATGAAGGTAGCTTTACAATTCTTTAAGAACTCCAAGCTTCAATTTGTTGAGCCCACCTTGAAGTGTTCCCTTGCACAATTCTAGTTCACAACTAAATCCGGTGGGATTGTGAAGCTAGAATGGCAGCCTTGAATTTCCAGCAAATGATTATTTTAACACTTAAAACAATTTGTCCTTATGATTACTACCAAGAGATGAGAAGAATTTGGTGTTTTCTATAGTTCTTTACAACTCTATATGTTGTAGCTTGGTAAGCCTTTGCATTTTCTCTCAACACTTTGAGAAAAACACTTAGGAAAAGCTCTCAATTCTCTCTCCTTTCTCCTAGAACGAATTTCACTCTCTCTTGCACACATTGAACTCTTTCAATTCTTTCTTAAGTGCAAAAAATGATTTCTCTTAGTGCTCCACCACCACTTAACCATGTTTGCCATTACAAACATTAATCTATCATATTTTTCACTCACAAATTTAATTCAACCAATTGAATCAATTTCTAGAGAGTAAATGGCATTTAATCAATGTTAAGTGGTTTTACCACTTCCTTAGTGCATCATTTAAGAATTACAAAGTGGTAAACTTTTCTTATTATTAATAACAAGTGCATTCTCCATTAGTAAATGGTGTTTGCCACTTATTCCAATTAATAATAATAATTTGATTAATATATAAAATATTAATAATTCAAAACTATTTTGAATATTTACATCTACCATATATGTATTTACTAAGCAAGGTAAATAGGTAAATACATGGTAAATAATTTATGGAGCAAGATTATGTCACTTGTCAAATTCTTATTGGTTAACAACTCTTGTAAACCAATAATGTGTTTTACCTTCAATTATTGACAAGTGAATAATAAAAGGAACTTAGAAACATTTTTCATTTTGCTGAAAATTGTTGGATTAATTATTGAATCCAATTCGCCGCCCCAGTGCACAACGAGTACACTTCATATTGTGAGACTCTCTAGGTCTATACCCGATTTGTCATATGAAACTATTTCACACGTCCGTGAACAATGTCTCACACACATGTTACAGATATTACAAAACGGCGCATTAGACCATACAAGTTGAGGTTATATCATATTCGTATAATCCTTCCATCATAAATATCCTAGAAGAGCGGAGATATAGATCAACACCGTCAAGTCTCCATGTGCTCAACCATAAACTTATCTCTAGATTAGTATTTCAATAAATAATATCCGTAAACACTTTTACGATATTATTTTCCCAAGAAATTCTTGGATGTCTGCTTATGGCCATAAGACTTTCTGAAATACAATCTTGGAGTTACAGGATATTTTACTCACCCAATTGAGTTGATGGATCTCATATCTGTACACACCGGACTTCATTAGCATCGGACCATACCCAGCGACACCCAGCGGTCAGACCATGAAAGGTATCTAACATGTGTGGAATCAAAGTATGATGGATCACTAACAAGTCCACCGTGGCACTCAGGTCTAAGGACCACGAATATTACTCAACTCGAAAGATCCTCTATTGACGGCTTTATGGGATGTCTATTGGAGATCTTTGTGAGTCTATTCAATATTCAGTCCTTACTGAATACTTGTATCTCTATACGAGTTTCCACTAAACTCATGGTCTGCTAAAACTAACCATCTGGACTATCCAGATATAGACATACACTAATCTATATATATATTAAGATCTTCACTAGCAGACCCGCATTAGTGAAGGTAGATCAGGAACATTAAATTTAAGAACATATTTGCATAATAACATTTCTTAGCACCATTTGCAACCCATTGCAACTATGTCATTATTAATATATTCTTAGGTCTTTGTCCCATTTCAGACAAGGCTCTAACTCTTTAGATTTTACTAACTCTTAGTTCTGATCTAAACTTCTTTAGATCAGATCTGAACTCTTTCAGATCATACAATGTCTAAAACGTTATAAGCATCTTACCATATTTATAAAAATAAAATAATTAGTGATATATTGAAATCATAAATGTATAAACATAAAGCAAATATTTATACATAAAAGGGATGGCACGTAAGCACAAATCCCAATAACTCCCACTTGCTTTAGTGTCATTCACGATGGTATCTTATACCCATTGACTCCACATGTCTTTCAAATATTTTTGGAGTTAAGGCCTTAGTAAGTGGGTCCGCTACATTATTCATAGAGTCTACTCTACGAACTATTACATCTCCTCTAGCCAAGATTTCTCTTATGATATGGTATTTTCTTTCCACATGCTTAGACTTTTGGTGTGCTCTTGGCTCTTTTGCTTGTGCAATGGCTCCGTTGTTATCGCAGAATAATGGTATAGGATCCATTGAACTCGGAACTATTCTAAGTTCAGCGATAAACTTGCTATCCAAACCACTTCTTTTGCTGCTTCTGATGTTGTAATATATTCTGCCTCTGTTGTGGAATCAGCGGTTGATGTCTGTTTGTTACTCTTCCAACTGACTGCAGCACCATTGAGAATGAATACATATCCAGATGTAGACTTTCTATCATCTAGATCAGATTGGAAATCTGAATCTGTGTATCCTCTCAACACTATTTCATTTTCTCCATAAATCAAAAACTTGTCCTTAGTACCCTTAAGATATTTTAGGACATGTTTCACTGCCATCCAATGGCTTTCGCCTGGATCAGACTGATAGCGGCTTGTAACACTTACAGCCATACTGATATCAGGTCTCGTACACATCATGGTATACATCAGACTTCCCACAGCTGATGCATAAGGTATACTAGACATTCTAACCTTTTCATCTTTACTATGAGGACACATTTTCCTCGAAAGATGAATGCCATGTCTAAAAGGTATGTTAACTGTCTTACAGTTACTGAAACTATACCTTTCTAAGATATTATCTATGTACGATGATTGGGAGAGTCCTATAAACCTCATAGCTCTATCTCTATAAAGCTTTATACCTAGTATATAGGAAGCCTCTCCCAAATCCTTCATGGAGAAATTCTTACTTAGGTAACTTTTGACTGATTGCAACATACCAATATCGTTTCCGATAATGAGTATGTCATCCATATATAGAACCAAGAAGACTACCATACTCCCACTGCTCTTTTTATACACACATGATTCTTCTTCGTTCTTGATGAAACCAGACCCTCTGATTACCTCATCAAAACGAAGATTCCAGCTTTGGGAAGCTTGCTTAAGTCCATAGATAGACTTCTTCAGTTTACATATTAGACCAGAAGTTTGACTGGATGTAAAACCTTCGGGTTGTTCCATATAGATTTCTTCCTCAAGATATCCATTTAAGAACGCTGTTTTCACATCCATTTGCCAAATTTCATAGTCATAATACGCAGTAATTGCTAGTAAATCCGAATTGACTTAAGCATCGCTACTGGTGAGAAGGTTTCCTCATAGTCGATCCCAGATCGTTGAGTATAACCTTTCGCCACTAATCGGGCTTTGAAAGTTTCCACTTTCCCATCGAGCCCACGCTTCCGCTTGTAGATCTATTTACAACCGATAGGAACAATTCCTTCAGGAAGCTCAACCAAGTCCCAGACTTGATTGTGATGCATAGAGTCAATTTTCAGATTTCATGGCCTCTTGCCATTTTCCCGAATTGATGTCCAACATCGCCTCTTTGTAAGTTAAAGGATCCTTTTCTTCAATCAAGAAAACATCAAGAGCACTTTTAGATATGGAACCATACCTTTTAGGTGGCCTTGATATCCTTTCTGACTTACGTGGAGGGTGTGTCAAAGGTATTCTGCTTGATTGAGCCTGAAGTTCCATTGTTGGTTCATTTTCATTCTGATTGAGTTCATCTAACTCAATCTTTCTACAATCTCCATGATTCAAGAGAAACTCTTTCTCTAGAAAAGTGGCATAACGAGATACAAACACGATTCGTTCTTCTAGATCATAGAATTGGTATCCCATTGAATTCTTGGGATATCCAATGAACCTGTACTTGTAACCTTTAGGTGCAAGTTTATCCTGTTGCGTAACTTTTACGTAAGTAGGACAACCCCAAATCTTAACATATTTAAGACTTGGTTTCCTTCCAGTCCATATCTCATATGGAGTGGATGGAATGGCTTTTAATGGAACTCTATTCAATAAATGAGCAGCAGTTTCTAGTGCATATCCCCACAGATATTCAGGGAGATCAGTGAAGCTCATCATCGATCGAACCATATCCAATAAAGTCCGATTCCTCCTCTCCGAAACACCATTGTGTTGTGGAGTACCTGGAGGACTATACTGAGCGAGAATCCCATTCTCCTTTAAATAATCTAAAAATTCACTGCTCATGTATTCACCCCCTCGATCTGATCTAAGGCATTTCATATACATTCTGGTTTGTTTCTCTACTTCATTTCGAAACTCTTTGAACTTTTCAAAAGTTTCTGACTTGTGTTTAATAAGAAACACATATCCATATCGTGACAGATCATCGATAAAGATAACAAAGTATCAAAAACCACCCATAGCAGTGTGATTCATTGGACCACATACATCACTATGTATTAGTTCCAATAAATTAGTGGCACAGTGTCCAACACCAATAAATGGAGCCTTGGTCATTTTCCCTTGAATACAAGATTCACAAACTGGATATGATTCTATGGTCAAATCAGGTATCCGACCATCCTTAACCAGATGGGATAGGCGTCTTACCCCTATATGACCTAATCTTATATGCCACAATTCTGTATCATTTAAAGTTCCCGCACTATTTTTAGCATTCACTTGTACATTCATGACATTTCCTGTTCTATCTAATATGTAATGCCTATTTACCAACTGACATTCAGCTAACAAAACATTATTCAAATCATACAAGCATAAGGAACGATTCCTAACACGCATATGATATCCTTCATTGTCCAATACAGGAATTGAAATAATTTGTCGGATAATGTTTGGCACATAATAACAATTATTCAATACAACAATTTTATTACATGGAAGCATCAAATTGAAACATCCAATAGGCTCGACCTATAGGAAATCTCCATTTCCAACACGAAGCTGTACTTCTCCTGGTTGTAACTTTCTAACTTCCTTCAGACCCTGCAACACATTGCAGATGTGAAAAGGACAAGCGGTATCTAATACCCAACCAAAGCTAGCATCAAATGCTAAGGAAATATCAATAAAAGGCAAGTGTATACCTGATGGTGTCTTCTTAATCATGGCAAGGTACTTTGGGCAGTTTCGCTTCCAATGCCCATCCTCACTACAATGGAAACATTTTCCACTTGCTTTGTTCTTTCGTGGGTGCTTGGATATGTATTGCTTTCGAGGACCCATTCTAGGTGCATGCATTACTTTCCGTTTATTCTTTCCTTTGGACTTCTTAGAAGTCCTTCGGGTAGATGATGAAGCACCCTGAACATAGAGGACCGTGCCTCCTTTGTTCATGTCCTCCTGAGCAGTTATTAGCATGTTATGCAGTTCAGCATAAGTAGGAGTCAATCCTTGCATATTGTAATTCATTATGAACGGTGCAAATGACCCTGGAAATGATTGGAGAATCAAACTATTCCCCAATCCATTGCTCAGTATGAGATCCATGGTCTCCAGCCTCTCAATGTATGAAATCATTTTGAGGACATGAGGATTTACTGGACTTCCCTCGGGTAGTTTAGCTTGAAAAAGCGATTTGGCAACCATATACATTTCAAATTGAGGTCGGTCACCAAATAACTCTTTCAGGTGGAGCATGATACTCCCAGCATTGTCCATGTGGACATGCTCCCTTTGGAGCTCCGTAGACATAGACCCGAGAATGTACGATTTGACTTTCAAATCGTCATCCAACCATTTCTGATATGTCTCCTTTTCTTCTGGGGAAGCATTATCAGAAATAGCTTGTGGCATGCGCTGATCAATAACATATCCAAGCTTTTCAGAATCTAGAACTATTCTGAGATTCATAAGCCAATTAGCATAATTTTCTGCACCTTTTAGTTGGTGCGCATCAAGGATGCGAGCTAAAGTGTTGTTTGAAGCCATTTGATCTTCACAAGACAAAAGAAAAAAAAGATGTTAGCAGAATATTTCAATCACTAATAAATAATGTTTTAGATCATGGGTATAACAGTTATACAATTTTTAATCTAAAAAGGCCCTCCCACTATTTTACGTAATCCCTTTAATCTCTCAAATGGGAAAACGATAGTTTAAGAATTCTTTAAACTATATACTGAGAAGTGGATCTCTTTGGCATTTACTTCAGCCGCACACTATAGCGATCTAGGCCTTAGTAAACCCAAAAGGTAGACAACTCTTATCAATTGCATCTCATGCAACTCTTAACACTTGATCCTAAACACATCTTATCCGCACACTTTAGCGATCTAGGATAAGTGTATTCTAGATTTACTTATCAATCATTAAATATATGTTATTGTTATTAACCGCACACTTTAGCGATCTAGGGTAATACTTTAACATATATTTATCACATCTAATGTTTAAACGGTATAGCCCAAGTCACACCAATCAATCCCTCACACTTTAGCGATCTTGGAAAAGAATCGAAGTGACTTGTCTAATACCGTATTGATAAGACGGATCATATTTAACATTATCTCATAATGAAAATATTACAATCTAATTAAGAGAGATTTTATTACATACTCATTTCATCCAAATGAATAATATAGATCATTTATACATAAAGAAATACGCAATCACAATTAACCCTCACCAATAGGGCTCCCATTGTGATTATCAGCGTATTTTAATGATCACATCATGTTATGAGAACTATTGAAGTACAATACAGCAATAAAATAAGTCAAAACATGATAAATAAATTAAAAAAAAATTTCCAGAAACAGTGATGAACGCTGCGGCGCTGAAACACAGGCGCTGCAGCGTTCATAAAATATCAACATGTTCAATCTTAAACATCAACATGCTTGAAATCAAACATCATCATGTTGTTCATCAATATAACATAAAGATGTTAACTACAACAACATCAAACAGCAAACACCATATCAGCATGCTCTGATACCACTTGTTGTGTTATATGGTGTGTGATGTGTATAGATGTGTATAATTTCAAAAATTAAATACGCAACGGAAGTATTCATACATATTAAACAATATGTAACATATTCAATCATGTATGATCATTCAAGTACATATATATCTAATATATATATTTCATACATGATATAAAATGAATAACAAATAAATAACCTACCCGGATATGAAGGTAGCTTTACAATTCTTCAAGAACTCCAAGCTTCAATTTGTTGAGCTCACCTTGAAGTGTTCCCTTGCACAATTCTAGTTCACAACTAAATCCGGTGGGATTGTGAAGCTAGAATGGCAGCCTTGAATTTCCAGCAAATGATTATTTTAACACTTAAAACAATTTGTCCTTATGATTACTACCAAGAGATGAGAAGAATTGGGTGTTTTCTATAGTTCTTTACAACTCTATATGTTGTAGCTTGGTAAGCCTTTGCATTTTCTCTTAACACTTTGAGAAAAACACTTAGGAAAAGCTCTCAATTCTTTCTCCTTTCTCCTAGAACGAATTTCACTCTCTCTTGCACACATTGAACTCTTTCAATTCTTTCTTAAGTGCAAAAAATGATTTCTCTTAGTGCTCCACCACCACTTAACCATGTTTGCCATTACAAACATTAATCTATCATATTTTTCACTCACAAATTTGATTCAACCAATTGAATCAATTTCTAGAGAGTAAATGGCATTTAATCAATGTTAAGTGGTTTTACCTCCTTAGTGCATCATTTAAGAATTACAAAGTGGTAAACTTTCCTTATTATTAATAACAAGTGCATTCTCCATTAGTAAATGGTGTTTGCCACTTATTCCAATTAATAATAATAATTTGATTAATATATAAAATATTAATAATTCAAAACTATTTTGAATATTTACATTTACCATATATGTATTTACCAAGTAAGGTAAATAGGTAAATACATGGTAAATAATTTATGGAGCAAGATTATGTCATTTGTCAAATTCTTATTGGTTAACAACTCTTGTAAACCAATAATGTATTTTACCTTCAATTATTGACAAGTGAATAATAAAAGGAACCTTGAAACATTTTTCATTTTTCTGGAAATTGTTGGATTAATTGTTCAATCCAATTCGCCACCCCAGTGCACAACGAGTACACTTCATATTGTGAGACTCTCTAGGTCTATGCCCGATTTGTCATATGAAACTATTTCACACGTCCGTGAACAATGTCTCACACACATGTTACAGATATTACAAAACGGCGCATTAGACCATACAAGTTGAGGTTATATCATATTCGTATAATCCTTCCATCATAAATATCCTAGAAGAGCGGAGATATAGATCAACACCGTCAAGTCTCCATGTGCTCAACCACAAACTTATCTCTAGATTAGTATTTCAATAAATAATATCCGTAAACACTTTTATGATATTATTTTCCCAAGAAATTCTTGGATGTCTGCTTATGGCCATAAGACTTTCTGAAATACAATCTTGGAGTTGCAGGATATTTTACTCACCCAATTGAGTTGATGGATCCCATATCTGTACGCACCGGACTCTATTAGCATCGGACCATACCCAGCGACACCCAGCGGTCAGACCATGAAAGGTATCTTACATGTGTGGAACCAAAGTATGATGGATCATTAACAAGTCCACCGTGGCACTCAGGTCTAAGGACCACGAATACTACTCAACTCGAAAGATCCTCTATTGACGGCTTTATGGGATGTCTATTGGAGATCTTTGTGAGTCTGTTCAATATTTAGTCCTTACTGAATACTTGTATCTCTATACGAGTTTCCACTAAACTCATGATCTGCTAAGACTAACCATCTGGACTATCCAGATATAGACATACACTGATCTATATATATATTAAGATCTTCACTAGCAGACCCGCATTAGTGAAGGTAGATCAGGAACATTAAATTTAAGAACATATTTGCATAATAACATTTCTTAGCACCATTTGCAACCCATTGCAACTATGTCATTATTAATATATTCTTAGGTCTTTGTCCCATTTCAGACAAGGCTCTAACTCTTTAGATTTTACTAACTCTTAGTTCTGATCTAAACTCCTTTAGATCAGATCTGAACTCGTTCAGATCATACAATGTCTAAAACGTTACAAGCATCTTACCATATTTATAAATAAAATTATTAGTGATATATTGAAATCATAAATGTATAAACATAAAGTAAATATTTATACATAAAAGGGATGACACGTAAGCACAAATCCCAATAAATAAAATACAATAATGAATCCTCTCGCACCAATTATCTAAAAATCTCATCTTCTTCATAATGGCTATAAGGAAATGTCACTCCACATGATCATAAGATTTGGACATGTATAACTTGAGAGCCATGTGGCCCTTTTTTTTTTTCTTTCTATCACTTAATCAAGTTATTGCACTCAAACCCCATAATACCATTATCTGTAATAACAAGACCTAGAATGAAGGTAATTTGAGCTTTAGAAATCACATCCCTTAGAACACAACGAAAACGATTAACTAAAGTGTTCAAAATAATATTGTATAGAACATTGCATAAGCTAATAGGACAGAATTCGTAGGGTGCTTAGGATTATCACATTTTGAGATAAAAGAAATTAACATTTCATTGAGAGATGATAGATCTTCTCCATTATTTAAAAAATTCAGACAACATGCAACAATATCCTTATCTACCACATTTTAAAATTTTTGATAAAATAATATTGGCATGCCATTTTTCCATGGGGCCTTGTTTGAATACATATGATCTATAACCCTTTGAATTTCATCATTTGTAAACTCTCTATCTAACCAACAGTTATTAGTTTTGGACAACCCCATATCCACACTATCAAAACACCTTGCATGTGATGAAATGAATGTTGTTAAGATGTAAACAACTTACCAAAATTATCAATAAAAACTTGTGCAATCTACCTCGATTCATCACGCCATACTGTTTGAATTAAAGATCCCTCAATGCGATTCCATTTTTGACTTTGCGAGGCTTTGAAATGGAAAAAAATTAGAGTTACGATTCTTTAACCACGCAACCCCAGATCTTTATCGCCAATAAGGCTCGTACTTGTACATAAGCACATCCAAATGTCTCTCAAATTTTCTCATCTACTTCCAAGCATTAGCATCAATATTGGTTTAGTTCGGTAAGCTACTATTTATTTATGCTAATTTAGAATATAAAATTTTGTAGTTTCTTTTATTCCACTGATGAAGGATAGCCCTAATATTGTTTAAATTGCCATAAACTTCCCGTAAATCTCGAGTTACGCTTTTTCAACCATCAACAACAATTTCCTCACGCTCATTTCTATCTGCCCAAGGTTCTTTAAAATGACAGCCCTATTTTTTTTCAAAAAGATCTTATCTTGAAGAATGAATAAAATTAAAGTTCATAAGCAATGGGCGGTGATCCGAACCATAGAATTCCAAATGCTTTACCCTAGTAATCAGAAATAAAAAGTGCCAATCCAAATTACACAATATTCTATCTAACCTTTCTTAAATAAGCCTCCCATATGTATGACCATTACACCATGTTAAAGAATGACAAAAAAAACTCGACCTTTCTAGGGTCACAGTTATTTACTACATTTTACAAATTATTGATTAAGTATCTAGGCTTCTCCACAACCCTTCTTTGTCATTAAAGGAAAAAAAAATCTTTAAAATCTCCTCCATAAAACCATAGAAGTTGAGCAAAGGAACTAAACCACCATAAAAGAGTCCAAGAATAGACATGTTAGATAGTTTTTGGGTGTCCATAAAAAAAGTAAAACACCAAAGTTTTCCTTGACAAGACTCCACCTGCATATCAATATGAAATCTTGAAAAAAAAATAAGTTTGACATCTACTTGATATGACCATAAAAGTGCCAACCCTTTATTTTGCCCCACTCTTTCCACCATTAGTTTTGCCACAAAACCCAACTTGACTATCAAGTTTTCAACTTGATCATTGTGTGCTAGTGTCTCCATTAATAAAAATCATTATCAAACAATGTTCTTGTATATGGTTGTACAGTATTTGGAATGTTTGAGGGTTGCCCACCCCTTGAACATTCTAGTATAGTAAATTTATAATGATCGACAATCGTGTAAAATATCAAGAACTGTGTTACAACCATATCCAAAATTGAAGTTGCATCATTTTTATCCCTAGCACATTATCCACTAAATCTAGGAATTTTAACCCTTCTTAGCTTTCACTTCTGTTTCAGCTATAACTTTAGCTAAACTAGCTACTAGTTCTCAAGTCTCCGAAAAAAGTAATTCTAACACTTTACTACTTATACTACCCTATAAATCTATTTATCAATTACCTTATATAGGTTTAAATTCTCTATTTTATGACTAGATGGCTTCTAATTAGAGAGTTCATTTCTAAGCTTTCGAATGAATTTTTCTTACCACTTCTTTTGTTTTTAGACTCAACTTCATTTTCCATATTTTCCTAGGCTTCTCACATGCTAATTACTTCAGAGATGATTGAAATTGATATTACTTTTGAATATCCACTCTTTGCAATGGGTTATCCATATTGCCAAATCAAATTGGTACCTTAGTACTTTTATCTCCAATCGTACAATGCAAATTCAAAAAATCAACCGAGAAATTTTAAATTGGTTTAAGGTTAATAATAGCCTGTAAAAGAGACACTAATCCCCCCTCAAGAATATTATGTCCTACTTCCTATATTCCTAACCCGTTAACTCTTTTACGTTGAAAATTTTCAAAACTTAGGGATCAAACTAACAATATGGTCGGGCTCACCATCCTATTTGAACTTTTCTGCTCACCCTTATATACCATCAGCTTTGGCCACGATCCTTAACCTCTATTGCCAACATCAGTTCCTTCCTTTTGCCTTTTACCAGTAACATCTAGTTTTTAGGTCCTATACTCTCCATTGGCATTTTAGCTCTATTTTGACCACTCTCATCCCTTGCTTTCCTTACCCCTCTGTCAATTATAACCCCTCCATCTGACTTGAAAAACTCTTCTTTCTTCGTTAAAGGTTACTCTAGCAGTCAGCCCTAATCCGCATCAATGGTAACACTTGCCCTAATCTATTTGGTATACAAAGATTGCTCCAAAATAGCACCCATCTCTCGTCTCATTACACATTCTATCTTTAGGTGCCCAAACTTACTATAACCAAAACACAGCTCTAGTAATCGTTCATATTATAGGACCACTATAACCATTTTACTCAGTTCATTTATAGCATCTCATAAGGCGAGCTTCAAGCGCTCAAAAATATTTATACTAATCCTTACCTTAATAAAATTTCTTAGGCATTTATTAAATTCTCCCCGATTGATCTCCTTGACTTTCCTAATGAGAGATCTTAGTTTAATGCCAGTTTTAGTCTTCATAAGATAAAAAAATAGTCCATAAAGTTGCATCCATAAATCCACCAAGTCAAACTTCAACAATCTTCCTAGCCCCTTAGGACTCTCCAGCACAATCAAGTAATTGTCAAAATTCCATGCCCTCCCCTCGATAAAATGCCCCCACCTCAACTGAAAATGGATTAGTAACTTGCCACAAAATATGCATGTGAGATATAAAACCTTATCTATTAATTGGTTGTGAAGAGAGAACCTTACCTATAAGAGACGAAGATATATGTCTATCCCTTACTTTGTAAAGCTAAGGGATTGAGATATGTGATTGAAATTTGTACATTCTATAAAAATCTAGGTTTGCATATTTGGCCAAGAGGTCTTTAAATTCCATTCGACCTCTAGCAATTTGGTGAATAAAAAAATACTTAAATAAATGGCATAATTAAGATAGATATATTTCAAAATAAAGATATTAAGTATAACGAACATTATTATAGATAGATAAACCACCCGAAAGACTATCACCATTGCTAGAATATGTAAAAAAAAACTTGACAAAAACTATCCGAGAAGAAAACACTAAACTTCATCGAAAAAATCTCTTATCCTAAAATTTTAGAGCAAACATTAAGAGGAACTCATTTATTTGAAAGAGTTTCTTAGTATTAAAAATTTTATTCAATTATTATTACATAATTTAGTTAAATAAAAAAAAGCTTATTCCAAAGTAAGAAGGGAATTTGTTAGAATTAGCCCTTAATTTTCATCAAAAAAATTTCAGCCACAAAATAGAATGTTAATTTTTATTTGCTAAATGTATTCCAGTAACGTTTCTTACAATGAACTTGTCATTAGGCCATTGATAGTTGTTGCATGCCATTTCGTTCAACAAGACTTGGGCTTTTTTCGTGGTTTTTGACAACAAAGTACCACCCGCCATTGAATCCACGATAGTTTTAATTTGGCCATCTAACATGTTGTAAAATAGTTGAATTTGGATCCAATCTTGATATTTGTGTTAAGGGTGCCTCTTACAAGATCCTTAAATCGCTCGCAAGATTTATACAGTGACTCAAAGACCAGTTATTAAAATTATACTATCTCACTCTGGAGTTGTCTGGAAGGTGGAAAGAATTTAGTAAAGAACCTTTAGGTTAACTTTTCCTACGTTGCAATACTCATCAGCTACAAAGATTGTAGCCAACCTCTTGCTTTGTCCATAAGAGAGAAGGGGAATAAGCGAAGCCTAATAACATCATCCGAAAGCCCGTTCATCTTGATGGTGTCACATATCTCCAAGAACATGGCTTGATGAATATTCGGATCCTCACTTGGAAAACCTCAATACTGATATTGTTGCACCATATTGATAAGGGCCGGTTTCAATTCAAACTGTAAGCTTAAACCCCTTAACACCGGATCCCTGAATAGTTCTTATTAACCACGGGCCTGAAATAGTCCCGCAATGCTCGTGGTTGTTGGTTGTTGTTACTTTCATCCTCCATAGCTTGTTGTAACTCTCCTAAGCCTTCGCAAGGTGCGTTCAACTTCGAGATCAAAAGATAGTAACTATAAACTACGAGTTCTTCGCATACAACTTCAACAAATGAAATAAAACCAAACTTAATAAAAAATAAAATTAAAATAAATGTCTAAATTAAAATCAAGTTGCTTATCTACAATATTAGCAATAATTTAAAATTCACAATCCCTACCAACGGTGTCAAAAACTTGCTCATAAAATTAAACACACATGAAAATTAAATTGTAAGTACATGGACCATGAGTGAGTATAAAGTGTGAGTAAAGCATCATCCCATGAGGATTGGTTTCTAAATTAAAAATAATTACTAATGTGTTCACAACCTAACTTTATCTAGGCTAATTAAAACACTAAAATGATTAAGGAATTAAAAGTACTAAAATTAACTAAAAGTCAAACACGTTTGAGGGGGTGGAAATTCTTATAACAACAGGTCCTAAGGTCTTAAATTCACTCTACTGTTCCTAACTTCTTTAATAATAATGATTAACAACTACTTTTGCAAATCCATTAACTAAGGGTTTAGAAAAATGGTCACTATCTCCCCCGAGCATCAAGTGAGACTATATGTATACATAGTCAAATTGATATCCATATCTAACTTGATTATTTATACATGCATTATGCCACTCTTAAGAGGTTACCTTGATTCTATTAGTCTCCCAAGTTAATACAATCAAAGGCTATACTAATCAAAACCAACACATGAGTTAAACTTTTTCAAGCACATAACTCATAAGTTTAAATCATCTAATCACTTTTTCAATTCAATTAGAAGTATTAAATTCATAAAAACATATAAATAATGCAAAATATAGTCATTAATCAATTACACACATAAAAATGTAGTACTTAGTAGAGTTAGATCAAGCTCTAGGATATAAAGTTTAGTTATCCAGAGTCAAATACTCAATACATTAATCCAAAGATTCATATAAGTAAACATATTTAAAACAACAAGAACTACAAATATAAACTTCAAATAAAAGTAAATGAGACAAAGATAGAATGGAAACTAGTTGTAGACACTCTTGAAGCCTTTAATATTTAGTGGTGTTTCAAAGTCTAAGCTCCAAGAATGTCTTCTTTATAAACTCTTAAAACTCCTTGATCATGTTTTTTTTCCTCCCAAGTTGGTTTCAAATGTTGATTGCTTTTTGTTTTCACTATTCCAAAATAGTGGCTTTTATAGTGTAGGGAAAATCAATAATACCACGACGTTTTCTCTTTCACGCAACCTCATTCCTATCATCACACCACAATGTTCATCTTTTCTAGAAATACAAGAGCGTTTGTAAGTTAACGTTGGGGCATTCATCCAAATGGATGAATGTTGGCGCATTTGATGATAAGACGTTGGGGCATTCATCTTTTTCTTTTAAAGCCTTCTTTGAATATGTACTCTTTAGCTCTATTTTTTATGATTTTCCTTCCAATTCATTCATTTCATTATCTATCCTGCAAAACTAACATTTGAGTACATAAATATTATGTAATTACTTGAAAGTGGTAAGAATCTAAGTCAAAATGGGGCCAAAATACATACCAAACTCCTCAAAACTTAAATAATTGCATATTCTTGAGCAATTGGAGAGAAAGAAAAAAACACATTTAGGACAATATCTACTAACACAAACTAAAAAATAAGGAATATGCACAAAATTTTTAAAAAAAAACTAAGAAAGATATAACAAGTTTGGATTAGATTGATGATCACTTATTTGTCTCAGGGATTGTCCTACTCAACTTTAACTCAATCAAGTTTGTTAAATAACTTTTAGTAATTCACAAAAACCATAAGTAAGCACTTTCCTTCTTCCTTCCAAATGATCACCAGTGTGTGTGTGTGTGTAAAATAAGCAAATGTAAATCGAATATACCTAGATAGGCTCAATAGCTCAAATTTGTACATAAAAGTGTTGTCTCGGCATACGTTTTATAACATAGCACTACTATAGGCTAATCATTCGTGCAAATATCTACTAATGTAGGAATACACATAAGTTGGGATCAATGAGAACTTTAATTGGCTTGTAATATAGGGCTACGGTTAAGTTGGGATATTTTGGTAGAATTTTGGCTTATTTCACACCATGAACACAACCCTTTTTGCTACTAATTTTAACTTCCTACCTTTTAATTTTCCCCATAAACTTGAATCTTTTTACTTAAAATACATTTATTTATTAATGCATGAGTTTTTTTTTTACTACAATATACAAGAGCTAACATCACTCCCCCAACCTTAGAGTCCGTACTCACTGAATTTGGCAATTTACAAAATTTTGAAGTTTTTTCACTACTTAACTCAACACAATCCTAACATTTGTCAATGAGCTCCATGTTCATAGTGTTAAGAGTTTTTAGGGTATTTGAACTCATGGCTTAGGCTTGTAATGCAATTATTCAATAGAAAGGGTAATTAAAGCTCAAATGGGGTGACTAAGGTTCAATGTATACTTAGGCTAAAAAAGTTTAAACGGTCCAAAAATAGCCTAATTTCTTTTCCCTACTTAATTACTTCATAGGATTTCGCCTTAAGTTATAATCAAACTAGTTCTAGTATGCTTAATCATCAAAACTGCGGTGTATTACTTAAGTATGAGAGTTTTTAGGCACAACTCAACTAACACAAGCCATCATAAGTGCTCAAGAATTGATGATCATAACTAAGGTTAAATTCTATCTAATTGTTGTGTGTTTTCTATAACACAAATTAGCGCAAGTGCACATTGTCGCAACAAGTAATATATAATGAGAAAAGTGTCGATCCCACAGAGAATGATTTATCTTTTCTAATTTAAGTACTGAAATGGTGTCTTTCTACTATTATCCAGAAAATGATTTAATGTATGAGATTAAACTACTCAAGTAAAAGAACAACTTAATTATGCTAAGTGATAAACTAAATTGCCAACAAGTTAAATTCAATATGAGAAATCCTAGGATTACAAACTATCCCCAATTATGCAAATAAATTCAGCAGAATTTCTTTGATGTTTATTGGTTCTCAACTTGATATATTGACCAAAACACTCAACACATCACAAGCCTCTTTTGCAGGTCAAGCAAATATATTCTATCCAATCAAATATCTATATGTCTATGATAAATAAATTGAACAAAATTCATTAAGCACAAGTTTTATGAGCCATACATGCCTTATGAGTATATGTCTATCTCATATGAAACTCAAGTGTACTACACTATGATCATGCATCAATATGCTTAAGACTGAATACCTAAATGCCTTTGTCAAGTTTATTTAAGCATTTCTAGATCAATTTAACTACTGGCCAAGTAATCAAATAGCATTAAGCACAAGCACAATGAATATATCAAAAGCTGAATTAATACCATAAAAGAGAGAGCTAAAATCAATCACATAATGAGTTCAAGGATGTAATCCTAGATTAATGAAATTAGCTCATCATTAAACTACACAATCTTGAAGCTAATTCCATCAATACATGTAAACTAAACATCTTACAACAAGTAAAGAATCAAAGAAAAGAAGACATCCCTGTCAAATGCCTTTGAAGTTGAAGCTTGCTTTCCTCCTCTTTGATTTCTCCAAACTTAGAAGTTAGGTGTTTCTTTGGTGTTTCCAGCTGCTGTCCCAACTGGAGTCTCTTCCAAAATGTAAGTTTTGAGCAAATAAATAGGTAAGAGCTGTTGTGTGATATGGTGTGTGATGTGTATAATTTCAAAAAATTATATACGCAACGGAAGTATTCATACATATTAAACAATATGTAACATATTCAAGCATGTTTGATCATTCAAGTACATATATATATCTCATATATATATTTCATGCATGATATAAAATGAATAACAAATTAACAACCTACCCGGATATGAAGGTAGCTTTACAAATCTTCAAGAACTCCAAGCTTCAATTTGTTGAGCTCACCTTGAAGTGTTCCCTTGCACAATTCTAGTTCACAACTAAATCCGGTGGGATTGTGAAGCTAGAATGGCAGCCTTGAATTTCCAGCAAATGATTGTTTTAACACTTAAAACAATTTGTCCTTATGATTACTACCAAGAGATGAGAAGAATTGGGTGTTTTCTATAGTTCTTTACAACTCTATATGTTGTAGCTTGGTAAGCCTTTGCATTTTCTCTCAACACTTTGAGAAAAACACTTAGGAAAAGCTCTCAATTCTCTCTTTTTTCTCCTAGAACGAATTTCCACTCTCTCTTGCACACATTGAACTCTTTCAATTCTTTCTTAAGTGCAAAGAATGATTTCTCTTAGTGCTCCACCACCACTTAACCATGTTTGCCATTACAAACATTAATCTATCATATTTTTCACTCACCAATTTGATTCAACCAATTGAATCAATTTCTAGAGAGTAAATGGCATTTAATCAATGTTAAGTGGTTTTACCACTTCCTTAGTGCATCATTTAAGAATTACAAAGTGGTAAACTTTCCTTATTATTAATAACAAGTGCATTCTCCATTAGTAAATGGTGTTTGCCACTTATTCCAATTAATAATAATAATTTGATTAATATATAAAATATTAATAATTCAAAACTATTTTGAATATTTACATTTACCATATATGTATTTACCAAGCAAGGTAAATAGGTAAATACATGGTAAATAATTTATGGAGCAAGATTATGTCACTTGTCAATTTCTTATTGGTTAACAACTCTTGTAAACCAATAATGTGTTTTACCTTCAATTATTGACAAGTGAATAATAAAAGGAACTTAGAAACATTTTTCATTTTGCTGAAAATTGTTGGATAAATTATTGAATCCAATTCGCCGCCCCAGTGCACAACGAGTACACTTCATATTGTGAGACTCTCTAGGTCCATGCCCGATTTGTCATATGAAACTATTTCACACATCCGTGAACAATGTCCCACACACATGTTACAGATATTACAAAACGGCGCATTAGACCATACAAGTTGAGGTTATAACATATTCGTATAATCCTTCCATCATAAATATCCTAGAAGAGCGGAGATATAGATCAACACCGACAAGTCTCCATGTGCTCAACCATAAACTTATCTCTAGATTTGTATTTCAATAAATAATATCCGTAAACACTTTTACGATATTATTTTCCCAAGAAATTCTTGGATGTCTGCTTATGGCCATAAGACTTTCTGAAATACAATCTTGGAGTTGCAGGATATTTTACTCACCCAATTGAGTTGATGGATCCCATATCTGTACACACCGGACTCTATTAGCATCGGACCATACCCAGCGACACCCAGCGGTCAGACCATGAAAGGTATCTGACATGTGTGGAACCAAAGTATGATGGATCACTCACAAGTCCACCGTGGCACTCAGGTCTAAGGACCACGAATACTACTCAACTCGAAAGATCCTCCATTGACGGTTTATGGGATGTCTATTGGAGATCTTTGTGAGTCTGTTCAATATTCAGTCCTTACTGAATACTTGTATCTCTATACGAGTTTCCACTAAACTCATGGTCTGCTAAGATTAACCATCTGGACTATCTAGATATAGACATACACTGATCTATATATATATTAAGATCTTCACTAGCCGACCCGCATTAGTGAAGGTAGATCAGGAACATGAAATTTAAGAACATATTTGCATAACAACATTTCTTAGCACAATTTGCAACCCATTGCAACTATGTCATTATTAATATATTCTTAGGTCTTTGTCCCATTTCAGACAAGACTCTAACTCTTTAGATTTTACTAACTCTTAGTTCTGATCTAAACTTCTTTAGATCAGATCTGAACTCGTTCAGATCATACAATGTCTAAAACGTTACAAGCATCTTACCATATTTATAAATAAAATAATTAGTGATTTATTGAAATCATAAATGTATAAACATAAAGCAAATATTTATACATAAAAGGGATGGCACGTAAGCACAAATCCTAAGCATGGAATTAGGGCGCACTTAGGGTTGCTTTTGGGTTTCCTGATTTTTAGGAACCTGTCAACATTTGCTGTCCAGGTCCCGGCGCCGCGGCATTGAGATTCAATGCCGCGGCGCTCACTTTTTGAATTTGGCGCTGCAGCGCTGAAATCCAGTGCCACGGCGCTGAACTGTAGCAAACATGGTACTGTAGCAACAGTAGCACTGTAGCGAACAGTGCCTCCATTTTGTATTTTTATCTCTAATGCTCCCATTTGCGTCCGTTTTCTGGTATTTTTGCTCCGACAATGCTTAAACCTATAAAATAACATTAATATGCATAAATAGCCCAATTATTGAGATAAATTGAACAAATATCAAGTTAGGAAGATAAAATAGTTTATACAATTACGCCTTATCAATACTTAGGCTAAAAAAGTTCAAACGGTCCAAAAATAGCCTAATTTCTTTTCCCTACTTAATTACTTCATAGGATTTCGCTTCAAGTTATAATCAAACTAGTTCTAGTATGCTTAATCATCAAAACTGCGGTGTATTACTTAAGTATGAGAGTTTTTAGGCACAACTCAACTGACACAAGCCATCATAAGTGCTCAAGAATTGATGATCATAACTAAGGTTAAATTCTATCTAATTGTTAGTGCATGGATCATTTCAAGTATAACCATTTCTTAGGAATTTGAAAAACTGAGTGATTCAATCAATTTTTTTTATCATGGACAAGTAATCTTCATCATAACCCAAAATAAGAAAGAAAAACAAGGCAAGATACACGAGATTTTAAAATGAACGACAACTCATATTCTCATGCCTTTCTTTTCAAAGTAAGAGACATAAACTATAAAATAACTAAGATAAGATAAAAACACAACAATATGAAATAAAATCATGAACTAATAAAAAGAAACATTGAACAAAGCAATCCTAACATAGCACAAAAAGTGTTTTCCCGCCCCTAATAAAAAACAGGCATGGTCCCCATGGCAGTAACAAAATGAGAACTAAAACACATCCCTTAAATTGCTAAAAATCTCTAACAAGGTCCTCCAACTCTGAAGCAGTGATTTTAATTCATCCCATAATAGTGTCTCATCATCCTCAGGCGCTAGAAGGCTGCTGTCGGGAGATATGGTTGCTGTGGCAAGATATGGCTGATGTTCATGTTGTTTGTATAGAACTCTCTAACTATTAGCACTACCCCATAATTGGCATCTCATAGAAATTCTCCAAATGTCGCTTGGTGATTATCCGAATAATGTTGAGGAAGTCCTCCTTATCCAAGTTAAAGCTTCTCTCTCGGATGATGGATTTATGGAGAATTGTGTTATGAAAATGATTCGCCGCATAAATACGAATCGAGTGGTGTTGTAAGATGGGCTCCTTGAAGTACTGGCTCTGCTTCTTTTTGGAACCTTTTGGAAAATCAGATGAGGTTTTGGTGGTTTTATGTGAATGGGTAGTTGTGGTTCAAATTTTGGTATTTTGTTGAAGATTTGTTGTTTTAATCCATTAAAAGTGGTGCCTGGGTGGTGGGAGTGTGTTTTTGAGGTTGATTTGAGTTTGTTTGGCTTGAATTGAGTTTAAGTCGAGATGGAATGAGAGTGTTTGAGTTTTTGTGAGGAGAAATGGGCAAAAATGAATGTTTTAATCTAATTTTTTAAGTAAACTTTAGCTATGTTGTCTCAGAATATGAAGCCTCATTATATCTACATGAATATAGAGCATTGTACATTAGGAATGCAAGGGTATTGAAGGATTTAAATTTTTAAATTCTGAGGCCTTAGAACGTTGTTGCATTGCACTGTTGAATGTTAGAGCATCTTGATTTTGGGTGGTTAATCACTTTTTCAAAATGACAAATACTGCGACATTAGGAGTTGGAATATAGAGGCATTCTGCTAATGACAATTGATCTTCCTAAGGCAAGTTGACCACTGTTGCATTAAGAGAAAATGTTAGGGCATTGATTACATGGATAAGATGATGAATCCTAAAAGATCTACAAAATTAGTATATGACCATGGCTTAGTCCGTGATTTTTATAAAATATTGTGCTTTTATTTTTTGATTTAGGTTCTTAACCTATGAAATTAGACAAAATATGGAATGTGTAGAACTTTGATTCATTTGAAAATTCCATAAACTCGATTTTTGATAATTTTTTAAAAATTACCTTGAAATTTTGAGAATCGTTAGTTTCTGTAGAAAGGTTAAGTGACGAACAGATTTTGTCTACCAAATGATCTTAAAAAATTATGATTTTATGAAAATATTTTTTTTTATGTCTAGTGTAATATATTCAAAGATTAGCACTTAACTCACTACTTTCAAATTGTTATGATTTTTTGAACTATATAAACTAAGTGCAGGATTTTACTTGGTAGATTTTGGAAGCTTTGGAGTAAAATCATTTTAAAATATATTTTGTGTTGATTCCATAATGGAATATTTATTATGGACTAAAATATGTGTCAAGAGAAATTTTATTATAGTTCTATCATTTTTGAGCTGATATTTAATTTTATAAAATTAAAAAATTGAATACTGTTTAGTAAATATACTGATCCTACTAGGATTATGGTTTAGATTTAAGAGTGATTATGAAATGGATTTTGTGAGAATTATTATATAATCTCCACAATTAACATATTCTGATTTTGTGGTAATTGGAGATCAATTGATATATAAGAAAAATTAATTAAATGCATTTGGTCAGAATTGACAAGTGTTGAGAAACTAAGTCATTGAACCAATTTGACGTGATAAGTGTGCTTTATGAGCTATTTTAAGTGTTTTTATATGAATAATAATACTTATGAAATGGGTTAATCTGTATTGATAGGTTAAGGAGATTAAACTTTAATATGTGATTGAGGAGAGGTAAGTATACTAGACTTTAATTGAAATCACAATAAATATAGTATATGTTTGTGCATGATTTTGCAAATCCAATTTGAAATATGTTTATATCATGCCAAGTATATTTTGATATGAAAATATGAATGGTATATGTTTATGAATGTGGGCATTGACATTGAGCATGGACATGCATGTGTTTATGAAAGTGAGCTTTCAAACAAAATGTGTTAAAGGAAGAAAGCTTTTGAAGTGAAACGTGTCCATGAGATATGTTTTATGGTTTTTTTAGGATACTTGAACTCACTATTTGTTTAGTAGAAAACTTATATGATATGTTGGGAGACTCACTAATATTGATTACAAGGCCTTTTGGATGTATGGGATGGCGATATATAACGTCATATATTCCAAGTAAGTTCGTGAGGGTGACAGCGATACGTAACGCCCCAAAGATCAGACAATATTGTGATAAGGCCTTTTAGGGATGTGGATAGTGATACGTAATGCACATTGACCCAAGCAAATTCGTGAGGGGGACAACGATACGTAATTCCCAAAAGATCAAACAATATTGTGATAAGGCCTTTTGAGGGGGATGACGATACGTAACGCCCCAATATCGGATGGTATTGGTGTTTGAGTCTTATAATTGTTCCATGTGATTTGAAATATGTGAAGTCCTACTAAGTAATAGTTGAGTAATGATATTCCTATTATAAGTTTTAAAAGAATGTGTAAGTGTTTACTCAACATGTGATTTGATAAGATTATGATTTTGAATTATCATAGCTTACTCAACATGTGTTTTTGATAAGATTGTGATTTTTGAATTATTTTAGCTTACTCAACATGTGTTTTTTTTTTAAGAGTATGATTTTGATTATGATTGACCATGGCATATTATGCTTATGCCTTGCTTATATGTATATATGTATTTTGGTATATAAAAATTAGTGTACTTACTGAGTTTTATACTCATTATAGTTTATTGTGATTTCCAGGTGACTAAAAGTATGTGTGCGTATAGTGGACTTGGTAAGGCTTCTTCTATTCCTAGGGTTCCTTAAGTCACTAGGAGTTAATTAGTGGACATATTTTTGGGAATAATCGATTACCCGAATGTATATATTTATCACTTGTTGTATATAAGGTTTGAATGTGTATATGTATGAGTTAAGATCTACCACATATGCTTATGGTTTGATTTTGTATGAGTTTACTAGTGACTTATTAAGGATAATGAACGTACACTATGAAAATAAGTGTAGGTCATGTCACGTGTCATATCTTTCCAGATTTCGGGTGTGATAGCCATATTTAGTGGTATCAGAGCTAAGGATAGGATTCTGTAGACTTTTATGTGTTTATTCAAGGGAACCCAATAGATGCCAAATCGTTAGGGTATGTATATGTAATATCCAATTCCTATTAGTAGTATTGGTGCCTAGATTTTAGTATAGAGTAATAAAGACACCATAAGGTTACCTGATTCTAACCCTATTAGAAATAAATTTTTTATGATGTAGGTAAGAGATATTAGACCTAATTTGGTAATTTTACACTCGGTCAAAGCGTCGGACAACCCTAGAATATTTTTGAATTTTTTTTTCTTTTGGCTTAGAAAAGGAAATTTTAATTTACTAAATGAATTTTCATTTAAGGGTTATGCATGGAACAAGCTCTTGTTGAGAAACACAATCCATATGTTAAAGAATGGACCAATTGGAGACAAGTTCATAGATTGCCAAGTTAGAGGTCTAGTTAGTTCCTTTGACTATTCTAACTAAATAGTTAGAAAGGAACCAATTAAATCCTTCTATTTTGAACTAATGGCAATTTAGAAATTTTGAATTAGTTGAGGGGTAAATTGGACTTTTGGGAGAGCACTATATAAGGAAGAATTGTGTAGAATTTTGGCTAAGTTAAAAACAAGTCATTTAAGGTATAAGAGATGAAAATTTTGACCATGAGAGGAAGGGTGCTGCTACAGTAAAACCCAAAGTGATTTCATGATCTTTAATGCTTGATCAAGCCAAAATAAAGCCAAATACAAGTTTCTAAGATCAATTAAAGCTTCCATTAGTGAAAATCTAAAGAAAAGAGGTAAGAATAGCATTGTTTTGTAATGATGAATGTGTGAATTTTCAAGATTTCTTCAATTGATATTCTTGTGTGTATTCTTGATTTAGATTGAGTTGAATTCAAGTGCAGAGCTTAAAGGAGTCATCAAATTGAAGAAACTAGTAAGGTAAGAATTAAGGTTTTGGGTGACTTTGATGTAAAAACTTCAATTGGTTGTAATTAGGGCATTAGAATGAAATTGGCTTGATTTTGATGCTATTGGAACAAGAAATTAAGAAAAGAAATGTGTTGGGTGGTGGATGTAAATTCTGCCACTTTAAGGAAGTTAAGGTTGAGTTGTGTTTTGGTTGAATTATGGTGTATAAATGGTGTCTTATGCAAATTGAATGTATATGGTTGATGGAAAATCAAAAATGAAGAAAATGGGATATAATTGTTCATTTTGGAAAGGTGAAGAACAATTATGTCCAATTGAAGTTATAAGGTGTTAAGCAATTTTTTAGACATCGAATGATGAATTAGATAAGATCAAATAGCTTTGTAAATGAAAATAAAAAGTAATATCCATTCGGGCTTTGTATGCCTATTAGGGCATTTAGTAATTAAATGAGATTTTAGCGTTTGAATTAGTTCTAAATGTCATTTATGACGTGTAGGTGAAGAAAATCGAGACTGGTAACGGGAGCTGAAATTTGGAGCAAAATTGAGCTCGGAGCGGCTGTGAGTGAAAATCTGTCCTTATTTATCTTTTGTTTAATATGTTTTCGCATATTGATATTGTCTCGCTATATGTATGTGATGTAGGATTCCACTGCATTGCTAGTAAGATGTCTTGAGATGTCAAAGTGGGGGTTGCTAGTTGAAATGCCCCGTGACCTACTCACGTGTGCGATGCTAGTTGAGTCGTTGCATGAGTATAGAGCTTTAGGGTTACCATTGGTTCAATTTAGAAAGAAAATGGCCGAACGAGTGCTTTAATAGTTTTCGATCTACCGATCCCATATTATGCATTTATATGTACATGCTAGTTATTATGTCTTACAGATTTTGGATATTATTTTTTGAAGATGTAAATAAAACCCGCTCAACAAGATTTCATCGGCATATGATGTTAGAAACCATTTTACTGCTTTATACAAGTTTTAGAAGCAAAATTTATGAATGTCTCTTAGAATTTAATATCTATGCAGAATTTTATTTTATTTGAAATCTTAAATGCACTCATTGAGTTCTTTTAGCTCACTCGTTTTGTATTTTATTTTTTTTATCCCCCTCAAAGTGCAAGCCTCGGTGCCTAAGTCGCTGATTCTCCTACTACTGATTAGTGGCCCAGTCGGACAATCATTTTGTAAATGTAAATGTGCTAAGTAGCACTATTTTTGCTTTCTACATAGTAGTTATACACTTGTGTATTGTACATATATTTTGAACAAACAAGAGGAGATTTTGATATTATGATGATCGTTTCACGTTTTATTAGTATACTAGTTTTATGATCAATAATGAAATTATTGAGTTGAGATGTATTTGGTTTTAAAAAGAACCGGAGGTCTTATTTGGAGATATTGAGAAGCTGTGTTTAAATATAAGTGTAATTTTATTGCAGGTTTGGTATTGGATTTTCAGAAAAACAGGAAAAACTTTGCCTTTTTTTTAAAAAATTTAAAGAAGTCATTTTCACGTATATTTTCAGATTTTCTCAGTAATAACAATAACTAAAAAGGGGTTCTCCTCGGGGAATTTCTCAAGTTACACAGTTAAATTAGGACGAACTTCCATCGGAGTGCTCGGCAGGGCCGCTGGAATCTACAGTAGAGGGTCTCGAGGAGGGTCCTGTCAGTATATCTTTGTTTATGTGTATATATTTGACATCTTACCTAGCTTTTTGTGTGACTTGAAAAAAAAAGATTGTTCATATTTCAAGAACTACTAGAGTTGCTGAGGCTATAGATGTGGGTACTTCTGGAGATGCTATTACCACTATCAAGAATTTTTTTCAAGCTGTGACTAATGTGATGGAACAACAACAACCTCAAGTAGTCTGTAGTAACAAATTACATGTTGTCGAATAGTTTAGAAAACTCTGACCATCATCTTTTAGTGGCTTGAATGACCCATTAGTTGCGAAAGAGTGGATTTCAGAATTAGAGAAAATATTCCACTTTAAGGGATGCATATATAGCCATAAAGTCCACCTATATGCTCAAGAAGGGTGTCAGTCATTGGTGAAAGATGACTATGTGGACTTTGAATGTTAATAAGAGGCAAATGACATGGACCAAGTTGAAGAAAATATTTAATGAGAAATATTTTCCCTAATCTTTAACAGATGAAAAAGAAGCAGAGTTTATCCAGCTCACCCAAGGCACAATGTCCTTGATAGATTATGAAAGGAACTTCGAAGAGTTTGTCCAAGTTTGCTCAATACTTAATGGACACTGAGGTGTGTAAGACCAGACGGTTTGAGAGAGGCCTTAAGCAAAAGCTAAGGAGATTGATATTTATACTTGAGTTACAAATATATAATGTAGTACTACATAAGGCTCAGATCTTAGCAAAGGATGAAAAATTAGCTACTGCATCTGAATACAAGCATGTGGGCCAAAATCTATTAGAAAAGAAATCATGGGGTAAGAACAATCAGAAAATGTTTGACAAGTGGAAAGGAAAAAATAGCCAAATAGATGATTTTGGGAAGAAGGAATTCCCATTATATGATACTTGTAGAAAATGGCATGAAGGGATGTGCTACAAGAAGATTAGAGCTTGTTTCAAGTGTGAAAAGACTAATCATTTTATTTATAACTGCTCTAAAGTAAAGAGTTATCGTGGAGGAATTAAGAAGGACCAGAAAACTTAAGTAAGAGTTTATGGTTTTACCAAGCAAAAGGCAGAAGCTTCACCATCTGTGGTGGCAGGTACTATTTTTGCATTCGACTGCCATGGTTTAGCTCTTTTTGATTCAGGCTTTACACATTCATTTATGTCACATGCATTTGTTAGAGATATGAGTATTATGCAAAAATATTTGGATTTAGAATTGTGTATTGCAACTCCTTCAAGAGACTTGATATGTGCTACAAAAGTGGTGAAAACGTGTAAAATTGAAATAGGAAATAAAGTGCTACAAATGGATTATAATCTTGAATATGCATGATTTTGATGTCATATTTGGCATGACTTGGTTATCTAAGTACTATACTAATATTAAATGCTTCGAGAGAGAAGTTGTTTTGCAACCGCTTGAAGAGTCCAAATTTAAATTCGTTGATTCAATGTTACGCTCAATACCAAGAGTGATATCTGCTTTGCAAGCTTGGAAAAGCCTTAAAAAAGGTTGTATGTTATTTACAATTGATCTTCATTTCGATTATCATCAATTGAAGATCAAGAAAGAAGTATTCTAAAGACTATATTTTGTAACAAATATGGCATTATGAGTTTGTTGTGATGCTATTTGGGTTGACAAATGTTCCTGCTACTTTTATAGATCTCATAAATCGAGTATTCAAGGTTTATTTGGAAAAAAATTGTTATTGTGTTCATTGATGACATCCTGGTGTATTCGAAGAGTAAAGGAGACCATGAAGAGCACTTAATGATGGTTTTGCAAGTGGTAAGAAAGAAGTAGCTTTATGCAAAGTTCAAGAAGTGTGAATTTTGACTGGATCGAAATGCATTTTTGTGATATGTTGTTTCCTTAAAAAGAATCTCAATGAATCCAAGCAAAATTGAAGTAGTGGTGAATTGGCCCAAATCGACTAATGTTGGAGAAGTTCGAAGTTTTCTTAAGCTAGCGGGATATTACAAGAGATTTATTGAGGGATTCTCTAAGATAGCTTCACCCTTAACCCAGTTCAGTAGAAAGAATGTCAAGTTTCAGTAGTCGAATGAGTATAAGAAAAGTTTCTAGGAACTTAAGCATCGATTGATGTCAGCTCCAATATTAACCATTCCATGCGGTTTTAATGGATTTGTGATTTATAGTGATGCATCCAAGAAAGGACTTTGTTGTGTATTAATGTAAGATGAGATGGTTGTTGTATATGCCTCACAATAACTAAAGAGTTATGAGCAAAATTACCCTACTCACGATTTAGAGTTAGCTGCAGTAGTTTCTGCTCTTAAGATTAGGAGGCATTACCTATATAGAGAAATGTGTGAAATCTACACAGACCACAAAAAAGCTTTAAATACTTTTTCACTCAAAAGAAGTTAAATATGAGAAAATGTTGATAGTTAGAGCTAGTGAAAGGTTATGATTGTTTGATCAATTACCATTTGGGGAAAGCTAATGTTGTGGCAGATGCTTTGAGTAGGAAATCTTCTGGACATAGGGCAGCACTCATGACTACTCAAAGGCAAATTTTGTTAGATTAGGAAAGCTTGGCATTGAGGTGGTTAAAGCTAATGATAAGGCTTATATTGCTAGTATGTCTATTCAACCTAGATTGATTAAGGGATTAAAGAGGCACAAAGTAGTGATGTATAGCAGAAGAAGATTATGGGAGAAATTCCATTAGGCAAGAGACTTAACTTTGCTATTTCTGATGATAGAGCCTTAAATTTTTAAGGTATACTTTGTGTGCCTAATGATTGTTAGTTGAAGAGTAGGATCTTGGCTGAAGCTTATAGTTCCCCATATATTGCCATTTGGGGGTACCAAAATATATCAAGATCTATGAGTTGTCTATTGATGAGTAAATATGAAGAGAGAGATTGCACAGTTTATAGAGCAATGTGTGTCATTAAGTTAAAACAGAACATCAGAGACCATCTAGGTTATTGAAACCTTTGTAGTACCAGAATAAAAATAGGAATACATTGCCATGAATTTTGTAGTTGGATTGCCAAGTATACAAAATAGGTATAATGCTATATGGGTAATTGTGGATAGGCTAATGAAATTAGCACATTTTATTCCTATATATACTACTTATTCCATGGATAAATATGGTCAATTGTATGTTGATGAGATTGTAAGGCTTCATAGAGTGCTTGCTTCAATTGTATATAATAAGAATCCTTGGTTTACTTCAATATTTTGGAAGAGTCTACAAAAGGTTATAGGCATGAAGTTGAATTTTAGTACGGCATTCCATTTGTAGACTGATGGCCAATCTGAAATGACTATTCAGATTCTAGAAGATATATTGAGGGCATATGTGTTAGACTTTAAAGGTAGCTGGGACAAACATCTTCCATTAGTGGAGTTTGCCTATAACAATAGCTACTAATCGACTATTGGTATGGCCTTATATAAAGCCTTATATGGTAGGAAATGTAGATCTTCTATGCATTGGGATGAAGTTGGAGAGAGAAAAGTTTTAGGGCTAGAGATTATCCAGCAAACTTGTAAGGTTATATAAAAGATAAGAAAAAGAATGAAAGTGGCTCAGAGTAGACAGAGGAGCTATACAGATAATCGAATAAGAGACTTAGAGTTTATAGTGGCAATAAAGTATTTCTTAAAGTTTCCCTAATAAAAGAAGTCATGAGATTTGGCAAGAAAGAAAAGTTAAGCCGAAGATTTATTGATCCATTTGAAATCCTTGAAAAGATAGGTGATGTGGCTTATAAACTTGCCCTTCCTCCATCGTTATCGGGAGTTCATAATGTATTTCATGTATCCATGCTATGAAAATAGGATTCAAACTCCTCACATGTGCTAAGTTATGAACCACTTTTACTTAGAGATAATCAGACATATAAAGAGGTGCCTACTAGAATTTTAGACTATAAGGAGTAATACGTACTAAGAAGATTTATTTGGTGAAGGTTTTATAGAAGAATCATTCAGTCAAAGAGGCAACATAGAAACGAGAGGAGGAAATAAGGTCTAAATATCCCTATCTATTTGGTTAAGCCATAAGTTTTGAGGATGAAATTTTTGTAAAGTGGGGAGGATTGTAGTAACCATAAGTACATTATTGGATCGATTATAACTTGGGTGTATGCATGTGTTTTTGTGTTTATTGTACAAAACACATATCTCATACATATTTATGTGCAGCGGAATAATTAAAAACAATCAATAAATACAAATAATATATTATGCACATTAATATATATAAGGGGTTGAGAATTCACCAATTGAACTTTTCTCAAAAGTTACTAAGAGTTCACCTAGAGTGTAACATGTTCACAGTTCTTGTCACCAACTAGGTGGGCTTGGTAATCTAGAATAGTAGCTCCAAATCTAGCACTGGATTTAACACTTTAAACCCTAAAAAATTTAATTTTTCCTTAATAAACTCTTTGATTAATAAAATAAATTCTTAAGTTATTGTAATTGGTAGCCAATAGAGACAAATAACAAAATCAATTTCAACACTTGAAATTAATTCTAAAAAAGAATCAAAATCCTTTTTCTTCTGCTTTTTGTATTGGCCGGCCATTATTGACAACAATTGTAAAATTTTCAATGCAACAATTGCTTCTTCTTTTTTTCGTCTCACGATTTTCACACTCCAAAATACATATATATGCAATAACATAATATAACATTCATAAATATATATATATACTTGGCCACCAAGTATATATATATATATTAATATTATACCTATTAATATTATATTATATTATATTATACAATAATATTTTTTTTTGATTATTTAACTATTAAATAATCAATATGTGAAATTATCATTTTGTCCAGTTTACATGGTTACAAAGTATACCTTCTATGGGTCCTATCACACCATACACTTGGATAAACTCAACCGAAAGCCTACAATGTGCTACATGTCATTATACAATTAGTAGACAATACTTAACTATTTTATGCATTTAATACTTAAATACAGACATGCGAGCATTCGATGATTATACTGGATATTATTGAGCTGAACAATTCAATCCGATACACTGCCCCAGTGTATGAGTACACTCTATATTGTGGGACTACCTAAGTCCATGTCAAATTCGTCAAATAGAACCATTCCATGAGTCTGTGAACAATGCCTCATGCATACATCACAGATATTATAAATAAGTGCATTGAACCATACAAGTTGAGGTTACAGCGCATATTTATAGCCATTCTGTCATCTATATCCTGGATGTACGGGGACATAGATTAGCACTGTCAAATCCCCATAAGCTCATCCATAAAATTATCTCCAAACTTGTATCTCACTGAACAATATATGCAAACTCTTTGCTATATTATTCGACCTTGTGAAACTTTTTTCTTGGGTTTATTACTTATAGCCGTAAGATTTTCTGAGATACAATCTCAAATCATCTGGATATACAACTCCGCTATGTAAGTTGACGGATCCCATATCTATACACACTAGACTTCATAAGCATCAGACCATATTCAATGACACGCAGCGGTAAGACCATGAAAGGTCTCTAACATGTGTAGAACCCAAGTATAGTGGATCACTTACAAGCCCACTATGGCGCTCAGGTCAGAGGACGATGTATACTACTCAACTTGAGAGGACCTTCCATTGACGGCTTACATAGGATGTCTATTGGAGTCCTTGTGAGTTTATTTGATATATAGTTTTAACTGGATACCTATATTTCTATACGAGCTCTAAGTTCACGGTCAGTTAGGAATAACCATCTATACCATACAAGTATGTCATACGCTGATCTATATAAAAGGGATCCATCGGCAGATCTGTCGATAACATTTTCTTGCACCCAATTGCAACTCTTGAACCACATCATTACTAGTATACTTTTAGGTTTTTGTCCCCTTATATACAAGGCTTAACTCCTTGGAGTTCATCGATCCTTATAACTTGCTAACTCTTAGCAGTTATAATTCTCAGTGTTGATAACTCTTAGCCCTGAACTACACTTCTTTAGATTAAATCTGAACACTTTTAGATCATACAATGTTTGTAATATTACAAACATAATGCCATGTAATTAAAAGTAATTTGTGATTTAGTAAAATGTATATCGTATAAATATTAAATATTCATACAAACATAGATGAGACGTAAACATTAGGGATGGTAGCAGATCGGTTTTGGGAAGGATACCCCTAAACCTGTATCTGCATCTATTTAAAAAATGAAATATCAAATCCTTTCTAAACCCGTTGCGTGTTTGGAGTTCCAATACCAAACCCGCACTAGTAGGTATGCAATCATTACCAAACCCGTAATGGGTTATCCGCGAATTTAAAGCGGGTTTTAAATTTATATAATAAAAAAAATAAAATTATAATCGTAATTTAATTGAAAATCCATAATATATAGCAATTAGAATAATATCAATTATAATTCTAATTTCATTTACATTAAATATTATAATTTTCATTTTCATTTCAATTTTAATTTTAATTATATTAAATGTTATAATTTTAAATTTAATTTAGATTTTAATTACTTTAAATATTATAATTTCAATTTCAATTACGGTAGGTATTATAATTCCTATTCCAATTTTTATTTTTTATACTAAACCCACTTTAAACCTTACTAAATCCTTCCTAATGCAGGTAGATTTTAGCGAGTTTGCGGATAATTTTGCCATCCCTTGTAAGCACAACCCCAACATGTATAGTAAGTGAAATTGTTTGTTTCATGTTTATATGTGATTGTTGTTTAATAGTATTTGAAAAATAAAATTTTCTATTTTACTAAGACTTTGTTTGTTACTTAGAGTTTGAATCCGTTAGTAGTTTAAGTATTGGGTTTATTATAAGTAGACTAAAATGTATATAGGCTTAATGATATTAGGCCAAAAACATGTTTTATGACTTAGAATGTAATTTATTTGGGCTTAATAAGGTTAGGCTCAAATTATATGCTAATTATGGACTAAGGGCTATTGTGAGAAAAATGGGTAAATGTTGGATTAGCCTCTGTGTTACTTGGGAACTTGCCAGAGGATTAATCTTTGATTACATTGGAAAGTTAACTAACTTGCATCTTTAATGACTTCTATGTAGCATTCATGTAGGTGCAATAGGTTTCAATATTATCAAGTCGTGCCTTGTCTTTGTTGAATCTCTCATTTGTTTCAACAATGAAAGTGCCTAAAAGATCCTTGAAAGAAGTCTTCTTCTCGGCCACTTGTTGATTAAATTTCAGTGGAGGTTACAATACATTCTTTAGATAACTATAGGATTATAGTTTTGGAGCCCAGATGGTTATGAGTGGGCAAGTTGTTACTTCAATAGTTAAAATTTCAGTTGTTAATGTATTGTGCTTATTCCAAGTCACTCTCTTCGTTGGTATATGAAACATTTGCTACTATAGCCTGATCCTTGCTTGTTGAAGCCTTTCTAGAATTTAGTTTAGAAATTTGGGTTGTCAATGCTGATGCTTGGCTAAAAGTGCAACTAAAAGGTCAACTTCATGTATTTTAGCGGTTTTCCTTACAATGAACCTCTTATTAGGCCATTAATAGTTGTATACCATTTCCTCTAACAAGACTTGGGTTTTTACTGAGATTTTTGACAATAAAGTACCACCCATTGCTGCATGCATGATGGCTCTAGTTTAGCCACTCAAACCATTGTAGAAGAGCCAAAATTGGAACCAATCTTGGTATCCATATTAAGGGCACCTCCTAATAAGATCCTTGAATCATACCCAAGTTTCATAGAATAGCTCGAAGTCCTATCTCACACCGAAGTTGAGAAGTTTTGGAAGTTTGAAAGAATTTAGTGAGGAACCTTTGGGCTAACTCTTTCTATGTTGCAATACTCCTTAGTTGCAAAAATTGTAGCTAAGCTTTTGTCTTGTCCCTAAGAAAAAAAGGGAACAAGCATAACCTAATAACATCATTTGAAACCCTATTCATCTTAATGGTGTCACATATATCCAAGAATATGGCTAGATGAACATTCCGATTCTCACTTGGCAAACCTCCATACTGATTTTGCCGTAACATATTAATAAGAGCCGGTTTGAATTCAAAATTATTAGCTTAAACCCCTTAATTTCAGATCCCCGAATAGTTCTCATTAACCATGGACAAAATAATTTTGCAATGCTCGTGGTTGTTGGTTGTTTTTACCTTTGTCCTCCATAGCTTGAACTAGACTTCTTCTTTCTCTCCTAAGCCTTCGCAAGGTGATATCAACTTTGAGATCAAAAGATAGTAACTTCAAACTACGGGTTCTTCACATACACCTTCAACAAACAAAATAAAACCTAGCTTAATAACAAATAAAATAAAAATAAATGTATAAATTAAAATCAAGTTGCTTATCCATAATATTTTAAAATTTGTAATCTCCAACAACAGCACCATAAACTTGTACACGAAGTTAAACACGCATAAATATTAAATCACAAGTGCACGGATCGTGAGTAAGTAATAAAGTGTAAGTAGAGTATCGTCCCATGAGGATTGGTTTCTAAACTAAAACTAAGCACTAAGGCATTCGCAACCTAACTTTATTTAGGCTAATTAAAAACACTAAAATAGTTAAGGAATTAAAAGTACTAAAATTAACTAAAAGTCAAACACGTTCAAAGGAATGGAAATTCTTATAGCAATGGGTCCTAGGTCTTGAATTCACTCTACCTTTCTTAAGTTCTTTAGTAATAATGATTAACGACTACTTTTGTAAATCTATTAACTAACAGTTTAGAAATAGGTTCACTACCTTATCCAAGCATCAAGTGAGACTCTATACACATATAATCAAATTGATATCCATATCTAACTTGGTCATTTATACATGCATTGTACCACCCTTAAAAGGTTACGTTGATTTTATTAGTCTCCCAATTAAATACAATCAATGGCTATATACTAATCAAATCCAACATATGAGTTAAACCTTCCCAGGCATAGAACTGATAAATCTAAGTCATCTAACCAATTTTTCAATTCAATTGGAAGTATTAAATTCAGAAAAGCATAAATGAATAATGTAAAATAAAGTCATTAATAAATTACATACATAAAAACATAGTACTAAGTAGAGTTGTATTAAGCCCTATAACATAAAGTTTAATTATCTATCGTCAAATACTCAAATACATTAATTCAAAGGTTAATATAAGTAATCATGTTTAAAACAATAAGAATTACAAATATAAACGTTAAATAAAAGTAAATGACACAAAGATAAAATGGAAACTAGTTGTAGGCACTCTTGAAGCTTTTAAACTTTAGTAGTGTTTCAAAGTTCAAACTTCAAAGATCTCTTCTTTATGAGGTCTCCAACTCCTTGATCATGTTTTTCTTGTCCTAAGTTGGTTTCAACTATTGATTACTCTTTATTTCCACCAAAAATGAAGGATTTTTTACTTTGAACGCCTTACTTTGGTAAAGAACTGAAGTTGAAACGTCTAGCATTGCAGAAAATTACAAAATAGTGGCTTTTTATAGTATAGGGAGAAGTAGTAATGCCATAACATTTTCTCTTGGAACATAGAGGCATTGCTAGATATATTGTATGAATGTCGTTGTGTTCTTATTGTTCAACGCTGAGGCATTCTCACGCTGTTACACCACTAAACCAATGTAAGAACGTTGACTGTCTTGGGGATTCTCGATAAACTTATGTAGCCTCATACCAATCCTTACACCACAACATTCATCTTTCCCAAAAATATAGGGACGTTGGCAAGTTAACACTAGAGCATTCATTTAAAAAGATTAACGCTGACATGTTTGATGATAGGACGCTGGGGTGTTCATCCATTTTCTTTGAATCCTTCTTTAATTTTTTACTCTTCAGCTCATTTTGTGATGCTTTTCCTTCCAATTCATTCCTTTCATTATCTATCCTGCAAAACCAACATTTGATTTGAGTTCATAAATATCATGCAATTACTTGAAAATGATAAGAATCTAAGTCTCAATGGGGACAAAATATATATCAAACTCATCATGCAATGAGGTTTATGTTGAGACCAATTGCTATTAGAAATGGTAACAAAGTTCGTTTCTTTTTAAGGCCAATTGAAGATTGTTTTATCCTTATATGTAACAATAGATCTTAGTGAAGTACGATTTCTAACTAAGCATAAGTGAACGCTATTTTAAACAAGTAATATAAGATGAGTGGAGTATCTTTCCCATGAGGAATTATTGTTATTATTTATGCTAATTAATAAAATTATGTCTCTTTACTTTTATTCAGATGAAAGAAAACTAAAAGATAGTAATCTAAACTAAATAACGGGAAAAAAGATAGAAAATACTAAAGATAACAAGATAGAAGCACTAATAATATATAAAACGTAGAATTAAAACTATCCCTTGATATGTTACTTGAACTAATTAATCTTTTCTTAAGTTAATCCCTCAATATGAAATTATTGGTTAAATCGCTAATATCTTCACAAGCCTCTATTGATGGTCAAGTGACTATAACTTACCTTAAGAATTACCTATATGTCTATGGTAATCAGATGAGAATAAAATTTATTAAAAACTAATTTATTAATATCATATACGCTATGTAGGTATATGTCCATCTCATATGAAACTCATAGTTGTTACCTTATGATTATGTATCAAATTATTCAAAGCCAACACAAACATTCCTTCGTAAATTAGTGACCAAGTAACTAGAAAGGATTAATTATAGAATAATTCAATTATTTAGTTCACAAAAAAAAAAATTGAATTCAATCATATATCAAGTTCAAAATTATAACCCTAGAATAGAAACTTAGCTTATGGTGAAAGGAAGAGTTATTGAGCTTATCAAGAACATCATGAAAATCATAGAAAACTAGAAAGATAAAGAGTTGAAGAGATAAAAGTAATTTGCTGTAGTCTTCAATCTTTTAATCTTTTTGATCCTCTAAAAATTGCTCTCTCTTCTTATCTCTCTTCGAAATTCTTTAAAATATTCTTTTTAGTCTTCTATTTATAGGTTTATATCTTTAAATTAGGAAAAAGAAATCAAATTTAAGTCATCTTAGAATTTATTTTTTGGGCCAGTACTATTTATATGGCACTGTTCACATGACGCTCATTTTTTAGCACTATAGCACTGAACACACTGTCTTGAACACCGTGGCACTCATTTTTGGGTGCTGCAGTGTTGACACTATAGTAACGTTACTATAGCTCATCCCTATAGCGACCTACTGTAGCATGATATTATAGAAAATTTGATTTTTTTGCCTTATTTTCTTTGGATTTTCATGCCTATTTGCTCTATTGACTCTAAAACTTACAAAATAATAATTAAGCACATAAAAAACAAATATAATCTTAATTTAAATGAATAAATATTAAATTTAAAAGATAGAAATATTAAACCTAATTAACCTTATCACCTAGAGTTCCCGTGTGTGAAGAGAATGTACAGGCGCCCATTTATAACCAACCACTTTGTCATACTCATTTTATGTCGAAAAATAGTAACAACCAAGTGAGCCATACAACTCTAACAGTACCAACAGTTGTGATTTCTATAAACATAATAAATCACTATCATTATTCCCGTATAAGGTTCAACGAAAACCTAACTTATATGCACTACAATAGTAGAGTAGATGGGGATGTCGATGATGTTGGAAATGTTGATAATATGGAAAAATGTACTAGTTTGGATGATTTACTAGAAGGTTGACATTGTTATATTTCAACTAGCTCTCTTAATGTTAAAGATAAAATATAAGATGATGATGAAGCTGAAAACCCTTTTGCATTTATTCCTTCAATACCATCATCAAATTTAGGCATATTCGATATGATTTGAAGTATTGGAATTGGGGATATATTTGTAAGTAAGTTGTATGATAGTAAAGATAAACTTTACTAGGCTATTAATATGATAGCAATTAAGGGTAATTAGAGTTTCAAAATCTCAAAGTCTACAAAAGATCATTTTGAGACAAAATATGATGATGAGAGATACAAATGGCGCTTACATGCCATGTCAACGGATACGAGAAAGCATTTTATTATGTGTATAATTGATGCGCATCACACATGCCAGTTGGACTAGTTTCAAGATTATTGAAAATAAATAAAGAATAAGTTGGCATTAGTGAGTTGACTTTAGAGAACAAATCAAATAAAAAGAGATTCAAGTAGATATACATGAATAGTTTGGTATGGAGATAATATATTCCACTACTTAGTAAGCTAAGGAGCATGCATGTAGGTCAATACAAGATACTCCATAGTTTTCTTTTAAATTATTTCTTACATATTGTTATGTGCTAAAACAACAAAACCCGAGTACAGTTACTCATTTAGAAATTAATGACTATAATCACTTTAAGTATTTTTTTATGGCACTTGGGCCATGCATTAGAGGTTTTCAATCATCTATCCAACCAGTTATTACAATTAATGAAATATTTTTTAAAGGTGCATACCTAGTACAATGTTTGTAGTGGTTTGTAAAGATAGAAACAATTAAAAATTTTCACTAGCATAGGGTTTTGCTGATTCAGAAAATAATACTTCTTGGGCATGGTTTATAGCTAAACTTTAAGGTATCCTTGGTGATCTTGAGGATCTTGTATTTATATCCGATTGACACACTAGTATTGAGAAAGCCATTCGAGAGTTATTTCATAATGCATATCATGGGATATTCATCTATCACTTCAAAGGAAATTTGGTCACAAGATATAAGATACCATTAGAGGAGAAGAAGAAGAAAAGAGGAATCTCGACATCCTATTTTGTTGCTGTGAAGGCATATTGCCTTGTTGACTTTCAAGAGAAAATTAAGAAGATGCGGGAGATGAAATAGGAGGCAACAAGATACTTGGAGAATGAGGTTATTTTTTTTAAATGGGCGAGATGAGTGGGAGTATTTAGAAGATATGATATCATGATCACTAACATTACAGAGAGCATTAGTGTTGTTGTGAAGGAAGAACATGAGCTTTTAGTGACTACTTTGGTTAACTTGATTTGGGAGCTAATATAAAATTGGATTTTTTTCCTGAGACGAGATGCTGCATAAGGTATGGTAAATTTTCTGACGAATTAGGCAATGATAAGTCCACCTGCATGACTGTTCACCAAATAGATTATTCTCGCTTTATTGTGAAAGATGGAAATAGAAATGGAATAATAGACATCCCGACGAAGTTATGTAGTTGCCAAAAGTTTAATTTTTGGTAACTTCCTTGTGCCTATGCTATTGTAGTATGCAGACAGACTAGAATATAGTATCAGGGTCTTTGTTAGCCCTATTATAGTTTGAGTAATTATTTCGTGCATATAACGAGCCATTCAATCTAGTTGGCCACCTGTTAGATTGGATTATTTTAAAAGAGTTGAGAGATGCTGACGTCCAGCCTCTTATATCACGCTATCAATTAGAGAGATGTCAAAAGAAACGAATTCTATCACAAGTTAAAGAATCGATGAAGAATGTGTGCAGCCACCATAAGTAGTATGAACATAACCACCAGACATGTCAAATCCCTATTGCTTTGCATAACAGTTATATGGCATGTTAGTGTGTATTTCTTTACTATTTTATATTACTTATATTTATATACTTAAATTTAAGTTTAATATATTTTTTAAGTTAGATTATTTTATATTGCTTGTATATGTCATTTCGATACTCTGTTGTAAATAATACACAATTTGTCATACATTTTGAATTTTGTTACTATTGTACTTTGACACTTTATTACATTTACCACCTAAAAATACAATGTATGATAAATTAATCATAAATATTTAGTAGTGTAGTTCCAATTAAAATATTATGACAAGAAATATAATCATGAAAAGAATCCGATAGTGCAGTTGCGGTATTATTTGCATTAATTAATTAAAATAAATATATTAATAACATAATTAAAATATAAATTTATATTAATAACATATATAAATTGTTAAAAATATAAATTTATAAATTAATTAAAATATACATTTATATTAATAAATGAATGAAAATATAAATTTATTAATAACATAATTAAAAAGATATTATTTTAAAAAGTAAATTAATTTAATTAATTAATTACTTTAATTAAGAATTAAATAAATTTAATTTTCTAATTTTTCAATTCACGCGCTCGAGCGTAAATCATCCCTGGCGACGGCTAGCTCAGGATCCTTCATTTTTGGCCCAATTTGTTTTCTATTTTATCCTAGTTTTAACCTATTTACAACGCAACCAATCAATATTTCATTTATTTTACTCATAATTTATCCATTTTCATATTTTTTTTTCCACAAACTACAAATTACATTTAAAATTTCAAAAAGTTGAAATTTATCAGCTATTTTCCAAATTTATGTTTAGCCAGCAGTGTTCTTGTATGATGATATATACAATATAACATCCAAAATTAGCAGTTTATACAATATTAATTTTTAAGTGTTTTTGAGAGAGTTTTGAATTCATGGAGAGGGAGAATATATTCTTAATGGTAATATTGTCCGATTCTTACTTTCTGTTGCTACAAAGGATTAAGAGCTACAATTGAGGTTAGAAAAGAATATTATTTAATAAAATGGCTTATTTGTGAAAATATTTCCAAGTAAGAATGTGTTACTATATTGGTTTAATAAACTTATATTAAATTTTTTTTAGTCCTTAAAATATTAAATCATTCCGAATAATTTTATAATTTACAAATTTTCTTGTACTTATTTAGTAATATAGCCTAGTTTATTTTATTCATTAGAATATATGTTTAAGATAATTATACATTTTTATGCTAACTATAATTGAAATACAATTTTTAATAAAGAGTTGTGATTAATAGCTAAATAAATAATAATTGTTTTCTAAAAGTTATATCCGTAAAGGTACTATTTAACCATACTGTAAAAAAAATAAACAAGACCCTCTAATATTTGAGTGAGTATCTTTTATAAAGAAGATGAAGTCTTAGAGTGTTTTTGTGAAGAAAAACTTTCATTACCTTTTACTTTGGTCGAGTTCCCCTTTTTATAGTTAAGTTCTGTTTGTGTTAACCCCGAGGGTAGTGGATGAAAATTTAGGCCATTTCTCCCTAATGTCTCGACGTGCTCAGGGTAATTGGGATCCAAGATTATAGGCACTTACCTTATTGGCGACATGGTTTCACTTGTCTTGTAATTCTCGACATGTTTGGGGTAATTGAGATCTAAGCTAATGGCCATTTACCTTATGGGTGGTGTGGTTTGACTTGTGTCCACGATCCTAAAGATTTGTTGGGCTAGAAATTACTAGTCACCTCGGGGTTGATTATACTTGGGCATTTTTGGTTGAGGTGACCCTTAAACAGCTTTGCAGAATAAATCATACTTGATTTATCATAAGTTGATTCCTAATAGAAGGTACGGGTCCATCGTTCTGGGACTAGACCTTGCAGGCTTACTTCTCCATACTCTACTTATTACGAGCCGATTCTTAAGAGAGGGTACAGGCCCATCATTATGGGCTTAAGTTTATTTAGTCTAAATTCTTGAGTGGAACAAAAGTCCACTAGTTTTCAGTCTTGACTAGTCGAGAATAGAAATTAATTATTTTATCATTGTTGGGATGCTAAGTAAGCTTGGAGGGTCGGGGTAGAAGTTGCTCAAGGAAGTAGTTCCTTATGACATCTCGAGTAGCTTTTGCTTGTGGTGGTTCTTATCCTTAAAGGATTGTATTTATTATGGGTGTCTTTTCATGGTCCCACACGTTGTATGAATATATTATATTTTTAAAATTAATGAATCGTGAGCAACGTGTGGAGGCAACGCTTTGGTTTCTATGCAACCTAAGACATTATATCTTTGCAGGTTTAAACCTAATATAATCTAATTTGTTCGTTCTAGATGAACAACTAGGATCAGAGTTGCCACGGGGTTATGAAATGCCATAGACCCACATGACTTGAACCAACAAGTCAATTCATATGAAGAAATGTTCTTTAGTATGATATATTCTATTCCACTCACTCTAAATAAATGACGGGGATTAAAGTTGGTCTGAGACTACAAAAGTACACCTTGGGGATTCTTCAACCTTTTATTGACTTTTATTCATTCTTTGGCAAACAAACGAATGAAGTTTTTAGAACACAAAGCTAATACAGTCATTGTGGATATTGATTCAGCATTTTACTAGGTTAGTATTTTTTTTAAAGCTTTTTATTACCCCTCAAGGAACCACTTTTGGGCCCAAAGCCTCTAGGCCCAAGATAAAGTTAGCCTCTAAGGGCCTAACCCTTTCCAGAGCTCGCCACTCTTTGTGAGACAACCTGCTTCATTGGTAAGCCCATAGTGATAGCCATCAAGCCAGGTCCTGGCGAGGCTAGACAGTCTAGGACCTGCTCAGATTCAGAGAACCTGATCAGCATCTTAAAGTACCTGCTCGATAGAACCAGCCAAGATATGACTAAGATCACTCTTTGCACACTAACTGGATCAGTTTAACTTAGCAACTAGTTCAGTTCAACTGGGCACCTGCAGATTAACGAGTAAATAGATCGACTTTGTGATAGATGGGCCGACCAAGTATAGCTAGTGAAGTTACCAGAAGACTAGCCCTTTGGGATAGCTCTAGATCACGGATGAACTGAATAGGAAAAAGCTACTAGGGGGTCAACCCCAGATAGATCAAGCTCAGCCTTACACTTAATCAAACCCACCATCGAAGAAAAACATAAGGAATATGCCAAGAATATGTTTAACGAATGTCAGAAAGATACCTAGCATGTAACAGATGTATGTTAGAAGATCTACAAAAGGATATTTGGTGTGTGATATAAATATAGTAGAAAAAAAATGTCAAAAAGATACCTGGCGAAGCATGTCAAAAGATTTATAGAATGATATTTGGTGTGAGACAAAAAAAATAGTAGAAAAAGAATGTCCAAAAAGTCCTCTGAGGATCAATACTATAAAAGGAGGGAAAAGAGACAGAAACAAACTATGATGAAAAAATGCCTATTCAAATATGCTAGAGGATGCCTAAATAGTAGAGAAACAAATACAGAAAACATGAGGTTTTCTTTCATTCCTCTTGGATATATCCTCACTTCCCTTTTTTTTATTAGATTTCCATCATAGAGACCCTTTCTGACTTAAGCATTAGAAAGTCTTCATCAGAACTCACCCCAACGATACCATCATGATAGTTGTGTTAATGTTTTTTTAGGTCTTGTCATAGCCGACCACGAAGAGAAGATCCAAGCTCATGCAAGTAAATCCAGCTAGGATGAGACCCAAGTGTCAGTTCTCACCAACAAATAAATTTAAAGCTTGTTGGCTCGAAGAATAATTTTTTCCCGTTAATAGTTTTTGGCACCATGTGTGGGAATCAAACAAAAAGCTTTGTCCAAGAAGACGACAGTCGACTATGGTGGAGCAGTCATCCACCAGTAGAAATCTCGCCATTGTAGAGCGAGGCCCGGACACAAAAAAAAATGGAGGCCATGAGAACAAACCTCTCCATCAAATAGGAAGCTTACTACCACCCAAAATCTAGGCAAAGCTGAGAACCGTGAGGGAAGAAAAAGAAGAACTAAGGCAGCTCATGGCCAGTTAATTAGAAAAAAGATGAGGGGAGTAAGGAACGACGATAGGAGAAAATCTCAGGTGGACACCTGGGAGTAGACATGCCGAGAAAATAGGTCAGGGACCTTCCACGGCTTGGACAAAGTAACCAGGCCAAGTCAAGCACCCTCCGATAGAAAAATGACGTAGGTGGAAGATTTTGAACAGGCAGCAGGGAGAGAGTCGTTTACTAAATAACGGTAGTGTCAACAGGGTAAGTCGGGCCTAGAAATAAAGGTCCTCAATTTGGAGGGATGATAAGGGCAAATTTGTCATATATTTTTTCATGTTTTTATTATTGATATTTTATGATTTTATGAGAATAGATGACTATTTATGTGCATTATTGTTATTTATAGGGACTTGCTACTGGCACACACACACATGGTGATTGTCCATGAGGAAGAATAAGGGACTAAATAAAGATAATTTAGAATTGTTATTAGCTGTTTATCTACCTTATGGATTTGTACTATTTTGTCAGCCTTTAAGACAATGATTTTGATCATCTTACTAGTATTAGTATATTTTGTTTTGTTAAATGAGTCAAGTATAACCCTTTATTCCTCTCTTAGTTTTATTTTATTGCTTGAGGACAAACAAGTATTTAAGTTTGGGGGAATTTGATAAGGGCAAATTTGTCATATATTTTCTCATGTTTTTATTATTGATATTTTATGATTTTATGAGAATAGATGGCTATTTATGTGTATTATTGTTATTTATAGGGACTTGAACGAAATTTAAAGAAAGAATGCAAAAGGAGCAAAAATAGGGACTAAAATGCAAAGTTTTCAAAATATGTGTCCATCGCCCCAGCGCCACAAGGATTGTCGCCCCAGCTCTGAAATAGTGATCGAAATAAGAAAAACGACCTACTTAAGTCGCGTCTAGCGCCCCAGCGCCAAAGAGTCACCGCCCCAGCGACGAGACAGAGCCCCAGCGCTATAAACATACCGCGCCAGCGGTGAAGCCATTTTCATGCAGCGCCCCAGCGCTAAGATCCCACCGCTTCAGCGGTAATAGCTTTTTCACGCGTCGCCCCAACGACAACTTCATAGCGCGCCAGCGGTAGTGCGAGTCCTAGTCCGACAAGAATTGAGATTTTCAAGCTCATATCAATCCCTATATAAAGCCACTCGTTCCCACCCTTCAAGAATGAATCCAAAGAGACCAAAGAAGAACCTAGAGCAAGAAAAAGAGAACTTAGAGTAGTTCAATAGCACCAAGAATCAAGAGCAATTCGACGTCTATATCGGTTTGCGATTGATTGTATCATGTTTTATTTTTATTTTTATTGTTGTGATTCTCTTGTAGCTATGAACTAATTTATTTTCTAGGGTTAATATTTGAACTCAATATGTGCGCTTAAATTGCCATATCTTTTTAATATTTAATAAACTTAGTCCTTTATTATTTAAATTACTTGTGTTTAATGCTTCAATATATCTGGCCAATATATGGTGAATGAGTTGGTAATATTATTGATAAACTCGGAAGAGGAATCATAATATTTAGACCTAGGTAATTTGATACATGATTGTAGAGTAACATTCAATGTTACATATGCAAGTTTCAATTTAGGATAGGAATATACCTAGTTGGCATGTATGATCAATAAGACCTAATCTTAATGAATCTTAATTTATTACAAGTACCATAGGAATATATGTATTTGGTAAATTAGGGTATACTTGTATGTCATTGGAAGAGGCTTGTGAATACATTAGCGTCTTGATCAATAATAAAGACTAAGTGAGTTAAATATTAGAAGATTAATCATTAAAAAGCATATTGAGGGATAATATTAATCCTAAGTTTTCTCTACATTGCTATCACCTAAGTTTCTTTGCATTGTGTTTTTACTTTTATATTTTCTACATTCATTCTTGGATTTTTATTTTTCTGAATAATTATTAGGAAGACATAATTTTAGTAATTGGTTAATAAGAAGAAATTATCCCTGTGGGTTCGACATCCGACTAATTAGTCTATTTGTTACTTGCATATGATAGTGTATACTTGCACTTAATTTATGATATAGAAATATCGCATCAAGGGAAAACTGTAGAGCCTCTTGGCGGAGAAGGAGAAGAAAGATCAACACCCTATGAAGAAGACAAAAAGGAGGAAAAGATCGCTGCTAACAAATAAGTTGAGAGACACAGAGCTCCCGAGCGGGTTTCGACTCCTAAACTTGCCCACTTATAAGGGAGTCACCGATACCAAATATTACGTCAATCAAATTACCAATCTACTGTCGATTGCGGGCCTGAGGCAAGACTAGATGTGCAGACTCTTCTATATAAACTTGGAGAGGCCTGCTCTACTTTGGTATAGAGGCTTAAAGCAGTGTAGTATCACCTCATACCATGAGCTGACTGAGAAGTTCACACAACACTTTTGAGGTTCATACGAGGCGGCTAAAGACTTTGAGCAACTAAAACGAGTTAGACAAGGCAAATGTGAGAGCTTTAAGAATTTCATCTAGAGATTTTATGAGGAGGTAATAGCCTTGGGAGCTTTCGACCAGGCCATCACCCTGAACGCTCTTAAGTTAGGGCTGAGGCTGAATAGATTCTAGTACTACCTAGCGAAGAGCAGCGTCGCAAATTATACAATGGTGTATAATAAGGCATCAAAGTATATGTCAATAGAAAAATGTGAGGAAGCTAAGAGATCCATTACCGAACTGCCTAGAGGACAGGCCAGGCCAGGCCTTAAGAAGATATCAGATATGGGGGAATGGAAGGACCCCCACCCCCTCTACAGAAATACCAGAGGCCAAACGATGAATACTGTCCTCCGTAGAGAAGAAATTTTGCAAACTGGTGCAATGTATTGAAAAGCTAGAGGAATAATGCACTGAACAATAGGCCCAAAAATTAGAGAGATGGGCCAAATAAATTTCACCTAAGTAACCCTCATGGGCGCCTCGAAGCCCGAGGAACTATGATGAACATTCAATTGGAGAGAAAATGGTGGCTAATGTTGAAACTTTTCTTCCTCTAGCTATACCACTTAAAGATATCTACAAAGCAATTTGGAATCGGTGTTTGCTACACAAACATTTCAAATGCAATGAAATAGAGCAACGAGCAGATCCGAAGAAGTAGTACGACATGTATAGGGGGCTAGGACATGCCACGGGGGAATGCTCTAAGCTGAGGAAGTAAGTAAAAGCCCTAATAAAGAATGGGTATCGGAAGAGTTCTGAGCTGACTAACAGCTCACATCCGCTGGCCAGCCCAGCGAATCGAATTTCAACCCTATCATAATTATTTTTTATGGACCCACATTGGCAAAAGAATCGAATAAGCAGGAATAAAACTATTTCAAGTATCAATGGTGGCATACCAAGTTATGTGCAATGCTCTTCTGGCTAAGAAACCCACGTTGCTGCAAGAGGTGTCGATCATGTTCATAGAGGAGCACGCACAGGGATTCAATTACCCCATAATGACACATTTCTGATAGAAGTGTTAGTGGCGGGAGAGAAGATAAATAGGGTATTCGTTGATCTGGGTAGCTCAGTTGACATAATCTTTAAAGAAACCCTAAATGAGTTAAAAATCAAGAACCTGTATATAGTGGGGACCCAGACACCACTGTAAGGGTTTGGAGACAGCTGTGTGATGCCGATCAAAGTAGTGGCTCTGCCTCTCACTATAGGACAGAAGCCCTACAGGAAAACTATGATGACTTAATTCGCATTGGTCAATCAACCTTTTTCGTATAGGATCTTCCTTGGGTGGCCATTCATGGTAGGTATGAATTCTGCCCTATTCATTCATTACTTAATGTTAAAATTCTTGGCAGGTGAAGGAATTGGAGTGGTGTCAGGGGATTAGAGGGAGCTAGTTGTTGTTACATAGTAACAGTATAGAGGGCATTCTATATTTCTGTTGTTGACCCAAGAGAAAAAGTCGACAAATCCCCAGAGCCAATAAAAGAATTAGAGGATGTGCAGGTCAGAGCTGAGGAATCTGAGAAAGCTGTTAGGATAGGAACCCAGTTAGAGCCAGGGGTCAAAGAAAGGTTGACCTAGCTGGTTCGTGAATTTTCAGATGTCTTCACTTGGTCCCATAAAGACATGCTTGGAATCGATCCAAAACTGGCTTCGTACAGGCTGACCATCAACCCCATGTCCCATTTGGTTAAACAGAAAAAGAGAATCTTTAACTGAGAGTAAAATGAGGCGTAGTGGCAGAGGTAGAGAAATTGTCGGCAGTAAGTTTTATAAAGGAAGTTCATTACCCTGACTGGTTGGCCAACGTAGTAATGGTAACGAAGGCTAATGGGAAATAGAGGATGTATATGGATTTCACTAATCTGAATAAGGCATGTCTTAAGGATAGTTTTCCCTTCCTAAAAACTACCAGCTTATGGATGCTACGGCTAGACACGAGCTGCTAAGTTTCATGGATGCCTTCTCTGGCTATAATCAGATCCCGATGTTTCCCCATGACTAGGAGAAAATATCATTTATCACCCACCAGGGGACCTGCTGCTATCAAGTGATGTATTCGGGTTAAAAAAGGCTGGAGCTACCTACTAAAGACTGGTAAACAAGCTCTTCAAAAGCTTGATCGAGAAGAATATAGAAGTCTACATTGATGATATGATAGCCAAGTCAGTAAAGGTAAAGAACCATGTAGCTCATTTGAGGGAATATTTTTGTGATATTGAGAAAAACAGGATGAAGCTAAACCCAGAGAAATGTGCTTTCGGGGTAAAGTCTGGGAAATGCTTAGGCTTCATAGTAAGTCAGAGGGGGATAGAAGACAACCCAGATAAGTTCTGAGTGATGTGATATTTCTATATCATAAAATTAAGTGCAAGTATACACTATCGTATGCAAGTAATAAAGGGACTAAATAAGTCGGATGTCGAACCCACAGGGATAATGTCTTCTTTTTAACCAATTACTAAAATTATATCTTCCTAATAATTATTCAGATAAATAAAAATCTGAGAATGAATGTAGAAAATATAAAGACAAAAACACAATGCAAAGAGATTTAGTTGATAGCAATATAGAGAAAACCTAGGATTAATATTATCTCTCAATATGCTTTTTAATGATTAATCTTCTAATATTTAACTCACTTAGTCTTTATTATTGATCAAGACGCCAATGTATTTACAAGCCTCTTCCAAGGTCATGCAAGTATACCCTAATTTACCAAATACCTATATTCCTATGGTACTTGTAATAAACTAAGATTCATTAAGATTAGGTCTTATTGATCATACATGCCAACTAGGTATATTCCTATCCTAAGTTGAAACTTGCATATGTAGCATTGAATGTTACTCTACAATCATGTATCAAATTACCTAGGTCTAAATATATTGATTCCTCTTCCGAGTTTATCAACATATTACCAACTCATTCACCATATATTGGCCAGATATATTAAAGCATTAAACACAAGTAATTTAAATAATAAAGGACTAAGTTTATTAAATATTAAAAAGATATGGCAATTAAGCGCACATATTGAGTTGAAATATTAACCCTAGAAAATAAATTAGTTCATAGCTACAAGAGAATCACAGCAATGAAAATAAAAATAAAACATGATACAATCAATCGCAAACCGATGTAGATGCCGAATTACTTTTGATTGATGTTGCTCTGGATTCTTGGTGCTCTTGAACTGCTCTAAGTTCTCTTTTTCTTGCCCTAGGTTCTTCTCTGGTCCCCTCTTTACGTCTGAGGTCGAGTGGCCTTTTATAGGGTTTGATTTGAACTTGAAAAACTCAATTCTGGTCGCACTAGGATTCGCACTACTGCTGAGGCGATATGCTTCTGTCGCTGGGGCGCTGCATGAAAATGGCTTCATCGTTGGAACGGTGAGATGATAGCGCTGAGGCTCTGTCTCGTCGCTGGGGCGGTGACTATCTGGCACTGGGGCGCCAGATGTGACTTCAACAGGTTGTATTTCTTATTTTGATCACTATTACAGAGCTGGGGCGACAATACTTGTGGCGCGGGGGCACTGGACTCATATTTTGAAAACTTTGCATTTTAGTCCCTATTTTTGCTCCTTTTGCATTCTTTTTTTAAATTTCGTTCAAGTCCCTATAAATAACAATAAAGCACATAAATAGCCATCTATTCTCATAAAACAATAAAATATCAAAATAAAATTATGAGAAAATATATGACAATTTTGCCCTTATCACTGAGCCATACTAAAAATCCAGCCCCCAAGCATAGTAAAGGAGATTTAGCAACTCACAGGAAGGATCACAGCCTTGAACAGGTTTATTTCTAAGGCAACAGATTAATGCTTCACCTTCTTCCAGATAATAAAGAGAAAGGAGAAGAATATATGGATGGAAGAATACGAATAGGTTTTTCAACAATTGAAGGCCTACCTTTTTAAACTGGTACATTTAGCCATATATATGCAAAGGGAGGTATTGGTACTATACCTAGGAGTATCAGAACGGGCTATAAATGCGGTGCTAGCCAAAGAAGAAAAAGGGGTACAGCGGCTAGCATACTATATAATTAAAGCCTTCACCAGCCCGGAGACTCGATACACTCCCCCTAAAAAGTTAGCTCTGGCTCTAATTGTTAGGAAGGAAGCTATGGCCCTATTTTCATGTGCACATCATCATTGTGCAGACTAACTTGTCGTTAAGGCAAATCCTGCACAATTTAAACCTATCCAGTCGATTGGTTAAGTAGGCCATGGAACTGAGCGAATTTGACATTCACTATAAACCCCGAACAACTATCAAAGGGTAGGTCTTGGCCGACTTTGTAGCTGAGGGCACCCGCGAGTCAATGGTGGTTGAGGAAATAGGTGCCTAAGCCCTTAATCCAACTTTAAAAAGATGATTGCTCTATATTAATGGGGCATCCAACCTACAAGGGAGTGGAGCGAGGATCGTTCTTGTGAGCCTCGAAAGAGACTAAGTCAGTTACGTAGTCTGCTTCGGGTTCAAAGCCTTGAACAATGAGATGGAATATAAAGCTCTTCTGGCCGAATTAAGAGTAGCTCGGGTGTTGGTTACAAAGGAAGTGCTGGTAAAAAGTGACTCCCAGTTAGTAGTAAACTAAGTCGATAGCAGCTTGAGGTCATGGAGGAAAGAATGGCTGGATACTTGAAAAAAGTAAGGGGTCTGACTAGTTAGTTCAAAGAAGTCAAATAAAACTGATCTTAAGAAATGAGAATCACCGAGTAGACATCATCGCCCGAATTGCGTCAGTAAAAGATGCTTGATTACCCTGAACGATGCCTGTGGAACTCGTATCAAAGCCCAACATTCAAAAAGAATAACAGATCATGCAGATTGAGATAGAACTAAGTTGGATGGAAACCATTAAGAATAAAATTTTGAATAAGACAATTCCGACCAATAAAAAGGAAGCCCGAAGAATTAAATACCAAGTCGCCAGATACTCGGTGATCGGTGGGGTGTTATACCGAAGGGGTTTCTTATACCCCTACATGAGATGCCTGGGACCCTTAGAGGCAGAGTGAGTCCTAAAGAAAATCCATGAATGAGTCTACGGTAATTACTCGGGGATGGAAGCATTAGCTCAGAAAGTATTCCGAACCAAGTATTACTAGCCAACCACTCTAAGAGATGCTAAGAGCCTGGTTCAGCATTGCAATGCGTGTCAAAGATTTGCTGACAAGATCCAGACACTTACAAAAGAGCTTACCACAATGAATGAGCCCTGGTCGTTTGCCCAGTGGGGGCTCGACAGGGTCCTTGGCCCAATCTGAAAGAGCCATATAAAGTCCTCAAACTCATCAGAGTAACCTACAAGCTTGAAGAGGCAGATGGATGAGTCATGAAGAAGCTATGGAATGCCAAACTGCTGAAGAAATATTATTCTTAGCTCTGCTTTACTTTTCATGCAAAAGTCATTCTCTATGTACGAACATCGTTCTTAATAAAGTTGATTATGCCCTTGCGTGTATCACTGTGAAAAATAAACTATTTAGAATATAGCATGAGATGCTTACGAACATGACCCTCAGGCCATCTAATAAAGGCCCTGCAAGGATTCTTACAGAAAAACTTGCCTGAGTCGACCTATATGGGTCGACGCCCTTTAAAGGTTGCCCCGGACCATTTAAAAATGTCATATCACATCATCCCATCATATCATCATCGTTATCATCACCATGATATCATCATCACATCACGTGGTCATCTCTGTCGTTACATCATCATATCATCCTTATTTCGCTGTGATCGATTTTGATGCTCATAGAGCACCTCACCGTGATCGGTTCGATGCTCATAGAGCACCTAACCGTGATCGATTCGACGCTCATAGAGCACCTTATCATCACCGACTTGACGCCCACAGGGCATTTTGCCATGATCATTTTGACGCTCACAGAGCATATCACCATTACTGGTTTAACATAAGGATAATTAAGATAGCTCGGTGGGCCAAAGACTGTGGCATTTTCACAGCATCACCATGGGTTACACTATAGCGCCTATTGAAGATGGTTTGACCGTGGCCTTTTCATGGTATCAATGTGGCATTTCCACAGCACCCATGACACATTATTCAGTGTTATTATGCTGAGCCAGTATCCCAAAGATATTGTAAGCTACTTGGTCAGCTATATTTCTCAATGACAGTTCATTTTCAACGATCTCAAAACCGCTGCAATCTGCTCTATCAGCATTATTGCTTCAAGACGGCCATTATTCTTTGATAATCCCTCAAAATGGCTGCCAACCTTTGTATCTCACTAACCCTGTTACCAACAACTACCCAGTCGCGCCTTCGCCAGGCGAGACATTATTTATTGTAAGCCCGAAGTCTTTATAGAATAAATTTCATCATAAACGGTGGGCCAGTTATCATCTTGGTTTTACTGACTATTGTTGTACTTCCATGCCAAACCAACTGTTATCTAAATAACTCCCAGACTTGGACTTATATTTTTATCCCTACGCCGATCTATTTGTTATATGGCACTTTGTTAGCTAAACGAGTCTCTATTTTAACTTAGTGGATCAAGTTTGTATAGTTATCATTGGCACTCAAAGACTAATCTTGATGCCTCATGGCTTTGGAGAAACTCCTCATTCTACAACAAAAGCTCACCAAGTTATGAGCCATTGCTATTTACTTGATCGTTGTAAGCGGTTCAGTATTACGGTTAGCTTTTCTTGTTATAAGTTTTATCATTATCATGAACAGCTTGCTAAGCTAAGATGTATTTACTACAAGTTTTTTTATGGGCATTTTAGTTCTACTAACATATTGCAAGTTCGATATTGTAAGTTGTTTAGTTATATTATTGTGAATTTTCCTATATAAGTAAACAGATTTATTGCAAACAATTATAAGAATAACATATTACCACAAGAGTTGGAAGAATGAAAAATACATGCATTCATTGGAAAAGAATATTACAAGAAGTTCTAGACCTTACAAAAATTTCTAAACTTTGCAAAAAGTTGAAAGAGGAGAAGGTAGAAGAGAAAGAGGAGAAAGTGGAAGAGAAAGAGAAAAAGGTAGAAGAGAAGCTCATTGGCTTATGTTGCTGAAACCACGTTAAAGCCTTCTAGATCCACAACAGGCACCGCCTTGGAATTAGCTCCGACCGGAGGGTTGGCTAGGACAAGAAGATCGGGTGAAGCTTCAGCTGGCCCAAGAGGTTAAGAGGTAGTGGCTTGGCCCTGGTCGGTAGAAAGAGTGGCCTTACTGGTACCTACAATTGTAACACATCACCAGTGGTAGTTGCATCAGCAGAAGCAGCCTCATGATATGAGCTCTGAGGTCTCCCTTTTATGATATAAGTCTCCAGTGGCCAGTTTCACAAACACTAGAGGTCCATTTCTGGGTAGTGCTCCTCGAAGAGGTCGATTGACCTCTAATATCCCTTCGTCGCTCTTTGGTGGAAGCCCTCATCATGATCGACAAACCAGTGATTTCTATGCTACTTGAGTTTAGCCACCAAGGAATTCCTATTCTGCTCGATCAGCTTCCTCTCCTGCAAAGCCGCCGCAAGCTGTGTTTCAAGTTCTTCGTTGTGGCTTAGTGATATGGGACCTCGCCACAGCTAGAGAGTTTTTCATCTTTTGCTAAATCAGCCTCTACTAGTGATTAAGCTTCGACAACATGCTTTTTGCCTTAACACGAGCAGTCATCATCTCCTTTAGCTTAGCCTCCGCCTTATCCGCCATTTTCTTTTCCTACTCGGCAACCTTTTTTACTCGCTGTGTCTCAGCTCTGGACTGAGCAAGATCATCCTCAGTTCTTTGGGCTCGGGCTGCCATGTCGAGCATCTTGACTTGGAACTGTGAAAGAAGAAAGATGGACTGCACAAAATATTAAAAGAGTCAGAAGAGGTGAATGTATGAACAAAATGAATAGAATAGCAGAGGAGAAAAAGCACTTACGTCAAGAGTAGACCCCATTACAATATTGAATCCCATAACAAGGTTCAGGTAAGATACCTAACCCTCTCAGGCTGGGGTCATATACCTCTCTATCTCTTACATCATGGGGAGTAGGAAGCTAGGTCCTCCTTTACTTCTGAGACCAGCACGGAGGCAGACACGTGAAGGATAGGGGTGTCTTATGCTCTAGGAAGAGTCTAAGGAGCTGCTCTGAACTTGTCCCCCCTCTCAGACAGATGGGCTCTGTGTGGTCTTTTCTTTTAGGGTCATCTACCAACAGCGTGACCAGATAGCCTCCTCGCTCGGCTTTATCCCGAGTTAGGGTGAAACAACAGCCTTATACACTATTAGGGTTCAAAGAACCTTAACCTGAAGCAGAGGAGCCTTCGATTTAGCTTCACTTCCTTCTCTTATTGTCGCCTTGTTTAGACATCCCTGCATAGTATACACAGTGTGTACTCCAGTAGTGCTGAAGAAGGATTGGTCCAAGGCAAAGAAAAATAAGAACTTAATTTGAATACGGGGTAGGGATGACACTAGGGTAACAAGGCTCGCTCCAACTAAGTTGGCCGGTGACAACAGCTTCTACACGAGGCAAATATATTGAAGAGAGGTGGTTATCCAATTAAGTATTTGCATGGACACCTAAACGTCAGTAGCCCAAGTCACTACAAGAAAATCAGAAATATCAGTCAAACAACACAGGGTAACAAAAAGAATTCTCAGAGCACAAAAAGATGAGAACCTGCATCCACTGAAAAAGTAGCAGGGATGATCCACTCTCTTCTATTTCTCTTAGGGACCCTCTGACCACACTCCCCCTTCCAGTCTTTTATGGAGGTAAGTCGACAAGGGACTAGGTTTTAGAGGCTATGAATGAGAGGTAGTAGAAACCATTTTGGCTCTTAGCATTGCTCTTGAAGTGGTACAGGTAGCATAGTTCTTAAAACTAAGGAGGGACTGCCCCGTCCTTACCTACAGAACGTACAGACTAGCTAAAACTTTCTAGGAATTGGGTTCTAGTTAGGACAGAGTTATTCTTAAGCGGGCCAATATCTTGGCAAAATAGTGTTGCATGGGAAGCCTGAGGCCTAACCTTAAGAACACCACATGGATGGCCACCTCAACATTAATAGGGTTGCTTGAATGATCCTCCTTGGTAGGCAGCTTATGGGTGACCGACTCAAGGATGTCATAGGAGTGCCTAATAAGATCTAAGTCAGCCTCGTTCAAATAGGACGTATAGTACCTAGTGTCCAGCTCAAACCTTACCACCTCTACGTCATCTGCCCCCTTAGGATCTTCAGGGTCATTACCCTCCATCTCCTTAATGCTGGAGACTGGTTTGGCCTCAGTAATAATCACTCCCGCTGAAGATGGCACGTCACCTGCTAAGGTTAACATTTTCTGCTACTTCTTGCCCCATTACCCCTCCTGACCAATGAGACCTCTGAGGGTCATTTCTTCATTCTCTTTAACCATATTTATGATTGGAATGCCTAAATTGTCTCTAAAAGCCATTAAAACCCATAAATTGTTTCCTAAAGGCTACAACCACTATAGGGCAAGGATGAAGACAAACCAACCACTCCCAAAAAATAGCCTAAAAGACTACAACATTACCCAAAAAATAGAGGCAATATCGAACAATAAAACCCCTCAAATGCAAGAATATTGAAGAAAAATTTCAGAAAAAGAAAGACAAGAGAAGCACGAACTTGCCATGAGGAAGCATAGAAATTATAAACCAACAGCAACAACAACGAAAGACTGTTAAATAGAGAGGAATTTTTCAAAGAGATGGAATAACACTAACACAGTAGAATGATAGCAAGGAAGAACAATACAGAGTAAAGGGCTAAATGAAGAAGAAGAAACTTATTTATAGACAATAGTAGAATAATCTCAACCGTTCAAATTAAATGAACGGACAAGATCAGCAGGAAAATCAGAGAGACTTATTGAGATAAAGAGGTGTGATGCTTCAGGTTCCTAGGTGCAATAAATGTGCGTCTTTTCAAAGAACAATGACCTAAGCCATCAAATTCAGTAGATCCAATGGCCTAGATCATTTTTTATCAACCAAACATCGCTTAGAAAATAGAAGAGACGTGACCTTTGGGTCTTAACTATCCCTAGCCATATGATCATAAGCAGATCAATAGATGGTAGCAATTTCCTTGTTCAAGAAGCTTTTCACACGGAACGAGGATGATGCTTGAGAAGATTCATCATTATTACTTGGAAAAAGTGTGGGAAAAATAGCCACCACATGGTAGTAATATAATGAACAACCATGAGATCATCATACCGAGCCAATCAGTTTTGACATCCTCAAGTCACATCCAAAATACTTGATAGCCTAACACTACCTAAAAACCCGTTCGGACCAGCTCAGACAGATGATAAACCAACAGAAGTGAGGGGAGTAGGACAGGGATCAAATGGATAATCCGAACTAGCCAGGACAAAATAGAGTTTCCAGTTTTAAATAAATTAAAATTAAAAACTAACGGACCCCTATTCCCCCCCAAAGAACCACCTCTAGGCCCAAGAAGAAGTTGGCCCCTAAAAGCCCAACCAGAGGTCTTTTAAGGGGACAGCCTTTTTAGAGTCCACCGCTTTTTGCAAGATAGCCTGCTCTATCGGCAAGCCTATACTAATAACCATCGGGCCAAGTCCTAGCGGGGCTAAACAGTTCAGAACCTGCTCAAATTTAGAGAACTTAATAAGCATCCTGAAGCACTTGCTCAGCAGAACTGATACGACTAAGACCACCACTTGCACACCAACTGGATTAGTTTGGCTTGGTACATGCAGATCAATAGGGAAACTGGGTAGGCTCTGTGATGGATAGGCCGACTCGGTATAGCCAGTGAAGTTACCAGAAGACCAGCCCTTTAGGACAGCTCTGAACTATGGATGAACCGAACAGGAAGAGATCAACCTCGGACAAATCAAGCTCAGCCTCGTACTTAAACAAACCCACCAGCGAAGATAGACATAAGAAATATGCCAAGAATATGATTAAACGAATGTAAAAAAGATACCTAGTGTATAGCAGAAGTATGTCAGAAGATCTACAGAATGATATTTGACATGTGATAGAAACACAATAGAAGAATAATGTCAGAAAGATACCTGGCGGGTAGTAAAAGTATGTCAAAAAATCTACAGAAAGATATTTAATGTGCGACAGAAAAATAGCAGAAGGAGAATACCCAGAAAGTCCTTTAAAGATTAGTACTATAAAAATAGGGAAAAGACACAGAAACACAGGATAATGAAAAAATACCATTCAAATACCCTAGAGGATGCCCAAATACTAGAGAAACGAACACAGAAAACAGGAGGTTTTCTTTCCGTCCTATTGGATATATCCTTACTTCTATTTTTTTTTATCAGATTCCTATCATAGAGACCCTTTTTGACTTAAGCATCAGAGAGTCTTCACTGAAACCCACCTCGGAGAGACCATTACAATAGTTGTGTTAGTATTTTACAGGTCCTTCTATAGCTGATCAAGAACGAAAAGACCCACCACTTGGACCAATGAGATTTTGCCAACAATTTAAATAGAATTTACTAGAATTAGTTATATTTAAACTAGATTTTTTATTTAGTTTAGTTATGAATAGTTCTTGGAAATTTTGGACTAATCAAATGCCACCATTTCTAACCAATAGCATTTTTGTAATTTTGGGTTTAGTTCGGAGTATTTTTGAAAATAAAAATGAAGGCTTTAAAATGGGGGAACAGTATTGAAAAAATGAGAAATTTTAGACACCTTGGCCTTCCCCCCATTTTGTTTTCTCATCAATTTTTCAATTGTTCTCCTTTAAAATCAAGCCAAAATTCCAAAATTCCTTCACAAATTAAGCCCCCAAACCCTTAATTAAACTTCTCTTCATCAAGTTTCAAGGATCAATTTTAAGTTAGAAGGTGTTATTCAAGGTGAGTTGATGCTAAAAGATTCTATTGAATATGGATTTGGGGTTTTTAGGGTTAATAGATGAAATAGCCATGTAAAATTAAGGATTTGTGCATTTAATTTGGTAAATTGGAATCTTATTCATTATTTGTGTATTTTGGAAAATTAAGGTGAAAGCTTAGCCAAGGATAGCCAAGGGAAGAAGAAGGAGAAGAAGTGAGTCATAAGTGGAGGAATTATGCATATAAGGTTGGTGTACACTTTAGATTGAAACTTAAAATTTTACTTTAGGAAATTTAGTGTATATTTATGTGATTAAATAATATGATGGATGAGTATGTTGAACTATGGCTTTGAATTGATAATTATATTGTTTCTAAATGAATTAATTATGTTTTGAACATCGGATATTAAATGATTGTCAAATTGAAAAAATAAATTGGGCATAATTATGAATTTTGAGAAAAATAGAACTTATATGAGAATTTTGGAAAAATTTGGACTAATACATAAATATTTAAAAAATTTAGGTCTTTATGTGAATTATTATGGAATTAGAACTTATATATGACTTTTAGAAGAAATTAGGGCCTAATTGCAAAATTTTGGAAAATTTGGGCCTATAAGTGAAACATTGGAAAATTTTGGGCTTAATTGTTAAATCTGTAAAAATCTAGAATTTATTTAGGTATTTTGAATATTCTGGACCCATATGGAAACTTTTGAAACATTTGGGCTCATGTATAAAATTTTAGTCATAAAGGTGAATAGTTAAAAATTTTGGGCCTATTTATAATAATAAAAAAAATTTGTGTCTAAATATGAATAATCAGAAAAAATTGAGTAAAAGTGAATTTTTATAATAATTTCGTTTAAATTATATTAATAAATTTGTGTTAGAATGAATTTAAAGGAATGTAATGTATTAATAATATTATCGAGATGCCTTAAGTAAACCTGAACATTGGTAGGGGAGGATTGGTAGTTGGCATACCAATAGGGTATTATAGTAGTACTGCACCATTTGTTTGTCTGATGACATCGCTCTGTGTATCTAATCTGTTATCTGTTCTAGATCCAGTGGGTAATCACCGAGTGGCTGATACCGGATCACTATCTGATATCTATTAGCCCGTTAGCCAATCTATGGTATTGTGTCAGTATATATTTTGGGCGCCTACTAGGAATAATTGTAATTTATTAAAATATTTAATAAATGGATTAATTAAATTATAAATATGATATGTGCATATATTTGTTTTTTGAATAATTGACAAGAGAAATTGAATAATGTTTTGGTTTAATAAATAAATTGATTGATAAATTTTGATTTATTATTTTATATGGCGAAATTGGTTATTATTAAAAATTTCATTGTTTATATATATAGTTTATTTGCAAAAAGGTAATAAATAAAATATTATTATATTGTTTCAACTTTGTGTACACCCACTTAGCCGTTGTGCTTAGCGTGTTGGATTTACCTTGCGCAGGTAGTAGAGTTGTCGTCCCAAAAAACTGAAGAGTGAATCTTTCTACAACTCAGAGTCGCTCATATCCTCTATCCTATGCAACCTTATTTTGCTAGGATGCTAGCTTACATAGGAGTAGCTCCTTCTTAATTAAGCCCAAACTCTTGAAGGGTTTTAGTGGGTCAGTTTGTCATTTGGGTAAGGGTAGGGCTATCCACCCCTATTACCAGAGCTACTCCACCTATACCATTTTATAAGTAGTGCTAGAAGTCAAAGAGACTTTTATTTCATGGTCTTTAGAACTCTATCCCTAACCTTCCATCCTCTGTTAAGGATAGGAAAGAGGAGTAGTTCTTTGCTAGAGGTGAATGGGGTTAGATAGTCCATAAGAGGAGATGAGGGAACTGTGTTGTCCTTGTAAATTTTTCTCTGAACGCTATTTTTTATAATTCTTTTGTGTTTAATCTTCTTTTTTCTTTTTCCCTCTTCTTTTTCTAATGTTTTTAAATTTTAGTGGCCCAGGCTACTAATTTTGAGGTTTTCGAGCAAAAGGTGCTCAGATTATGGCCGCTCTATCTCATATCTGTCCCATTCACGACTTTCTTTCCCCCGTCAGGCTTATTCAATCAGGCTTAATCGCCTTCATTCCTAAGGAGCATTGTGTTCACAGTGAGTATAGTTCTTTTAACTTTGCTTCTTTTCATTCCTTGTTCTTCACTAACTTATGTGGCTTGTACAAGAATGTTCGAACAAGGCGGTAGTAAGAAAAGGAAGAGAAGCGACACAAATAGCTCTGATTCATCTTCTAAAGGTCGGGGTGTTATTAACCCTGACCATGTTATAGAGTTTTTATTCAGCCATGAGGGAAGGAGCCACGGCAAGGGGTCCGTTTATGGACACGGGCCAATTGGCCAAATAGGCAGGGGCCGACTAAGCCCTCAAGGATGGAGAGTTTCTAGTCATCTTGCTCAAGGTGGGGGGTAAGTATAGGTTGGCTCCCAAGAGAGGGGACAAGTGCAAGGTCATCATTCTTTTCAAGTATAAGGTAAGGGGCAAGGTTCTCCTGCTTGGTCTTGAATGCAGACGCCCCTATTTTCCCGGCCTGTATGGGTATTAAGTTTAGGGGGTAGGGAGAAGCCCCTGATAAGGGAAGGGCCTTCTCTGCTGACCACTCCATCTATTCTGGTCTTGGAGAGAAAAGAAGATATAGGTTTCCTATTGCCTGTCATGAGGGAGATGGTGAGGTATTTGAACCCGACCTGGGTGGCTCAGGTTTCTTCTATAGATCATATCACTGGATTTTATGCTGTTGTGGGATCTACCATGGATGTAAGTTTTTTCATTTTCTATATTACTGTGATGTGTCCTTGTTTCTAAATTCTTACTCTCTCATTTTTTTAGTATGTATACCTTTTTTCTGGGTTTTGAAATGAAATTTTGGAGATAGTGGCTCGGTCCCACTGATTCAAAGAGAGCCTTTCATAGGCAAGGAAAAAGCTTTGTAGGCCAAGAGGGAGGTCGACCAAGAGAGGAGGTAGGCATAGAAGTTGGCTGCTTGTATCAAAGATCTGAAGACTGATCGGGCTGAGGTGGAGAGCAGGGTCTCCGAGCTGGAGAACTAGAAGAGGTTGGTTGAATAAGAACTTGCCAACTCTTTAGCAATGGCTAAGAGCCGCACTGCTGAGTTGGTGAATCAAAATGATGAGTTAGAGAAACAACTTATAACAATGCACAAGGAAAGGGAGTTGGTCGAGAAGATCAAGAATAGTTAGGCAACCTAACTTTAAGAACAGTGAAGTTCTTAGTTTGCTGGTCATTATAAAAGTCTTCACCAAGGTGCGATGAAAGGCTTCCAAAGGTCGATCGGTCTCTTCAAAGAAAATTATCCTGAGATCGACCTTCAATGGATAGGGACTTAGCCGTTGGAGGGCAATCCTTTGAAGGAGAAAGTTTCAAGGCTCAGGGAACTGCTGAGGTTGTTAACCCTGCTCTTGCCGATGTTGCCACTATTAAGACAATTGCTCATTTTAGTGAGAATCAAATAGTTGCTTCACTTGGTGAGAACTAGTTAGCTACTCTTACTTTAGCTGACCAAGTCTAAGCTTTATCTGATGCTGCTCCTGCTCAACCGTCAGAATCAGTTGAAGCTGTTATGGGTTGTGTTTCTCAAGTTATTCCTCCTCCAGTTAATGTACATCTAAGAAATGCTATAGTGGTTAACTTAGAGTCTACTAATACCGCTTCGGCTGCTTGAGCCGATGCACTTTATTCTTTTGTTTCTGTACTGGACTTTTGTAATTTTTCATTCTAATCAATACAGGTTTGACTGACATTCTTTGCCTTTTGTCTTGGAATGTTGTAGACTCATCTTATAACTTGAAATATATGCCTTGGTTAATATTAATGTGGACCTATTATTTCAAAATAATACCTGAAAACTTAGAACAAATTTATGTAGATAGGCGAGAGGATTCATACTCTCTTGATGGCATTCCGATCTACTAAAGCTGAGCAAAATGGTGCTTGAGTTGCACCAAATAATAATTCTAGAGGAGTCTAAGTAGAGTTCAACCGAGTAACAAGGAAATAATAATATCATGAATATGAGTTTATATAGCTTAAATAAATATTAACGCAAAGCTATACCGATGAAGTGATGTCTGAGCTGATCAACTGATGTCTTTATAACATATACTTGTCTTTTGAATTGTTCTGGTGGAAATATCTGATCGTTCTTAATAACAAGTCTCTGGACAGCTCCTTTTTGGTCGTTGCATGTTTGTAGGGTTCTCCTTTGAGAGCGTTACCCTATTCGATGGTTTTTCGGTAACCTTATGCGTGCCATCCACCTATAGAGTGTTAATATCATCTTGGTAAACCCCTTGAGTGCTGCATCTTCGTAGGGTTCTCCTTTGAGAGTGTTACCCTGTCTGGTGGTCTGTGGGTAACCTCATAAATGTCGCCCGTATACGGAGTGTTAATATCATCTTGGTCAATTCCTTGAGTGCTTCACCTTCGTAGGGTTCTCCTTTGAGAGCGTTACCTTGTCCAATGGTTTGTGGATAACCTCATGAGTACCATCTCCTATGGAGTGTTAATATCATCTCGGTCAATTTCTTGAGTGCCACACCTCTGTAGGGTTCTCCTCTGAGAGCGTTGATAGGGGAAGCGCTAGTAGAATTTGTACTTAACTTTCGTATTTTGCTCCGAATCATAAGTATTTGACTATTTAATTGTGTTTTCTGATCATAAACAGATGCACGATGGAAAATGTGACGTATAGGAACAAACGGGAGGCAAATCAGACGTCAAACGAAGAAGTTACACTCAAAATACAAAAGTAGTGCAGCAGTAGCAGATGGTGGCTGGGCGCCGCGGTGCCCAGAATAGCGTATGAGCGCCGCAGCGCTCAGAACCCAGCGCCACGACGCTCGTCGACGTCTTAACAGCCTGTACTCATGCCCAGCGCCACGGCGCCCATGCGGATGTTTAAATACCCTTCTAAACTCACTTATTGATGGGGGATTCGAAGCTCCTCGTGCCTAGGGTTTCTCATAGCAACAAAAACACTCTTTTGAGGCAAAAAATAGAGAGACTTAGCAAGGAGAATAACACAAGCAACAAACATACATTCAAGCCAAGAAATCAAGTGAAGTTATTGAAGATTGGGAAATCAACTCTTGAGCAACCAAGACAAGAGGAAGAAGAACAACTCAAGGGATCACTTGTTTTGTTTTATTCCTTACTTTTAAGAGATGATTTCGTTCATTATATTTTCATACTTTTGCTTTGATATTCTTGTTTTGAACATGAGCTAATTTCTCTTGATCTAGGGTTAGACGTTATTGAACCTAGTATGTAATTGATTTTGTTTAAACTCTTAGTTATGAACTTTTATCCCTTAATTGATTCAATCTATCTATGTTTAATGCTTTCATTATACTTGATCACTATTTTGATTGTTTACGAACCATGATAACTTTGACGAAAGGAATCATGTGTTTAGCATATAGTAGATTGATACATGATCATAGGGTAACATCTATGAGTTCCATCTAGGATAGACATATACCTAGGTGGCATGTATGGTTTGGTTAGACTTAATCTTAATGAGTTGCATCTTATTCGGATTACCATAGACATATAGGTAATTGTTAGGGTGTGATATTATCATTCGACTGTTGACAGAAGCTTATGATGAAATCAGTGTCTAGCCAATCAATTGATAAAAAGAAAAATAACTAAGGGGTTAAAGGGTTCAGTGAACTACTAGGGGATGCGTCGATACCCTAGATTACTTATCAATTGAGTGAATTCTATCTCTAAGTATTTGCAATGTTTTAATTAGGTTCAGTTCAATAGCAATAATTTAGTTAGTTAAGCTCCATTCTTGAAGCTAGTCTTGATAAAGGTAAAATAAAGTAATTTTAGTATTCGATTGAAGAAAATAGAAACAATAGTCTTTATGGGATCGATAATCTGGACTTAGTCCTATATGACTTGATACAAAAAGCGTGCACTTGCACTAGGTCATTAAAATAGACATCAAGCGTTACCTTGTTTGGTAGTCTACGAATAACCTTATGAGTGCCGCCCCCTATAGAGTACACCTCTAAGGGCATTGCTATCTTCAATGACTTCCTGGTTAGTCTTTTTTTGGTGCTACATGTTTGTAAGGTTCCCCTCTAAGAGCGTTACTCTGTCTGATGGTCTGTAGGTAACCTTATGAGTGCCTTTCTTATGAAATGTTAATAACATCTGAGTCAACCCCTTGAGTGTTGTGGTAATAGCATAATGGTAATAGTATTTTAGCACTTTAACTTGGGTATTTCACTTTAAACTATTGATATTTGGCTATTTATTTGTGTTTTTAATCTTACATAAGTGCATGACGGAAAATGTGACACATAGGATCAAACGGAAGGCGATTCGGGCGAGAAACGAACGAGATGTGCTCAAAATACAAAAGTAACGCAGCATGTGGCTAGGCGCCGCGCCGTCTAGGGCAAGGTACCACAATGCCCAGATCAGTGACTGAGCACCACGGCGCCCGTCAAGGAAGACCTATCTCACGTTGTTCGTGCCTCTTCTATTTGAGGTGGATTCGAAGCTCCTCACACCTGGGGTTTCTCATATCAACAAAAGAACTCTTTTGAGTCAAAAATAGGGAGACTTAGGAGGGAGAAAAACGCAAGCAACGAATTTACATCCAAGTAAAAAAAATCAAAGTAAATTTATTGAAGATTGAAGAATCAACTCTTGGGCATTCAAGACAAGAGGAAGGAGAACAACTCAGAACACTTGTGTTATTTTCTTCCTTAACTTTAAGAGATGATCTTGTTCATGATATTTTCATATTCTTGCTTTGATACTCTTATTGTAAACATGAGCTGAATATTTTTGATCTAGAGTTAGACGTTCTTGAACCTAGTATGTAATTGAATCTTTAAACTTTTAGTTATGAATTTATATCCCTTAATTGATTCAATCCATCTGTGCTTAATGCTTTCATTATACTTAATTACTATTTTGATTGTTTAGGAACCATGATAACTTTGACAAAATGATTCATGTGTTTAGCCTATGGTAGGTTGATATATGATCATAGGGTAATATCTATGAGTTCCATCTAGAATAGACATATACCTAGGTGGCATGTATGGTTTGATTTAGACTTATTCTTAATGAGTTGCATCTTACTCGGATTACCATAGACATATAGGTAATTGTTAGGATGTGATGTTATTATTCGACTTTCAATAGACGCTTATAATGAAATCAGTTTCTAGCCAATCAATTAGGAGTTAGGGAACAACTAAGGGGTTAAAAATTTCAATGAAATACTAGGGATACATCGAAACCCTAGATTACTTATCAAACTAGTGAATTTTATCTTAGAGTGCTTGTGATATTTAATTAGGTTTAATTGGATAGTGATAGTATAGTTAGTTAAACTTCATCTCAGAAGTTAGTCTGGATAAAGGTAAAATAGAGTAATTTTAGTAATTGATTCAAGAAATAGAAATAATAGTCTCTATAGGATCGATAATCTGGACTTAGTCTTATATTACTTGATACGAAAGTGTGCACTTGCGCTAGGATATTAAATCAAACATTATGCTGCGCCTCTATAGGGTTCTCCTTTGAGAGTGTTACCTTATTCGGTGGTCCGCGGGTAACCTCATGAGTTCTAGCCCCCTACAATGTATACCTCTAAGGGTATTGTCATCTTCAATGTCTTCCTAGTTTTCCCATTTTTAAGTGCTGCACTTCCATAGGGTTCTCTTTTGAGAGAGTTACTCTATCTAGTAGTCTGTAGGCCACGTTATGAGTGTTGCCCCCCTACAGAGTGTTAATATCATCTTGGTCAACCTCTTGAGTGCCATACCTTCATAGGCTTATCCTCTGAGAGTGTTACCTTATCCAGTAGTCTGTGGGTAACCTCATAAGTGTCGCCCCCTTTAGGATGAATACCTCTAAGGGCGTTGCCATCTTCATGTCTTTCTAATTAACCCCTTTTTGAGTATTGCACGTCTGTAGAGTTCTCCTCTGAGAGCGTTACCCTATCCGATGGTCTGTAGGTAACCTCATGAGTGTCGTTCCCTTATGGAGTGTTAATATCATCTTGGTAAACCTCTTCAGTGCCGTACATTCGTAGATTTCTCCTTTGAGAGCGTTACCCTGTTCGGTGGTCTGTGGATAATCTCATGAATGCCGCCCTCTACGGAGTATACCTCTAAGGGTATTGCCATCTTCAATATTAATTATTTGCAGGTATTTATAATTGTTTGATTCAGATTTTGAGTAGCCATTTATATAGAGGTACATGCAAAGAAATAGCACTTTTATTGGCAAAGATTGTTATTACATAGCAGGTATATAATGCATTAAAGAAAAATAAAGATGTAAGAATAGTATTTCTTCAGTAGCTCAGCATTTCATAGCATCCTTATAGTGCGTTCATTCGCTCCTTCAAGTTTATAAGCTCATTTCACACAATTAACAACTTTATAGGGGCCCTTCCAAGTTGGTTCGAGGATTCTGTCAATTGGATTATTCATATTTAGCATGAATATTCTTAGCACTAGGTCAAATTTTCTGAATTCTCTAGCTTTGACTCTCTTGTTACAGTACCTGATGACCTTCTACTAGTAGGCAGCTACTCGCACTTGAGCTTTCTCTTTTAACTGTTCAATTAAATCTAGTTGTCCCCTGATCAGTTCGTTATTAGCCATTTTTTAGAAGTGCAATACTCAGTGTGTCAAGATTTCGATCTCGGCGGAAATTACTACTTCACAACCAAAAGCCAATGAAAATGGGGTTTCAATAGTTGCTGTCTTGCTTATAGTTTGCAGTGCCTAAAGTACTTTTGGAAGTTCTTCTGCCATCCTCCATTCCTGTCAGTTAGCTTTTTCTTGAGCAATTTCTTAACTTTTTTGTTGAGGGATTCTATTTGGCCATTGGTTCTAGGATGAGTTGGTGACACAAACAGTAGTTATATTCCCAATTGCTTGTAGAATTTCTTGAAGCTATTATTATCAAATTGCTTCCCATGATCAATAATGATGATGTAAAGAATCTCATATCGGCACATTATATTTCTCTATACAAAATCTCGTTTGGTCTTCTCAAATATTTTTTTATTGTGGCTCGGCTTTTAATCCACTTAGTGAAGTAATCCACCCCACGACTACATACTTGTAGGATCATTTTCCTCGGGTTAAGAGGCTTATTAGGTCGAGCCCATATTGAGTGAATGGCCAGGGTCCAGCATCGTAGTTAACTCTTTAGCTCGTGCTTATATTTTATCAGTGAACCTCTAGCAAACATCACAGTGTTTAACCAGCTCTTTGGCATCTTGAAGAGCGGTCAGCCAATAGCATCTAGTTTGAACACTTTATGAACAAGTGCTTCCATCTCTGAGTGGCTACTGTAAATTCTATCGTGAATTTCTATGAGAACAACTCTGTTTCCTGCGGCCCCAAACATCTCATATGGGGATGAGAGAAGCCTCGCCTGTATAATACTTCTTCAATCACTGAGTATCTAGCTACTTGGTATTTAAGCCTTTAGGATATTGCTGTACTTAAATACCAGTTTCTTGACTTTTTTGCAGTTTCGATCTTTTTTCTTAATTTATGAATTCTTGTAATCTTTAAGGGAAAGATATAAGTGGTCTATAAGTTGCACATCATCTTGCTAGACAACTATTTCCTTTTCCTTCAACTTTGAAGGTGGTGGTTGGGGTATGTTGTCGTGTAAAACCTTTCCACTTCTTAAGGATATAGCTTGGCATTGCTCTACATTTTCTCTTAGATTGATTTCAGTGTTACTTGATAGAGCTCTTTGTGGACGATTATTCATTGTTGTCGCAAGTTGTCCTACTTGAATCTCCAAGGCTCTAAATAACGCTGCTTGACTTTGAAGAAGTGCATCCATTTTCTTCATGTATTGTAAAAATATGTCTTCTATGTCTGGCTTTTTCTCTTGTTGGGTTTGCAGTAGGAAGCCAGAATGAGCCTTGGCATGTTGCCTTTGATTATTGTTTCTCTTTGAAAAGTTGAGGTGATTCCTCCATCCAGGGTTATAGAAATTTGAGTTGGGATTATTGCGGTTTAAGTCCCCTACATATTGAGTAGTATTTATACAATGTCCATTAGCATGATTGTCTCTATAGAAATCGTAAGTGATAGGTTGACTTTTGATGGTATTGACTCCCAAGTTGCTTAATGCTTCATTAAGAGGTTGACTTAGGCAAAAAATATAGTCAAAGTGTCTACTTCATATAATCCAACGATTTTCATTGTTTTTTTTTCTTTCGATGGGCCATTGGTAGGCATTGGACGCCATCTCGTCTAGTAGATTATATACTTCATCAGTGGATTTGTTCATGAGTGCACCTTCAGCTGTTGTATCTACTATTATTCTGAGTTGACCTGTTATATCTTTGCATCTCTCTCATGCCTCATATAGAGATTCTCTATCTAGTTGTAGGAATTATATGATATCATTCCCCATCTTGGCAGTTTTAGTAGGTGGGAAGAATTTTGCTAGAAACTTTTAAACAAGATCATCCCATGTAGCTATGGATCCATATGGAAGTGATAGTAGCCAGTCTTTACTTTATCTCAAGGAAAAGGGAAACAATTGTAGTTGAATTACATCGTTGGACACCATATTATACTTGAAAGTGTCACAGATCTCTAAAAGGTTGATGATGTGCATATTTGGATCATCATTGGGTAGTTTGCTAAATTGTGCCAAATCCTTGAGTATTTGAATTGTGCTTTAATTGATCTCAAAGTTGTTAGCTTGAACATTTGGTCTTTGAATACTTGAATGGAATCCATTGACTAAGGGAATAACATATTCCCTTAGCGGTCTTGCTTCATTATTGTATGCGTTTGGCATTTGATACATATTCCTTTAGCGGTCTTGCTTCATTATTGTGTGCGTTTGGCATTTAATCTTCCATAATGTTGACTTGATTGTATTTTCTACGAATTCTTCTTAACGTTCTTTCAATTTCTAGATGAAATATAATTAAGTCTTCACTTTTCAATCTTCGCATGTACCTCAAAAGAAAGAAAATAAAAACATTAAATTAAAGAAAATTAAATTTGAAGTAAAAACTAGAAAGATTGGTATTAATATTGGCGAAGAAGTAGATAATTATCCCTGTTAATGTCACCAAAAACTTGATATGGGTGACCCGAGTTTGATCGCTGGAAACGACACAAAAATGTGATGCGATATTTCTATATCTTAAAATTAAGTGCAAGTAGACACTATCATATGCAAGTAATAAAGGGACAAAATAGTTAGATGTCGAACCCGCGGGGATAATTTTTACTTTTCTCAAACTACTAAAGTTATGTCTTTTTAGTAATTATTCAGAAAATAAAAATCTAAGAATGAATTTAGAAATTATAAAAGTAATGACACAATGTAAAGAGATTTGAAAGATTGACCTAGGGTCAATATAATTCCTCAATATGCTTTCTAATGATTAATATTTTAATATTTAGTTCTCTTAGTTCTTGTTATTAATTAAGACACAAATGTATTCACAAACCTCTCCCAAAGTCATGCAAGTATATTTTTATTTATCAAATACCTATATTACTATAGTACTTATACTAAACTATAATTCATTAAAATCAAGTTTTGATCATACATGTCAATTAAGTATATTCTTATCCTAATTTGAAATTGCATATGCAACATTGAATGTTACTTTACAATCATGCATTAAATTACATAGGTCTAAATATAATGATTACTTTTTCAAGTTTATCAAAATATTACCAATTCATTCACTGTATATTGGCTAAATATATTGAAGCATTAAGAATAAGTAATTTGAATAATCTAAGAACTAAGTTGATTTAAATATTAGAAAGATATAATAATTAAGTGCACATATTGATTTCAAGTATTAACCTTAGAAAGAAAATTTAGTTCATTGCTACAAGAGAACAATGGTAAAATAATAAGAAAACATGATACAATCAATAGCAAATTAATATAGACGTCGAATTGCTCTTAATTGCGATGCCTAAGGAACTATTGATGTCGAAGAATGCTTTGAATTTCTCTCCATAGATGCTTTAATTATGCTCCAATTGCTCTCTAAGATTTGTGGTTGTATGTCTCTTGAGTATCTTATGTGTTCTTGGATGATCTCTAAAGGCTGGGGACGAGTGGCTTTTTATAGAGATTAATTTAAACTTGAAATCTCTAATTCTTATCGGGTCAGGAATTGCATTATCATTAGGGCGCTGTATTCAAAAGCATGTATCACCGAAGCGGTGAAGACATAGCACTGGACTGTCACTAGCGCGATAGCTACCTACCACTAGGCGATGTGTTGCGACTTGAATAGGTCATTTTTTTTCTGATATCTTATTTTGATCATTATTTCAGTGATGGGGCGAAACCTCTTGTAGCACTGGGGTGATAGATACATATTTTAAAATTTTCATTCAAGTCCCTATAAATAAATAATAATGCACATAAATAGTCATTTATTCTTATAAAATAATAAAATATCAAAATAAAAATATGAGAAAATATATGACAATTATATCTTTATCAGGGATTGTTCGGGGCAACCGAGGTTCTTCGCTTGGGGCTATCTATGCTATGACATCTGCTCGGTGATTGTCACTTATTGGGATCAACTCCATTTTTACTCTATTGAATCGATCGATCCAACTCTTTACTTTAGCCAAGTAGGCTATGATTTTGTCTTCCCGAGCATCAAAATTGCCATCCATCTGATTGACTATCAATTGAGAATTGCTCTTTACTAGCACGTCTTTCACTACGAGTGCCTTAACAACCCTTAGTTCGACTAAGAGAGCCATATTCTGCTTTATTTTTAGAGGCCTTGAACTTGAGCTGTATGACGTAACTAACTTTATATTCTTCTGGGCTAATAAGGATGATTCTTGCACTATATCCTTGCAGGTTAGACACTCCGTCTATATAGAGTACCTATGTCACATTTCAATTAGGAGCTTGCTGATTCGATTCTTCAACTCTTATTTCCCTATGTGTATATTTGGCTACGAAATCAGCTAAGACCTGCCCCTTAATAGCTATTCAAGGCCTAAATTGTATGTTAAACTAGCTCAGTTCTATGGCCCATTTAACCAACCAATCAACTTGGTAAATCCGGTTTGTTCAAGATTTGCCTCAATGGAAAATTGGTAAGGACAATGATTGTATGGGCCTGAAAGTAAAGCCGCAGTTTCCTTCCTGACATTATTAAAGCTAGAGCCAACTTCTCAGAAGGAGGATACCTGCCCTCTAGGTCGGTAAAGGTCTTGCTAATATAGTATACTGGTTGTTGAACTCCCTCTTCTTCCTAGGCCAAAACTGAGTTTACTGCCCGATCAAAAAATCCCATAAAGAGCATGAATTTATCACCTTGGAATGGAACAGCAAGGTGAACTGGTTCGAAGGGGTAAGTCTTAAGTTGTTGAAAAGTCTCTTCACATTCTGGGGTCCATTGATTTTTGTCTTTCCTCTTTATCGCCTAAAAAAACTCAAAGCATTTATTGGTGGCTCAAGAAATAAACCTATTCAGAGCAGCAACTCTTCCTGTGAGCCTTTGAATTTTCTTGACTGTGTTAAGGGATTTCATCTCTAAAATGGCTCGACTTTATTTAGATTCACTTTTATTCCTCTTTTACTGACCAAAACCCAAACATTTCCTTGATTTCACCCCAAAAGTACATTTTTCTAGATTCAGCTTCATCTTCTTCCTCCTAATATTTCAGAAACCTTTCTTAAGTCTTGAACATGGTCTTCAGCTCTCCTAGATTTTGCTATCATATCATTAACCTATACCTTCATGTTCCTACTAATCAGGTTCTTAAATAGTTTGTTTACCAATTTCTGGTAAGTAGCTCTTGCATTTTTTAACCCGAACGACATTACACTCTACTAGTATGTTCTTTGGTGAGTGATGAAAGATGTTTTCTCCTGATCTAAAGAAAACATTAGAATATAATTATAACCAAAGAAGGCAACTATAAATCTGAGTAATTCATGCCCAATCGTAGCATCAATAAGCTAGTCGATCCTAGGGAGTGGGAAGCTGTCCTTCGGGCATGCTTTGTTCAGATCAGTAAAATTGACACACATTCTCTATTTCCCATTGACGTTTTTCACCATTACAATGTTTGCTAACCAATCAGGATAATGAACTTCCCTAATAAAACCTGCTTTGAACAATTTTTCAACTTCAGCTGCTACTGCCTTACTTCGTTCCTAATTAAATATTCTCCTTTTTTTGATTGATCAGGTGAAAGGTTGGGTTTATAGTTAATATGTGGAAGCCAAGGCAGGATCTATTCTAGGCACGTCTTTATGGGATCAAGCAAAAACATTTGAAAACTCTCGTACTAGTGCGATCAACCTTTCTCTAGCCTTATACTCCAACTGGGGCCTAATCTTGACTGTCTTCACTTGCTCCTCAGTTGGTTGTAGTTCCTCCACTAGTTCAGGTGACTCAATCCCTTCATCTTATGGATCGCTATAGAGATGTAAAAGGCTTTCTTTGTTGACACTGTATAGCAACTCCTGGCCATTTTCTGATCTCTTGCAACTACTTATATCCCTTCACCTGTTGGGAATTTGAGTTTTAAGTAATGAATGGACAAAGTTGCATTTGTGTTCCCTATGAATGACCACCCAGAAAGAATTTGTATGGGAATGGCTAATCGACTACTATAAACTTGGTTATTACTGTCTTCTCGTATAGTTTCTGTCCTATGGTCAAAGGGAGGGCTACTACCCCGACAGACATTACACAATCTTCTCTGAACCCCTATAATGGTGTTTGGGTTCTTTTTATATGTAGATATTTGATTTTTAGCTCGTCTAGAGTGTCTTTAAAAATAACACCGAATGAACTGTCTGGATCAATAAACACCCGATTTATCTTTTCACTAGCTACTTGTACTTCTATCACCAGAGCGTCATCGTAGAGGGTAGCTTACTCTTTGAGCATCCTCTTCTATAAACATGATCAAAACTTCTTATTGTAACCTTGGTTTTTTTGTTAAGGGTATGTTGAATATAACCTAATGCCTTACCATAGAACATTTTGAATAGTTTTTTCTTTGCTTATTGGAGTCTACTGCTAGTGTGGGTCTACCGAATATGATCATCATGGAATTAGGGTTTGATCTACTAGGTGATCAGCAGGTGGATCATATTACTTATCTACTCAGAATTCTCTCAAATAATTATCTCTCATTAAAGCTTCCACTTATTTTTTCAAGTTCAAACATTCTCTTGTGGCATGCCCTAAGTTTCAGTGAAAGTCATACCAACTTTTCGGGTCTGTCCGTTGCGCTGCTCCTTTACCTTTGAGATTTATATTAAGCAAGCCCTTATCTTTGATGGCCTCAAAAATATCTTCTAGTAGTATGGCTAAAGGAAGAAAATTTTCCACCTGAGCTACCCTCTTTTCCTTTGTTCGATGTTCCTTAAGGTTTCTAGAACTTCTAGGCTGTTTAGAGTAATGGTAAGGGTGAGATTTGTTCTGCCCACTATTCCTCCAGGTAGTGGGCATTTTACGCCGATTTGTAAAGTTTCCCCTTTGTTGAGGCCGATAGTCGTTATTCATCCTTGGATACTTTTGAGGGGGCAGTGATGGTCTCTCTTTTCTTCTACTGTATCTTTTATTTTCTTTTGGCAGGACCTGCCATCGATGGGGTTTAGTCAACAACGTTTTCACCTCATCCTTATCTTTTATAGCGATGTATTTTTTTACCTTGTTATATGCCACTGCATAGTTAAGAATGTTGCTTTGCGACAGGTAATACCAAAACTTGTTCAATTTCAACCCTAACTTAAGGGCCTCCAAGATGATGGGTTGGTTGAAAGCTCCCAGTGATATCACTTCTTTATAGAATCTCTAAACATAATCCTTCAAACTCTCATTCTATCATTGTTTGACTTACTTTAGTTGCCTCGAATCCTTGGCTACTTCACAAAAACCTTGGAAGTGCTGAGAGAATTTTTCAGTGAGCTCATGGTAAAAGAAAATACTCTGCTACTTTAATCCCTTATACCAGAGAATAGCTAGTCCTTTCAAATTCATATAAAAAGCCTATACATCTGATTTAGCCTTAATCCTACAATTAAGAGTAGATCAATCACCTAATCGACGTAGTGATTAGGGTTTGTAACTCCTTAATAAGTTAGGAGGCTTAGTAATTTGAACCCGTTCGGGAGTTCCATATCCCTTAGCTCATCTGTTAATAGAGATCTTTTCTCCCTTTCAGTCTTCTTTGAGAGAGGCTACTTCTTTTTCTCTTTTTCTTCTAAAAATTTCTTTAACCTCTCCTTTAAATTGCAAACTTTATCTTCTATTGGCGGGTCAGTATTGGGTTGCAAGGTCTGCGGTTCCCTTTTTATCATCTTATCGAAGTCTTCGACTTGCGACATCTCTCGCTCAAGAGGCACCTGGCTATGCCTTACCATCATGACTGGGTCCTATGAGGTTTTTGACTTATCTCTCCTTTGCTATCATTTTTACATATCCTTATTCTCTTCCCCTATTCTTAATCAACTCAACCATAAACGCCCTTTGTTCTCTCTCTTTCCTTCTTTAACGTTTGCAATTCCTCCTAGATCTCCACCGATAATGAACTTTTTAACTAATTTGTCAGTCTTGTGCCACGGGTCTCATGTTTCTCAACATTCATTGATTGCTCCCCTGCAAGTGGATGATTGTTCTACCATGGTACAATTGTATGTCTTTGACAAAGCTTTTTGTCCTAATTCCTACAGACAGTGTTAAAAAATGTTGATCGAAAAAAATTATTTTTTCGGGTTAACGAGCTTTAAATTTATTTTGTTGCAAGAATTAGCACCTTGGGCTCTGTCTAACTAGGCCTGAGGCTTCAATCTTATTGGGCTTCTCTTCCGTCACAATAGTTGCAAACACCTGTAAAACACTGAAAACTATCCTTAAGAACTCACTGAGGTAGGTTTTAGCGAAGACTCTCCGATGCTTAAGTCAAGTATGGGCTTTTTAGTGAGATTGTGGGAGCAAAATAGAACAAAATCGAAGAAATAAAATGGAAGATTTGGATACCTAAGTTGTCTCTGTTCCCTCTGTGTAGATTTCTCACCTTTTCATAGCATCGATCTTCCTAGAATATTCTTTGTGCTTATGCTTACCTTGGCCAGTGTTTATGGTTGTTTAGGTAATATTTCTGGGTTTTGGCTAAGTCCTGATTATTTTTGGCTAATCCTTTGATCTTTTGGTGTGATTTGGTGGATTCTAAAAAGTACCCTAATTTTTATTATTCTATGACTCTATCTCCTAAATAGTATTCATTTCCTTCTTAACCTTCATCTTTATTCAAATATTCATTTTTAAGTTATTGGTTATTGTTTGGCTCGGCACTCTGTAATGCGTGGTTTTGCTTGATCTTATTGTGCGAGAGTGGTTCTGATATTTCTACCGAGAAAGTCTTCCTCATGATGTGCTTGATAACGGCTAGTCTTAAGTCTTGCTTTGGTAAGCCAGGCGAGTGTTCAGATATGGTGATACCCAATTGTGAAATAAGCTGTTTGGTCTGGGGACCTATTCTGCTTCTGAATGGGTTTGGTACTTTATTCGATTTAATATCCTTATGTTTTACTGACTTTGGTTGTATAAATTTTTAGAGTTTTAATCGATGTAGTTATAAATGGTATAGGATTGGTATTTAAGCGATTCAGACTAGATCTGATTCGAGTGACCGAGCAAGTTTTATACTTGGGAGTTACTTGAGGCTCGATTCTCATGCCTTGGTGACCTCTACCTCCTTGGATCCTTGGGTCAGCCCATAAATAAGTTATTTGGAGGGTTGGGTTTTGGGCCTTTAGGAGCTGGGCCGTTATGGAGATTTCTAGGGGAAAATAACTATAATCTTTTTCTTTATAATGAAAATATCATATGCGTATATTTTTTTTATTTCTTTTTCCTTCCCTTTTTTATTTGCAGGTTCGAATGTAAATTCTCAGGATAATCCTATACAGTCTTGTGTGCAGAGTGAACTTACTATTGCAGCGAGTACTACAGCTCATGCGAGTATTGCTCCTATTGCAAGTTTTAGTGTTCCTGCTGCCAGTTCTGCCATTTCTACGAGTATCGCCTTTTCAAGGAGTACTAATGATGTAAGCTTATAAGTTAATTATAACTCTTTTATATTCAATGAATATAGTCATCTGTTCTATATTTTATTGAATGATTCTTTGTTAGAGTAGAGATGGAATCCCTTATTTGTTAAAGAGGATTCAACTCTTGTCAAAGTAAACGACTCAATTTTTATTAATGGTCATAATAGTTTAGCTCTGGCTTCCTCGCTTCATACTCCAGCTTCATACTCCAGTTAATGAGATGAAGCTATCATATTTTTTAATTCTGACTTGCTATCACATGCCATTATTCAATCGGTGCAAGTAAGTGATGCGATATTTCTATATCATAAAATTAAGTGCAAGTATACACTATCGTATGCAAGTAATAAAGAGACTAAATAAGTCGGATGTCGAACCCACAGGGATAATTTTTTCTTTTTAACCAATTATTAAAATTATATCTTCTTAATAATTATTCAGATAAATAAAAACCTAAGAATAAATGTAGAAAATATAAAAGTAAAAACACAATACAAAGAGAATAGAAAGATAGCAATGTAGAGAAAACCTAGGATTAATATTATCCCTCAATATGTTTCTAATGATTAATCCTCTAATAATTAACTCACTTAGTCTTTATTATTGATCAAGACACTAATGTATTCACAAGCCTCTTCCAAGGTCATGCAAGTATATCTTAGTTTACCAAATACCTATATTCCTATGGTACTTGTAATAAATTAAGATTCATTAAGATTAGGTCTTATTGATCATACATGCCAATTAGGTATATTCCTATCCTAAATTGAAACTTGCATATGCAACATTGAATGTTACTCTACAATCATGCATCAAATTACCAAGGTCTAAATATTATGATTCCTCTTCCGAGTTTATTAATAATATTACCATATATTGGCCAGATATATTGAAGCATTAAGATCAAGTAATTTGAATATCAAGGAACTAAGTTTATTAAATATTCTAAAGATATGGCAATTAAGCATGCATATTGAGTTCAAATATTAACCCTAGAAAATAAGTTAGCTCATGGCTACAAGAGAACAGCAGTAAAAATAATTATAAATCATGATACAATTATTAACAAACCGATATAGACGTCGAATTGCTCTTAATTGCGCTGCCTAGGAACTCTTGATGCCGAAGAACGTCTTGTATCTCTCTCTAAAGTTGCTTCAATTAAGCTCCTATTGATCTCCAAGACTCGTGCTCTGTATTCTTAGTGCTTTTGGGTCATCTTGGATTCTTTCTTGAAGGCTGAGAACGAGTGGCTTTATATAGGGATTGATATGAGCTTGAAAATCTCAATTCTCGTCGAACTAGGACTCGCACTACCGCTGGCGCGCTATGAAGTTGTCGCTGGGGCGACACGTGAAAAAGCCTTCACCGCTGGAGCGGTAGGATGATAGCACTGGGGCTCTGGGGTGTCGCTGGAGTGGTGACTGTATGGCACTGGGGCGCCAGATGCGACTTCAACAGGTCGTATTTCTTATTTTGATTACTATTACAGCGCTGGGGCGACAATACTTGTGGCGCGAGGGCACTGGACTCATAATTTGAAAACTTTGCATTCTTTAAATTTCGTTCAAGTCCCTATAAATAACAATAATGCACATAAATAGCCATCTATTCTCATAAAATTATAAAATATCAATAATAAAAACAAGAAAAAATATATAACAAATTTGCCCTTATCAGTAAGTAATCATAATTTGATCCATTTTTTATTTTATTTTATCTTAGCTTTCTTTATTTCATTTTGTATTATGGTGTGTTTGATACTAACCAAGTGCTTCCTTCTTATTCTTTATTTTTTTTAGAATGTGTTGCCTCTTTAGGAGTTGTTATAGCTTGTTGAGGCTAGGGTTTGTTTTAAAGAGTCTACTAATTCTCTTAATTAGAAATTCGTAGATCTAGAATCGCAACTAGCTATTTTTGAACTCATGATTGCTCAAAAGGATTCTCTGCTTAAGGAGAAAGATGATCGTATTAATAATTTGATCAGTAATTTATCTACTTGTAGAGGCAAGTTATCCACTATCTCAGTCAAAGTTGATCTATTGGCGAGGAGAAGCATCTAGTGGATGACGTAACTTTTAGGCAACTCGCAGATCTTAAAGCTAAAGATGATGTGCTTGCTGCTAGTAGTTTAGAGCTCGCGAAGTCGTAGCAAAGTTATGAGAAATTACTTACTAGAAAGAAAGCATAAATTCTATAACTTAAGGACAGCCACTTGAAGAAAGTTGATCGCTATCAGCATTTTGCTTTTGCATCTTTTACTAAAGAGCATGAGAATGGCTAAGATACCCGCAATTAAAGTATAGATGCGCAAGGTAAACTTTGTTATTAGACCCAGTTGTTCCTCGATAATAGCGATCTTGCCAGTGATACAATTGATATTTCTGATTTGGAGTATGATGATAGTAATATTTCACCAATTCATGATGCTGTCGATACTAAAGTCCCTTCTTCTGAAACATTGGTTAATAACATTCTTGTTTAACTTTATGTTCTAATATGCTTTTATTCTTATTTATATATTTACCCTCTATGCTTTATTATAACAATTTATTTTAGATTTCTTTCTTTCAGGATTTTGGAAAATAAGAGGGAGACTTTGCTTTTGATGAAACACCTGCTGCGACTTCTTTCCCTAAAGATACCCGATTCCCTTTTTTTTCATATTCATTATATGTTCTAACCTGCATTTAGCTGTTGATACTCTCAATATGGATGTTTAGTTGATAAGTTACTTGGATACTTTCCACCTCCCTTTTTCTTTTAGAGATTTATTTGGATAACTATTATGTATTATATGGAGGCATATTTTATGGGCCTACTGTTTAGGGCATTGCTTGGGATGCTGACCGGCTTACTTTTTAGGATTACTTGGAGTGTATGGACCTATTTTTAGGCATACTTTTTTATATATATATATATACACTTTTGATCATATATACATATATCATACTATACTTCATCCTTGTAATGTACATTTATTTATTGCTTTTCAATAGAATGTTTGATGTTCAAATTTTTCATGACTTATTTGATTGATGATAATTGTTATCTTAAGATAATTAGTCATAAACAATATGACTTTACTTTGGTAAAATTGCCATTGGTTTTTGACACACATTTGTGTTCTTCATAAATGGCTTGTTTATGTATTTGAAGTAAATATTATTGGCTATAATTTTTCTTTTCTTTCTTGATTTGCATAAAGGCTTTCTTAATATTTTGAAGCCTTTCTTTTGATTTCTTGTTTTTCTTAGTTACGTTGCCTTTATATAAGCAACTTAGTTTTGTTCATTCTTTTATGTATACAACATATTTAGTTGAGGTCTCTTTTCATTTGATTGTGTCATGTATCAAATCATCTTTCGACTTATATAACTTGTTTTAGACGTTTTTGTATTTATAATGACGTAATTTAGTCATAAAGATGCGATGTATTCAAATTTCAACATGACAGTCTTTAGTTGTCTTTGGTTTATACGACTTATTAAATTATCATCTTTTTTCTTAAGTATGAATGATGTTTATATATGTTCGTCATCTTTTTTACTAGTGCGACTTATTTAGTCGTCTTTTTTTTATAGGAGTGGTGCGGCATATGTTTGTCATCTTTTGATTCGTACAACTTAGTTAATCACCTTTCTTAATATGAATTGTGTGATTTATTTGTCATCTTTTCATTCACGCGACTTATTTAATCTTCTTTTTACTTTGAATGTGCAACATAATTGGCTTTTCACTTTGAATTGTGACATATGTTTGTCGGCTTTTAGCTTTGAATATGCGACATGTGTTGTCGGCTTTTTTATTTGCACAACTTATTTAGTCATCGTTTTGATATAAATGGTGCGAAGTATGTTCATTGGCTTTTTGATTTGTGTGACTTGTTTGGTCAATTTTTTGATATGAATGGAAGTGAGAGTTTTCGTGTGTTTTGACAACTTGCATGCTATAAACTTGCATGCTATAGACTTTTTCTTACTTCTTAGTTCAACTTTTGCATTTTTGTTTTTTCTCCGCAATTATTAGTATATACGGTTAAAGTTAGTACCGAGTTAGAATTTATTATTTAGTTATTATCAATTTAGAATATTTTTTATTATGTCAGCTTTTATATTATAATCGTAATTTGTATGTATTATCTTTTTTATATAGGCTAGAGATTTAATGTCTATATAAAGACTATATTTTATAATTATTATTCAAAGCGAAAATATAAAAAATTTAATTTTTCTAATATGATATTATAGTTAAGGTTTTAAGTTCAAACTCTCATATTTTCGTTTTTTAGATAATTTATTGACTTATCACTATTTTAGTCTTTAAATAATTGAAAAAAAGTACTGAACTTTGATACTAACCTGAACTAAGAAGTAAATTGAAAAAAAAAATAGTAAAATAACTAAATAAAAATTGATAATTTGGTCCTAACTTTAACTTGTACAAAAAAAAAAAATCAATAATAAGGACATATTTAATAAAATGTCATAAATTATGAGTTTATTCAGTAAAACATAAAAGTTTTAGCATCTAAACAATAAAATCCTTTGTTTACCTTTTTCTGTATTTATTGGTTTTGTTATTTTATGAAATTGTAATTCATTGAAAAAATTTGTTCACCATTTTCGTTTTTTTTTTTTGAATTATAAGAAAAAAAAATCATAGCGATGCAAAATTGCAAACTCGCGGTCTAGAGATACGTATACGAGGAATTTTAACCAAAGCCTATCTAGAAATTTAATAGAATCTTCTTTTAAATTAAATTTAACTAAATTTTTAATTTTTTTTATATAAGTATAGGTGGTCATATTTTTAATATTTTATCGTCAATTATATACTTGCATTTATTTAAGAAAAAGTTTAGCTTAGAAAAAAAAATCATAATCCTAATATACGTGGGCAGGAACTTTAATTATTATATTGTCTCAATTTTTATAAAAAAAATAAAAAATTTGTTATCAATTATAATTACAAACGGGTTTTGAACACAGACTACAATATTGTTTGCAAAATAATTATCTTATTCAATTTAAAAAGATATACTGTAATTTATAATTTTTAAAAATTATTTTCAATAAGGATTTTAAAAATATATTTTCATTAAAACAACAAAACAAAAACATTATTTTTTATTCCGAAACTAGGTTATGAAAATTATATCAAACGAGCCCTAAAAAACCTTACATAGAAATTAAAAAATAAGGTAAAATTATAAAAATTAAAATATAACAGAAATCTTTATACTGACAGAGAATTTGAAAATTGATATTCAACTAGTAAGTTGTTCTTTTTTTTTTAAAAAAAAACTAGCAAGTTGTTAAAATTGCTGCATTAATTACAACCAAACTTATATTATTTTCCTTCATCTCTTTGCATCAATTTCAATCAATTAATATTATGTTACGAATGATTTATATATTTTCAGTTATTGCAAGGAAATAATCAATGGATACTTCAAAGGAAGCAATGAAGATGAGTAAATAGATACAGAAAAAAAAGACTTTCATTTGAAGAAAAAAAAGAGAACTTGTCAATACAGAAGAAAAGGAGTTGAAAAAACAAATAGATATCAAAACATGGGTAAATTCATTCTCATTTTCCTTAATTCTATCCATTTTTTTTCATAAGTTAGCATTTTTTATAAAAAGAAAGTTGGCTTTTTCCTTAATTTAAAAAGCACACAGTTTCCCTTCACAATTTAGATGGAGTGTTGTATTTTTTTTTAACTTTGTGCTTAGATTAAGAATAAGAAATTGACATGCTTTTCCATTTATTCAAAATGATTATTGATAAATTTGCAGCAAAATGAATTGAATTTTTTAATTATTATTATTGTTTTTGGGGTTTACTGAACATACAGAAGAGATAGAAAGCACGAACGATGAGGAGTTGAAAGACTATCTCAAGGATAGACCACCCGAATTGAAGATTCTGAAGATCCAAAGCACCAAAGCTAAGGTATCAAAGGCATGAGCAAAAAAGAGCAAATAATAAGGATTGAATTTTAGTGGCTCTTTGGTATAAATTTTAAAAACAAATAATATTTTTTTTGTTGTAAAGATGGTGAGGGGAGGGGTATATTGGTGAATCTCTCTCCCTTCTAGCCTATAAATATGTGTATAACTTCCCTTATAACATTCATTTTCAATATTTTTATAATTTTTATAATATTTTTCAGAGTTTTTTTACTACCTAAGTTATTTTTTTAACTCTTGCCTCTTATTATTCATTTATAATATGTTATCAGTACAATTTCTAAGTAAGTTCAATTTTTATATTAAGTTCTTGACTTACTTTATTTTATGTTCTTTATTTTACATGTTTCATTTATAAACAATTATTATTTGTACTGTTATTATCAATTTGTTGAAGCTAATACCTCTTCATATTATCATTTTATAGAAGGTCATGTCTGTTTATTATTATCAATTTATAAAAGATTATACCTCCTTATTATTATCAATTTATGGAAAGTCATGCTCTTTATTGTTATCAATAAATAGAAGGTTATGCCTTTTCAATAATGCTGATACGTGGAAGGCTCTGCCTCCTAACTATGATTATTTTATGTATATAGAAGGTAGTGCTTCCTAAAATTGCTTTTGATATTTATGTCTTACATTATATATTTGTTGAATAATATTTATATTTAATCATACTAATTTTTTTTTTTATGTTCAAAGCCTCTGAAAAATGTCTCTTACAAATTTACAAATCCTTGCTCTTAATGTCTCTAAAACAAATTATCTATCATAGGTACTAGATGCCAACATGCACAGAGAATACCAATAGTTTAGAAAAGACAATCAAAAAATAAAATAATGTGTTCCTACAGGATAAGTAAAAAGCTATGATTTTCCTTCGTCATCATCTACATAAGAGCCTGAAAATTCAATATTTAATAGTAGAGGACTCGCAGATCCTCTGAAAAATATAAAATAAAGATATAATTATATAAAAGATGTGTTTCTTCCAAAAGCAAAACATTAGTGGATGAGTAGATTGCAGGAATTTAGAACTGTTGTTGAATATAATTATGCTTTATTTAGAATCACCTAACATATGAAATTGTATAGCGAGAAAGTTACAGAACATGATATGTTAGAGAAAATATTCTCTATTTTTTATGCCTTTAATGTTATTCTGTAGCAACAGTATCGCGAAAGGCGATTTAAAAAAATACTCAGAATTAATCTCAGGTCTTCTACTTGCTGAACAAAATAGTGAGCTTTTATAAAAAAAAAAAGTCACAAATTACATCCAATTGGTTCTCAGCCATTTTCAAAATCGAATGACTATATTTATAACAAAGTTGGACGTGGACGTGGTCATGAAAGATGGTGAAATTATCACCCTTATGGTAGCCATAAGCATAAAAAATGAAGGAACACTAAAATAGGATAAACATACCAAGATAAAGGTAATAGTGTAGAGAATAAATTGCGTAAGTATTATGAAAAATACTTGTTATCGATGTGGTTCAAAAGGACATTGGTCATAAACATGTCGTACCCCAAAAGATCTAGGCGAACTTTATAAGGCATTTATCAATGCAAAAGAAAAGAATGTAGAGACAAATTTTACTGATAACTCAGATCCTATATATCTTACTTATCTAGATGTCTCTGATTTCTTTGAAGATAAAGAAGAGAACGTTGATCATTAAGTTTTAAATATCTCTATGTTATATCTTTGTTAAACTTTTTGTATGTATAAAATGTAACTTTTTGTAATACTGATGAAAAGATGCTACATTTTGTTGAATGAAAAAGAAATATAACTTTTTATAATGTATTATCCTAATGTCTAATATGAACTTTATTTAATATAAGAAATGGATTTTAAGGATGAATTGTCCACTTTGGAATGGAAAATTGGGATACTTGTTTAGCTGACAGTACAACTACACACACTATCCTTTAAAATAAGAAATACTTCTCAAAACTAACAATGATTGAAGGAAAACAGTTAATACTATATCAAATCCTATAGATCAAATTAAAAGCTTTGGAAGAGCAATAATAGTGTCAGCAAGTAAAACAAAGTTATATATAAGTGAAACTTTATTTGCAGGCAGATCCAGAAGAAATTTGCTCAGTTTTAAAGATATCCTCTGAAATGGATATCACATTGAGACCTTAAGTGAAAATAATATAAAATTGCTATGCATTACTTCTAATATCTCAAATAAGAAATGCATACTTGAAACTTTTCTTGCCTTATCATCTGATTTGCATTATACAAATATAAATTCAATTGAGAGCTACGCAGTAATGAACTAGAAATATAGTGATCTAAAAATATTTATACTATGGCATGATCGACTTGGTCATCTAATATCAACAATAATGCGTAGGATCATTAAAATTTCTTATAGGCACCCATTAAAGAACTTGAAGATTCTGTTACCTATTGAGATTATTTATATCGCTTGCTCACAAGAAAAACTTGTAATTAGACCATCCCATTCCAAGATTGGTCTAGAATCGCCATTATTTTTACAAAGAATGCATGGAGATATTTGCGGACTAATTCATCCATCAAGTGGACCTTTTTGCTATTTTATAGTTTTAATTGATGCATCTACATGGTGATCACATGATTGTTTACTGTCTACATGAAATGTTGCATTCGCTAGATTACTAACACAAATCATTAAATTGAGGGCACAATTTCTAGAATACTCTATTAAGATCATACGTTTAGATAATGCTGATAAGTTTACATCCACAACATTTGATGACTATTGTACATTAGTGGGAATAGATATAAAACATTCTGTACTATATGTTCAAACATAAAATAGATTAGCAGAATCCTTAATTAAATGACTTCAGGTAATTGACCTCCACAGATTATAGAGGTTACCCTATTTTGCATGCTACAATATTAATTCACTTTAGACCTACTACATATCAACAATATTCTCCATTACAACTTGTACTTGGTCATCAACTTGATGTATCCTATTTGCGTAGCATCCCATAACGCACTAAGATGGGATTCAACGTCGCTTGAGGATTTATGTCGGTTTTAACTCATCATTAATTATAAAGTAATTTGAACCCTTGACGGGTGATCTATTTACCGCATGATTTGTAGATTACCATTTTAATGAGACAGTATTCTCATCATTAGAGAAAAGAAAAATTGCCTCCTGAAGTAAGGCATGAATTTTCTTAGAAAATAACTACTATGTCTTATTTGGATCCTTGTACAAATCAATGTGAAAATGAGGTAAGAAGGGTTGCTTATTTTCAAAGAATTACAAATGAATTACCTGATATGTATCAAAAGTAACTAAGTTATACATACCAATTGCCAATACACTAGCCCAAGTGATTGTTCATGTAGAACAATCTAATCAAAAGATAGAAAATAAATTTTTTGTTGCATGTCAGAAGCATGTCAAATAACTTGGTTCAAAAGATATTATTCTACAAAAGAAGAAAGTGAAAAATCAAGATCCTGTTAAAAATAATGCTCGAGCTAATAAACCTATATTATCTAAATCACTACATTAAAAATTTTAATAGTCCCTGAAGAGACATAAGTTCCAAAAAAGATACAAGTCTTAGAAGAGACACATGTCTTTGAAGAGACATTAGCCCCAAAAAAGGTACAAGAATTTTAAAATGAAGAAAATGGTACAAATTATGCATACACAGGAGAAATGTAAAAACATGATAAAATAATTATTGATAATGTGTTTTCATTTGTACTAGCTATTGAAATTATGAATGATGATTTTGAGCCATAAACTATTGATAAATGTATAGAAAGACATAACTGACTCTAATAGAAAGAAGTAATTCAAGCAAAATTGACATCTTAATCTAAGCGTGAAGTATTTGGACCCGTAGTCTGGACACTTGAAGATGTCAAACCTATAGAATATAAATAGATTTTAGTACAAAAATATAAAATGGACACAATTATATTTCAATTTTTGATAAGCTTGGCAATCTAAAAAAAGTTTGATATGCGTCTTAGGGATATAGTGATAGCTTACTTGTATAAGTCACTTGACACAGATATTTACATAAAATCCCTAACAGATTCAACATGCCTGAAGTGTTAGTGTGCTCATCGTAGGGTGCATATGTGTACATTACAATTCAAAATTTTTTTTTATTTGCATGTCCCACAGGAAAATCAATGTAGCACAAATGAAAATTTAATTTTCAATTGTAATATATACATGAATCTAAGTCTATTACACTAACAGAGTTAGGAACTCACAATAAAGTGATATTGTGAACAATTTTATTATAAAAAAGCTAGTGGGATTATAAATTTTGGCTGGAATTAACTTAAAGCAACTATTTGCTTCTCTGTTTGTCTCTCAGTCAAATGAAGAACAAAAGAAAGAAAACTCTTTTATTTCCTTTTTTTTATACACTTGTTGAATATTAAGTAAGTAATAAGACTATCTTATTACTTTTATTCTTTTTTCTTACTTTTATTTCTAAAAGCCTTTTTTTTTTGGCAATTTTTGAATGTTATTAACCAAATAATATATATATATATATATACATATAAGACTAACTCATTAGTATTTTGTCTGTTTTTAACATACAAATAAATTTGCAATTGTTACATATTTGATACATTCAAGGACATATGTCCTTTAAATAAATAAATGGTGGCAATTGCTTTATTACTTGTCAAGCTATAATAAGGCATCATCATGCCATTACTTAATAATGTTTGCTTTAGTAGTTAAGTATAAGCGTATGCTATCATATCAAGTAATATAGGATTGTAAGTCCAGATATCGTTCCCATATAGACTATTAATCTAATTCTTTAATCAATTACTAAATTTATATCTATTCAACGTTTATCTAGAGAAATTAAAAAACTAAAACTTAATGAATTAACCTAATTCTATCAAATTAAACCAAACTTAATTAACAAATAAACAAATATTTGAATTTACTAATTGATAAGAATCTAGAGTTTAGACTTATCCCTAATATTTTATTAAATTTACTAACTTCTTAGTTAATCCCTTGATACAAATTAATTGGCTAGATTCTAATCTCATCACAAGCTTTTGTCGATGGTCGAGTGACTATATTATGTATTCTAACAACTACCTCTTTGTCTATGGTAAGAGGACTAAACCCTAATAGGACTAAAAAGATGGGGTTTTATATGTCGCACAGGCGCAGCGGTGCTGAGACCTGGAGACGCAAGGGGCATAGAGGTCGGCTGGGCACCGTGGCGCCCAAGTCTCAGGTTGGGTGCTGCAGCCCTAGTACTGGGTTCAGGTGCTATCGTATTTGAGCGTAACTTCTTTGTTTCTCATCCAATTTGCTTCCCGTTTATTCTTAAACGTCACATATTTTGTATGCACCTATTTATGATTAAAAAAACACTATTAAATAGCCAACAATTTGTAAATTAGAGCAAATCTATCATTTAAAGCTCTAAATATACTAGAGCTTTTACGCCCCAATCACTTGACAAGTGGCAACATGTCATCACTTGCCACTTGTTCGGCCATTAGGCTTAACACTTAAACCCATGCACTTCTCGAGAGACCCTAAAATAACTTCTGCTTTTTGAAAGTTTTTGGATCAAACTATTTGACTTGGTGTACTACTCTAGTCCTCAATAAGTACACTTCATATTGTGAGACTCCCTAAGTTCACACCCGTTTATCTTACAAAACATTTTCGAAAGTCCATGAACAATGTCCTACATACACGTTACAAAAATTACAAAACGGCAAGTTGAATCATATAAGCTGAGGTTAATACATATTCATATAATCCCTCTGTCATTTATATCTTGGAAGAGTGAAGAGATAGGTCATCAACGTCAAATCTTCATATGCTCAACCATGAACTTATTTCCAGATTTGTATTTCCATAAATAATATCCACAAACACTTTGTGATATTGTTTAACTCAACGAAAAACTCTTTTCTAGGATTTATGCTTATAGCTACAAGACTTTCTAAAATATAATCTTAGAGTATTAGAATATACAACTTACCCATATAAGCTGATGGATCCTATATCTATGCACACCGAACTCTATGAGCATCAGACCATATCCAGCGACACCCAACAGTCAAACCATTAAATGTCTCTAACATATGTGGAACCAAAGTATGGTGGATCACTCATAAGCCCACCATGGCGCTCAGGTCAAATGACCATGAATATTACTCAACTCGAGAAAACTTTCTATTGATGACTTTATGGGATGTTTATTAGAGGTCCTCGTGAATTTGTTCAGTATTTAGTCTTAACTGAATACCCGCATGCCTATACAAGCTTCCACTAAGCTCATAGTCTACTAAGATGAACCATCTGGATCATCTAGATATAGATATATACTGATTTATATAAAAAAGTTTCACAAATAAACCCGCATCAGTGAAGTAGATTGGGAATGAGGTGTTTGAGAACATACTTCATAATGATATTTCCTAGCACCATTTGCAACTCTTTGTATCTATGTCATTACTAATATATTTCCAGGTCTTTGTCCCATTACTAACTCTTAAATTTCGCTAACTCTTAGCATTTATAACTTTTAGCGCTTCTAACTTTTATCACTGATCTAAACTCTTTTAGATAATACAATGTCTGAAACTTTACAAGTACCTTACTATTTACTATTAATGATTTTATTTAAAATATTTATTATATAAATATTAAATAATTAATATTCAAACAATATTACAATGGAACATAAAGCACCATCTTCAATAAACTCTCACTTGCTCTAGTATCATTCACGATGATATCTAATACCTATCATCTCCGTGTGTTTATCAAATACCTTAGGAGTTAAGGCCTGAGTGGGTTCGCTACGATATCCATAGAATATATCTTAGATACTAATACATCTCTAATTAACAAGATCTTTTTAATTATGTGGTATTTAGAGTCCAAATGATCAGAATTTTGGTGCACCTTATAACTTCTTGGCTTGAGCAATTGCCTCGTTATTGTTGAATTATAGTGGGATAGGATTCACTGATCTTAGAACTATTCTAAGCTCTGCAACTAACTTGTATATCCATATAAATTCTTTTGCGGGCTTCTCAAGGCGTAATATATTCTGCCTTCAAGGTAGAATTAGCTGTGGACAACTAAATTGCACTCTCAATTAACTGCGGTACCATTGAGAAGAAATACAAACTAGATGTAGACTTTCTATCATCTAGACCAGACTGAAAGTCTGAGTGTGTGTATCCTCTCACTTGTAAGTAATTTTATCCATAAGTCAGAAACCTATCCTCTGTACCTTTCAGGTATTTCAAATATGTTTCACAGTTATCCAATGGTCATTACCTGAATCAAATCGATACTAGCTCGTAACACTTACAGTCATTCAGATGTTGGTCTTGTATATAACATGATATATATCAAGCAATCATTAGCTTATGCATATGGTATGTTAGACATTCTAACCTTTTGATCTTCTTACTGAGGACAATTCCTCATAGAAAGATGAATACTTTGTGTGAAAGGTACATTAACTGTCTCATAGTTACTAAAGTTGTACCTTTCAAGATTTAGTTTATGTACGAAGATTGGAAGAGTCTCATCAGACTCTTAGCTCTATCTCTATAAAAGTTTATACCTAGTATACAAGAAGCCTATCCAAATATTTTATGAAAAGGTTTTTACTTAGATAACTCTTAACTGAGTGACTTGTAACACACCAACGTTATTTTTTATAATGAGTATGTCACCTACATAAAGAGTAAGAAAGATAATTATGCTTTAACTGCCCTTTCTGAACACATACACTTTTCTTCGTTCTTGATGAAACTAAACTCTCTAATTACCTCATCAAAATAAAGATTCTAGTTTCGGAAAGATTGCTTAAGTCTATAAATGGACTTCTTCAGTTTGTACAATAGATTAAAACTCAAGCTGGATACAAAACCTTCAGGCTGTTCTATGTATATCTCTTACTTGAGAAATACATTTCGGAATACCATCTTTACATCCATCTACCAGACCTCAAAATCATTATATGCTATAATTTTCAACAAAATTCGAATTCACTTTACCATGGCTATTGGTGAAAAGGTTTCTTCATCATTGACGTCAGATCTCTGAGTATAACCTTTTACAACCAATCAGGCTATAAAGGTCTCTACCTTAAATTAGGCTCATGCTTTCATTTGTAAATTCTTTTACAACTAATAGGAATAATTTCTACGAGAAACACAACCAAGTCTCAGACTTGATCGTTATGCATAAAGTCAGTTTCAAATTTTATGGCATGAAGGGTGTGTTAAATGTGTCTTACTCGATTAAGCTTGAGGTTCCATCGTCGATTCATAACTTCTTGATTAACTTCACCAAGTTTAATCTTTTTATAATCCCTATGATCTATGAGAAATGCTTTTTCTAGAAAATGGCATTACGAGAACGAAAACATTTCATTTCTCTGGATCATAGAATTGGTATCCCATAGAATACTTGGGATACCTACTAACCTGATACTTATATCCCTTGGGTGCGAGTTTATCTTGTTGAGTAACTCTTATGCAAGTAGAACAACCCCAAATCTTAACATACTTTAGACTCAGTTTTCTTCTAGTCTATATCTCACAAAGAATAGAAGGAATGGTTTTTAATGGAACTCTGTTCAATAAGTGAGTAGCAGTTTCTTGAGCAAAACCCCTATAGATATTCTAAAAGATCAGTGAAGCTCAATATAGATCAGACCATATCCAATAAAGTCTGGTTCCTCCTTTTGAAATACCATGTGTTGAGGAGTACCCGGAGGACTATGTTGAGCGAGAATCTTATTCTCTTTTAAATAATTTGTGAATTTACTGCTCATGTGTTAACTGCCTCAATCTGATTAAAGGCATTGAATATACATAAAGGTTTGTTTCTTTACTTCTAGTTAAAACTCTTTGAACATTTCAAAAAAAATTTACTTGTGTTTCACCAGAAACATGTGTCCACATTATGGCAATCACTGATAAAGACAACCAAGTATCAAAAACCATCCACGACAGTATAATTCATCAGACTATACACATTACTATGTACCAGTTTTAATAAATCAGTGGCCCAGTGTCCAACACCTACATAAAGAGCTAGTCATCTTCTCTTGAATCTAGGATTCATAAATTGGATGAGATTCTAAAGTCAGATTAAGTATCTAACCATTCTTATCCAGATGGGATAGTTGTCTCACGGTTATATATCTTAATCTCATATACTATAATTTTTTATTATTCAAAGTTCTTGAACTACTATTTATTTTGTTCACCTATATATTCAACATATTTCCTATTGTATCTAAGATATAATGGCCATACATTAACTGACACTCAATTAGCAAAATATTATTTTTATCATATATACATGATAAACTATTTCCAATTATTTATGATAACCCTCTCTGTCTAATTAGGGAGTGATATGGTTCATCTGATAATGTTTGGCACAAAATACAAATTATAAAATGTTATGGTTCTACCAGAATGGAGAAGTAACTTAAAAGTTCTAATAGCTACCATGTCTAGGAAATCTCCATTTCCTACATGAAGTTGTACTTCTCATTTCATAGCTTCTTAACGTTCCTCATATTATGCAACACCTTAAAGATATAAGAAGAATAGGCAATATCGCATACCCTTGCACTCCTAGCATCAAATGTTAATAAATGTCAATAATTGGTAAACAAATGTGTAAGGGGTCTATCTTTTCTAAGGTAAGGTACCTTGAATAGTAATATTTGTTATGTCAAACCTCACTACAGTAGAAACATTTTTCATTGTGACTATTCTTTACTTGTGGTTTGAATATATCAAATAATTTGTCAGATGGAGCACTGTACCACTTGAACATCTCATGTGCACATGCTCCTACTGAAGATCATTAGACATCGAGGCCAGGATATGTTATTTGATTCTCAAATTATTCTTAATCTATTTTTGATAAATTTCAACATCTTCTAAAGAGACATTGTTTACGTTCAAAATATAATGCGACTATCGCAATATAGATTGAGGTGTCGATCCTACAAGGAAGCTTTTGGAAAAATAGGTTGGTGAAGTAAAATATTAAATCAGTAGTAAAGAAGAAAATTAATTAATTGGTTTAAGTGGATGAGATAGAATTGTCTATGAATTAAGGAAAATGTCTTAAGATGATTTAAGCAAGACTTCAAGAATCACAATCATGCTTTATAAATCTAAATCTACTCTACACTTTGATTCAATGTTTATAACTCAATTGACAGTTTTACATCTAAACAATTAATCGGAAGATATGTAAAATATAGCACATTTGATAACACATGCATTTGATATGACTAAACTCTTTTGCAAACATTAACACAAATCATGTTCATTTGTACAAGTTATCTGAGATTGAAAATATATCATTTTGACAATATTGTAGTAAAAGATCAATTTGAATATCAAACATTTATTGCCTTTACATGTTATCCAAGATCAACAATATACCGATTGACAATATTGCAGTAAAAGATTAACATATAAAACAATATAACCAATAACAATTATAATTCAACAAGAATCACATAAAAAAAGCATGACTAAAAATATATGAAACATGAGAATTATAACCTTTGGATTATAGAAAATAAAATAGATAAGAGTTTAAGCATAATCAAACTTACAATCATTTGTAGCTCTTGACAACAAATCAAAGCATAGAAGTAAATTTATTAAACACAAAAGTTCATCGCTTAGCCTTACCAAGAACTCTAACCTAAATTACAATACATGTTAATGAGAAGAAAATAAGAGAATTATCTAAAGTTGAAAACCTAAGAGTGTCCTTATATAGGCAATGAATGGAAATATGTTAAGTGTGACTTCAATAATTTGGGCCAACTACTCTTTCATCCATTTGCAGCGCCTTTTTAATAATGTAAATGACCGATGTATCATTTTGTCTCTTCTTTTCATAGGCACCAGGTTCATGTAAATTGGATGAGTATCCAATGAGATATGAGAAAAATACCAAAGATATATCAGATTTAGGCCAACAACCCTTTTACCCACTTGCAAGACAATTTGGTCCATTATAACGGCTGATTTGGACTTTACCATCAACATAAGAGTTGTTGATAATTAAGTTATTATTTCACAACTTCCAGAATTATACCAATTGGGTACGAATTTTGTGAGATACGGTCCAAATACATGAGTTGGGTCAAGCTGAGCGGAAGTTGTAGCCCGATTCTATTGTATCTCAATTTTTGGCCCATAATATATTGGATTTGGCCTTTCATCTGTTCTTCAAGTTTGTGTAAGATTGAGTCATATTACTTTAGATTTAAGAATTTCTTCATTTTGATTTTTACATTGAGAGTTATGTCCATTTAACCTAAACTTGTGCAAATAACATTCATTAATAACAATTTAAGAAGAACACTTTATTTCAAGCTAAAAGTACAAAAATGCTAAAATTAGTGACATTAAATGGTGATTAAATCTCTTAATAAATATGTATTTTCATGTGTTCATCAGACATCATCGGAAACAGCTCTAATATTATCTTCTGATCAATACTATATCTATGTTTTTTCGAATCTAGAACTATTCTTAGATTCATAAGCAAGTCAAAATATATTTCGATACACTATAGTTAGTGTTCTTAAATTAAGTGTACTAATAGATTATTGATAGTCATCTTATCTCTATAAGACACTCACCTTCTCTCCACAAGAATAAATAGAAGATGTGTAACGAAACTGACATGACCCGACCCGAGACCCTCTACTATAGATCCCAGCGGCCTTGGCGGGCACCCCAACGGAAGTTCCTCCGAACCTAACTTGGTATGTTAAGAAATTCTGCGAGGCGAACCCCTTTTTAATTCTTGTTAGTACTAAGAAGGTCTAGTAACATACACGAAAACAACATCTTAATTTTAAAAACAAACGGACAGAGTTTTCCCTGTTTTTCGAAAAATCCATATAAAACCTGCAAAGAAATTTCACTTCTATTTTCAATACATCTCAATTCTATCAATTCGGACCTCCGATCCTTTCGAATCAAATCCAACACAACTCAATTATTCATTTGAATCACAAATAAGCTTAATCATAGAAGTAAAAAGAACGATCATCATAAAATTAAAATCTCTTCTTCTCGGTTCAAAATATACATCCAAATATACATGCCTACAACTATTATGCATAAAGTAAAGGATGCTATTTAGCACATTTACATGTACAAAAATTATCTTTGGATTTGGCCTACTACTCGGCAATAGGAGAATCAACAGTTTTTGTACCGAGACCTGCACTTGGGAAAGGGGTTCAGAAAACATAAAACACAAAACGGGTGAGCTAAAGGAGCTCAGTGAGTGTAAATAAAATTTCAATAAAATAACATCATGTATAGATAGCAAATTCTAAAGTTCATGCAGAAATCATGCTTCTAAAACTGACGTAAAATTGTAAAATGGTTTCTAACATCATATGCTATTGAAATCTTGCCGAGTGGGTTTTATTCACATCTTTGGAAAACTATATTCAGAATCTGTATAACATAATAACTGCTGTGTGCATATAAATGCATAAATGCTATCGGTAAATCGAAAACTAGTAAAATCCTCGCTCGGCCATTTTCTTTCTAAACTGTACCAATGGTAACCCTAAAGCTCTATACCCACGCAGTGACTCAACTAGCACCGCATACGTGAGTAGGTCATAGGGCACCTCAACTAGCAGCACCCACAGTGACATCTCAAGACATCTCACTAGCTATGCAGCAGAATCCTACATCGCATGCATATAGCGAGACAATACCCCGTACACATAGAGCGACTCACATAACTCAACTTCCCGACTTTCCGGAGTTAGTGACACACCCCCAAGACCTGCCTATGTGCACGGGATATACCGGCCGGGTCTAATACAATCATCACCACTATAATTTGAGGGTATCAATGGCCTTAAAAATGAATGCAAAAATTTTAAAACTGTTTCTCAATTCGACCATGTAAAGGCATGTTTATGAATATGTATCAAGATCATAAATCATGGTTATGCACCGAAATCTCATAAAACATGCATATTCATTATGCAAAAACATAATAAACGCAAAGTAAAAGAAATGGCAGATTTCCACTCACAACCGCTCCGCGCTCAATTTCGCTCCCGATTTCTGCTCCCGTTAACGCTCTCAGTTATCTTCACCTTGCCAATTTCTTCAAATTGATGACTCATTCAAGCTCCAAACTAGAATTCAACTTAATCTCCTTTTCTTGAATTTCCACTAATTGAGGCTTCAATTGAGCTTAAGGATTCATATGTAACCTTATTTTAGCTTGATTACACATGAAAAATCATGGGAAAAAAACTTGAATAGTCACTGTAGCAGCACCTCCCTTTGAAGCTCAAATTTCTCTATTTTTTTTGGCTAAGTGTTGGTTTTGATCTCTCTTCCAATTTCTACACACTTCTAACATATATATAGTGCTCCCTCAATTGACCATTTTGCCCTTCAACTTACTTAAAACTTCTAATTTGCCATTATTTCAAATGAAAAGATTTAATTGGTTTCTTTATAACTATCTAGTTAGAATAGTCAAAAGAACTAACTAGAGTTTCTAACTTGGTAATCTATGAGATTGTTTCTAATTGGTCAATTCCTTAATATATGGATTGTATTTCTCAACAAAGGCTTGTTCCATTCATAACCCTTAAATGAAAATTCATGTAGTAAATTAGGATTTCCTTTTCTAAGCCAATAGAGAAAAAATTTCAAAAATATTCTAGGGTCGTCTGGCGCACCGATCGAGTGTGAAATTATCAAATTAGGTCTAATATCTCTCACATGCACTATAAAGGGAATATTTCTAATAGGGTTAAAATTGAGTAACCCTACGGTGTCTTATTTGCTTTATACCGAAATCTAGGCGCCAATATTACTAATAGGGATTGGATATTACAAAAACATTTCAAATCGTTAATTAATAATGTTTTAGATCATTGGTATAATAATTATACATTTTTTAATTTAAAGACGCTCTCCCACTGCTTTATATAATCCCATAAATCTTACAAATGGGAAAACAAAATTTTAAACTATTTAAACTATACAATAAGAAGTAAACCTCATTGAGATTTTACTTCAGCCTCACGCTTTAGTAATATTAGCCTTTATAAACCTAAAACATGGACAACTTGTATCAATTGCATCTCATACAACTCTTACCACTAATACTAAATACACCTTATCCTCACGCTTTAGCAATATTAGGTAAGTGTATTTTAGATTAATTTGTCAATGATCAAATATGTTACTGATACTACCTTTATCTTTGCAATATTGGGTAATACATTCGCATATATTGAGAAATGACAATGACCAATCCTTCATGCTTAACAATATTGAGAAAGACTGATATGACCTATCTAACACCATATTGATAAGACGGACCATTGTAAAACATTATCTTATAATGTAATACTATTTAATCTAAATAAGAGAGATTTTTTAAACACTTGTCCCCATCTCATAAGGACATGATTCTCAATCACCCATTTGTTTTAGGTAAGCATAGCTAACCCCCACTAGTAAGACTCATTTGTGGTTACCAGCACAAACAAATTACTACAACTTATAATATAGTATAATAACATATATTATTGCATAAATAAATATAACATGCATTTTTTTAAATAATTTAAAAAATATTAGAGTGAACAGTGGCACAGACTTAACAACACCGTGGCACTCTCCATCCAACGGTGTGGCGCTAAACCCTGGAAAGCCGCAGTGCCAAATGCTATTGCCATGGCATCTAGCCTGCAGTCTCCTAGTTTTTGCAATTTTAACACTTGAAATGTGTCACCCAGAGTTTTAGGGCATTCCAAATATCACTATAATCACTCCAATGAACCTAAATAGCACATATACACGCGCTCTGATACCAATTTATTGATGCGCTTACCGTAGGGTGTATATGTGTACATTACAATTCAAAATTTATTTTATTTGCATATTTTACATACAAATCAACAAAGCGGAACTAGAAATCTAATTTTCTGTTGCAATATATATATATATATTGAATGTAAGTCTATTACACTAATAGAGTTAGTAACTCACCCTAGAGTGATACTGTGAACAATTGTAGTCAAGAAATGCCAATGAAAATATTAAGGCTAGAATGGCAGCTTTAAATTCTAACTGGAATTAACTTGAAGCAACTCTTTACTTCTCTATTTGTCTCTTGGTCAAATGAAGAACACAAGAAAGAAAACTCTTTTTCTTTCCTTTTTGTTTTTCATACACTTGTCGAATATTAAGTAAGTAATAAGACTATCTTATTACTTTTATTCTTTTATCTTATTTTTTCTTTCTGAAAGCCTTTTTTTTTTTGCAATTGTCGAATGTTATTCACCATATAATATATATATATAAGAGTAACTCATTAGTCATTTGTTTATTTTTAACTTAAAATAACAATTGCAAACAGTTTGGAATTGTTACACGTTTGATACATTTCAAGGACATGTGTCTTTTAAATAAATAAATGGTGGAAATTGCCTTGCTACTTGTCAAGCCATAATAAGGTATCATCATGCCATTGCTTGACAAGTGGCAGCATAGGGTGGCAAGTGATGACCAATCATCACTTGCCACTTATCAAGCCTCTAGGCTTAACACTTAAGCCCATGTAGTTCTCGAGATACCCTAAAATAATTTATATTCTTAAAAATTCTCTCGGATCAAATTGTTTGACCCGGTGCGCTACCCCAATGCTCAATGAGTACACTTCATATTATGAGACTCTCTAGGTTTACACATGTTTGTCTTACAGAACTTTTTTGTAAGTTCGTAAACAATGTCCGACACGCACGTTACTAAAATTACAAAACGACGAGTTAAAGCATACAAGCTAAGGTTAATACATATTCATATCATCTTTCCATCATTTATATCTCAGATGAGTTGAGACATAGATCATCAGCGTCAAATCTCTATATGCTCAACAGTGAACTTATCTCTAGATTCATATTTTCATAAATAATATTCGTAAACACTTATACAATATTTTTTAACCCGAATGGAAAACTCTTATTCAGAGTTTATTCTTGTCGCCACAAGACTTTCTAAAATAGAATTTCAGAGCATCAGGATATACAACTCACCTATATAAGCTGATAGATCCTATATCTATGAATACGGGTCTTAATGAGCATCGAACCATACCTAACAACACCTAGCGATCACACCATGAAAGGTCTGTACCATGTGCAGAACCAAAGTATGGTGGATCACTCATAGGCCCACTGTGGCGCTCAGGTCAAATGACCATTGGAGGTCCTCGTGAGTCTGTGTAGTATCCAAATCTAACTGAATACCCGCATGCCTATACGAGCTTCCACTAAGCTCATGGTTTACTAAGATTAATCATCTAGACCATCCAGATATAGATATACACCGATCTATATAAAAAAATGTTTACCAATAAACTCGCATCGATAAAGTAGATCAAGAATGAAGTGTTCGAGAACATACTACATAATGACATTTTCTAGCACCATTTGTAACTCTTTACAACTATATCATTACTAATATATTCTTAGGACTTTGTCCCATTTCAGATAAGTCTCTAACTCTTAGATTTTGCTAACTCTTATAACCTGCTAACTCTCAGCACTTATAACTCTTAGGGTCGCAAACTCTTAACACTAATCTAAACTCTTTTAATTCATACAATGTCTGAAACTTTACAAGTATCCTATCATTTATTATTTAATATTAACGATTTTATTCAAAATATTTATCATAGAAATATTAAACAATTAATATTCATACAATATTGGAATGACACGTAAGCACCATCTCCAACATGATGCATGTAATTGTAATTTGTGTTCAATTAAGCTACAAAGATTTTTATATAGATTGAAACAATCTGGGCGTATATGGTACAACCGTCTAAGTGAGTACTTAATAAGAAAAGAATATATTAATGATCCAATATGTCCCTATGTATTTATAAAAAAAAGATAAAATTTAAGTTTGCCATTGTGGCTGTATATATGGATGACATGAATCTAGTCGGGACTTCTGAAGAGCTCTTAAAGACTGTAGAATACTTACAAAGAGAATTTGAAATGAAAAACTTAAGGAAAAATAAATATTGTCTTGGCCTATAGATTGAGCAAAAATCAAATAGAATCTTTATCCATTAATCTATTGATACTGAAAAGATTCTAAAACAATTAAATATGGATAAAGCTCATCCGTTAAGTACCCCTATAGTTGCTCAGTCTCTTAATCCTAAAAAAGATCCATTTCGTCCTAATGATGATGAAGAGAAAATACTTGGTCCAGAAGTACAATATCTTAATGCAATTAGTGTATTATTATATCTAGCTTAATGCTCAAGACCAAATATAACTTTTGCAGTAAGCTTATTGGCAGAATTTAGTACTGCATCAAATCAACTTTTTTTAAATTGTGTCAAACATATATTTCGTTACCTTTGTGGAATGATAAATTTGAGACTGTTTTATTCCAATAAATCTATAGAAAATTCAGGTCTAGTTGGTTATATAGATGTTGGGTACTTAGCTGATCCTTATAAAGTCCACTCACAAACAGGATATGTTTTTACTTACAACAATACAACAATACAACAATATCATAGCGATCTACAAAGTAAACTTTTGTTGCCACCTCCTCAAATCACTAAGAGAGTCTTGCACTACATGAAGCAAGCATTGAATGCATTTGGCTATAATCTATCATTCATCACATCCAGAGTACATGCAGCCTACCTTTTGCAACAAATATTCTAACTACAATTATTGAAGACAATGTTGCTTGTATTGTTCAAGTTAGAGGCAAATACATCAAAGAAGATACAACTAAATATATTTCTCTAAAATTATTTTACACTCATAAGTTGTAGCAAAGCACGAAGATTAATGTTAAATAGATTCTCTCCAATGAAAATTTTGTAGATCTATTCACCAAATCTCCACCAATGTCAACTTTTGAGAAATTAATTCACAAAGTTTGTATGCACCGCTCAACAAGTTGTCAAATTAATGGATGTTATCTTGAGGGGAAGCATTTAATCAAGGGGAGCACATTCTTCTAGAAAAATAATCACATTAGTTACAAACGTGCACTATACTCTTTTTTCCTTCGATCGGGTTTTATCCCACTGAATTTTACTGGCAAGATTTTTAATAAGGTAGTTTTGAAACTACCACTGTATATTGTAGAGTTGTACTTATTTTCCTTAAGTTTTTGTCCCACTGATTTTTTCCTTAGTAATGTAAAACATAACTAAAGTGATAGAATTCAAGAGGGAGTGTTATAAAGGCAATGGGGTTAGGGGGAGATATTGGTGAATTCCACCCCCCATTCTCACCTGTAAATATGTGCATAGTCTCTTTATAACTTATTTACTTCTAATACTTTCATAAATTCTATAATACTTTTCAGATGTTTCTTATTATTTGAGTTATCCTTTTAGCCTTTTGTTATTCATTTATAACATTTTAAAATATATTTGGTTTGTGTTTTTAGTAACAGATTTTATAAAAGTAAAACATATAGTCAATTTCACAAAGTTTTAAAATAATAATATATTATTTCTTTTAGAAATAGCACTAGACGTATAAACTAATTACATGATCTTGCCTATATAAAATTGTCCAAGTCAATTTTGCATTGTTCATTTATTTTTTTCATTCTTTAAATATATAATAGAAGTATGCTTTTAATTCTTTTTTTTCTTTCTAAAAATACTATAAAGCACTTTTTCCCATCTCAAAAAATATTTATAAAATCTTATTTTCATTCAAAAATAATTTTTGAAAATATCATTTATTTCTCCTTGGATTTTAGCACACAAGACCCAAAGATTTTAGCCTGTAAGGCCTAAAAACTCTCAGTCCATAAGACTCGAATATGACCTCGGCCTAGAAAATGTCCTCAAATTATAGGCACATTCTCTAAGCTAGTCAAAATATTGATCGTAACTCGGCTACCCTGTTCAGTCAAACTCCAAATGAGAAAATAATATACACTCTCACTATGTAATATCCAATCCCTAATAGTAGTATTGGCGCCTAGATTTCGGTATAGAACAAATAAGACACCGTAGGGTTACTCGATTTTAACCTTATTAGAAATATTTTCTTTATAGTGCACGTGAGAGATATCAGACCTAATTTGGTAATTTCACACTTGATCGGTGCGCCGGACGACCCTAGAATATTTTTAGAATTTTTCTCTATTGGTTTGGAAAAGAAAATTTTAATTTACTACATGAATTTCCATTTAAGGATTATGAATGGAACAAGCCTTTGTTGAGAAACATAATCCATATATTAGAGAATTGACCAATTAGAAGAAATCTCATGGATTGTCAAGTTGGAAGTTCTAGTTAGTTCTTTGAACTATTCTAACTAAATAGTTACAAATGAACTAATTACATAATTAGTTTTTAACTAATGGCAAATTAGAAGTTTTAAGTAAGTTGAAGGGCAAAATGGTAAATTGAGGGAGCACTATATATATGTTGGAAGTGTGTAGAAATTTGAAGAGAGATCAAACCAACACTTAGCCAAAAAAAGAGAGAAATTCGAGCTTCAAAGGGGGTGCTGCTACAGTGACTATTCAAGTTTATTTTTCATGATTTTTCATGTGTAATCAAGCCAAATTAAGGTTACAAACCAATCCCTAAGCTCAATTGAAGTCTCTATTAGTGGAAATTCAAGAAAAAGAGGTAAGAAAAGCATCTTTTATAAGTTTGATAAGTGAGAATTCAAGAATGTGTTAATTGATGTTCTTATGTGTATTTTTGGCTTAGATTGAGTTAAATTCTAGTTTGGAGCTTGAAGGAGTCATCAATTTAAAGAAATTGGCAAGGTGAGAATTAGGGTTTTTGGTGATTTTGTTGTAGAGATTTCAATTGATTGTAATTAGGGCTTTAGAATGAAATTGGCATGATTTTGTTGTAATTGGAACAAGAAATTGAGAAAAGGAATGTGTTGGAACCTAGGGTGAAATTCTGCCACTTTAGGGAAGTTAGGAATTGAGTGGGGTTTTGATTGAATTGTTGTGTGTAAATGATGCATTTTGTGAATGAAATGTATATGGTTGATGAAAAACCCAAAAATGAAGAAAATTGGACATAATTGTCCATGTTGGAAAGGTGAAGGGCAAGTATGTCCAATCAAATGATAAGGTGTTCAATAATTTTCAGGGTGCCGGATGGTGAGTTAGTTTCGATTATGGCCCCGTAACTAAAATCGGGAAGTAGTTTACCTCCGGGCTTTGTATGCCGATTAGGGCATTTAGTAGTTAAATGAGATTCTAGTGTTCGATTTGGTTCTAAATGTCATTTATGGCGTGTAGGTGAGGATAACCGAGAGCGTTAACAGGAGCAGGAATCGGGAGCGAAATTGAGCGCGGAGCGGTAGTGAGTGGAAATCTGCCATTTCTTTTACTTTTCGGTTATTATGTTTTCGCACAATGACTATGTATGTTTTATGAGCTTTCGATGCATAAACATGATTTATGATCTTGATATATTCATAGACATGCTTTTACATGATAGATTGTGAAACAGTTTTAAAATTTCTGCATTTGTTTTAAAGCCATTGGTACCCTCAGATTATAGTGGTGATGATTGTATTAGACCCGGCCGGTATATCCCGTGCACATGGGCAGGTCTTGGGGGTGTGTCACTAACTCCGGGAAGTCGGGATGTCGAGTCATGTGAGTCGCTCTATGTGTACGGGATATTGTCTCGCTATATGCATGCGATGTAGGATTCCGCTGCGTAGCCAGTGAGATGTCTTGAGATGTCACTGTGGGTGCTGCTAGTTGAGGTGCCCCGTGACCTACTCACGTATGCGGTGCTAGTTGAGTCGCTGCGTGGGTATAGAGCTTTAGGGTTACCATTGGTACAATTTAGAAAGAAAATGGCCGAGCGAGGATTTTACTAGTTTTCGATTTACCCATAGCATTTATGCATTTTATATGCACACTGTAGTTATTATGTTATACAGATTCTGAATATAGTTTTCCAAAGATGTAGATAAAACCCGCTCGGTAAGATTTCATTAGCATATGATATTAGAAACCGTTTTACGATTTTACATCTGTTTTAGAAGCATAAATTCTGCATGTACTTTAGAAATTGCTATCTTTGTATAATATTCTAGTAATTGAATTCTCATTTACACTCACTGAGCTTCTTTAGCTCACTCATTTTATGTTTTATGTTTTAAACCCCTTTCCCAGGTGCAGGTCTCGGAACGCAAGCTGTTGATTCTCCTATCGCCGAGTAGTGGGCCGAATCCAAAGATAATTTTTGTACATGTAAATGTGCTAATAGCACTCTTTACTTTATGCATAATAGTTGTAGGCATGTATATTTGTAAGTATGTGTTGAATCAAGAAGAAGAGATTTCCAGTTTATGATGATCGTTTTTACTTTGTATGATTATGCTTGTTTTATGATTTACACGAAATAATTGAGTTGTGTTGGATTTGATTTGAAAAGGACCGGAGGTCCGAATTGGTAGAATTGAGATGTGTTGGAATTAGAAGTGAAATTTCTTTGCAGGTTTATGTGGATTTTCTGAAAAACAGGGGAAACTCTGTCCGTTTGTTTTTAAAACTAAAAAGTCGTTTTCATGTATATTACTAGATCTTCTTAGTAGTAACAATAATAGAAAAAGGGGTTCGCCTCGCGGAATTTCTTAACTTATCCAATTAGGTTCGGAGGAATTTCCGTTGGGGTGCCCGGCAGGGCCGCTGGGATTTATAGTAGAGGGTCTCGGGTCGGGTCCTGTCACACTATAACTTGGCTACCCTGTTCGGTCAAACTCCAAATAAAGGAATAATCTCCACTCTTATCGAGTAAGACACAGGTTAAACTTGACCACCTTGAAAATCAAAGATAGTTCCTAAAATGACTTAACTAAAGAGAGTTAAAATCATGCTACAAGTCCTACCAAGGAAAAAAAGATTTATTTCAATTTAAAAAAAATGCTAAAAGCTGAATCCAAATAGAAAAGTCTATAAGACTTCAAAATACTAATAGGATTCTAACACTATAGGTTAAATCTACATCCTTACTGAATAAATAGGGAAGAAAGTTACACAAAGAATGAAGTGATCATTAATGTTGTCATCACGCATCTAAGTATACAAGAGTATACATAAAAAATACATACTAAGCCACTTATATTTCTATTTTCTTGCCCTATTTTTTAATTTTTCAGATTATTGCTGACTTAAGCATCAGAATGCTTACCCCAAAAAAAAATTTCAATGTAGTATTACTTCTTATTTGGTTACAGAATTCTTATTAGATGTGACATTTATGGGGGAGAGCGACCCAATACAGTTTAATATCCATCCTATCATAGATGTCAAGGCTAAGCTTCTCGGAGAAAATAAATTGAACACGTTAATTTTCAAGTTACCAAACTTTTAGGTCAACAGTTTATTATTGTATATGGTGATGTCTCACAAAGAAAAGTGAGACCCGACACTCAATGTAGTTCCTTTGCTAAGGATAGTTCTAATTTAAATTTTTAGATAAACAAAAACAAGAACCTTGACCCATTTTCTATACGAGATAAGAACTAGAGGTATAAAAAGATTGTAGACGCCACACTCAAGATAGTTAAGAAGTTCTAAGTGATAAGTCTGAAATAACGCCACAAGATGAAATCTTGATAAAATCTAATAAAAGTTCTTTGAAGAACTTAAGAAAAAAACTCTCAATATTAATATCATTAATTATGTCTCCTTCCCCCTCATTTCTTATGTATTTATAGAGACTCTTAGGATGTCTAGTATTTATTAAAATAATTAATTACAACTTACAATTACTAACTATCAACTACTACTAATAACTTAGGCACTTAGGATGACAGCACTTATTACAACAATTAATGAAAAACTTATAACTACTAACTACCAATAATATTGAGGCTTTACTTCAAATTAATTGTCAAACTTTGCAACCATAATAATAAATATAGTTGTAGGCTCCCAAAGGCTTCTCATCACATAGGCTACTCATACAAGCTATTGTGCTACTGTTCCCCATCACCCATGGATGCTTTAATGGATCTTTTGGTACTCTGGTTTGCATTATTCTCCCTCTCTTGAAAAGGGATTTGTCCTTAAATCTTTATTAGGCTCAAATTAACTTTCTTGAACTTTGAAGTGATTTTATTGATGGTGTAGTAATCAATACATATCTTCTATAACCCATCCTTCTTAAGCATAAGCAATACTGGAATTGCAGAATAACACATAATACACATACCCCTTCTCTATGAGCTCACTAACTTGCCTTTGAATTTATTTTGTCTCATTGGGATTACTTCTATAGGATGGTCTATTTGGAATTGATGCTCTAGGTATAAAGTCAATTTAATGCTCGATTCCCTTTATTAGTGGTAAAGCATTAGGTATCTCTTCAAAAAATACATCATCAAATTCCTTATTATTGATATGACTTTCTATGAAAGATGTTGTCACGTTGTACCTTCTCATCTTCTTTGGTTTACAAACTTAATTAATGCTTAGTAACCATCAACTTGCCATCTACTAGGTACTCCATTCCATCACTTGCATCTTTTAATGGTGGCATAGGTTCAGTAACACCATTATCACTTAGAATCAATGCACTCGGATTTGGACATTGAGATGCAATATGACTTGTTCCCAGACATATAATATCTTTATTACTTGGTTGGAAATCAAGTTTACCCTTTCCTTGGCTGCCTTCCATAATTTTGCTCTTAGGTGCTTCTGTATTGGAATTGGAATTGGAATTAGCTTACTCATCTTCTTCACTCCAATCCAATTTCAAAGAGATGCAGAACTTGATTTATAACCATATCTTGTGGAACTCTTCCTATTTAGTTGTCTTTCTACCTTTTTTCTATATTCAAGAATTTATCCTAGGCATTTCTATCAATGTCATCATTATTCATAGTAGCACGCCTATTATGCCTTAGCACATTAGGAACTCTAGGTGACTAAGCCTTTTGTATACTAGATTTAACTTTATCTATTCATTTATGAACTTATTCCATCTCTGCTTTCAACACTCTCCTCATCTCACCCATTAAAGCTTCTATGAGAAACTTTGAATCAACCTTTTTCGACTTAACTTTGGAAGTATTTTTGTTCTTATTGTTTGACATATTTAGTGCAAAACAAAGTTAGAAAAAAAACAAACCTCGCACATTCTCTCACGTATTTCACTTAAAGAATTATTCACTCAACTTTCACTCCTGTTTTCACAAAAAATTGGCTATTACTCCCTTAAAAAAAACTTACACACTCTTGCCTTTTTTACTCTTTAGTTCTTTATTGAACTAAAATGAACACAATCAAAATTAACTTGTGACAGTCCAAAGCTCAACAAATCAGTTCACTGAGAATGGGGTTAATTGCAAAGAAAATAGAATTTAAGAAACAAAGAGAATAAGATTACAATAGAACAGTGAATTAGGAAAACAAAGCAAATTAGGGTTGTGTTTTGTTTTAGGCTAGATTTGCACAAAATAAACAAAATAGAGAGTTGATGCAACAAATCTTGAATAACACTTCAACTAATTCAAAACTTTATATTTTTTTAATTTAGAATGGTAAACATGAAATCAATTGAATCTAAATTATTTTCTTTATTTTTTAAAATTTTTATGAATTTTTTTTGTCTCTTTTTTTAATATAGAATAATAGAACTTGAATTAATTATAATGAAGAAATAAACAAAAGTTACGGACAATAAGAAACAAAGAAGATATAGGCTACTGATTCTAGGGACTAAACCAAAGATGCAAATTGAAAAGTAAGATCAAACAATGAAAAAATATACGAACTCTAGGTGACTAAGCCTTTTGTGTACTAGATTTAACTTTATCTATCCATTTATGAACTTGTTCCATCTCTGCTTTCAACACTCTCCTCATCTCACCCATTAAAGCTTCTATGAGAAACTTTGAATCAATCTTTTTCGACTTAACTTTGGAAGTATTTTTGTTCTTATTGTTTGACATATTTAGTGAAAAACAAAGTTAGGAAAAAAAAAAACCTTGCACACTCTCTCACGTATTTCACTTAAAGAATGATTCACTCAACTTTCACTCCTGTTTTCACAAAAAATTGGCTATTACTCCCTTAAAAAAAACTTACACACTCTTGCCTTTTTTACTCTTTAGTTCTTTATTGAACTAAAATGAACACAATCAAAATTAACTTGTGACAGTCCAAAGCTCAACAAATCAGTTCACTGAGAATGGGGTTAATTGCAAAGAAAATAGAATTTAAGAAACAAAGAGAATAAGATTACAATAGAATAGTGAATTAGGAAAATAAAGAAAATTAGGGTTGTGTTTTGTTTTAGGCTAGATTTGCACAAAATAAACAAAATAGAGAGTTAATGCAACAAATCTTGAATAACACTTCAACTAATTCAAAACTTTATATATTTTTAAATTAGAATAGTAAACATGAAATCAATTGAATCTAAATTTTTTTCTTCATTTTTTAAAATTTTTATGAATTTTTTTTGTCTCTTTTTTTAATATAGAATAACAGAACTTGAATTAATTATAATGAAGAAATAAACAAAAGTTACGGACAATAAGAAACAAAGAAGATATAGGCTACGGATTCTAGGGACTAAACCAAAGATGCGGATTTAAAAGTAAGATCAAACAATGAAAAAATATACGATAGTTCAAACCTGATTTAAAGTCTAAGCTCTGATACCAAATGATGTGAACCTCATAAAGAAAAGTGAGACCCAATGCTAATGAGGTTCCTTTGCCAAAAATCGTTCTAATTCAGATTTTTAGATAAATAAAAATAAGAACCTTAACCCGTTATCTATAAGAGATGAGAACTAGAGTGTAAGAAGATTGTAGACACCACACTCAAGATAGTTAAGAAGTTATGAGTGGTAAGTCTGAAAGAATGCCACAAGATGAAATCTTGATAAGTTCTAATAAAAGTTCTTTGAAAACTTAAGAAAAAACTCTCAACATTAATATCATCAATTCTATCACCTTTCCCCCTATGTCTCATGTATTTATAGAGACCTCTTGGGATGTCTAGTATTTATTACAACAATTAGTGATAACTTACAATTGCCAACTACTACCAATAACTTAGGCACTTAGGCTGACAACACTTATTACATAATTAATGAAAAACTTACAATTACTAACTACCAACAATTGCCAATACTAAGGCTTTACTTCAAATTGACTGTCAAACTTTGTAACCACAATAATAAATATAATTGTAGGCTCTTAGAAGCTTCTCATCACATGGCTACTCACATGAGCTGTTGTGCTACTATTCCCCATCACTCATGGATGCTTTAATGGACCTTTTGGTAGTCTAGTTCATATAATATGAGGAATAAACAAATAAGTTTTTTAAATAAGATAGAGAGTATAAGGGATGGATGATTAAAAACTATGACCACTCATTCTATAGCTGCATTAAACAACTAACAAACTTACAACTTAATGAGAATCTTAGATTACAGAACCTAGATAAATCTGTAGACATAAAACATAGCAACAAATTGCATCAATAAGAAAAAACACTGGCTTTGTAGAAAGCACTAGAGGAAGAATTAAGAAAATGGCAGCAAAAAAGAGAGGAACTAAAAAAATTGATGGCAAAACTTCTGAAGAAGTGTAACAACCCAGAAGATCACAAGAGTCTTATCCAATCTCTGAGTCACAACAACATTTTTTCCTTTTAAGAATTATCCTCTTGATAGCAAGAGAATCCTTAAATCCTTCTTGACTTATTCGAGAATAGATGGGAAAAGAAGTTGTTGCAGAGGCTTCAAAAGGAAGAGTCATCCACTAAGTTGAAGATCACGCCAAAGAGATCATAACCACTCCCTCAACCAGTTAAAAGTTGGAGATTCATACCTCTTTAGATGAACTAATGTGAATCATGACTTAGAAGAAAGTGATGCTCAAATAATCATAAATAGACCCAAAAGAGAAAATGGGTGTCCGTCAAATGCCATACAAATCCTCAACAAAAAAAAGGGAGCAAAATTAATGGATACATTAGAAAGATATTAAATAAGAAGAGAAGTGACAGTAGAGCTAAGAAGGACACAAAAAGAATTCTCAATAAAATTATAAAAATTGAGTATAACGAACAACATAACTTGGTGTTTAGAAATAAAGACCTACTGATGCGATATTTTTATATCTTAAAATTAAGTGCAAGTATATACTATCGTATGCAAATAATAAAGGGACAAAAGAGTCGGATGTTAAACCCACATAGATAATTTCTACTTTTTTACCAAGTACTAAAATTATATTTTTCTAGCAAATATTCAGAAAAATAAAAATTTAAGGATGGATTTAGAAATTATAAAGGCAATAACACAATGTAAAGAGATTTGGAAGATAGCAATATAGAGAAAATCTAAGGTTAATACTATCCCTCAATATACTTTCCAATAATTAATCCTCTAATATTTAATTCCCTTCGTCTTTGTTATTGATCAAGACACTAATGTATTCACAAGCCTCTTCCAAGGTCATGCAAGTATACCTTAATTTACCAATTACTTTTATTCCTATGGTATTTGTAATAAATTAAAATTCATTAAGATTAAGTCTTATTGATCATACATACCAATTAGGTATATACCTATCCTAATTTGAAACTTGCATATGCAACATTAAATGTTACTCTACAATCATATATCAAATTACCTAGGTCTAAATATAATGATTCATCTTCCAATTTTATAAAAAATATTACCAATTCATTCACCATATATTGGCCAGATATATTGAAGCATTAAGAACAAATAATTTGAATAACAAATAACTAAGTTTATTAAATATTGAAAAGATATGGCAATTAAGCGCACATATTTAGCTCAAGTATTAACCATAGAAAGAAAATTTAGTTCATGGCTATAAGGTAAAGCAGAAAAAATAATAAGAAATCATGATACAATCAATAGCAAACCAATATAGATGTCGAATTGCTCTTGATTGCACTGCCTAAAAAACTCTTAATGCTGAAGAATGCCTTGAATTTCTTTTTATGGCTGCTTCAATTAAACTTCAATTGCTCTCTAAGACTTTGTGTTATGTGTTCTTGATGTTCTTGGATATTTTCTAAAGGCTAGGGATGAGTGACCTTTTATAAGGATTGATATGAGCTTGACATTGCCAATACTTGTCGGGCCAGGAATTGCATTGTCGCTAGGGCGCTATGTTGCTGTCACTGAGGCATTATGCGTAAAAGGTTGTATCGCTGGAGCGGTGAGGGTCTGGCGCAGGAGCGCTGGGCTGTTGCTAGCGCGATGGCGAGTTGGTGTTGGGGAGATGAACTGTGACTTAAACAGGTCGTTTTTTCTATTTTCTTATTTTGATCACTGTTCCAGCTTTAGGGCAAAAATCCTTATAAATAACAATCATGCACATAAATAGCCATTTATTCTCATAAAATAATAAAATATCAAAATAAAAATATGAAAAAATATATAACAAATATGCCCTTATCACCTACTGGCCGAGAAGGCTCAAAATTTAGAGAACAACTGCACCAACTCCTCGAGAATGGGGGGAAACAAAAGCTCTCCATATAAAAAACAACCGAGTAGGAAATGAAATCTCCTCTCATTCACTAAAATAAATGATGAGAAAAATTGAATAGGATAAAGCTTAAAAAATCCCCTGAAAGTAGGACAACACGACACGAGAACAAAAGGATAGAACACTACAAAAAACAATGAAGTACCTACGAAGAGATACACTTCAAGAAGAAAACAAGGGAGAACAAATAAGAAAGTCTCTACCTAGATTGCCAATATATAAAAAGATAAGTATATTCTTACAATAGTCTCATTAGAAGTAATATTCGAGAACGTTAAAGAAAAAGGTCTGATTGAAGAGCTATGACCTCTCTTAACACTACCCAAACGAAGAAACAAGAACAAAAGGTGTGAGTTCCATTAAGACCATAACCATACCACCAACGAATGCATAAACTTGCGGGTCTAAATAGATTGACTAATGAGGAACGAATATTTGAATGAGTTTAAAGTCAACATAGGACTGAAGAAAAGTCAGATTAGAGAAAACTGAGAACTCAAAAACTCTCCAACATGAGAAATGACTATAATCATCTTAAGGGGTGAAACGCTGGCCAAAGACTCGAATAGGCAAAAGAAAAATTGTTCTCGATACTCGTTAGTAGGACACTAGGTGATGTGTAACACTCTAGCTGCTAAAAAACCACGAGTACATTTAATACTAATCATTTTTACTGTGGATGATGCTAAAGACATCAATTATGACAAGACTCGCCCCGAGACCCTCTACTGTAGATCTAGGTGGCCCTGCCGGGCACTCCAACGAAAGTTTCTCAAAATCTAACTACCAAAACTAAGAAATTCCACAGAGGTGAACTCTTTTTAATTCTTGCTAATACTAACTAAATCCCATAATATTTGTGAAGATAATTTACCAAATTTAAAAAAAAACGGACAGAGTTTTCTCTATTTTTTTTAGAATCCAAAAACTAAAACTTGCAATAAAGATCACACTTCTATTCAAATATTTTTCTCAAGTTCCAATTAAGACATCTAGTTCTTTTAAAAAAAAAAATACAAACTCAACCCAACAATTTTATTTAAATCACAAAATTAACATACTAATAAAAAGTGAAACTATTACCATAATATCGAAACCTCTTTGTGTTCGTTCAAAACATATTTACAATATACACAAGTCTATAACTACTATGCAAAAATCAAAAGGTGCTACTTAGCACATTTACATTTATAAAATGATTGTTAGACTTGACCCACTAATCAGTTGTAGTAGAATCAGTAATTTGCGCACCGAAGCCTGCACTTGGAGGGGGATTTAGAAAACATAAAATACAAAACAGGTGAGCTAAAGGAGCTTAGTGAGTGCATTTAAGATTTTCAGTAAAAATAAAATAAAATTCTGCATAAATATTAAATTCTGAAAAATGCATAAAACATGCTTCTAGAACTATTATAAAACTGTAAAATAGTTTCTAACATTATATGATAATAAAATCTTGTCAAGTGGGTTTTATTTATATCTTCTATAAATAATATCTAGAATCTGTAAAATATAATAACTATCATGTACATATATAAATACGTAATATGCGTTTGGAAGCTCAAAAAATATGAAAACCCTCGCTTGGACATTTTCTTTCTAAATTGTACCAATGGTAACCCTAAAGCTCTATACTCACGCAGCGACTAAACTAGCACCGTAAAACGTGAGTAGGTCACAGGGCGTCTAAACTAGCAACACCCACTGTGACAACTAAAGACATCTCACTGGCTATGCATCAAATCTTACATCGCTTACATATAGCGAGATAATACTCGGTACACAAAAAGTGACTCACATGACTCGACAACCCAACTTTCCGGAGTTAGTGACTCACCCCCCAATACTTGCCCATGCGTATGAGATATACTAACTGGGTCTTAAACTATCACCACACTATAAATCTGAGGGTACCAATAGCCTTTGAAATTAATTTAATAACTTTAAAAATTATTTCTTAAACTGAACAAAGAAATTCATAATTATAATTGTAAACTAAAAATGTAAATCATGCTTATGCATAAAAAAATCACATAAAACATACAATTTCAATTTACGAAAAATATTAAACGAAAGATAAACCATTACAAATTTTCACTCACCAACGGGCCCAAACTCAATTCTTCTTCGAAAATTTTTCTTCTTTTACCGCTCTCGTTTTTCTTCACCTACATGCCATAAATGACATTTAGAACTTTTACAAATGCTAAAATTTCACTTAAATTAATAAGCGCTCTATTCGACTTACAAAGCTCGGATGGATTCCACTTTTCGATTTTTCATTTATGAAATCATTCAATCTTGTTTAATTCACCATCCGAAGCCATAAAAATTGCTTAACACCCTATAAATTTAGTTGGACATAATTGCCCTTCATCTTACCAAGAATGGACAATTATGTCCATTTTTCTTCATTTTTGATTTTCCATCACCCATATACATCTAATTAACACAAGGAATCATTTATACACAACAATTGAACCAAAACACAAGTCCTTAAAATCCCTAAAGTGGCCGAATTCACCTTTCTACACCCAACACATTTCTTTTCTCAATTTCTTATTCCAATGACATTCAACTCATGCCAATTTAATTCTAATGCCCTAATAACACTCAATTGAAGTTTTTACATTAAGATCACACCAAACCCTATTCTTACATTATTAATTCCTTTAGTTTGGTGTCTAAATCAAGAATTCACACAAAGACATCAATTGAATTAATCTTGAAAAAAATCATACACCACCATTACTAAATAATGCTTTTCTTACCTCTTTTTCTTGAATTTTTCACTAGTGCATGATGTATTTAACCTTAGGAACTTGAGCTTAGCTTGATTTTAGCTTGATCAGCATGAAAAATCATGAAAAAACCTTAAATTTTACTATTAAAAATGGTTTTGCAGTTTCTGTCGAAAATCGAGTGTGTGACATATGTGTGCATACGTAATTTCAAAAATTACAACATACAGCGGAAGCATGTTAACAAATACACTCAATTTAACACATTTAATCACATATATCACATATATGCTCAAGTATAACTATTATACAACAACTTATATATGATGAACAATTGTGTACATAAAATTAAAATGTAAAGAACACTTACCTAATAAAGGTAGCTTTATAAAATCTTCAAGTCATCCAACAATCTAATTGAAGAGCTTACCTTAAAGTGAGTTGTTGAACAATTCTAGTCCATAACGGTTTGGTGGGATTATAGAGCTAGAATGTTAGCTTATTTTTTAGAATTTCTAGCAATATGTATTCAAACTCTTTGAATACAATTTTTTTTTTTAAATGGAGATGATAAATATTTTATATACAACTCTTGTATTAATTTTTAGAAATAATTTTTATAGGATAATTATTTTGAACAACTCTTATCTAAATTAATTATCTTTTCTCTATTTTCTTTTCATTCATTTTTTGCCATCATTGAGAGAAGAAGAAGAAGAGAGGTTTTTCATGTTTTTCAACACTTAAAGAACAAAAACTAATTTTTGTTTACCTCTCCATTTACTTGGCTGAATTCTCCTCTAATTGAATGAATTCATTTCAATTGTTAGCTTAATCTTTTGTTCTTGTTATTCAACACCTTTTGATAAAACAAAAACAAGTACTCCACCAATTTAGTTGTTGGTCTCCCACTTTGGATTAATTTATTAAGCACTAGAATAATGGGCACCTAATTAAATCATTACCTAACAAATATAATTATTTTAATCATATTAGGTAAATAAATGGCCAATTATATTAAAATACAATGGCCATGATTAATATATATTATCATATTATCTAATAATATAATAATAATGTCTAATTTAATTATTTAAAATAATTTTGAATAATTACTTTTTACCTTACTAATTTTTACTAACAAGGTTAAATGATAAAACTAAGGTAAAATAAAATCATGGACCAAATTGTGCCACTTGTCAACATCCTATTAATTAACAACTCTTGTTAATTTATTCAATGATGTACTTAACAATTAAGTCTTGACAAATCACATCCCGAGGGAGACCGAAACAATTATTCTATTTTTTACTGGAATTTATTGGATCAAATTATTCAATCCAATCCGCTACCTTGGTGCTTAACGAGTACACTTTATATTGTGAGACTCTCTAGGTCCACACTTAATTTTTCATATGGAGCTCCTCTATACGTCTGTGAACGATGCCCCACACACATATTATGAATATTATAAATCAGTGCGTTAGACCATGCAATTTGAGGTTATTACATATTTGTATTCCCTCAATCATTTATATCCTGAAAGAACAGAGAAAAAGATCATCATTGTCAAATCTCTCTTTGCTCAACCATTAACTTGTCTCCAGATTTGTATTTCCTTCAACAATATCCACAAATACTTTTATGATATTGTTTATCCCTTCGGAATATATTTTTTGAGGTTTATACTTATGGCCACCAGACTTTCTGAAATACAATCTCGGAGTATTATGACATACAACTCACTCATATGAGCTGATGGATCTCATTTTTCTGCACACCAGACACCATGGACATCGGACCATATCCAACGACACACAACGGTCAGACCATGAAAGGTCTCTGACATGTGTGGAACTAAAGTATAATGGATCGCTCACAAGCCCACCATGACTCTCAGGTCAAATGACCATAAATACTACTTAACTAGGAAGACATTTTATTAACGATTTTATAAGATGTCTATTGGAGGTCTTTGTGAGTCTGTTCAATATTCAGTCCTCACTGAATACCTATATGTCTATACGAGCTTCCAATAAGCTCATAATTTGCTAAGACTAACCATCTAGACCATCCAGATATAGACATACACTAATCTATATAAATGGGTTCCATCGATAGACCCGCTTCAATGAAATTAGATCAAGATCATCATGTTTAAGAATATATTTGCATAATGACATTTCTTAACACCATTTGCAACTCTTTGCAGCTATGTCATTATAAATATATTCTCAGGTCATTGTCTTATTTCAAACAAGGCTCTAACTGTTTAAATTTTGCTAACTCTATTAATGTGCTAACTCTTAGCACTGATCTAAACTCCTTTAGACCATATCTAAACTCCTTTAGATCATACAATGTCTGAAACATTACAAGCATCTTACCATTTATTATAAATAATATTAACGATTTTATTAGAAATAATAATTGTATAAATACTATCATTAAATATTTATATATAATGGGATGGCACGTAAGCACAAATCCCAACAGTTTCCCCTTATTTTCCTTTAGTTTGTCGAAATCGCTTCCTTTTTGTCTCAATTTTTGCCTTTCATTTTAGACCAATTTTCCAGCACCTATTCACCTTATATAGTGCCCTCTAAAATGCCTAATTTTCCCCTCAACTAAACTCTAAATATCAAAGATAATATTGGCTAGAAATAGAAGCATATGATTCGTCAATTTTTAACTATTTGACTAACTAGTCAAGTTAACCAAATTACACTTTTAACTTGACAATCCATGAGCTTGTCTCTAATTGGTCCATTCCTTAACACATAAATTGTGTTTCTTAACAAAGATTTGTTCCATGTATAATTCTCACTTGAAATTTATATGTGCTTAAGTTGAATTTTCCATTTCTAAGCCAATAGAAAATTTTCAAAATATTCCATGATCGTTCAACTCCCCAATCGATTGTGAAATTACCAATTTAGGTCTAATACCTCTCATGCGCACCATAAAAAATATTTCTAATAGGGTTGAAATCAGGTAACCCTATGGTGTCTTTATCACTTTGTAGCGAAATCTAGGCACCTACACTACTAATAGGGATTGGATATTACAAGCTACACCTATAATGATGCATTGATCGTAATTATCCAGATAGCTGGAATAAAGTAAATAAAGTGTTCATTAACATAGGGAGCTTAATCGATATAATATTAAAAAAACATTTAACGAGCTCAACATTAAAGACCTCAAGACTTAACCTATATAGACTCCTCTCTATAGATTTAGAGATAACTATATAATGTAATTATGAGTTGTAAGCTTACCAATATCCATAGGACAAAAACCCTACACTAAAACAATAATGGTTAACTTTCTTATAGCTAATCATCAATACTTTGCAAAGTTATGCTGGGAACCCATTCATGATGAACTATAATGTCGATGAGCCCATCTATTATTGGAAGCTCAAATTCCCTATTAGAGATAGAGTAGGAATCCTTAAAGGTATCCAAAAATATCCATAAGTTGTTATACAACCATGTCCAAGAGAACCTATTGCATCACTAATATAGATTCAAGAGAAGAGAACAAATCAAAATCTCTAAAGCTAGTGGGAGACTTGCTCTTGATACCTATTCAACCAAAATCTCCTTAAAAGACCATAAAGATAAGCTCATAATTGGAGAAAAAAATGAGAGAAAAATTTACCGTTCTAATAAGAGAGTTCTTAGATATCTTTTCCTGGCCACATATGGATATGCCAGGGATAGACCCTGCCCCCATATCATATATACTGGTTGTCAATCTGTCAATTAAGAGAGGAATAAGGCTTTCATCGTTGAAGTCACAAAACTCATAATGGTAGGATTCATTCAAGAAGTCCACTATCCAAAATGGCTAGCTAACATTGTCATGGTTAAAAACCCAAATGAAAAATGGAGGATGTGTATGGATTTTATATATATAAATTAAACTTATCCCAAAGATAGCTTTCCCCTACCAAAGATCAATTAGTTGGTAGACGCCACAGCTAGACACACCATCAACTTTATGGATGCATTCACATAATACAACCAAATCAAAATGTTCCCACTAGATCAAGAAAAATCTTCCCTTATCACTCACCAAGGAACTTACTACTACAAAGTCATGCAATTTAGACATAAAAATAAAGGTGCCACCTACCAAAGACTTGTCAACAAGTTATTCAAACCCCCTAATCAGAAAAAGCTTGGAAGTATACATATATGACATGATTATGAAGTTTGAACAAAATCACATAGATGATTTAAGGGAAACTTTTATAATCTTCAGAATCGTCGAAATCATCTGCTACCATAGCATCCCTTCTTCGAGCAAAAATCCTTACTTACAACTCGAGTCCTTGAACCTGTCGAGCACTCATATCATCTACATCTTGGGTTGAGCTATTCCAAGAACCTTAGTCTTTCCTAAGTCGCCCTAACTCCTAATTAGACACACTTTGGGAATCATCCATTGAAGACATAATTTTATACCTAGACAAAATACAAAGCTCACCCTATCAAGAACTTTCCAGAAAAACTTACCAACAGATTCTAAAGGAACAAAGACTCACAACAAATACTCAACTAGAAAATATGCAAGAAAATATTAAAAGAAGGATAACACTGAGAAGAAGATACTAATACAAAGTTGTAGAAGCAAGGCCACTAAGAAACAGAGTTATAGAGGACAAGATCTTTGAGTCATAAAAATACCTCAACTTAAAAAAAATGGCAATAGAAAATAAAAAGTTAAGAACTAAAAGAGCCATAAATTTATATATGGTTATAAAAAGATAGGTCTTAATCGTATATTCTAAATTTAATAGATGGAAATACTGTTTAAGACTAAGGCATCTTTATAAAGACATATCTCTTTACTGAATGCACTACAATGGTGCGATCGATAATCAGCTCTCCAATATGATAACATGTCACCATAAAATAAAATAAAAACAGGAGCAACGACTCTTTAAAATAATAAATAGTGGCGAACTTCTTAAGAGATTACCAATATTAATGTAGTAAATGAACCATCTCAAAATAAAAGTCTAATCAGAACTCCTCATATTAGAACTCAATATGAGGCGTGGCTGATAGGGTTTCATAGAGACTATTATATTCAACCTCTTGAACTTAGATTTTGCTTTAAATTGATGAGTATTGGCTATTTATTTGAGGCTTTTGATCAAATATAGGTTTTCAACCCACAGCGTGAAGATACTAGGGAAATCGAATGCAAAATGAAGAATCTAAAAATTTTAGCCAGCTTCGCGATGCACGTGAGCGAACGCTGTAGCGCCCAAGGCAGAGAGTACAGTGTTGCGACGCCTATGTGACTAAGGAAGCCCTATATTTTTAAGTCTTAATGTGACTTGGACTCGAAGCTACAAGGCCCTAAGGTTACAAAAACCTATAAAAGGCCATTTTTTCACAGCCAACAGGGGAGGCAACATAGAAATAATAGAGCAAACAAAAAAAAAATCTTTCAAGATAGATTAAAGCAAGAAGATTGAAGATTTAAAGCAAGGATTGCACAACAAGCAAGGGAGAAGAAGAAACTTGATGTATTTGTTAATCGTGTCTTTAGTTTATTGTTTTAATACTCTTATATTTATTATGAACTAAATATTTTTTATTTAAGATTAGAATTTTGAACCTAATATGTAATTGGATATTATTATTTCTCTTAGTTTAGGAACTTAATAAATTAGATTGATTCATTCTACCTTGTGTTTAATACTTCTTTATATCTGGCCAATATAATAATTATTTAAGGAAACATAATGAACTCGACAGAGAAATTTATATTTTAAGCTTAGGACAGTTAAATACATGATCATAATGTAATAATTATGAATTCCATGTAAGATAGGCACATACTCAGATAGTATGTATGGCATTAATTAGACATGTTCTTAATGAATTTTATACTATTCTAATTACCATAGACATATAAGTAATTGTTAGGATGAAATATAGCTATCTAACCATCGATAGAGGCTAATAATGATATTCGTGTTCTAGCCAACAATTTATTATTGAGGGATTAACTAAGAGACTAATAGGTTCATTGAAATATTATAGGATAAATTGAAACCTTAGATTCCTTTTATATTAGTGAATTTAACTCTTGTTTATTTTTTGATTAAGATTTGGTTTAATTTATTAAATTTAGATTAATTAGAGAATATTCATATTTAGATTTTATCTGAATAAAAGTTAAGTAGGATTAATTTTAGTACTTGATTAATAAAATTAGACTAAATAAGTCTCCGTGGGAATGATACTTAGACTCAAATTCTATATTACTTAGTACAATAGCGTGCATTTATGCTTAACTAAAAATCGTACATCAAATTTTTGGCGTCATTGCCAGGGATTTGATCTTTATCTATTCTTAGATCATTACTAATATCAAACTATTTTGCTTTAAATTCAGATTTTTTTAGTGTTACTCACTTTTATTTGTTTTAAATTTTAACAGTTCATGCGAATGACCAAAATGAAAATTTGACTTCTTTTAATCCTAAGATCGAAAAAATATTTTGAAGACTTTGACATGGACAACATCAACCGACACACATGGAAGACAACATTAATAATCTTGCTTATGAGCCTATGGTAGAATAAAGAACTTTAAAGAATTATGATGTTTCTATAACAGAGCAGATTCAATCTAGTTTTCAGCAACTGACTGTCAATACAAACAACTTTGAAATCAAGCAGAGTACTATTTAATTTCTGAAGGATCCTGTATAATTCAGCGGCACCCAAATAATGATCCAACATGCATATCGTAAATTTCTTAAAAATTTGTGATACACTCAAGTATAACGAAGTCTGAGATGATGCCATTGGACTAAGACTATTTCTATTCTCCTTAAAAGATAAAGTCGAGAGTTGGTTGATGTCATTACAGTCTGAATCTATATTGACATAGGATAACTTAACATAGAAATTTCAAGAAAACTTATTCCCACCAGAAAAGACAGCAAAATGAGGAATGACATCACCTTATTTGTTCAAATTGATGGCGATTTACTATATAAGGCATGGGAGTTATTCAAAGATTGAGAAATTGTCCTCATCTAAATGGCTATTAGTCCAAACATTCTACAATAGAGTAGTAGATTATTTAAGGACCATTATAGATATCGCTGCTAAATAAGCCTTAATAAATAAGTCTACGGATGACACATATGATTTGCTAGAGGAGATGAGATTGAATAGTTACCAATAGCCTGCTGAAAGAGTTACACCAAAAAAGTTATCAAAGAAGTTTGATGCCATGAATGCCATCAAGACTTAAAATGTGATTGGTGACTTTTGTGGTGACAACCACATAAATGGGTAATATATAAAGTCAGCAAGTTATGTGGAAAATTATAATAGGCAGTAGAACAATCCCTACTCAAACTATTATAATTTAGTGTGCGGAATCATCTGAACTTCTCTTGGAGTAACAACCAATGATAGACATCTAAACTAACAAATCCTCCCGAATTTCACCCACCACAAGAAAAGAAACCGACCTTGGAAGATATGTTTATGTAGTATATGAAATCTAATGGTGTCATTCTAAAAAACCATTATGCATCTTTGAAAACTTTAGAGACTCAAATTGGGCAACTTACTACTGCCCTAAACAATCAACCTCAAGGAACCTTACCAAGCAATACAAAACCCAATCTAAGAGGTGACAAAGAGCAATGCAAAGCTATCTCTTTAATAAGTGTTAAGAATTCACAGTCCAATAATGTAGAAAGAGATGCATAAAATAAGGTAGAAACACAAAAAAAAAATGCAGAGAATAATGTAGAACATAATACACATCACCAGAAAAATACAGAAACCAGTTCTGAAACACATAAAAGTACAATTGTAGTAGTAAATAACAACAACAATAGTATGCAAAAGCATGTAGAGCAGCTTCTTTATCCATGTATACCATTCTTTCGGAGGCTACAGAAACAAAAGCTAGATAAGCAGTTCTCAAAGTTTCTAGATATCTTTGAGAAACTTCATATTAACATTCCTTTTGTAGATGTTCTAGAATAAATGCTAAGTTTTGTGAAGTTCATAAAGGATATCTTATCTAAGAAGATGAGACTGGCAGATTTTGAAACTGTAACATTTATCAAAGAATGTAGTGCAATCTTGTAGAAGAAATTACCACCTAAGTTGAAATATCCAAGGAGTTTCACTAAACTATACACAATTAGGTAGTAATTCTTTAGGAAGGATTTATATAATTTAAGCGTCAGCATCAACCTAATAACATTATCCATCTACAGGAAGTTAGGTTTGGGGGACGCTAAACTTATAAATGTCACATCGTAACTTACCAATCATTCACTCTCTTATCCAATGGGCAATATTAAAGATGTTTTGGTAAAGGTTGACAAATTCATTTTCTATATAAATTTTATAGTATTGGACATGGAGGACAATTATAAAGTACTCATCATATTAGGAAGATCACTCCTGGCTACTAATAGAGCCCTTATTGATGTTCAAAAAGAGGAATTAACTATGAGGGTGTAGAATGAAGAAGTCACATTCATTGTGTTTAAAACCATGAAATGTCTAAATGAAGAAGAAAATGTTTAAGCATTGATGTTATTGATAGTAAAGTTCAAAAGGTCTTCAACAAGAATAGCATTCGTGATTCTTTAGAAGATACTATAGTTAATGGAGAGGACATTGAGAAATTTAAAGCACAAGAGCACCTATAAGCACTAAGCCTTTCTCTTAATATGATAGAATTAAGATGAGAGTAGAACCTCTAGACAGACTAGAAGGTAAGCAAAATCATAATAATCCTTCCATTGCAGAACCTCCCATATTAGAGCTGACCTTACCTAATCACTTGAAGTGTTTATTTTTTGGAGATTCTTTGATGCAAATCAAGTTGTCAAAATTTCATAAGATCCATTGAGCATCTATGGGAGTCAAATGACAAGGGCAAAAATCAAGAAAATGAAGGAAACATTAAATAGGCTAATTGAGCACATCTCAAATTCATACTTTGTTTAAGATAATAATCAGACCGAATTGAGTGTTCAAGATGATCAATGCCTTGTCAATATTATTCAAGTTTCTTTAAGGGATTTGAAGTGATTTACATGAAAAATAAAATAAGGTGCATATCAATACGGCGTCACTATTCACGTGTCACTTTTCACATGTTACTTTTCACACTGCGTTGTTAGATCCTTATTTTCTTTATTCCTTCTTTTATTCTTAGGATTAATTTAGAAACAAAGATATAGAAATATTTGTTTCCTTAGTGTGCTTGGTTATGTATTTCTTATTTTTGTAATCAATTCCTACTATGGTGTAGTATTTGATTTAGTTTTTTCTTTTATGTTCTTGGTAAAATTGGCTACATATGGCTTTGTAACCCTAAAGGGAATTCAGAGTTTTAACATTAATAATAGTGACAGTTTTCTCTTAGTTCTTCAAAGAACTTTTCAAAACGTATCAAGATTTCTTCTTGTGGCATTCATCCTTGACTTATCACTCACAATATTTCTCATTTTTCTTGAGTGTGGCATCTACCCAAATTTTTTATACCTATAGTTCCAATCTCTTTATAGATAATAGGTCAAGGTCCTTTTTTTTTTTAACGAATATGAATTAGAACAATCCTTAGCAAAGGAATATCATTGAGCATCGGGTCTTACTTTTCTTTGTGAGATTCACAGCAGTCTTCTACATTACCAGTCATAGTTTTTTAACAACTTAATGAGATCCAAGAAGAGAAGTTATTGAGAATATTGAGAGAGCATAAGACAAAAATTGGATGGACTATTGCATATATCAAAGGAATCAGTCCATCATTTTGCATGCATGAAATTCTGTTAGAAGAGGGGCATAATGCATCAAAAGAGGTTGAATCCAATTATAAAAGATATAGTAAAGAAGGAGATCAATAAGTGGTTAGATGCTGAGATTACTTACTCAATTTCAGATTGCTTTTGGATAAGTCTATGTAATGCATACCAAAAAAGGGCGAAATCACAATTGTGGCAAATGAAAACAATGATTTAATCACTACTAAAACCATTATTGGTTGGAGGATATGCATAGACTATCGAAAACTAAACAAAGCTACTCGAAAAGACCATTTTTTCCTTGCCCTTAATTGATCAAATGCAGGATAGGTTGGTCGGATATAAGTATTATTATCTCTTGGATAGATACTCTAAATATACTCAAATCATAATTTTCCCAGAAGACCAAGAAAATACGATGTTCACATGCCTCTATAGTACATTTTCCTTTCGAAGGATGCCATTTAACCTATGCAATGCTTCTACAACTTTTAAGCAATGTATGATGGCCATCTTCTCGAACATTATAGAATAATTTATAGAGGTATTTATGGACGCCTTTTCTATTTTTAGTGACTTTTTTTTATCTTTGTCTTAATAATTTAGCATTTGTGCTTAAGAGATTTGAAGAAACTAACTTAGTGCTTAATTGGGAGAAGTGTCATTTTATGGTCCAAGAAGGTACAGTCTTCGAACATAAAAGTTCCACTCAAAGTATTGAGCTAGATAGAGCAAAGATTGAAACCATTGAGAAATTGTTTCCCTATTAATGTGAAAGGAGTGCGGAGTTTTCTTAGTCATGCAAGTTTTTATAGAAGATTTATTAAAAGAATTTCCAAGATCTCCAAGCCCTTATGCAACTTACTAAAGAAAGAGAACCAGTTTCACTTTGATGAAGTACACATTAAAGAATTCAAAACCTTGAAGAAGAAGCTCACTTCTGTAACAATCATTATAGTGCTAGATTGGAATTTACCATTTGATGTAATATGTAATGTAAGTGATATTGCGATGGGAGTTGTGCTAGGACAAAGGTGAGATAAAGTTTTCAAACCATCTATTACACCAACAAAACTCACAATGAAGCGCAGTTTAATTACACTACTATAGAAGAGAAACTTTGGCAGTAGTTTTGGCCTTTGACAAGTTTCAGCTTACCTTATTAGAGTCAAAGTCATAATCTTCATAAATCATTCAAAGATCAAATACCTCATAAATAAGAAAGATGCAAAATCGATGCTCATTTAATGGATTTTATTACTATAAGAATTTGATCATAAGATTAAGGATAGAAAAAGAGTTGAAAATTAAGTAGCTGATTAACTCTCCTGTTTAGAAGTGCTAAATCAACAACACGAGAAGATCCTAATCAATGAAACTTTATTGAAGATGTATCCATCAATAGGAGATTCATGACATTCTATAATAATGTCATGCATCTAGTTATATGGCCATTTTGTAAGCGACAAAATAGTAGCAAAGTTACTTTAATCAGGCTTTTATTAGGCCACATTATTTAAAGATACATATTTCTTTGTTGCAAGATGTGATCAATGTCAACGGATGGGGAACAAATCCAAAAGAAATGAAATACGCAAAACATTCTAGAAGTAGATATCTTTGTCATTTGAGGCATAGACTTTATGGAACCTTTTCCACTATCCCACAACAATAAGTACATCCTTGTAGCAATGGATTATGTTTCAAAATAGGTAGAAACAATAGCATTTGAAAGAGAGTAATTATATATAATATGTTATTTTCCTAAACTTAAACTTTGCTAAATTTATCTCAATAATTTGGTCATTTATGCATATTAATGATAAATTCTAGGTTTGGAAGCTAACAGAGTGAAAGCGTTCGATGCCAGATGAAACGGTAGCAAAATAAAGAAAGTGACTAGAAAAATAATCCAAGGCCACGACCTCCAAACTCCAATTCTATAGCCTCTATTCCCAAGAGTCAAACACCATTGCATCTAAACCTAGAGACCGCAGCATCCATCTTCAAGAGAGCAAGGCCGCAACATTGATTGTATGCTAAATTAGCTAAGTGCAATCGTATGCTTTTGTATCAAGTAATATAGGATTTTAAGTCCAAGTATCGATCCCACAAGGACTAAGCGATCTAATTCTTTCAATCAAGTACTAAAATTATAAATACTCAACTTTTATTTAGAAAACTAAAATCTAAAATTTAATTAACTAATGTAATTCTATCAATTAAATCAACCTAAAGAGTAACAAACAAGAGATAAATTCACCAAAAGATAATAATTTAGGGCATAAACTCATTCCCTAATGTAATATCCAATCCCTATTAGTAGTATTGGCGCCTAGATTTCGGTATAGAACAAATAAGACACCGTAGGGTTACTCGATTTTAACCCTATTAGAAATATTTTCTTTATAGTGCACGTGAGAGATATCAGACCTAATTTGATAATTTCACACTTGATCGGTGCGTCGGACGACCCTAGAATATTTTTAGAATTTTTCTCTATTGGCTTGGAAAAGAAAATTCTAATTTACTACATGAATTTTCATTTAAGGGTCATGAATGGAACAAGCCATTGTTGAGAAACATAATCCATATATTAGAGAATGGACCAATTAGAAGAAATCTCATGGATTGCCAAGTTGGATGTTCTAGTTAGTTCTTTGGACTATTCTAACTAGATAGTTACAAATGAACTAATTACATAATTAGTTTTCAACTAATGGCAAATTAGTAATTTAAAGAAAGTTGAAGGGCAAAATGGTAAATAGAGGGAGGACTATAAATAGGTTGGAAGTGTGTAGAATTTTGAAGATGATCAAAAGCAAACACTTAGAACAAAAGAGAGAAAATTTGAGCTTGGAAAGGGGGGCTGCTACAGTGACCTTTCAAGTTTTGTTTTCATGAATTTTCATGTGTAATCAAGTCAAATTAAGGTTACAAACCAATCCCTAAGCGCAATTGAAGTCTCTATTAGTGGAAATTCAAGAAAAAGAGGTAAGAAAAGTATCTTTTATGAGTTTGATAAGTGAGAATTCAAGAATGTGTTAATTGATGTTCTTATGTGTATTCTTGGCTTAGATTGAGTTGAATTTTAGTTTGGAGCTTGAAGGAGTCATCAATTTGAAGAAATTGGCAAGGTGAGAATTAGGGTTTTTGGTGATTTTGTTGTAGAGATTTCAATTGATTATAATTAGGGCTTTAGAATGAAATTGGCATGATTTTGTTGTAATTGGAACAAGAAATTGAGAAAAGGAATGTGTTGGAACCTAGGGTGAAATTCTGCCACTTTAGGGAAGTTAGGAATTGAGTGGTGTTTTGATTGAATTGTTGTGTGTAAATGATGCATATTGTGAATTGAATGTATATGGTTGATGAAAAAACCCAAAAATGAAGAAAATGGGACATAATTGTCCATGTTGGAAAGGTGAAGGGCAAGTATGTCCAATCAAATTATAAGGTGTTCAATAATTTTCAGAGCGCCGGATGGTGAGTTAGTTTCGATTATGGCTCCGTAACTAAAATCGGGAAGTAGTTTACATCCGGGCTTTGTATGCCGATTAGGGCATTTAGTAGTTAAATGAGATTCTAGTGTTCGATTTGGTTCTAAATGTCATTTATGGCGCGTAGGTGAGGATAACCAAGAGCGTTAACGGGAGCAGGAATCGGGAGCGAAATTGAGCGCGGAGCGATTGTGAGTGGAAATCTGTCATTTCTTTTACTTTTCAGTTATTATGTTTTCGCACAATGACTATGTATATTTTATGAGCTTTCGATGCATAAACATGATTTATGATCTTGATATATTCATAGACATGCTTTTACATGATCGATTTGTGAAACAGTTTTAAAATTTCTGCATTTATTTTAAGGCCATTGGTACCCTCAGATTATAGTGGTGATGATTGTATTAGACCCGGCCGGTATATCCCGTGCACATGGGCAGGTCTTGGGGGTGTGTCACTAACTCCGGGAAGTCAGGATGTCGAGTCATGTGAGTCGCTCTATGTGTACGGGATATTGTCTCGCTATATACATGCGATGTAGGATTCCGCTGCGTAGCCAGTGAGATGTCTTGAGATGTCACTGTGGGTGCTGCTAGTTGAGGTGCCCCGTGACCTACTCACGTATGCGGTGCTAGTTGAGTCGCTGCGTGGGTATAGAGCTTTAGGGTTACCATTGGTACAGTTTAGAAAAAAAATGGCCAAGCGAGGATTTTACTAGTTTTCGATTTACCGATAGCATTTATGCATTTATATGCACACAGCAGTTATTATGTTATACAGATTCTGAATATAGTTTTCCAAAGATGTAGATAAAACCCGCTCGGCAAGATTTCATTAGCATATGATATTAGAAACCGTTTTACAATTTTACATCCGTTTTAGAAGCATAATTTCTGTATGTACTTTAGAAATTGCTATCTTTGTATAATATTCTTGTAATTGAATTCTCATTTACACTCACTGAGCTCCTTTAGCTCACTCGTTTTATGTTTTATGTTTTAAACCCCTTTCCCAGGTGCAGGTCTCGGAACGCAAGCTGCTGATTCTATTATCGCCGAGTAGTAGGCCGAATCCAAAGATAATTTTTGTACATGTAAATGTGCTAATAGCACTCTTTACTTTATGCATAATAGTTGTAGGCATGTATATTTGTAAGTATGTGTTGAATCAAGAAGAAGAGATTTCTAGTTTATGATGATCGTTTTTACTTTTTATGATTATGCTTATTTTGTGATTTACACGAAATAATTGAGTTGTGTTGGATTTGATTTGAAAAGGACCGGAGGTCAGAATTGGTAGAATTGAGATGTGTTGGAATTAGAAGTGAAATTTTTTTGCAGGTTTATATGGATTTTCCGAAAAACAGGGGAAACTCTGTCCGTTTGTTTTTAAAACTAAGATGTCATTTTCATGTATATTACTAGATTTTCTTAGTAGTAACAAGAATTAAAAAGGGGTTCGCCTCGCAGAATTTCTTAACTTACCCAGTTAGGTTCGGAGGAACTTCCGTCGGGGTGCCCGGCAGGGCCGCTAGGATCTATAGTAGAGGGTCTCGGGTCGGGTCCTGTCACCTAATATTTCATTGGACTTATTATTATTTAGTTAATCCCTTAATACCAATTGATTGGCTTAGACACTATTCTCATTACAAGCCTCTATCGATGGTTAAGTGTCTATATTACACTAACAATCACCTATTTGTCTATGGTAATCAAATTAGAGTGTAATTTATTAAGATCAAGTATAAATAATACTATACATGCTATCTAGGTATATATCTATCCTACATGGAACTCATAGTTGTTACCCTATGATCATACATCAAACTATCCTAGGCTAAACACATAATCCATTTGACAAGTTCATCATGGTTCCTCAATCATTCAAAATATTATCCAGATATAATGAAAGCAATAAACACAAGATAAAATAAATGAATTATATATATTAAGTTCATAAACTAAGAAGTAATAAAATCCAATTACATAGTTAAGTTCAAAAGTCTAACCCTAGAAATAAAAAAACTTATGTCATGGTGAAACAAAGAGTTTTAGAGCTTATCAAGAATAACACTATGAAAATCATAGAACACTATAAAAATAAAGAGTTGAAAAGATAGAACTAATTTTTTTCAGCTTTCAATCTTCTAGTCTTCTTGATTCTCCAAAAATTGCATTGTCTCTCTCTTAATCTTCTTTTTTTCTCTTCCCTCCTTAATTAGGGATTTTTTTTCTCCTTATAGTCATAGGTTTATGACTTTAAATTAGGGTTAAACATCAAATACAAGTCAGATTTGGATTACCGTTCACAAATTACTGTAGCAAAAATACTATTTACACGCTACTATTCATGCGCCACTACGCAGAATTATGTACGCTGAAGTGCTGTAAATACTGTTTCACACTATAGCGCTTATTTCTAAGCACTACAATGCAGATCAGTTTAGCAAATCACTATAGCTAGTCCTATAGCAATTCATTGTAGTAAGTACTGTAGCAATTTGATATTTTGGTTTATTTTAAGTAAAGTTTTGACCCTATTTGCTCCATTGACTCCAAACCTACAAAAAAATAATAAAAATATATATAACAAAAGCCAAATAATCTTAATTTCTATGAATAAATATTAAGTTTGGAAGATGAAAATATTAAACTTAATTAACCTCTATTAAACATTCATAACTTAAGGCCACTGCATGCATCTTCTAAAGCAAAAGACCGTAGCATTCAAATCCTAAGGCCGCGACCCTACATCATGTAGCAGCAATTATAACTCTTTAAAGGCAAAGTTTCCTTATTATTTCTTACAACCCTAAGCCTATAAAAAATTAATTATTGAGCCAAAATGAAATTAGACAGCAGAGAACACAAAATAAAACACATCATTTAGACTTGGAAGCAAGACTCAACAAAGAGGAGAAGAAATTATGCATATTGGAGGAGGAACACCACTATTGCTTCAGGGGATTTTTTCTCTTCTCTTCAATTTCATACTTTTTTGTTGATTCTAATATGTATAATGATGTTGTTAGATGCTTTGAACTTATGTTTACATTTATGAACTAAGTTTTATTGTTAGGATTATAATGTAAACTCAATATATAGCTTGGATTAATTATTTTTCCTTATTCATCTTGTTGATATTGAATTATTCAATTTTTTCTATGCTTAATGCTTCTAATTATATGAAAGTGAATTAGTATGATTTAGGAAACCTTAATGAACTTAGAAAATGGAATTTTATGTTGGCTATGGATGAATTGATGTATGATCATTACAAGTAGCTTTAAGTTTCATATAAGATAGGATATGGAACTTGAACTTAATGAATCTTACTTCACTTTGATTATCATAGGAATTTTGATAATTGATTGAATGAGATATATTCACTTGACCATCAAAAGAAGCTTGTGAAGATATTAATGTTCTTGGTTAACAATTCATATTGATAGTTTTAAGGAAAGTAATTAAATTCAAGTGAAGTATTGAGGGATAATTGTAATCGTAGGCATTTGAGTATTGGTGTTGTCATATTTGTTCTCTTTCTCACTTCCTATAATTAGTTTAATTATTTAGTTAGTTTAGATATCAACATATAGAAATACCAATCGTTTGAATAAGAGTAAGAGGATATCATCTTAGTACTTAGCAAATAGTAATAGCAATTCCTCGTGGGATTGACATTTTACTCATAATATATTACTTGTTATGATAGCGTATACTTACATTAATTTAAGTTATATAAGATACACAACAGCATTACCCATAAATGATGCTAGAGCAGTGATTAAGTTCCTTCAAAAGAATATGTTCACAAGATATGGAATGCCAAGAGCGATCATTAGCGATGAGAGCTCGCATTTTTGCAACAAGTACTTTTTAGCACTCTTACAAAAATATGGGGTCAAACACAAGTTCACCACTACATATCATCCCCAAACTAGTGAACAAGTAGAAGTATCTAATAAAGAAATAAAACGGATCTTGGAGAAGACAGTTAGGCCAAACTGAAAGAATGGGCACTACACTTAGATGATGCTTTATATATATATATTTATATATATCACACATCATACAAAAACCCCATCGGTATATCGCCATTCCAATTAATCTTTGGAAAAGTATGTCACTTACCCTTGGAGCTAGAACATAAAGCATATTAGGTTGTTAAAGCCTTAAACTTCAATCTCCAAATAGTAGGAGAGAAGCACCTCCTACAGTTCAACACCATGGACAAGTTCTATTCTCATACTTATAAGAATGCAAAGATATATAAGAAAAGATCTAAAAAATGGCATGACAAGAAAATACTTCGGCGATAATTTGAACAAGGACAATAAGTGTTACTTTACAATTCCTTCTTAAAGTTATTTCTTGGAAAACTTAAGTACTTATGGTCTGGGCTATTCCAAATCATCAAGGTGTATTCAAATAGAGCCGTTGAAATCAAAGATCCAATCTCTCAAGCTTCCTTTTAGTGAATGGTTAGTGTCTCAATCGTTACCAAGGAGGAAACATTAGTCGACAAAAAGTTATCATCAATCTAATTTAACCCAAGTAACCAAGGGATCATTACATTAAGATGACAATGTTAAATCAAGTGCTTCTTGGGAGGTAACTGTTGGCGCAGTCGGATCTTAAGCACGTGGGTGTATGCATATGCAATTGCGTTTATTGCCTAAAGCAGCGAAAATATAAATTTTGCAATAAACACAATAAATAAATATATTAATTACATTAATATATTTATAAAGTTATAAAACTCACCAAACGTGTAACGTTATACACGTGTTTTTCCTGGAGTCCGCATGAAGACCAACTCGTGTGCAGTTCTAGTCACCAATACGGTGGGCTTAGTGAGCTAGAACAGCAGCTCTATATTCAGCATGGGATTAACTCTTAATCCCCAAAATGGCCGAGAGTGAATTTACATCCTTTTCTCCAAAAGGATAAAAAATTGAGAATTTGGAACAATTCATAATTACTCTAATTAGAAGCAGAGGGAAAAATGAAACAATTTCATTTTTCCTCTCTTCCCTTTTTTGTTTTCTCTTTTCTTCTTTCCCTTTTCTTCTTTCTCTTTTCTTTCTTCTCCATTTCTCTCTTCTCCCTCTCTCGGCCGAATGGCCTTCCTTCTTTTTTTCTTCTCTTGATTTCGCTTTATATATATATATAATATAATATATATATAATATAATATAATAATATATATTATATAATATAATATAATATATATAATATAATATAATAATATATATTATATAATATAAAAAAGATTGAGAAAGAGGATGATTATTTAACAATTAAATAATCATAGTGTGTCATGACCATTTTGCCTCTTATGAATAGTTATCAAGTTTACCCCTTAGTGAGTCCCACCAAATTTCACACTTAGGTAAACTCAACTGAGGGTCCACAATACGTTACATGTCCTTATACAATTAGTAAATAACAATTATTAACTAATTGTGTATTTAACACTTAAATACAGGCACGTACGCATTCTCGTGGAATCGCTAAATATTGCTGGATTAAACAATTTAATCTGGCACGCTGCCCTAGTGCACAACAAGCACACTCTATATCACGGGACTCTCTAAGTCCTACGCCTGATTCGTCAAATGGAACTATTCCATTAGTCCGTGAGCAATGCCCCACACACACGTCACGGATATACAAATCAACACGTTGAACCATAGAAGCTGAGTTTACAATGCATACGTACATGATATCTAGGATGTACAAGGATATAGATTATCACCGTCAAATCCCCATTGCTCATTCATGTCTTATCTCTAGACTTGTATCTCAATGAACAATATGCGCAAACTCTTTTGCCATATTGTTCCACCCTGGCGGAACTATTTCCCGGGATGATTGCTTGTGGCCACAAGACTTTTTGAGATACAGTCTCGATATATCTGGATATCAAACTCCATATAGGAGCTAACGGATCCCATATCTGTATTCACCGGACTCCATAAGCATCGGACTATACCCAGCGATACCCAGCGGTCACACCATGAAAGGTCTGTGATATGTGAAACCAAAGTATAGTGGATCACTTACAAGCCCATCGTGGCACTCAGGTCAAAGGACCACGTATACTACTCAACTCGAGAGGACCCTCCGTTGACGGCTTACATTAAATGTCTATCGGAGGCTTTCATGAGTCTGTCCCATATCTAGTCCTAACTGGATACCCATATGTCAATACGAGCTCCAAGCTCACAGTCGGTCAGGAACGACTGTCTATACCTGATAGGTACAACATGTGCTGATCTATATATAGAGTATCCGTCGATAGACCCGCATCGGTAGAAATAGATCAAGGACTATTATTCGAGAATATACTTACGCAACTTATATTTCCTAGCACCCGATTGCAACTCTTGCAACTATGCAGTTACTAGTCCCAGGTCTATGTCCCATTACAGACAAGGCTCCAACTCTTGAATCTACTGAGTATTATAACCAACTAACACTTAGCTGTGCTAACATTTAGAAATTATATCTCTCAGCGTGGCTAACTATGAGCCATTATCTAAACTCTTTAGATTTGATCTGAACTCCTTCAGATCTATAATGTCTGTAATGTTACATGCATAATACCATATAAATTGTTAGTAGCGATTTAATGGGAATGTACACTTGTATAAATACACAAGTATATGTACATTCAAGGATGGCACGTAAGTACCCACCCTAACAGTAACCTACTAGTATCCTTTACTTTATATTCTATTTTGTTCTTATTTTTTATGCTTTTATTCTTTCTTTTTAAAAAAAAAATCTATTCATTTATATGCATTTTTCAGAATTAGGATTAGTCTTTTATATAAAAAAATATATAGAGACAAACTCAGTACCGCGACACTCACAAGCCAGTGCTGTAATGTTGGAGATGGAGTTTACGGTATTGCAGCACTAGCAAGTCAGCATCGTAGCACTGTAAAAGCAAGAAATAAGCCCGTTGCCCAGGTCTAGGTGCTATAACGCTGGAATCCTAGCGTTATAGCACCCAAGATAGAGTCTACAGTGCCGCAATGTAGGAATCCCAGCGTTGCAATGCTAGGGCTTAGGCAATAAGACCTCAAATCCAAGTTTTAGTGCTACGGCTCTCAGCAACTAGCACAATGGCACTCAATTGAAGAAAATTTTTTAAAACTCTTAATTTCTTCATTCCCTCACTCAAACCCAAAAACACACTTAACACCCTAAAATCTCTATACAAAATCTATAAACATATTTCTAAATCTACCAAGAACCACCTCTCTAATTCGATTGTGGCTCTAAGGTACTATCTTTATCAATTATTTTAGGGTATTAAGCATTAGAAGAACAACATCATTAGATTCTTTGAATGTTTTGGCATGATAGTCCATATTTTACACTAATTAATGTTGTCTTAGTATTAATTCAAAAAAATTTGCCTTTAATACATGGGGTTGATTTTTTTATAATTGTCAATCTATATTTCTAGTGTTTATGATCTTATTTGAGTTTATCTTAGAATTTTTTTTTTGTAATTATTTAAATTGCTAAAATATTCTTTGGATAGATTGATGAGAAATATTTGTTTCTGGAAAGATTGAGTTAGAATGTTGTGAGTAGTATGTTATTGAAACTAAGTGGTTTTGAGGCCATTGTGGTGTTGATATGATTGGCTTGAGGTTAAGAAATGATGATTTCAACATTGAATTGTTTAAAGTTTATGTTTGTGGATATTGACATCAATTAGAGTTTGAGTTTCAAGGTTAACAATTTTGGGAATGTACTTACTTTCTTTTTATAGGTAATAGTCTCCAAGGCTCGTAAGAGATCCTGAAAGACAACTAATTCATCATCTGTCAACTACAACACCTCTAAATTCGTGTCAAAAATAGCATTTGACAACCACACAGTTTTCGTCATCAAGTGAACCACTATTCCAGAAAAGGGGATTTAAGATCACTGTCGAATAGTACCCCCAATATTACTTAGATCATTGAAGAAAGGGGTTGTAGAGGCCTTGTGCATGACCAGAGGCAATGACATTACCTATAGTCTGGGAATTTTATGCCAACGAGCCAAAGCACCAAGACTTAAAGGTGTTTGTTAGGGGCTAGAGTATAGACATCACGAGCACAACCATCAAAAGATACTTCGGGCTTCATAACATTCCTCAAGATGATTATCGTGAGTTATTGAAAATGCCTTATTATGAAGCAATCATTCGATTCGTGCCATCACTGGAGGTTGAGTGGCAATTATCTGGGAGCAATCTAATCTCATTCTCTACATAGTACATGCATAGAGAATACAAGGCTTGGCATTACTTCATCGTCACACCCTCATGCCAGTTTTCCATATGAGTTCCATCACAACCATTATGGCATATTATTATATGCCATCCTCACTAGACAATCTATTGATGTGGGCAAGGTTATAAAAGACAACATCATCTATAGCATTTGTTATACAAAGATGAACTTCTGTTGCCCATCCCTAATAATGGCTTTTTATGCCCAAGCTGAAGTCGAGTAAGCACCCATAGAGGATCTAATTCACCCGACATATGTTTTGGATAATAATACAATCATCTATAGCATCTGCTATACCTACCGAAGCAGTAGGTACAGCCTTTAACACCACAGAGACAGCACTAATTGCCTCAAGCACCTACACCACCTCCGCCACACACCATCGAGAAGTGTTTAGCTTATTTCGAGACCTCATTCACTGCACTCAACAGTGGGCTGCCTCATTTGCTACTTATCAAGACCAAGTGATGAGGATTTCCTCACTCACTTTAGCATGGATACTAGCATTCTACCGTAATTTCCAGTATACCTACTCCACCAGCCCTAACAGATTTAAAAAATAATAATGATGAAGATGAAGATAAAGTTAAAGATGAGGAAGATGATAAAGAAGTTAAAGATGACTTGGCCGACGATTGAGGCTCAACACACATCTAAAAGAAGTGTTTTAATTTTGCTATTTTACTGCCACCGTGAGGACATGGTTTACTTTATGTTGGGGGTATGGAAACACTTCTAAGTTTCTAGAATGCATGATTTTAGGTTTTTTTTCGTTGCTATATCTTGTTATTTTATTTTCAGTTGTTATTTTCTGTTTTTCTTTAGAACGTCTCTTTTTTGGAATAAAAAAAGTTGTAAGTCAACGATGTAAAGCTGAGTTGAAAAGCCATAAAATGTTATAGAATTAGAAAGTACTATGCTTATCTTATAATTTAATTGGAATTGCTTATATTTGTCTTACATTTGTTCACTTAAAACACATTGCACATTATAGTTGTTTGATGTACATTGATTGATAACTGAGAGGACATTTATTCATATCAAAAGAATAATTAGGATCACCCAATGTCTAGAACTTGTTTGATTATCATTCGAAGCAAAATCCTAGGGCGGATAGAGCAAAAAAAATGATTATAGGCCATAGCTGGATTGTTTGAGCCTTTTGAGCTTACCTTAATATAATTTTTAATCCCTTGTCACTCCCTTTTTAGCCTTATTGACCTTTTTTTCTTAAACCACATTAGAAGCCAAAACTTAGTGAATTTTAGTCCTTCATAAAACACCGTTTGCACTACAATTATAATATCTTATTAAAGGATCATGAAGGGATATAATTCAAAGGTTAAGGGGGAAGAATAGAAAATTTTATCTCATGAATTATTCTTATACAATTACAAGCTTTAGAAGCTATCGTTCAAAAAAAAGTTGGGGGTGTGTGTTGGGAAAAAGAAAATAAGCTACTGAAAATGTGTGTTCAAGAAAATAAGTTTGGGGTGTGTTTTAGAAAAAACAAATGTTGAAATGATCTAGAAACAAGAAGGTTATAGTTATTGTACAAAAGAAAAAAAAACTTTAAATTTTTTCAATTTTCCTCACCATAACCTAAACCTTTCATTACAAGCTCGTGAAATTCTTATTTGATCTTTCGTTATATGTTTGTCCTATATTAGTTGAGAGTGATATAAAAAGCAAGCTTATGAATAATTTTTTTGATCCTAATCTTTCTTGTTGGTATAAATCATTCTGAGCACAATTAATGAATAAAATCAGCTCTGCACACACTAACCAAGTGAATACTTGTAAGATAGAAATAAGCATGATGATTATGTCATGTGATGTTCATAAGTAATTAATGATTCTGAAGATTTTATGAGCATAATTTAACCTTTGAGATAATTATACAAATTTTTAATTGAGCCATTCAATTGATTAATTTTTTTTAAAATTTATTTTACTTTTAATTTTATTTTCTCGAGGATGAGCAAAGTATTAAGTTTGAGGGTATTTGGTAGGATTTTATATGGACTATTATTTTCATCCTCTTGAACTTAGATTTTGTTCTAAATAAGTGTTGGCTATTTATTTGAGGTTATTGATCAAATATAGGTTTTCAACCCATAACGTGAAGATATTGGAGAAATTAGACGCAAACAAAGAAACCAAAAATTTGGCCATCTTTGCGATGCCCATGGGCAAGCATCGCAGTGCCTAAAGTAGAGAGTACACCATTGTGGTGCCTACTAGCTAGTACCATAGTGCCTAGCCAAAACATCTCCATTATCTTTTTCTAAGTCTGAGTACTACAGTGCCCACTAGCCAGCCGTGGTACCCATGCAACTAAAGAAGCCCTATCTTTTTATGTCCTAATACAACTTGGACTTGAAGCGACAAAGCCTTAGAGTTACAAAGACCTATAAAAGACCCTTTTTTCACAGCTAACAGGAAAGGAAATATAGAAAATAGTGGAGTAAACATAAAAAAAATCTTTTAAGAGAGATTAAAGCAAGAAGATTGAAGATTAAAAGCAAGGATTGCACAATAAGATTATCTTCTCTAATTGATGTCTTTGTTAATCATGTATTTAATTTATTATTTTAATACTCTTAGATTCATTATGAACTAAATTTTATTGATCTAGGGTTAGACTTTTGAACCTAATATGTAATTAGATATTATTATTTCTCTTAGTTTATGATCTTAATAAATTAGATTGATTCATTTTATCTTGTATTTAAATCTTCTTTATAACTGGCCAATATAATGATTGTTCAAGAAAATATAATGAAACTGACAGAGAAATTTATATGTTTAGCCTAAGATAGTTTGATACAGATCATTATAAGTTCCATGTAAGATAGACATATACCCAGATAGCATGTATTGCATTATTAGATCTATTCTTAATGAATTTCATACTATTCTGATTACTATAGACATATATGTAATTATTAGGATGAAATATAGTAATCTGACCATCGATAGAGGTTTATAACGATGTTCATGCTCTAGCCAACAATTTATTATTAAGGGATTAACTAAGAGATTAATAGATTCAATGAAATATTAGAGAATAAGGTGAAACCTTAAATTCTTTTTATACTGGTGAATTTAACTCTTGTTTGCATTTTGATTAAGATTATGTTTAGTTTATTAAATTTAGATTAATTAGATAACATTCATCTTTAGATTTTGTCTAAATAAAAGTTAAGTAGGATTAATTTTAGTACTTGATTAATAGAATTAGATTAAATAAGTCTCTGTGAAAACGATACTTAGACTCAAATCCTACATTACTTGATACGATAGCGTGCACTTGCACTTAACTAAAAATCGCACATTAATGGCCCTGGCCGTGATTCCTTTGCAAAGTCTCAAGAGTCAAACTCCTTAAATTAGAAGTCTTCATCTATTTGATGTCATCCATTTCATGACTCTGACAGTAAGAAGGCAGGATTGAGTTCCTTGAAAGACAAATGGAAATTAAATAGGGCTTTGGCTCTTGGATAATCCTCAATTACCAATCAGGAAAAATCTTGTTGACTCTTCAGAGTATATTTCGTCTAAATCTAAAAGGACTGGCTATACATCACATGTGTTAAAAGTGGTTTCATCTTATTATAGAGCAAAGGAAATGCTTTGAAGTGAGTTTTGATCATGACCCTCTTGTACTATTTTTACCCATTATTCTATTTTTCCCTACTACTGTTCCTATGTTGACGAGTACTACTTATGGAGTCAGTCCTGATGTTTTACCCCCCTTTAACACCAAATCCATTTGCTAGTGTCCTGCCTAGTACTAAAATTTATAAAGAGGGTGTTGTTATGGATGGTGATATTAGGATGTTGGAGATTGGAGATTGGCAAGAAATGTAGACTCTTCCATGATTTTGCAATCTAAGAATCTTTCTATTTTCACACAAAATCTCATCCAACATTGATCAGTCCAACATCTATTTGTAAGAATAGTCATGCGACGAGTGTTAGTCCAAAGAGGCAAAAGAAGTCAAAAAATAAAATGTATAGCAGCCCAAGGAAATTATTAAGCAGAGTTACAATGGCAGGTTCCAGTGTTATGAGTGGAAAATGTAAGGGCGATGCTCATCTTTATACGATTTTGGCCAATAAAAATGTGAAATGTGATGTTTTGGTTAAGCGAACTTTATTATTCGAGATTGGAGCTGATATGGATCCCCTACATACCAATCTTGACTAAGAAACGGTTGTTGACAATAACATCACAAAGTGATAATCGGCAGCTTCTGCGAAGATGTATGGTTGCTAGTCTTAATGAACTCTTATGCTAAAATGTACGAGGGCTAGGTAACCCTCATACATTCAACATCTTGTACAAGCTTGTACAAAAACACTGCCCAATAATGATCTTTCTCATGGAGACACTTACTTATAAAAAATGTTTGGAAAATCTGAGGGTAAAATTGGGATGGTAAACTACAGTTGGAAAGATCAGATCATACTGGTGGTCTGGCTCTTCTGTGGATGACTGGTGTTGATGTTCCCATTTTATCATTTTCTCATTATCAAATTGATGTGTGTATTTTTGTCAAGGGTAGGAGTTGGCATTTCATAAGCTTCTATGGGCATTATGAGATTTCGTACTAAAGCCATTCTTGTACTTCATTATGTTGCACCGACTTAGCTTTCTTTCATCCCTTCCATGGCTTTGTTAGGGGGTGATTTTAATGAAATCTTAAAGCACTCTGAAAAGCAAAGGGGTTGGTTCAGCCAGCTGGCTTGATGAATAATTTTTCTTGGTTTGTTGAGCCATTATTTCAGAGGGGTGGTCTTCAAAGAGGAAGGTCTTTTTGCTCAATTAGTACTAATCTAAATTAAATTAGTGCTAAATTGAAGTCATGGAATCTGTAACATTTTTCCATTTGAACTTGGCGATTAAGGAGAAGCAACAATTATTTGGAGCCTTAAACTGTTAGGGTTGGTGCTTACGTGTCATCCCTGAATATACATATACTTGTGTATTTATACAAGTGTGCATTCCCATTAAATCACTAATACCCATTAATATGGTATTATACAATGTAACATTACAGAGATTGTATGATCTGAATGAGTTCAAATCAGATCTAAAAGAGTTTAGATAAGGGCTCATAATTAGACACGTTGAGAGATATAAATGCTAAATGTTAGCATAGCTAAATGTTAACTGGTTATAATACTCAGCGAAGATCTAAGAGTTGGAGCCTTGCCTGTAATGGAATATAGACCTAGGAATATACTAGTAACTGCATAGTTACAAGAGTTATAATCGGGTGCCGAGAAATATCAGTTACGCAAGTATGTTCTCAAATAGTTGTCTCTGATCTATTTCTACCGATGCGAATCTGTTTGTGGATACTTTTTAATATAGATCAGCATATGTCGTACTTATAGGGTATAGATGGTTGTTCCTAGCCGACCGTGAGCTTGGAGCTCGTATTGACATATAGGTATCCAGTTAAGACTGGATATGGGACAAACTCACAAGGGCGTCCGATAGACACCCTATGTAAGCCGTCAACGAAGGGTCCTCTCAAGTTGAGTAGTATATGTGGTCTTTTGACTTGAGTGCCACAGTGGACTTGTAAGTGAGCCACCATACTTTGGTTCCACGCATATCACAGACCTTTCATAGTGTGACCGCTGGGTATGGTCCGATGCTTATGGAGTCCAGTGTGTACAGATATAGGATCCATCAGTTCGCATAGAGAGTTTGATATCCAGATTTTTCGAAACTGTATCTCAGAAAGTCTTATGGCCACAAGCATTTATCCCAGGAAAGAGTATCCGCCAAGGTGAAACAATATGGCAAAGGAGTTTGCACATATTGTTCAGTGAGATACAAGTCTGGAGATAGGATATGGATGAGCACATAGGGATTTGACGGTGATAATCTATATCTCTGCACATCCAGGATATCATAACGGAAGGACTATACGTATATGTTGTAACCTCAACTTACATGGTTCAACACGCTATTTGTATATCCGTGATGTGTGCGTGAGGCATTGCTCACGGACTCATATAATAGTTTCATTTGATGAATTGGGCTTGAACCTAAGGAGTCCCACAATATGGAGTGTACTCGTGTGCACTGGAGCAACGTGCCAGATTAAATTATTTAATCCAGCAATATTTAGCACTATCACAGGAATACGTGCGTATTTGTATTTAAGTGTTAAATATAACAATTAGTCAATAATTGTTATTTACTAATTGTATAATGACACATGACATATTGTAGATCCTTAGTTGAGTTTACCCAAGTGTGGGATTTGGTGGAATCCACTAGAAGTATATTTGGTAACTATTCATGAGAGACAAAATTGTCATTTTACATATTAATTATTTAATTGTTAAATAATTAAAATATCTCATTATAATATATTATATATAATATTATTATAATATATAATGGGTGTTGGTTTCACCCATTATATTTATTTTATTATTATTTATATTATATTTTTATTTTATTTATATATATGAGATGTGTGTGCAAATGTTAGAGAAGGTGTTAGTGACGGAAATGGAAAGAAGAAGAAATTGAAAAGATTTAATTTCCATAGAATCGAGAAAGAGGAAAAAAAAAGGAAAAGAAGAAAAATGAAATTGTTTCATTTTTCTCTTTAGTTCCAAAAGAAGTAACTATGAATTACTTCAAATTTCATTTCTTTTCCTTTTAGAGAAAAGAAAAAATACACACTACCGACCATTTTGGGGTTTAAGAGTTAAACTTAGGGCTGTTGTTCTAGCTCGCCAAGCCCACCAAGTTGGCGACTAGAATGGCCCATGAGTTGATTTCTATGTGGACTCTGAGGATATTCGTGTATAACTTTACACGTTCAGGATTTCTCAATACTACTAATATATTGATGTGATTAAATATTTTATTTATTATGTTTATTGCATGTTTAAATGCGTCCGCCGCGTTAAATATGTATGTGATACGTATTTTATGCAATAGACATAATTGCACATGTATACACTCACGTATATTAGATCCCCGACATAAACCAACAGGTTAAGGCTCGGGTATGGAAAGATTATTTAGACTAAAAAATCTCTTGATATTTTAATGTATAAACAAGAGAACTATTGGCGGCAAAGGTCAATGATTGATTAGTTTAGAGCTAGTGATAGAAATTCTAAATTCTATCATTATAAAGCTTTTGGTCGTCATCGAAAGAATACTATCAAGGTTGTTTTAACTACTAATTGAACTTGGTGTGCTACCATAGAACAGATTGAATGAGCTTTTATAGAGTATTTCTCAAACATCTTTACTTCTTCCTATCCACCTACAAAAGCGGTTGAAGAAATCCTTTCAAATGTTACACCAAGATCATTTGATCATCATAGCAAATGACTAGACTCCCATTTTTCTAAGGATGAAATGTATCAGCTTATTTTTAAGATGTATCTCATGAAGTCTCTAAGTAAAGATGGCATGCCTGCCTTTTTTATAAATTAAAAAAAAAAAGTCTAGGATATTATTGGTAAAGATGTCCGTGAAGCATGTTTAGGATTCCTTAATCGAGGGGATGCACTTGGCTTTATTAATGAAACTCTAATTACCCTAATTTTGAAAGTAGATGATCCTTAATTGTGTTTGAATTTTTGTCTCATAAGCATTTGCTATGTGCTTTATATAATAATTGCCAAAGCGTTGGCAAACAAGCTTTGCCAAGTTATGAATGAGTTGATTTCAAAATTTTTGAGTGCTTTTATACTAGGGCAATTAAATACAAATAATGTTATTATTGGCTTTGAATATTTGCATACTCTTAAGAGGAACCGCTTCTCTGCAGGGGATTATATGGTTCTGAAAAATGAATATGGCTAAAGCTTATGACTGAATTGAGTTTGAACTTTTTATTATTATGATCTAAAGGTTGGGTTTCTCGGAGGGTTGGTGCTAGAAGATTTTTAGGTGTATTTTATCGATCTCATATTCTATTCTTATTAATAGGAAGTCTAGAGGCTCTATTTATTTATCTAGGGGGATTTGTCAAGGTGACTCTTGTCTCCTTATTTGTTTCTATTATATACGAAAGTTTTATTAGCATTATTGAGGACTGCTGAACACGGAGGTTCTTTAAAAAGGATTTCGATGTGGTAGGCAGGGCTTATAATCTCTCATTTACTTTTTGTCGATGATAATTTAATTTTTGTACATGCCACTATGGAAGATTGTCAACAAATTAAAGAGATGTTATAGATCTATGAGGGAGCTTCAGGCTAAAAGATTAGCAGTTAAAAGTCGACTCTGTATTTTGGAAACACTATCTCTACAAAGGTGGCTGACTGATTAACTCAATGCTTTGAAATCATTAAAGTTGCAAGCCATGGAAAGTATTTGGGACTGCAAAGTACGAATATCAGAAATAAACAAAGTCTATTTGCTTCCATCAAGACAAAAAAATTGGAATAAACTGAATGGATGGAAACAACATTTATTTTTAAAAAGGGGTCGGGAAATCATATTAAAGCTATAATCAAGGCTATTTCGGGCTATGCTATGAATATTTTTCGCCTTTTGAAGAGCCTTGTATAGGAAATTCATAGACTTTGCACTCGGATTTGGATGGGCAAAGTGATGAAAATAAGAGAACACTTCATCGGTGTTCTTGGGAGTCCCTATGCTAAAATAAAAAATACGGAGGAATGGGTTTTCGAGAATTGAATTCTTTTAATCAAGCGATGATGGCTAAATAATGGTAGCGATTGATTTCTGGTCTGCATTCCTTAGTGGCCAAAGTACTCAAAAGTGTTTATTTTCCTAATGGCTCTTTCTTGTAGGTTCAACAACATCTAAACTCTTTTATGTGGAAGAGTATTTTGTGTGGCTACGAATTGTTGTTGAAAGGAATGAGACGGCATGTAGGGGATGGTTTGACCATTTCAATTTATTATGATTAGTGACTTCCAAGGCTAACTTTTTTCAAGCCCTTGTTCCCCCACAAATTACCTGAACATACTTTGGGGCTTGATCTACTCCTTCCTTCAGGTTCTTAGAATCGAGATCTTCTCTGAATGTCCTTTATGGATGCGAAATAGAAACTGATTCTTAAGATTTCTTATTCTCTCTCATGGCAACGTCATAAGGACTCTCTTCAATAGCACTTCTACAAGCATAGTATCATGCCCCAAGTGCTCTCAAGCATTTCCTCGAGCACTTGGTGCGCGACTAGGCCTGCTGGAGACCTCTTGGACCATGAAGTGCTACGTGGACCGGAGCTTCTAGAAGGCCCGCTGGTTAGGATGGAGAACCGGGCTTGGCCTGCAACTTATTAAGGAAGTTAACCCTAGTTAGACTTCCATAATAGGTAAGAGAGCATCTAGGAATATTCTAAGGAATATTATCCCATCTTGTATATATACCGTTAGATCAATTAGATCTCAGCCATTAATTGTATAGGGCTGCTACTATAAAAGGGGGAGACCCTCACTTGTATTTTTCATCTCATAGCTTTGTTTTCTCTTCAAGCAATATAGAGAGCATTTGTGCAAACACTTGGTGTGCCTTTCTTTCTCCTCTTTGTGTGGTTTTCTTAGCTGCTTAGCACGCAACGCATCTAAGGCCGAACGGTTCGAAAACAGTCCGTGACAGTTGGTATCAGAGCAGGTTCAGTTTAAAGATGGAGAAAGACGATGGACCATCAGATTTGACTGAAGAGAGGGGTTGGAACCCTAAAGCTAAGAAGCACGGCGTGGCCTCTCGCGAGAAGTTAGCGGATCCAGGTCAGGATGTGGGGAGTATGGTAAGAGCACTCAGCGGCGCTGTCGGGAAGGCGGCATATCACCTTGGAGAGCTGGAGCAGCAAGTAGAGAAGATCGAGGGGGGCCTTGATACTCAAGGAGACGAGCTGGGCTCCTCATCAGCACATCTATCGAAGCTTACGCCGATAAGCAGCGAGACTGGATTAAGGCTTTTCAAGAGAGTGTCCTTACCACGATGGACAGTATTCAAGCCCAAGTAGGGGAGCTACACCGCGGGCTCAAGACTGTCAAAGAGGATGTGGTGCTGTGCAAGCGGGTGGTGGCGAACGGACTTGTCACCGCTCAAGTAACGGTGTCTGTACCGAGAGTCGATGCTCCTAAGCCTAATGAGTTCAGCGGAAAGCAGAACGCCAAGGAGCTCGACAATTACTTCTGGCAGATGGAGAGATACTTCGACGCCCTAGGCGTACAGAACGAGGATAAGGTAAATACCACGACCCTATATCTCTCTGATCATGCAATTCTGTGGTGGCATAAGAAGAGAGAGGAGATTCGCAAGGGTACCTGCACCACCAACACCTGGACAGAGTTGCAACAAGAGCTGAAGCGTCAATTCTATCCGAAGAATATAGCGCACGACGCTAGGAAGCGTCTAAAGGAATTGAAATAGACCAAGTCAATTGGCGAGTACGTAGAAGAGTACTCACTGCTAATGCTGCAGATCCCCAATATGAGTGAAGAAGACTTGCTGTTCAATTTCCTCAACGGATTATAAACTTGGGTGTCCAATGAGCTGAGGCGGCGTGGAGTGCAGAACATATCCGATGCCCTCACATTGGTGGAAACGCTCACTAATTACCGCAAGGGTGATGCGGGGAAGTCCAGAAATTCAAAGCCTAATCACAGCAAAGGTGGGGGAACCAGGGAGTCTCAACCTCCGCAAGATAAGGAGGGGAAAGGTAAACCACCCAAAATGAGAGAGCAGAAACGCAACGGCAGGAGAAAGCTGAGATCTAGCTGCTTCCTTTGCGATGGGGATCATTGGGTGAAGGACTGTCCAAAGAAGAAGGCTATCAACGCGATGTTGGAGACTCAACAAGCAGGCGAACAGGGATAATTGGGATGTTTGCAGTTGCTCAATGCCAAGTGGGCAGCCCGCGCGCCAGCAAGAAAGGCGCTGATGTACGTTGAAGCCTATATTAACGAGAAGAGGACTCAAGCACTTGTAGATACTGGAGCTACGCACAGCTTTATGAAGTATGCGGAAGCAGTACGCTTGGGCCTCAAGGTGAAGAAGGGGATTGGCTATGACAGGACCTAACCCGAGACCCTCTACTATAGATCCCAGCGGCCCTGCCGGGCACCCCGACGGAAGTTCCTCCAAACCTAACTGGGTAAGTTAAGAAATTCCGCGAGGCGAACCCCTTTTTAATTCTTGTTACTACTAAGAAGATCTAGCAATATACATGAAAATGACATCTTAGTTTTAAAAACAAACGGACAGAGTTTCCCCTGTTTTTCGAAAAATTCATATAAACCTGCAAAGAAATTTCACTTCTAATTCCAACACATCTCCATTCTACCAATTCGGACCTCCGGTCCTTTTCAAATCAAATCCAACACAACTCAATTACTTTATGTAAATCACAAAATAAGCATAATCATAAAAAGTAAAAACGATCATCATAAACTGGAAATCTCTTCTTCTTGATTCAACACATATTTACAAATATACATGCCTACAACTATTATGCATAAAGTAAAGAGTGCTATTAGCACATTTACATGTACAAAAATTATCTTTGGATTCGGCCCACTACTCGGCGATAGGAGAATCAGCAGCTTGCGTTCCGAGACCTGCACCTGGGAAAGAGGCTTAAAACATAAAACATAAAACATAAAACAAGTGAGCTAAAGGAGCTCAGTGAGTGTAAATGAGAATTCAATTACAATAATATTATACAAATATAGCAATTTCTAAAGTACATGCAGAAATTATGCTTCTAAAACGGATGTAAAATTGTAAAACGGTTTCTAATACATATGCTAATGAAATCTTGCCGAGCGGGTTTTATCTACATCTTTGAAAAACTATATTCAGAATCTGTATAACATAATAACTGCTGTGTATATAAATGCATAAATGCTATCGGTAAATCGAAAACTAGTAAAATCCTCGCTCGGCCATTTTCTTTCTAAACTGTACCAATGGTAACCCTAAAGGTCTATACCCACGCAGCGATTCAACTAGCACCGCATACGTGAGTAGGTCACGGGGCACCTCAACTAGCAGAACCTACAGAGAAATCTCAAGACATCTCACTGGCTACGCAGCAGAATCCTACATCGCATGCATATAGCGAGACAATATCCCGTACATATAGAGCGACTCACATGACTCGACATCCCGACTTCCCGGAGTTAGTGACACACCCCCAAGACCTGCCAATGTGCACGGGATATACCGGCCGAGTCTAATACAATCATCACCACTATAATCTGAGGGTACCAATGGCCTTAAAACAAATGCAGAAATTTTAAAACTATTTCACAAATCGATCATGTAAAAGCATGTCTATGAATATATCAAGATCATAAATCATGTTTATGCATCAAAAGCTCATAAAACATACATAGTCATTGTGCGAAAACATAATAACCGAAAAGTAAAAGAAATGGCAGATTTCCACTCACAACCGCTCCGCGCTCAATTTCGCTCCCGATTCCTGCTCCCATTAACGCTCTCGGTTATCCTCACCTACGCGCCATAAATGACATTTAGAACCAAATCGAACACTAAAATCTCATTTAACTACTAAATGCCCTAATCGGCATACAAAGCCCGGATGTAAACTACTTCCCGATTTTAGTTACGGAGCCATAATCGAAACTAACTCACCATCCGGCGCCCTGAAAATTATTGAACACCTTATAATTTGATTGGACATACTTGCCCTTCACCTTTTCAACATGGACAATTATGTCCTATTTTCTTCAGTTTTGAGTTTTTTCATCAACCATATACATTCAATTCACAAAATGCATCATTTACACACAACAATTCAATCAAAACACCACTCAATTCCTAACTTCCCTAAAGTGGCAGAATTTCACCCTAGGTTCCAACACATTCCTTTTTTTCAATTTCTTGTTCCAATTACAACAAAATCATGCCAATTTCATTCTAAAGCCCTAATTACAATCAATTGAAATCTGTACAACAAAATCACCAAAAACCCTAATTCTCACCTTGCCAATTTCTTCAAATTGATGACTCCTTCAAGCTCCAAACTAGAATTCAACTCAATCTAAACCAAGAATACACATAAGAACATCAATTAACACATTCTTGAATTCTCACTTATCAAACTCATAAAAGATGCTTTTCTTACCTCTTTTTCTTGAATTTCCACTAATAGAGACTTCAATTGAGCTTAGGGATTGGTTTGTAACCTTAATTTGGCTTGATTACACATGAAAAATCATGAAAAAAAAACTTGAATAGTCACTGTAGCAGCACCCCCCTTTGAAGCTCGAATTTCTCTCTTTTTTTGGCTAAGTGTTGGTTTTGATCTCTCTTCAAATTTCTACACACTTCTAACATATATATAGTGCTCCCTTAATTTACCATTTTGCCCTTCAACTTACTTAAAACTTCTAATTTTCCATTAGTTAAAAACTAATTATGTAATTAGATCATTTGTAACTATTTAGTTAGAATAGTTCAAAGAACTAACTAGAACTTCCAACTTGTCAATCCATGAGATTTCTTCTAATTGGTCCATTCTCTAATATATGGATTATGTTTCTCAACAAAGGCTTGTTCCATACATAACCCTTAAATGGAAATTAATGTAGTAAATTAGAATTTTCTTTTCCAAGCCAATAGAGAAAAATTCTAAAAATATTCTAGGGTCGTCCGGCGCACCGATCGAGTGTGAAATTACCAAATTAGGTCTAATATCTCTCACGTGCACTATAAAGAAAATATTTTTAATAGGGTTAAAATCGAGTAATCCTACGGTGTCTTATTTGTTCTATACCGAAATCTAGGCGCCAATACTGCTAATAGGGATTGGATATTACAATTTTACCCCTCCTTAAAAAAATTTCGTCCTCGAAATTTAAATCATACCTGTCTCAAAGAGGTGAGGATGTTGGACTCGTATCTGATCTTCACGTTCCCACGTGGCTTCTTCTACCCCATGGTTCATCCATAACACCTTAACTAAGGGGATGCTTTTGTTACGAAGGACTTGCTCTTTCCGGTCTAGGATTTGCACAGGCTTCTCTTTGTAGGTCAAGTTTTCGTTCAATTCTACCAGTTGTTCTCTTAGGATGTGTGAAGGATCTGCTATATACTTGCGAAGCATAGAAACATGAAATACATCATGGATTCTAGCCAGATTTTCGGGTAACCGTAGACGATATGCCACCTTTCCAACTCTTTCAACTATCTCATACGGTCCAATATATCGGGGACTCGGCTTTCCTCGCTTCCCGAATCTTAGTACTCCTCTCCATGGTGATATCTTCAGAAAGACCTTATCACCGATCTCAAACTCCAAGTCTCTTCTTCTGTTATCTACGTAACTTTTCTATCTATCATTAGCTGTTTTCAATCTCTGCCTGATAAGTTGAATCTTTTCCGAAGTAATCTGGACAATTTCTGGGCCAATCAGCTTCCTTTCACCTACCTCATCCCAACAAACTGGAGTTCTGCACTTTCTTCCGTACAATGCTTCATATGATGCCATTCCGATGCTAGCCTGGTAGCTATTATTGTAGGCGAACTCCATTAGCGGTAGATGAGTATCCCAACTTCCCTTAAACTCCATAATACACGCTCTAAGCATATCTTCAAGTGTCTGAATTGTCCGTTCCGACTGACCATCCGTCTGAGGATGAAAGGCCGTACTGAAACTCAATTTTGTACCTAAAGCTTTCTGTAAACTGGGCCAAAATCGAGAAGTAAACCGTGGATCCCTATTTGACACAATGGACACGGGAACTCCATGGAGTCGTACCACCTCATCTACGTACAACTGGGCTAATTTATCTAAAGAACAACTGCTTCTAATGGATAAGAAGTGAGCAGATTTCGTCAGTCTATCAACAATCACCCATATTGCATCATTGCCTCTCTGGCTACGCGGAAGTCCTACCATGAAGTCCATCGTTATTCTTTCCCATTTCTACTCCGGAATCGGAAGGGGTTGCAAGAGCCCTACAGGTTTCTGATGCTCTGCTTTTACTTGTTGGCAAGTTAGGCATCTCGAGACAAATTCAGCTATATCTTTCTTCATGCCCTTCCACTAGTAGTGCTCTTTTAGGGTACGGTACATCTTTGTGCTCCCGGGATGCATAGCATACGCAGAAGAATGAGCTTCTTCCATAATCTCTCTTCTTAACTCATTTACATTCGGAATACATAACCTTCGACCCAAGGTTACTACACCATCCTTGGTCACTGAAAGATCCTTCCGCTGCCCGGACTCGATTTCACCCTTTAATTTAACTACTTGTGGATCTTGAGTCTGTAGTTCTTTGATCCGATCAACCAGTATTGTACGGACCTGAAATGTGGCTAATAATGCTCCCGAATCTGATAATTCTAATTTTACACCTAAAGACCTCAATTCTATCAACATCGATAGATATGCGACCTTCAAGTGAGCTATTGAACTGACAGGCATCCTGTTGAGAGCATCTGCTACCATGTTAGCTTTTCCTGGATGGTACTCCAAGGTGCACTCATAATCTTTAATAAGTTCCAGCCACCTTCTCTGCCTCATATTCAATTCTTTCTGAGTGAACAAGTACTGCAGGCTCTTATGATCCGTAAAGATCTTGCAAGGAACCCCATACAAATAATGCCTCCAAATTCTTAAAGCAAAAACTACTGCAGCTAGTTCTAGGTCATGCGTAGGATAATTCTGTTCATGCTTCTTTAATTGTTTGGAAGCATAGGCTATTACTTTCTCCTTCTGCATTAGCACACAACCTAGACCTTGCCTGGAAGCATCACAATATATGGTAAAACTGTCATTCCTTGACGGAAGTGTAAGCACAGGGGCTGAAGTCAACCTTCTCTTTAGCTCTTCGAAGCTCTGCTGGCACGCTTCCGACCATACAAACTTCTCTTCTTTCTGGGTTAACTTAGTCAGAGGAGCGGCTATCCTTGAGAATCCCTCTACAAACTTCCTATAATATCCGGCCAAACCCAAGAAACTACAGATCTCCGTCACGTTCGTAGGCTGTCTCCAATTCACTATTGCTTCTATCTTCTGGGGATCTACTGCTACCCCTTCTGCAGAGATTACATGCCCCAAAAATGCAACTCTATCTAGCCAAAATTGACATTTACTAAGTTTGGCATACAGCCGATGCTCCCTTAAGGTCTGCAAAACTATCCTCAAATGTTGTATGCTCTTTCTCACTGCTTGAATAAACCAATATATCATCAATAAATACTATCACAAACCGATCTAAATAGGATCTAAAAACTCTGTTCATAAGATCCATAAAAGCAGCTGGGGCATTAGTCAGCCCAAAAGGCATAATCAAAAATTCATAATGCCCATATCGGGTCCTAAAGGCCGTCTTAGGAACATCTTCCTCCCGGATCTTCAGTTGATGATAGTCGGACCTCAGATCTATCTTGGAAAATACTCTGGCTCCTTGCAGCTGATCAAACAAATCATCAATTCTCGAAAGTGGATATTGATTACGCATCGTTACTTTATTCAGCTCCCGGTAATCAATGCACAATCTCATGCTTCCGTCTTTATTCTTCACAAACAAAACCGGTGCACCCCAAGGAGAAGTACTCGGTCTAACGAAACCCTTATTCACCAACTCTTCCAACTGAACCTTCAGTTCTTTCAATTCTGAAGGAGCCATTCTGTAGGGTGCTTTAGAAATTGGTTGTGTTCCAGGGGCTACTTCTATTTTAAACTCTATCTCTCTATCCGGAGGCAATCCCAGAAGATCCTCAGGGAATACATCCGAAAACTCTCTCACCACCGGAATATCCTCCAATTTCATTCCACCATCTCTTACATCTATGGCATAGACTAAGTAACCCTGACATGACTTCCGAAGCATCTTTCTTTCCTTCATTACCGACATCATGCTGGCGGAAAGTGATTTCCGCACCCCGCGGAAAATAACTTTCATTCCGTTAGGGCTACATAATCTAACTTCTTTCCAGAAGCAATCCACTGAGGCTCGGTATTTAGACAACCAATCCATCCCTAAAATCACATCAAACTCACTGATGGCCAACACAATCAAATCCGCCATAAACTCTTGGCTTTCAATACTAATTTTACTACTCCTATACACCGTTTCTGCTACAATGGAGTCTCCGGTAGGAAGAGACACTACTACCGCGCCATCTAATAACTGGGGCGCTATACTAGCATTTGCAGCAAACTCCATAGAAATAAAAGAATGGGTCGCTCCAGGATCTATCAGTACATAAGCATTTCGACCAAAAACTGACATGGTACCTGTCACAACTTCTGGGGCCGCATCCGCCTCCTGTTGGGTCACCGCAAATACCCTAGCCTGGGAATGCAGTTTCACTTGTGATCTACCGGATGATCCTTCTCGACCGGCGCCCCTACTAGGCTGGCTCGCGCCGCTCGATCTTCTAAATTGGGGACCTCCTGGAATCTGTCCTCAACCGCCGCTGGTTTATCCTGGAGCTGGTGGTCTATCTTCTGGCTTGCTGCTAGCTCCATCATTTGAGCAATCTTTCATGTAGTGACCCTCTTGCCCGCACTTATAACACCCGGTAGTCCCCTTTCTACGATCCCCCGGATGGGCCTTGCCACATCTATTACACACCGGGAAATTCTTTCAACTCTCCTTAGTGCTTCGGAATCCGGCGGATGGTTGCCGAACGGAAGCTTGGCTGGATTGAGCTCCTTGGCTTGGCTTTCGACTGCTGGACCATGAAGATCTCTCCTCTGTTCGGGGGAATTTACTCGGTCCTCCTCGAGAACTACCTGACCAGCCTCTTTTCTGACCCTGCTGTTTCGGTTTAGGGATGGCCGCCATGCTTCTTTCAACCTGTGTTGCAGCTTCCACCAATGATCCATACTGAGTGTGGGCTGTCGATACTACGTACGCCCTGATTCGTGGATTGAGACCCACTGCAAAACGGTTAGCCTTCTGCTCTTCATTATCGGCTATAAATGGAACGGCACGAAGGAGCTCCGAAAACTTCTTCTCGTACTCAGCCACCGAGAGGGAACCCTGTTCGAGCTTGAAGAATTCTTCTATCTTCGCATCTTTATAACTTTTGGGGTAGAACTTATTCAGAAATTCCTCTTTGAAAAGCGCCCAAGACACCCCATCGACGTTTCTCCTTTGCAAGGCCTTCCACTAATCCTTCGCTCCTTCTTTCAATAGAAATGCAGAGTATACCACCATCTGCTCTTCCGTACATCCCATAACCTGAAAAATTTCTTCATTGTTCTCTAACCAAGATAGAGCTCTCTCAGGATCTCCGGTTCCATCATAAGCCTTAGCGCCCAATTTCTTGGCGCGTTCAATGGACACTCCGGTCTCTCACGACTGTTGGATCGCCGCTGCTAGTATCTGGGCTATTTGAGCTATATTCACATTTCCACCCTCTGGCTCAGCGGGTTGAGATGATTTAGGAGGGGTCTGAGGCGTAGCAACATTTACTGACTCATTTTCCTGCTCCTCTTCAAGTGCAAAAGCCTCCGCAGCTGCTCTCCTAGTACGTGGGCCTCCACGACGATGCATATTTTCTAAAAATTTAGTGATGCAAATGATTATCAAATGCAAAGAATTCGACTTTCTAAACTTAGAAAAATATGCAAGCAATTTCAATAATCTCATTCTAAAAATGAACTTTTTTAACTAAAACTTCAAAAACCGTGCTCTAATACCACTCTGACAGGACCCGATCCGAGACCCTCTACTATAGATCGCAGCGGCCTTGCCGGGCACCCCGACGGAAGTTCCTCCGAACCTAACTGGGTAAGTTAAGAAATTCTGCGAGGCGAACCCCTTTTTAATTCTTGTTACTACTAAGAAGATCTAGCAATATACATGAAAACGACATCTTAGTTTTAAAAACAAACGGACAGAGTTTCCCCTATTTTTCGGAAAATCCATATAAACCTGCAAAGAAATTTCACTTCTAATTCCAACACATCTCTATTCTACCAATTCGGACTTCCGGTCCTTTTCAAATCAAATCCAACACAACTCAATTACTTTGTGTAAATCACAAAATAAGCATAATCATAAAAAGTAAAAACGATCATCATAAACTGGAAATCTCTTCTTCTTGATTCAACACATATTTACAAATATACATGCCTACAACTATTATGCATAAAGTAAAGAGTGTTATTAGCACATATACATGTACAAAAATTATCTTTGGATTCGGCCCACTACTCGGCGATAGGAGAATCAGCAGTTTGCGTTCCGAGACCTGCACCTGGGAAAGGGGTTTAAAACATAAAACATAAAACGAGTGAGCTAAAGGAGCTCAGTGAGTGTAAATGAGAATTCAATTACAAGAATATTATACAAAGATAGCAATTTCTAAAGTACATGCAGAAATTATGCTTCTAAAACGGATGTAAAATTGTAAAACGGTTTTTAATATTCATATGCTAATGAAATCTTGCCGAGCGAGTTTTATCTACATCTTTGGAAAACTATATTCAGAATCTGTATAACATAATAACTGCTGTGTGCATATAAATGAATAAATGCTATCGGTAAATCGAAAACTAGTAAAATCCTAGCTCGGCCATTTTCTTTCTAAACTGTACCAATGGTAACCCTAAAGCTCTATACCCACGCAGAGACTCAACTAGCACCGCATACGTGAGTAGGTCACGGGGCACCTCAACTAGCAGCACCCACAGAGACATCTCACTGGCTACGCAGCAGAATCCTACATCGCATGCATATAGCAAGACAATATCCCGTATATATAGAGCGACTCACATGACTCGACATCCCGACTTCCCAGAGTTAGTGACACACCCCCAAGACCTGCCAATGTGCACAGGATATACCGGCCGGGTCTAATACAATCATCACCACTATAATCTGAGGGTACCAATGGCCTTAAAACAAATGCAGAAATTTTAAAACTGTTTCACAAATCGATCATGTAAAAGCATGTCTATGAATATATCAAGATCATAAATCATGTTTATGCATCGAAAGCTCATAAAACATACATAGTCATTGTGCGAAAACATAATAACCGAAAAGTAAAAGAAATGGCAGATTTCCACTCACAACCGTTCCGCGCTCAATTTCGCTCCCGATTCCTGCTCCCATTAACGCTCTCGGTTATCCTCACCTACGCGCCATAAATGACATTTAGAACCAAATCGAACACTAAAATCTCATTTAACTACTAAATGCCCTAATCGGCATACAAAGCTCAGATGTAAACTACTTCCCGATTTTAGTTACGGAGCCATAATCGAAACTAACTCATCATCCGGCGCCCTGAAAATTATTGAACACCTTATAATTTGATTGGACATACTTGCCCTTCACCTTTTCAACATGGATAATTATGTCCCATTTTCTTCATTTTTGGGTTTTTTCATCAACCATATACATTCAATTCACAATATGCATCATTTACACACAACAATTCAATCAAAACACCACTCAATTCCTAACTTCCCTAAAGTGGCAGAATTTCACCATAGGTTCCAACACATTCCTTTTTTTCAATTTCTTGTTCCAATTACAACAAAATCATGCCAATTTCATTCTAAAGCCCTAATTACAATCAATTGAAATCTGTACAACAAAATCACCAAAAACCCTAATTCTCACCTTGCCAATTTCTTCAAATTGATGACTCCTTCAAGCTCCAAACTAGAATTCAACTCAATCTAAACCAAGAATACACATAAGAACATCAATTAACACATTCTTGAATTCTCACTTATCAAACTCATAAAAGATGCTTTTCTTACCTCTTTTTCTTGAATTTCCACTAATAGAGACTTCAATTGAGCTTAGGGATTGGTTTGTAACCTTAATTTGGCTTGATTACACATGAAAAATCATGAAAAAAAAACTTGAATAGTCACTGTAGCAGCACCCCCCTTTGAAGCTCGAATTTCTCTCTTTTTTTGGCTAAGTGTTGGTTTTGATCTCTCTTCAAATTTCTACACACTTCTAACATATATATAATGCTCCCTCAATTTACCATTTTGCCCTTCAACTTACTTAAAACTTTTAATTTTCCATTAGTTAAAAACTAATTATGTAATTAGTTCATTTGTAACTATTTAGTTAGAATAGTTCAAAGAACTAACTAGAACTTCCAACTTGTCAATCTATGAGATTTCTTTTAATTGGTCCATTCTCTAATATATGGATTATGTTTCTCAACAAAGGCTTGTTCCATACATAACCCTTAAATGGAAATTCATGTAGTAAATTAGAATTTTCTTTTCCAAGCCAATAGAGACAAATTCTAAAAATATTCTAGGGTCGTCCGGCGCACCGATCGAGTGTGAAATTACCAAATTAGGTCTAATATCTCTCACGTGCACTATAAAGAAAATATTTCTAATAGGGTTAAAATCGAGTAACCCTACGGTGTCTTATTTGTTCTATACCGAAATCTAGGCGCCAATACTGCTAATAGGGATTGGATATTACAGGCTACCTCAAGACCGTGAACGCCGCAATCAAGCCACTTGACGGGGTCATTCATGGAGTTGAAATGAGCCTCGAAAAATAGAGCGGTAAGGTAAACTTTTCGGTAGCCCCTCTCAATGATTTTGATGCCGTTCTTGGTATGGATTTTCTGCGGCAGTTTAATGTGGTGCCACTTCCCCGACACAACTATGTATGCATCCTGAAGGGAAGACCATGCATGGTGCCGACAGTAAACAAGCCAACAGGTGGGAAATTCGAGCCCAACGCCTACACCACTCTTCTGTCCGCCATGCAACTGAAGAAGGGAGTTAAGCGGGGGGAAGAGACATACCTCGCCACAATATAGGAGGCAGATGATGAGGCGTATGGGGGCGAAGAGAAGCTGCCAGCAGAGATCACGAAAGTGCTCAAGCAGCACCAGGACGTGATGCCAGCAGCACTACTACAGAAATTACCACCAAGACGGGCAATTGATCACGAGATTGAGCTGGAACCAGAAGCTAAACCTCCAGCCAAAGCGCCCTACCGAATGTCTCTACCAAAGTTAGCAGAGTTGCGGAAGCAGTTCAAGGAGCTACTGGATGCAGGATTTATCCCGCCATCCAAGGCGCCCTATGGCGCGCCCGTGCTTTTCCAGCGCAAGCACGATGGATCATTGCAGTTATGCATAGACTACCGGGCACTGAACAAGGTCACTGTCAAAACTAGGTATCCCATTCTTTTAATTGCTGACTTATTTGATCAGTTGGGGCAAGCAAAATATTTCTCGAAGCTAGATTTGCGATCAGGTTACCATCAAGTGCGGACAGCTGAGGGTGATGAGCCGAAAACTACTTGTGTGATGCGTTATGGGGCCTTTGAGTTTCTTGTCATGCCGTTTGGCCTCACGAACGCACCAACCACTTTTTGCACATTGATGAATAACATACTCCAGCCCTTCCTCGATAAATTCGTCGTCGTGTACTTAGACGACATTGTCATCTACAGCAACACTCTCGAAGAGCATATGGAACACTTGAAGTCTGTCTTGAAGGTGGTCCGCGAGAACGAGCTGTACTTAAAGAGGGAGAAGTGCTCATTTGCCAAGCCGGAGGTAGACTTTTTGGGTCACAAGATCAAAGAAGGCAGGTTGATGATGGACAGGGCGAAGATTCGCGCCATTGTGGATTGGGAGACACCCACGAAAGTTACCGAGCTGCGGTCTTTTCTTGGGTTGGTCAACTATTATCGCAGGTTTATCAAGAGCTACTCCACCATTGCAGTACCCCTTACCGACCTGCTAAAGAAGACTAAAGCATGGGAGTGGAGTAAGGAGTGCCAATGTGCTTTTGATCAACTGAAGACAGCAGTGATCGAAGAACCAGTCTTAGCATTACCGAACCACTTGTTACCGTATGAGGTACATACTGATGCATCTAATTTTTCCATTGGTGGTGTGTTGATGCAGTAGGACCATCCGATCGCGTATGAGAGTCGAAAGCTCAACGAGACAGAGAGGCGTTATACGGTACAAGAGAATGAGATGACGGGGGTTATCCATTGTCTGCGCACTTGGTGACACTATCTGCTTAGGGCAAAGTTCGTAGTGATGATGAACAACATAGAGACGAGTTACTTCCAAAGCCAGAAGAAACGCAGGCCGAAGCAAGCTAGGTGGTAGGACTTTCTGGCAAAGTTCGATTACGAGCTCGAGTACAAACTGGAAAAGGTGAACGTGGTGGCGGACGCCTTAAGCCGGAAGGTCGAGTTAGCAGTTATGAGCAAACTGAAAGGTGATTTGCTCGGCTTATTTCATGAGAGAATGAAGCATGATCCCGCAGCCACACAGCTCGCCACTCAAGCACAAGAGGGAAAGACTCAGGGATTTTGGGTAGAAGATGGGCTTCTCTATACCAAGGGACGCCGGGTTTATGTGCCAAAGTGGGAGAACCTACGGCGTAACCTCATTAGGGAGTGTCACGACACAAAATGGGCAGGACATCCAGGACAGCGGTGCACATGCGCTCTATTGGAGATAGTTTACTACTGGCCACACATGCGGGAGGAGATAGAACAATTTGTCAAGACTTGTCTTGTGTGCCAATAGGACAAGATTGAGCAGCGGAGTCTAGCAGGGCTACTGGAGCCACTGCCCATATCGAAGAGACCTTGGGAAAGCATCTCTATGGATTTCATCATAGCCTTACCGAAGTCCGAAGGGTGTGGAACCATCATTGTGGTGGTAGATCGGTTTTTCAAGTATGCGACTTTCATACCGGCGCCCAAAGAGTGTAATGCGGAAGAGACAGCCAAACTTTTCTTCAAGCACGTAGTCAAGTACTGGGGGTTGCCGAGAGTGATAGTCAGCGATCGTGATATGAGGTTTACGAGGAGATTCTGGACTGGATTGTTCAATCTCATGGGATCGGAGCTTCGCTTTTCCACCAGCTTTCACCCACAAACAGATGGGCAAACCGAGAGGGTGAACGCATTACTAGAGCTGTATTTGCAGCACTTTGTGGGCGCAAATCAGCAGGATTGGGTCAAGTTATTCAATGTGGCAAAGTTCTCATACAACTTGCAGATGAGTGAATCAATGAACCAGAGCCCATTCAAGTTAGCTACTGGCCAGCAGCCTCTCACGCCGCATGCGCTCGTGTCCAACGATACTAGAAAGAGTCCAGCAACCTACAAAGCTGCGAAGTCCTTGCAAGAACAATCGGATAAGGCGATGAAACGGATGAAGAAATGGGCTGACGGTAAGCAAAGACATGTTGAGTACAGCATAGGGGATTTAGTGATGGTGAAAATCCTTCCAATGCAGCACAAGTCTACGCGCCCACTTCACAAGAGTCTTGTTCAAAAATATGAGGGGTCATTTCCTATTGCCAAAAGGGTTGGCAATGTCTCGTACAAGGTGGAGTTACCTTCGAGATTTCGGCTACATCCGGTGTTTCACGCAAGCTGCCTAAAGCCATACCATGGTGATGCGGAGGACACAGAACATGGGCCACAAACCAGGGCACCATTGGGAGTTTCCACATCTTACGACAAGGAGGCTGAACTTATCCTTGATGTGAGGACAGTGCGGAAGAAGAACTGCCGTCCAAGTCGTGAGTATCTCGTCAAGTGGAAAGGATTGCCCGATAGCGAAGCAAGCTGGGAACTCGAAAACACACTGTGGCAGTTTGAGAACAAGGTGCGCGAGTTTTAGCAAGGACGAGACGAGGGCGTCACATGAATTTGGTGGGAGAGAATGTCACGCCCCAAGTGCTCTCAAGCATTTTCTCGAGCACTTGGTGCGCGACTAGGCCTGCTAAAGGCCTCTCGGACCATGGAGAGCTACGTGGACTGGAGCTTCTAGAAGGCCCGCTGGTTAGGATGAAGAACCGGGCTTGGTCCGCAACCTATTAAGGAAGTTAACCCTAGTTAGACTTTCATAATAAGTAGGAGAGCATCTAGGAATATTCTAAGGAATATTATCCCATCTTATATATATACCGTTAGATCAATTAGATCTCAGTCATTAATTGTATAGGGCTACTACTATAAAATGGGGAGACCCTCACTTGTATTTTTCATCTTATAGCTTTGTTTTCTCTTCAAGCAATATAGAGAGCATTTGTGCAAACACTTAGTGTGCCTTTCTTTCTCCTCTTTGTGTGGTTTTCTTGGCTGCTTAGCATGCAACGCGTCTAAAGCAGTACGGTTCGAAAATAGTCCGTAACAATAGGTACTACACTGTTAAGAGTGGGTATTGGCTAGTTCATGATCTTAATAGAGCTTCTAGCAATAATGATGGATCTAACTCATGATTTTGGTGGTAATTTCTATGGAAAATGGCGATCCATCCTAAGATTAAGGTTTTTCTATGGAGAGTAACTAATGGATGGATTCCAACCCTCGCTAATTTGAAGAAACATCATATGTCAATTGATGAGGCCTATCCGCATTGTGCCCGAAGTGGTGAGAATTTGGTACACGCACTATAACTTTGTAACTCACTAAAAAGGGTGAAGCAGAATTGCTCTTTCTCAGAAGTTATACAACTTACTCATAGCTTCTCCATGTTGGACTTCTTACTTGGTTGTGTGAATCAATTGAATGCTGAAACTTATGTGCTTTTAGTGAGAGACTTTAGTTTTTAAAAAATCAAATTGTCAGAGAGCATAAACAAGTTTAAAATTTTATTTTTTTAAAAATACATTTTCTCTCATAATAAAAAATACGTTTGTTATTTTAAAATTTTTATATTTAAAAAACAAATCACCGTCGGCAATATTGTACCGTTGCCAATAATTAATCACTGTTGTATTTTGCGATACTGAATTCCATTTTTTTTATCTATATAACATTGGCATTGACGTTGAGAAAAAAGGTAAAAATTTGTTGCACGTTCCACCAAAAAATTGTTTGTGGCATTAACATTATCATGGCTGCCAAAAGGCATTGCAGTGGCCAATCTATTGCGGCGACTATCGCTCTTTGGGCATCACGTTCGCCACCATACAACAACATTTATCACAAGACACCAACGTCGTGTAGGTCAAAAGTTTTTGAACCAAAATGTTGTTAGTGGTGCTGCCTTTTTTATCGTTACTAGTGATTAAGCTGCCATTGTTGTTGGCGACCATATAATTACAGTCCACGAGTTTTATTTATTTATTATAAAACTTATGTTATTTGTTTTATCAATTTTGTAACAATTGAAATATCAAGTTCATCTTTTGAATTAATAAAAATGTTTGCTAATTAAAAATAATTATAAAGTTAAAATAAATAAATGTAAACGTCAATAGACTCTACAGAACGGCTCCTTGGTAGAATAACTAAAAAATGTACATAAAATAATTTCAATAATTTGTATCAATATGTTCGGTTTGTTGTAAAATCTGTTTGTATTTTTTCCCCTTATTTTGTTTTTCTTTTCATAAATCGGGTCAAAATCTAGCCTGTGTACACCTGAGATCAACCCCATTGAATTATAACACAAAAGTCAATCTACCAGTGGAAGCTACCCAAATTAAATAACCAAAATTTTTTTTTTTAAAATATCACTTGGCTCTAGCGTTCCTTCCTCCTTTACTACTGACAGCCTCACACAACCGGCATGGCAATGTGTCGAGGCTCATCGCACGAGTCCTTCCATAATTGCCTAATACACCGCATCTTCTCCATGTATGGTACTCTGCATAGGCTACAGGGTCATTAGCAAGATTCTTCACATAAGAAGCCAATTCTTCCATGGAGTTAAATTTAGTCCCATCTATAATTGAATGTGGTGGAACAAAATCCCAAACATTTGGTGCACCAAAATAGATGGGAACTGCGCCGGAATCTAGAGCATAAAATAGCTTTTCTGTCACGTAACTCTCAGTCATGGTGTTTTCAATAGCGAGAACAAACTTGTAGTGAGACATGGCACAATGTAAATGATCCCACCATTTTGGTGAGACAATGGGATCATTTGTGCACTGGGGATAGAGAGAGATGACCATGTCTAAGCCACCGACATTATTCAAGCATTTGCCAAATGAATGGTACGGCAGCAAGCTGAGGAGGCTTTTGGCCAGTCGATTTCTTTGAGGCAGACAGCGTGATGAAGACCAATAAACAAGTGTATCCTTCAAATCAAAATGCAAGATCACAAGTACTTTTCATGGAAGAGAAAAATTATTAGTAAACATCAAAATAAGCAAAGAACTATTTGTCAAACACTTACATTGTTCTTATAAGAGGACACAATAATTTCGACCATTGTGAAACAGTGCACCAGCATAAGTCGACTGAACATCATCTTCAGCATGATAACTAATAAATATATCTTCAAGACCTAACCGCTTCCTTCCAGCCTCGAGATCCATGTAAACACGAAGTGGATCTCCATTGCGTCTCTGAAAAATGAGAGGAAAATTAGGTTAATATTTGCTAGCACAAATGGTAACAAGGAACACAAAATGAGAAGCAAACACTTAATTTGTACAAATCATAAACATCTATATGACAATTGGAAAAGCACATTAACGAACTGCAGACAGAGCATGATAACAATAATGACCAGCGGATTGTTACATAAAATGTTGTCAAGATGCACAGTTTGTGGGTAAACTCATGCTTTGCCTAGGGCACCTCTTACCACCATCTTATCTCTAACATTTGCCAAATTTGTCAACAACCAGACACTTTAAACCGTGAAATTAAGATGACACCCAAATCATGAAAACTGATTTAGAGAACAAGTTACAAGGAAGAGCGCTTCCTTTCTTTGGTATGTCAAATTAATGCATTAGAAAATATCTCAAAAAATGACATTGACATATCTTCAAGTAAATACAAGCAAAGGCAATTTAAATTACAGACTATGGATTGTAAAAATCATCTGCTGCCCATGATCAAGCCATATCAAAGGGGAACGACCAAGGAAATGATTTGGATACATCCACAGAAATATATGAGTAACCAACATACATGTACAATATGCAAGGGAGTAGAGGAAGAGTTCGTTGTCACCTCAAATAACTTCTCTTTATCCTTGTTTTTCATCCATCCCAGATCTCTTTATAACCAGTACTGATATACTAATACTTATATTCTATGGTTATCTTCCCAGTGAGCAATTGCTAAGCAAGCCACACCAGGCCATCATGTAATGGACAACCAATTGTTGTTCATATAAGAAAAGCTATTGTGATATTCAATCCTCCCAATAATCAGGAAAGCATCCTGAATATTGATCATGATAAAAACCTCTCATGCTCATACTAGTCTCTGAGCAGGAAGTTGCTCCATGGCCACCAAAACCAGCAACACAACATCCTCCAATATCTTTTTGTTTTTCCTCATTATAAGACATGATATCCAATACAACATGCAAAAAGGAAAAGCCGACCATAATTTGGTCTAGATCAGTTTCTAGGTGTGTGATGACAAAGTTTTTTAAAGTTGTGCTTCCTTTGTGTAAGATATGCAAATCTCTCTGCCCTGCACCGCCTCTCATCCCTCTAGTGGCAGAGCCGGTTGGGCCCAGCAGGGGCTGAAGCCCCTTCTGTGATTTGAAAATTTCTCAGCATCTTATAATAATTCACCCATTTTTCTTTGTAAAATTTTTACAAAGCCTCTCCTAATTTAATAAAATATAAAAAGTCCCTCCTAACTTGCATTGCGGTTTGAATTAGCCCCTCCTAAAAAAACTTCTGTCTCCGCCACTGCATCCCTCCCACATCCCAAAACACCAACCCTCAAATAACATTGACAATAAAAAGAAATTTTAGAGTCCTGATTTATTGAAGAACAAAACTTAAACTTTGCTCATAACACTTGCAGACTGAAATTCAAATTACTATACACTTGATGTTCATCTAAATTACTAACCATATATGTCCCTTTAGTTGCAATCTCTCACCACATCCTATTGTATAATTGAGAAGAGCTCTCGATATAAAAGTTTTTTCGGTTCTCCCAAATGTACTATGCATATGCCTCATAAAGCAGGGAAAGGCCATTTTTACTTCTATAGACTACTCAAGTTTACAACCATTCAATACTTACCCATGTGCAATGCCTAGTACTGAGGCATATGACTACCATATCCTGCACTGAATCTCCAAATAGATCATGCTTTTGTAATATGGACATTTATTCATCTAAATGCTTCCCATAAGCAAGACCAGTACCTCTAGTCAATGCCTCAATCCCATCCTCACTCTATAGACCTCCACAAGTGTTTTAAAACTTCAATCTTTGCTTTGAAACCAAATTAATAGTTGAAAAATCTAAAAAGCAAAGATCATGACAGATGGGCAAATGACTATAGATGTCGACCGAGCCTAAAATACAGATATCGCTATCCACCAATAATAGAACTTAAATGTCATCAACAGGACCCAATTTAACCACAACATATTGGTCCCAAACAATAAGTGAAGTTTCCACTTACACTGACATCTATATTACTCCCCTAAATCAATTGAATTATTTGATCTGAAATCCAGCATATATACACAAAGCAGACCACAAACACAGTAACTAAACAAAATGCTGAAATTGCATCAACTGGCCATGTTGGAGTTGAAATTTATCATTCAATCACCACTAGCCACATAATCCATTATGAATGCAATTAAAACCTAGACTTTCTGCAATTCCAATGAACTAGAAGTTAACAAGAGATAAAAGCACAAATACCAGAACTGGAGGCGTAGTGGTCTCAAACAACAAGGCATCAGGCTTATCAACAAGAACAGGAGATTTGGTCCATAAACAACTCATCGCACATCGACAAGAATACAAATTATCCAAATTATCAGGAATCCAAGTCCACCCTTTAACCAAAACGCTAACATGCTCCATTTTCAAGTTCCTACAATCAGCACCAACTTCTTGCAAAGAAGCCGACCCATTAGCCCTACTTTGGATCGAACCCTTGTGCTTCTCTTTGAAGTGGGCACAACCCACTTGAGAGTCCCATTTCTTAAACGCAGTTAAAAGATTAGTAAAGGGTTCGGGTTTTAAATCCGTTATGGGCAATCTCGAATTAGAGTTTAAGGATTGTTGCTGTTGCTGTTGCTGTAGCGGGATTGAAGTTGAAATGGAAGGGAATTCGAGGAAGCCAGAGAAGAAGAGGATCAAGAATGTGAAGACCAACATGATTGTTACTGTGAAGGTGTTTAAGGGCTTCACTTGCATCATCTGTTCTCTCTCGAGCTGAAGAGAGAGAGAGAGAGAGCTCTGTGTGCGGATTTTGATTCAACCATTTGATGTCGTTTGACAACTTTACTATCTAAAACAATGATGATGGTCCCTTTTTTCTTTTAAATAACTTAAAATAAGTAAAATTATCAGTACAAATAAGACTATGTTGCAACTTGTGGGTTGTAACGAACAATCTAAATAAAATATTTGTACTTCATTTTAAAAACTAAATAAATTATGGGAGGTCTTATGATATGGTATTAAAAACTAAATAATACAATCCATATTTGTTATGATATGGATTGTATTATTTTATGATGTGTAATGGGTAATTAAAATAAGGTATTATTATCTTTATTTTTAAAAAAATTAAAAAAAAGTATATAAACTTATGGAAGAGGTGATATATTGTATTATTTTTAAAAAAATTAAATTTATTGAAATAAAATAATATTTTTAAAATTTTAAAATGTAAAAAATTAAATAGGTCCGTTTATTTAAATCCACCAAAATACTCAAAAGTAAACCCACCAAAATACTCAACAACCCCAATTTTGCAAAAAATCCACTATTATAGCTTTAAATTTTATACTATAAACCTACCTTAATTTCTAATATAACTTTAGTAAATTAAATCACTGTAATAAATTTAATTTTTACTAAGTATCCATACAAATTCTTAATACAAAATAAATTCTACAATCTTTTCTCCATAAAATTTTACTTATTTAAAATTAAAACTTAATAACATAATAAATTGAACAATCTAAAAATTTTAGTAATGACAAAGAAAAATAATTTTGAATGTGTTTAAGTTAAAATGTTTGTTCCTAAAATAAAAAGTCAAGAGTGTTTATTTTATTAAAATTTTAAATACCCATTATTCTTTACCGTATAATTTAATTTTTGATTGAGTTTCACCTAATAAGTAATATCAAATTTACTCATATTAAAATTTAAAATTTTGAGTTTTAATTTAATTACCAGTCTTAATTACGAATACAATCTTAATAATTTAAATTATTACAAAGCTATTAGGTTTTAATAAATACCCATATAACTATTCTTAATGTCAAATAAATTATACAATTGTTTCTCTACAAAATTTAGAAATAACGATCAACAATTAACTCTTTTATTTTTTAGTAAAATTTTAAAAAAATGATATTTAAATTTTTAAGATTTAAAAAAAGAATATGCAAGTGTTTTTAAAAATTTTCTTTACATTCTGTCAGGTAACAGTTTCAATTAACTTTAAACTCAAAATTTAAAATTATTAGATATGATAGTCAGTCCATGTTTCATGCTATGATTGGGTGACCATTTTAATATTTTTTATTTCTAATTTCTAATTTCTAATTAGTCAATCCATGCTTAGGGTTTCTTTTTGTTTTTAGTCTCTCTCCTCCACACGCGCCTCTCTTAACCGCATCACCACCACCACCAATCTCCAATTCCGACAAAAAAAATGACACCCAACCCATTTCATTTTTCATTTTTGTCATTTCTCTCTCTACTGTAAATTGTTTCTAATTTTGATATAAAAGAAAACCTACCACCCAATTATGGTAACATTAAATCTAGTAAGGTTTTGGAAGTTATAAGAATAAATTTTTCAAGAGATCGAATTTGGACCAAATCAAAAAGAATTAACCAAAAGAATTAATTTTGACTATTAAGAGTCTTCTAAAGGGATTTACTAAATCAAATCAAAGATTACAATGATTTGATTGGTTAACTAGTTTGGATCTATATCAATCGATTGAAATATGGAATAGCCTTCGATTGCTCCTACAAAGTCATGCCACCAATTGGATAGCTCGATGTTGCCAGGTTGGGGCTTAAAAACATCATCTTACGCACCAAAAGTTCCACATCCTGTGACGCTGCAGCCACTGCCATTGCCGATGAAGACGAGGAAGACCATTTGAGCTTGAATTGAGGAGTAGTCAACAAGTAACAGAATAAAAAATTGAAGGTGGTTTTTGAAAGTGCTTCATTCTGTTGTTAGATTTGTGAAATGAGAGAGAATTGAATGTGTGTCACTGAAAGTGTTTTGTTTTTTCTTTGTTTTCAAATTGTGAAACGGTAAAAGCAAATATAGAGAATGGGTGATTTAGATTCGGCTTTGGAGTTAACAAAACGAGAAATAAAGGTGTTGTTGTGGAAGAGGTGGTGGTGGTGGTGGTAGTGGGTAGGGGAGGGGGCAATCAACGGCTAGGTTGATTTTAACTTAAAATTGAAGCATAAAAATACTTTTTTCTGTTAAAAGTTAACGAAACCTTTATTTAATAAGGGTATAAATGAAATTCTCAAAATTATTAGGGTCTTTATTTCCTTTTTTTTAATCTTAAAAGTTTAAGTGTCTTTTTCTTTAAAATTAATTTTATTATAATAATTTAATTTAGTAAGATTATATTAGAAATTAATACAGATTTATAATATAAAATTTAAATTTTTAGATTTTAATGGTTTGTTTATTGAGAAAGTGAGTTTGTTGAGTATTTTGGTGAGTTCAAATACCCTTACCTAAATTAAATAGATTAATAAAATGCTTGAGTTTAAGAGAGAGTATTTATTTTACAAATTTTAATAATTAATCAAAATAAACTATAATTATTTTATTTTTAAAAATTAAAATTACTCGTAGTATTTGCTTTCTTTTATTTTTCTTTTAATTGTTTAAAATTTGAATATGAATTAAGTTTGAATATACATCTCTAAATGATATGTTTATAAGTGTTAAATTGTTTGTTTTCTTAAAATGAAAAATTCAAAAGTTAATACTTTGTCATTAACATCTTTTATATATTGTTGAAATTGGTGATTCAAAATTAATGATAACTTTAATTTTGAGTTAGAAATTAATAAGGAATGAAAATAAGATTAAGGACGCGTTGGATGAACAAATAAGGGAACAAAACGGAGAGCCAGAAATAAAGGGGAACTGAAGCACACATATGGGAATTTTTCAGGCTTGGGCATCACGGCGTTGGCTTTTGTAGTGCCGCAGTGCCAAACTCAGAATCATCGGTGTTATAGTGCCATGTCAAAGTCGCACTAGCGCCACAACCTCTAATTTTGGAAAAGTTTCATTTTTAAATAGAATTACGTCTTAAAGTTAATTTTGGACTTCTACAATCTTTGAAATCTTATTCCAGCTATAAATAAAGTTTTTAGCGATATTTTAAACATTATATAAATACATGTAACTCTTCAAAATTGATGAAGCATAAAAAAAGCATCAAAAGCATCAACAAAAGATAGAATAGAGTTCTTTCAATGCACAATATAATGTGGTATAAATTCATAGGAGCTCTGAGCTATTAAGTATTCCTTGTAATCTCTTGTAGGAGTTCTTTATGAACTGGTTAAAAAAAGAAGGTAGGATCCTGAGATTTAACGTGGATGTAAGCAGTTATTATTGAACCACATAAATTACTTGTGCTTTATTTTGTGTGTGATTATTTATCTACTTGACTATGTGATCTTTTTTTATTCTTGGTTACTTGTGAGTGAAAGTCTTTTACAAAGCGTTTAGAATTTCTTAGAGTCCATACTAGAACCCTCAATAAATTTGTATCAAAGCATATGTTGATAAACCATAACATCTCACAAGCATGAAGTAGAGAAGTCAAATGAGTAAAATGATTTCAATTTGTGGAAGATAAAGGTTATGACTCTATTAGTGAGTCAATGGTTGATTTACCCCTTGAGAAAAATTAAGCAACAAGCAACAACAAAAATAGACTGACAAAACCTATATCTGACTTAGATAGGGAGACCATTCAAAAAAAGGCCTATAGTATTATAGTTCTGTCTTTGAGTGATAAAGTTCTGACAAAGATGGCTATAGAGAAGATGACATTAGGTCTTTGGAAGAAACTTGATGCCTTCTATATGACAAAGTCCTTGGCTAATTTTCTGTATGTCATGAAAAAGTTGTATCAGTTATTTATAACTGAAGGAGATTGGATGAAAGACTACATTGATGCCTTCAATAAGATTATTATAAATTTTGAGATAATAAACATCAAGATTATTGAAGAAAAAGATAAGACAAGAATCTTGTTGTATTCTTTGCCTCTAAGTTATGATCACTTTGTGGATACACTCATGTATGACAAAGAGACTTTAATAGTGATTGATGTTGAAGCCTCGTTAAGTGAGTCGTGTGCAAAATGGCCACTCTATCCATTACTTTAAAATTTAGGATGATCAATATTTTTCTATCTTGCTGATGCAATTTTTTAAATTTTAGGTATTTAGATCCTCTATATGTTATCTTGTTAGCACAAGATGAGAGTGGTCGCAGTTGACGTTGTACAGAATAAAAAACTATCGTTGAGTTTAGATGAAGTAAACTGATAAATTAAACAAAGGTATGTATACAGAAAATAAAAAATTTAACAACACTTACGAGATAAGAATATATCTCAATGGTTAATATATAAAAAATTAGGGAACTTTTTGCAAATAACCAAAATTTGGGGTTTTCAACTTTTTTAGTCACTATTTGAACTTTTTAACTTATTTAATTAAATAAATTATTTTTGAATGAAAATACCATCTTCGTGTATTAATGTTCACTGATCAAAAACACACTTAACATAGTTTTATAGTCTTATTTGTCTAAAAAAAAAAAAGAAAACACAAATCTGTATTCGAACGAAAATCAATCAGCATTCACTAAGAATCACTTACCTATAAATAAAAAGGTAAAATTGAATGTTGTTGTAAATTAATCTTGAGACATATTTGTAGTTATTAAATTAAAAATAGATTTTAGATATTTAGATCAAAAGATATTTATTTGTTGTAAACAAATTTGTGTGTAAATTAGATACATTGTGTTATATTTGTGTGAACGAGATGTTTGAAAAAACCCAAAAAAGCATTGTGTTGACTAATATGAAACCTATCGCACCCTGTAATGGGCGTGATAGATTGTGCCCTGGTGCGATAGGACTTATCACGCCCATTACACAACGCGATATGTTTTTATCGTGCCAAAGGACAACATTTTATTTTTTAATAATTTTTTATTTTTCTTTCTTTAATATAGGCATTATTGGGATTAAAGCTACTTTTGGTATATTTTGGGGGAAGATGAAAGAGTTTTAGTAATGACGAAGAGATATATGCTAGGCACCAAAGCGTTGCTATGATGGTCCTAGTGATGTGAGTTATGAACAACTTCAGCATTTAATGTATTGTAGAATTGGAGTGAATTCTGAGTAGTATAATGTCACTATGAAAATTTCGGTGCCTATAATAGGAATGAGTGCTATACCATTGACAATCTAAAGTGATCAAAAAGTTTAATTTTATTTGGAGTTAATAGTGTTGGGATTTATGCTCATGTGCCATCCCTTTCATATATGAATATTTATTTTATATTTATACTATTTTCATTTTATTAAATCACTAGTTATATATTTTATATGTGGTAAGATACTTATAACATTTTAGATATTGTATAATCTAAAAGAGTTTAGATCTGGTCTAAAAGAGTTTAGATCAGTGTTAAGAATTAGCAACGCTGAGAAAGTTATAAATACTAAGAGTTAGCACTGATAAGAGTTACCAAGTTATAAGAGTTACCGAAATCTAAAGAGTTAGAGCATTGTTTAAAATGGGGCCAAAATCTGAGAATATATTAGTAATGACATAGTTGTAAATTGTGCTAGAAAATATCGTTATGCAAGTATGTTTTCAAACACTGTGTTCTTGATCTATTTTCGCTGATGTAGGTCTGTTAGTGAAGACCTTATTATAAATAGATCAGTGTATGTCTATATCTGGATGGTCCAGATGGTTAATCTTAGCAGACTATGAGTTTAGTGGAAGCTCGTATAGAGATGCAGATATTCAGTTAGGACTGAATACTGAACAGACTCATGAGGATCTTTAATAGACATCCTATATAGTCGTTAATTGAGGGTCTGCTCGAGTTGATTAGTATTCGAAGTCCTTTGACCTAAGAGCCATGGTGGGCATATGAGTGATCTATTATACTTTGGTTCCACACATGTCAGAAACTTTTTATGGTCTGACCACTAATGTCACTGGGTATGGTCTGCTGCTTATGGAGTTTGGTGTGATGACATATGGGATCCATTAGCTCATTTTGGTTAGTAATATATCCTGATGCTCCAATATTGTATTTTAAAAATTCTTATGGCTATAAGCAGTTACACCTGAAAAAATAGTTTTATCATATGGATAAATAATATCACAAAAATATTTGCGGATATTATTTATTAAAATATAAATTTAGAGATAAGTTTACGGTCAAGCACATAGAGACTTGACGGTATTGATTTATATTTCCACTCTTCAAGGATATCGATGATGGAGGGATTATATGAATATGTTATAACCTCAACTTGCATGGTATAACGTGTCATTTTATAATATCTGTAACATGTGGGTGGGATATTGTTCACGAACGTATAGACAAGTTTTATATGACAAACTAAGCGTGGACCTAGAGAGTTTTACAATATGAAGTATACTCGTTGTGCACCGAGGCAGCGTATTGGATTAAAAAAGTTTGGTCCAAGAAATTCTAGCAAATCGAAAATATGTTTTAGGGTTCCTTAGGTTATTCACTTGTCTATATTTAAATGTTAAGTACATCACTTAATTTGTTAACAAAATTTATTAACTAATAAGATGTTGACACGTGATAAAATTTTGGTCTATGATTTCATCCATTAACCTTGCTAGTAAATACTAATAAGGTAATTGTAATTATTCAAAAATAGTTTTTGAATAAATAATAAACTTATTAATAAATGAATATTTATAATTAATTGAAATAGTGGGCAACCATTATGTGTAATAGATTAAGCACTTCTAATAAGTTATTTATATTGTTGCCTATTTTGAGATGTTGAGTGGTGCACTTGAGAAGTGGTGAAACCACTAAATATTATTTAATTCATTTTCTTTCTCTATAGCCATTGATTCATATATGTGAAAAAAATTTAGGTGGCATATACTTGAATTTGTTTATTGAATAAAATGGCCAACAATTGTGAGTTGTGGTGGTGCACTTTGAGTAGCCATCATTTAGGCAAAATCAAATTGAAGTGTTCAATTTTGAGAAAGACTGAGTGAATCATTCGGTCAAGGTAGAAAGAGGAAGAGTTGAGAGATTTTGCTAAGTCCTTTCTAAGTTCTAAACAAGGGGTGGTGAGGGAACAAAGACTAAACACATTAAATTCCTTTCATCTCTCACAAGAAATAAAACATAAGAACCAAAATTGTTTTAAAAGTTAAAACATCAATTGCTGGAAACTTGAAGATGCTATTCTAGATTCATAATCCCACCGATTTTAGTTGTGAACTAGAATTGTGCAACAGTATACTTCAAGGTGAGCTCAAGAATTAAAGTTTGGAGTTCTTAAAGAATTGAAAAGTTACCTTTAATCCGAGTAGGTTTACTTGCTTGTTATTAAGTTTAAATTAATATATGATCATATATGAGAAATCTATGCATGATTATATAATATTGAGTGCATATAGTATATGATACTTCTGTAACGTGTATAAATTTTTTAAAATTATACGTATACTCTACACATCACACACCCACTTAACAAATGGTATCAAAGCATGCTAATTTAGTGTGTGATGTTTGATGTTGTTAAAATTTAACATGTTGATGTTGATTATTAAACAACATGATGATGTTTAATTTGAAACACGGTGATGTTTAAAATTAAATATGATTTTATTTTGTGATTTCTTGAATATGTTGATGTTTGGGATTATATATATGATGTTTGGATATGATAAACATGAGAGAAAATTGGGTGCCGGAACAAGAAAAGTTATTTTCGAGTAACCAGCGGTGATAGTATTCGGCGCCACGGTGCCAGCCTTTAGGCTCTGCAGCGCCCATACACTAACCTAAGCACCACGCTACTCACTCTTAAGCACTGCGGCTCTAGATGCTGGGTGCTCTGGTGCCCAGCCCATTATCCATAGACACTGCGGTGTCCATTTTCAGTGCCGTGACGTCCAACACTATTACTGAAATTATTTTTTATAATTAATTTTTTTTTCATGTTTTGACTTATTTTGTTATTGTAATTAAGGGTGGGCATTAATAATCGAAAATTAAAAAATCGAACCGGACTGGATGGAACTGAAAAATTGGGTATTTTAGTAAATTAATCTAAAATTGACACGAAGCATTAAATAAATGGTATTTGTAGCACAAAAAAAAAGTTTGTCACATATAATCTCATCCTATTTCTAATTCAATAAAATAAATTAAAATTAAAATTAAAATTAAAAAACTTAAAAGTTAAAACCCTAAAACTAAAGAAAGTAAGAAACGGAACGACTAACTCATTTTCCAAATTCCAATTTTTCGTTTCCCTTACAGGCTTACACAGTGACAGTACCCTTAGCTATCGTCCGTTCGTTGGTATCGGTAGGTTACTGTTTGACCTTCGCCGGTTCGCTTTCATCGTTTCCCCATCTACACTTCTTCATCAGTGCGCTACTTTTTTCCGATTTCGTTACAAGTTACACAGTGACAGAGCCCTTTTCTTGCTGTGCCGTCTGTTCGCTAGTGGGTTGCCATTCGACCTTCGCCGGTTTCATTCTCTGCCGATTCGCTCTTTGCTGTTTCTTCGTCTGCTTTTCTTTTTCGGTGTGGTGCTTTTTTTTTATTCCGTTACAAGTTACACAATGATAGAGCACTTTTCTTGCCGTGCCATCTGTCCTTACGTCCGCTGGTGGGTTGTCGCTCGTCATTCGCCGATTCGCTCTTTGCAGTTTTGCCGCCTACTCTTCTTCACCGGTTCGCTATTTCATCGTCTATTCATCTTGGTCGTTCACAGTTTACCATCGCGTTGATGTGTCTCCATTCACTGTCGCGTTGATATGTCACTATTCACTATCGCGTTGGTGTGTTACGGTTCACCGTCGCGCTACTGCTGGTGGTCGCCCTTCGCCAATTCGAGTCCTCACCGTTGGTAATTGGAACATGTCAATTTTGCACTTTTTCTTGCAAATTGTTCTGATTTTTGGTCTTCTTTATTGATCATTATGCTATGCATGTGAGAATTTTAGTTATTTGGGTGATAATGGAATATCAGGGGGTGTCATTGCTTATAGTTTATTTCTTTATTCCTAATTTATTTCAATTCTATTAGTAAATGCAGTATGTTTAGCCCATATGTGGTTATTGTTCTTGGTCCTTTGATTTCTAGACTTAAAAAGGAAATAGAGTTATTGTAGTGCTTATTTTGAAGTAAGCCATATTATAGATGTATCTTTTATTTGGTAAAAAGGATCACTTGAACTTCAATGTGGCATTTGTTTTCTAGATCTATAATTCATATTAGGTTAATGGGCATTTGTTGTGGGTATTGCTTGTGAAAGGGGTCTGATTGAATATATATGCATAGCAAGTATTCAACGAAATGTGTACGAGATGTTTGTCTTTTGCTTGTATTAAACAATTTGCACTTGATAAGTTCATAATTGAGTTACTGTTTTTTTTTATTTTCCAATTATATTGACTTAAAAACTTGGCATCATGATTTTACATACTCTAATACCATCTTAGTTGTACTATTTGGTTGTGATATGATAGTGTTATGAATTGTGATTTTATTGTAGAAAGGATCGTAGTTCAAAAATTGAAGGAGGTGGGCAAAGTGTTACCAATAGTAATACTAGTCACTTGAGATCAACAGTTTGGGAAAGTTTTACCAAGCTACCGGGTAGGGAAAAAGCTAGATGCAATTACTATAAGAAGACATATGCATGTCACAGTAGTATTGTTGGAACTTCAATTTGAGGTCTCATTTGAAAATATGCGTTGCTTATCTGAGCACACAAATTGATGAAACACAATAGAAGTTAGTACTAAAAAAAACAAATGTGAATGTAAAGGGAAAAAGTGTTACAAATGTTGTGGCAGTTGGGTTTAATCAGGAGGATCTCAAAAAATTACTTATTTGATGCATCATAAAGATGAGTGGCCTTTGAAGAATGTAAAGGGTGAAGGGTTTAATGAGTTTATGGAAAAAACTTGTCCAAGATTTAAAATGCCATCACGAAGAATAGTTGCAAGACACATCCTTGATCTGCATATGAATGAGAAGATCTTATTGCAAAGTATTTTGTGTTCTAATAAGCAGAGGATTTCGATCATAACGGATACTTGGACTTCAATCCAGAATGAGAATTACATGGTAATAGCATCTCACTTTATTAATGAGAAGTGGGAGTTGCATAAAAGGATTCTTATTTTTGGGACTATTGAAAACCATAAAGGAGAAATTATTGGGAAATGTATAGAAAGTTATTTGCTTGAATGGGGCATTGAAAATATATTTGCTATTATAGTGGACAATGCAAGTGCAAATGATGTTGCAGTGACTTATGTCAAAAGAAAATTAAGGAGCTAGAAGGAGGATTCATTAGTTATAGGTGGTAACTTCATGCATTTGTAGTGTTCTGCACATATTATTAATTTGATTGTGCAATATGGGATGAAAGAGGTGAATGAGTCCATTGCTGGTATTCTTAATGCTGTCAAGTACATTAGGTCTTCCCCCTCAAAATTGAAATTTTAAGAAATTTGTAGAAAGAGAAAAAATCTCATCGAAAGCGTTTGTCCATCTAGATGTACCAACTAGGTAGAACTTAACATATTTAATGTTAGATAGTTCTTTGAAACTAAGAAAGGCATTTTATCGGATAGAATGTGATGATGATCAGTATTATTCTTATTTCGGGAAGGATGACATTGACAGTGGCAACAAAAAGGCAAGGCCACCAAAAGATGCAGATTGGGAGAATGCTCAAAGGTTGGTCAAGTTTCTAAAGACATTCTATGATGTGATTTTGAAATTTAGTTTATCCAAATAAGTGTCTTTTAATTTATTTTTGAATGAAATTTGGAAGATTCAATTATATTTGAAGACACTCTGATGCAAACGGCATTACACAGCCTATACGCATACAAAAGAAAGAACTTGCACGTGGGCTTGAAAGGGCTCAAGTCCATCAATCACATGATACATTAAGTTTGCCAAATGAGCCAATCACAAGACTTAAAGCCAAGCAATTTAAAGAAATATTTAATGGGCTGATTCAACAAGATTGTGGGAGGGCAAACACATGGAGGCCTAGCATAAGCCCAAATACATTTTAAATAAATCCAAATCAGATTCAAGGAAACCTAATCACTTTGATTAAGGCAGAATTTCTGGAAATTTGAATATTCAAGGAAACATAATCCCTTTGATTTAGGCATGTTTTCTGGAAATTTGAATATTCAAGGAAACCATGTTTTTTGGAAATTTGAATATTCAAAGAAACCTAATCCTTTTGATTTAGGCATGTTTTCTGGAAATTTGATTAAGTTTGAATTTTGTAATTTCAATTATTGTATTAGTTGTAAGTTTGAAATTTGTATTTGAAAGTTGTAACTTGACATCTCTTATGGTCTCTATAAATACCATGGAGATTGAGAGTGGGAGGATAGATTTCAGAAAATACAATTTGAGAGATTTCTCTTAAGTTCTTCAAAGAACTATTATTAGAACTTATCAAGATTTCATCTTGTGGCGTTCTTTTAGACTTATCACTCACAATTTCTCATCTATCTTGAGTGTGGCATCTACTATCTTCTTATACCTTTGGTTTTTATCTTTGATAGATAATGGGTCAAGGTTTTTTTTATTTATTACTATAAAAATCTGAATTAGAACGATCCTTGGCAAAAGAACCTCATTGAGCGTCGGGTCTCACTTTTCTTTGTGAGGTTCACATCATTTGGTATCAGAGCTTTGGTTTCAAGAACGATCCTTGGCAAAGGAACCTCATTGAGCGTCGGGTCTCACTTTTCTTTGTAAGGTTCACATCATTTGGTATCAGAGCTTTGGTTTCAAGAACGATCCTTGGCAAAGGAACCTCAGTGAGCGTCGGGTCTCACTTTTCTTTGTGAGGTTCACATCATTTGGTATCAGAGCTTAGGCCCTAATCAGGTTCGAATTATCCTTTTATTTATTTCCTTATTCCATTTATCTTTACATAAATTCATATTTTATTTTATTTCTGGTTTCTGATTTTAAAAAAAAGAAAAAAAATCACGAGTGAAAACACTAGTGAATCATTCTTTGAGTGAAATACGTAAAGGAGTGTGCGAGGTACTTTTTTTTTTCTAACTTTGTTTTGCAGCAAATATGTTAAACAACAAGGACAATATTACTTCTGAAGTTGCATTGAAAAAGGTTGATTCAAAGTTTCTCATGAAAGCTTTTATGTGTGAGATGAGAAAAATATTGAAAGTAGAGGTGGAGCAAGTGCAAAAACGAATAGATAAATTGGAATCTACTACACAAAGTGTGCAGACACCTAGAGTTCCTAAATTGCGAATTCAAGATAGGCGTACTACCATGAATTATGATAGATTGTGGAAGATGTGTGTTGATTACTACGCTATCAAAAATACCACTTCAAAGTTCAAGAGAGTGGTATTTGAGCCCGGTAAAGATTTGAGGACAAATCTTCTTCAAGAGGGGGAGAATGATGCAAACGGCATTACACAACCTATACGCATACAAAAGAAAGAACTCGCACGTGGGCTTGAAAAGGCTCAAGTCCATCAATCACATGATACATTAAGTTTGCCAAATGAGCCAATCACAAGACTTAAAGCCAAGCAATTTAAAGAAATATTTAATGGGCTGATTCAACAAGATTGTAGGAGGGCAAACACATAGAGGCCTAGCATAAGCCCAAATACATTTCAAATAAATTCAAATCAGATTCAAGGAAACCTAATCACTTTGATTAAGGCAGAATTTCTGGAAATTTGAATATTCAAGGAAACCATATTTTTTGGAAATTTGAATATTCAAGGAAACCTAATCCCTTTGATTTAGGCATGTTTTCTGGAAATTTGATTAAGTTTGAATTTTGTAATTTCAATTGTTGTATTAGTTGTAAGTTTGAAATTTGTATTTGAAAGTTGTAACTTGACATCTCTTATGGTCTCTATAAATACCATGGAGATTGAGAGTGGGAGGATAGATTTCAAAAAATACAATTTGAGAGTTTTCTCTTAAGTTCTTCAAAGAACTATTATTAGAACTTATCAAGATTTCATCTTGTGGCATTCTTTTAAACTTATCACTCACAATTTCTCATCTATCTTGAGTGTGGCGTCTACTATCTTCTTATACTTTGGTTCTTATCTTTGATAGATAATGGGTTAAGGTTCTTTTTATTTATTTGTATAAAAATCTAAATTAGAACGATCCTTGGCAAAGGAACCTCATTAAGCGTCGGGTCTCACTTTTCTTTGTGAGGTTCACATCACACTCATAGCCGGTAGAGATGAGTTATTGAGGGGTATGGCTAGTGTTATGAAGATTAAATTTGACAAATATTGGGGATCTCTCGGTAAAATCAACAACATCTTAATTGTGGCAGCAATACTTGATCCTCGTTGCAAAATAGATTTTGTTGAGTGATGTTTAGGCACTTTATTTGATGGCACAAATGTGAGTGATATGATTAATTATGTTAAATAATTGTTGTTTAAGTTGTTTGACAGTTATAAGATATTTGGATCACATGGTGAGGGAGAATCTAGTGATAGTAATTTAGGAGGTGGAGTATATGAAAGGGGTTCAGAAGAAGAAGACACTTACGATGCTTTGTTCTAATTCCATAAAACACAAAAAAATAAGAATTGATGTCCTGGAACATGAGATTCAGAGGTATTTGTCAACTAAGACAGAGAAGTCCAACAATGCACACTTTGAAATCTTAAGTTGGTGGAAATTCAATTGTATAAAGTATCTAATTTTGTCTCGAATTGCCAATGTTGTTTTTGCAATTCCAATTTCTACTGTTGCCTCTGAGTCTGCATTTAGTGCAGGAGGGTGCATTCTTGATGTATTTAGGAGTTCTTTGACTCCTCAATCTGTGAATGCCTTGATTTGCACTCAGAATTGGCTTCAGTCTACTCTTTTTGGAAACAAGATGGACGTGCCTGACACAAAAGATGCTGACATTTGTGAAAGCGTTGAAATAGGTATAATAATTACTTATATAGTCGTCTGATAGTTTTGTTTTTTTAACTTCGTTCTTTAATTATTTTTTATTATCTTTTTCTCTATAGAATTGGGCACTTTGATGGATGCATCACAGCATATTATGGCCACTAATTGATAAAAGTATTGGAGGTATGAGGCCTTTTAAAATTATTATGTTTCTCATATCTAATTTATAATTTATAGTGTATAGTTTACTAATATAAGTTTTTTTTTTTCTAATACTTGTAGATTTGTTGGTTTTTTGGATTGGAGATGAAATTAATAGTCATGGAGTTTTTTCATTTTGAATTTTGAATAAATGGTCACCACTACGCACGTGGTGTTGATGGACAATTAGCTTATTGATGGATAATTTTATTTTTATGCATAATCTTACTTTGAATATTATGTTGGCAAGTAATTTTATTTTTATGAATATTATGTTGAATTGTTAATGAACAATTTTCTTTTCGTGAATGTTATGTTGAATTGTTGATGAATAATGTTATTTTGGTGAATGTTATTTTGAATTGTTGATGAACAAATTTTATTTTCATGAATATTATATTGCTAGACATTTTTCATTTTTATGAATAATTTTGTTGATGAATTTCTTTTTCCATGAATATTATGTTGATGGACAATACTTTTTTTTTATAGAATTGTTAGGGTTGGCTATTTTGACTTTAGATATGTGGTCACTATTATGTAATATTGATTGACAATTAGATATCGATGAATAATTTTATTTTGAATATTATGTTGATGACGAATTTTATTTTCATGAATATTATATTGATGGTCAATTTTTATTTTTATGGATAATATTTTTGATGGAATTGGACAATATTGAATTGTTGATGGACAATTATAGAAGAATTATGTAAAATTGTTCAAATAAAAAAAGAATTATGTAAATAAAAATTCCAAATTTTGAAATTAAAAACCTTTTAAAAAATAGCAAAAAAACCGAAAAAACGAACCAGAACCGAACCAGTAAAAATTGGTTCGATTCGGTTCGGTTTTTTCCTTCTCTAAATAACCATTCATTTTTTACTCATTAAAAAATTAGACCGGACCGAACCGAACCGTGCCCAGTCTTAATTGTAATATGCTTCTATAATTGTCATAATGTGATTTGATCATTCATATATGTCGACAATTACAATGAGAGCCCTATTGGTTTGAGTTAGTTGTGTTTGCGTAAAAAATTTAAATGAAAGATCTAAATTAATCGTTTTCATGAGATGATAATGTGTTTAATAAATCTCTCTAAATCAAATTAAATAATATTGTATTATGAGATAATATTATACAACGATCAGTATTGTCAATATGGTATTAGACGATTCACTTCAGTTTTTCTCAATATTGCTACAGCATAAGGGATTGATCGGAGTGATTCGGGCTATGTCGATTAAATATGAGATGAGACAGATATATGCGGATGTATTGCCCAATATTGTTATAGCGTAAGGGTTATACTAGTAGTATATTTTTTATTATTGACAAATTAATCTGGAATATACTTATCCAATACTGCTACAGTGTGAGGATAGGGTGTATTTTAGATCAGTGGTAAGAGTTGTACGAGATGCAATTGATAAGAGTTGTCAACCTTTTTGGTTTACAAATGCCAATATTGCTACAACGTGAGGTTAGAGTAAAATGCCAATGAGATCCACTTCTCACTGTATAGTTTAAAGAATCTAAAGCTATCTTTTTTTTTTCTTTTCTGTTTGAGAGATTAAAGGGATTATGTAAAATAGTTGGAGGGCGTATTTAGATTAAAAAATGTATAACTATTATACCCATGATCTAAAAGCTATTTATTAGCAATTGAAATATTCCGCTAACATCTTTTCTTTTGTCTTGTTAAGATCAAATGGCTTCAAACAACCCACTAGTTTGTATCCTTAATCCGCACTAACTTAAAGGTGCATAAATTTATGCTGGCTGACTTTTGAATCTTAAAATAATTATGTATTCTAAGAAGCTTAGATATATAATTGATCAGCGCCTGCCCCAAGTTATTTTTGATTATGCTTCTCCGGAAGAAAATGAGACATAATAAAATGGTTGGATGATGATTTGAAAGTCAAATCATACATCATTGGCTCAATGTCTACGGAGCTCCCTGTCTACATGGACAGTGCTGGAAGTATAATGCTCCACCTGAAAGAGTTATTTGGTGACCGACCTCAAGTTAAAATATACAGGGTTTTCATATCTCTCCTTTAAGCTACACTACCTAATGGCAGTCTAGTGAGTCTCCATGTCCTCAAGATTATATCTCATATTGAGAGGTTAAAAATTATAGATTTCTTACTGAGCAATACATTGAGGAACAGTTTGATTCTCTAATCACTTCCAAGATTATTTGCACAGTTCGTTATGAACTTCAATACGCAAGGATTGGCCCCTACTTATGCTGATCTGCATAACATGCAAAAAATAGCTCAAGAAGACATGAACAAAAAGCACGACCCTCTATGTTTAGGGTGCTTCATCTTTTACCCCGAAAACTTCTAAGAAGTTCAAATGGAAGAATAAAAGGAAAGCAAAGTATGCACCCATAATGAGTCCTCAAAAGTAACACATGTCTAAGCCTGAACACAAGAACAAAGCAAAAAGAAAATATTTCCACTGCAGCAAGGATGGACATTGGAGCGGAGCTACGCAAAATACTTCGCTATGATTAAGAAGACCCTCTCAGGTATGTACTTGCCTATCATTGACATTTCTTTAGTGTTTGATGCTAGTACTAGTCGTGTATTAGACATTGCTTTTCCTTCTCATATCTGTAATGTGTTGCAAGGTTTGAAGGAAGTTAGACTACTACTGCTTAGAGAAGTATAGCTTCGCGTTGAAAATAGAGATTTTCTATAGGTCGAGGCTATTGGACGTTTTAATTTACTTCTTCTATGTAATAAAATTATTGTATTGAATAATTATTATTATGTACCAAACATTATCCAGCAAATTATTTCCATCCCTGTATTGGACAGTGAGGGATATTATACGTATGTTCAAAACCGTTCATTATGTTTGTATGATTTGGATAATATTTTATTAGCTGAATATCGGTTGATTAATAGCCATTATATCTTAGATACAATAAGAAATGTCATGAATGTATAAGAGGATACTAATAATAACTCGAGAACCTTAAATGATACGGAATTGTGACATATGAGATTATGTCATATAGGCGTGAGACGCTTAACCCATCTAGTCAAAGATGGTCGGATACCTGATTTGATCGTAGAGCCTTATCCAATTTGAATCTTGTATTTAAGGGAAAATGACCAAAGCTCATTTTATTGGTGTTGAACACCACGCCACTAGTTTATTGGAACTTGTATATAGTGATGTATGTGGTCCAATGAATCACACTGCAATAGGTGATTTTCAATACTTTGTTATCTTTATCGATGATCATGATTTGGATACGTGTTTCTTATAAAATACAATTCGAAAACTTTTGAAAAGTTCAAAGAGTTTATATCGAAGTAGAGAAATAAACTAGAATGTATATCAAATGCCTTTAATTAGATCGAGGCAGTAAATATATGAGCAGTGAATTTTTGAATTATTTAAAGGAGATTAGAATTTTTGCTCAGTATAGTCCTCTAGGTACTCTACAACACAATAGTATTTCGGAGATGAGGAATCGAATTTTATTGGATATGGTCCGATCGATGATGAGTTTCACCGATCTCTTTGAATATCTATAGGGCTATGTTTTAGAAACTGTTGCTCATCTATTGAACAGAGTTTCATTAAAAGTTGTTCCTTCTACTCCTTATAAGATATAGAATTGAAGGAAACCAAGTCTTAAATATGTTAAGATTTGGAGTTGTCTTTTTTACGTAAAAGTTACACAATAGGATAAACTTGCACCTAAATGATACAAGTATTGGTTAATTGGATATCCTAAGAATTCAATGGGATACCAATTCTATGATTCTAAGGAACGAAACATGTTCATTGCTCAAAATGCCACCTTTCTAGAGAAACAACTTCTTATAGATCGTAGAGATTATAGAAAGATTGAATTAGATGAACTTAGTCAAGATGTAAATAAACCAACGATAGAACCCCATGCTTAATTGAGTGGAATACCTTTGACATACCCTCCACATAGGTCAGAAAAGGATATCAAGGCCACCTGAAAGGTATGGTTCAATACCTAAAAATGCTCTTGATGTTTTCGTAGTTGAAGAAAATAATCTTTTAACTTATAAAGAAGCAATGTTAGACATCGATTCGAGAAAATGGTAATAGGCCAAAAAATAAGAAATTAAGTCTGGATTTGGTTGAGCTTTCTGAAAGAACTATTCCCATCGATTATAAATGGATTTACAAGCAGAAGCATGAACCCGATGGAAAAGTAGAGATTTTCAAGGCTCGTCTAGTGGCAAAAAGTTATACTCAATGATCTGGGATCGATTATGAGGAAACCTTCTCACCAGTAGCAATACTTAAGTCAATTCAAATTTTATTGGCCATTGCTACATATTATGATTATGAAATTTGGCAAATAGATGTAAAAACAGCATTCCTAAATGGATATCTTAAAGAAGAGATCTATATGGAACAACCTAAAAGTTTTACATCCAGCCAAACTTCTGGTCTAGTATACAAACTGAAGAAGTCTATTTATGGACTTAAACAGGCTTTCCGAAGTTGGAATCTTAATTTTGATGAGGTAATTAGAAGATCAAGTTTCATCAAAAACGAAGAGGAATCATGTGTGTATAAAAAAAGCAGTGGGAGCATAGTAGTCTTTTTAGTTATCTATGTGGATGACATACTCATTGTCGGAAACGATATTGGTATGTTATAGTTAGTCAAAAGCTACTTTAGTAAGAATTTCTCCGTGAAAGATTTGGGAGAGGCTTCCTATATATTGGGCATAAAGCTTTATAGAGATAGGTCGAAGAGTCTTATAGGACTCTCTCAATCATCATACATAAATAATGTCTTAGAAATGTATAATTTTATTAAGCTGTGAAGCATATCTTGAACTATGGCCATGATGTGTACGAAGACCATTGAATGGCTGTGAAGCATGTCATGAAATATCTTAAAGGTATAAAGCTTTATAGAGATAGGTCAAAGAGGCTTATAGGACTCTCTCAATCATCATACATAAATAATGTCTTAGAAATGTATAATTTTATTAACTGTAAGACAGTTAATATACCTTTTAGACATGACATTCATCTTTCGAGGAAGAGTCCTCAGAGTGAAGATGAAAAAGTTAAAATGTCTAACATACCATATACATCAACTATAGGAAGCTTGATGTATGCCATGATGTGTACGAGACCTAACATCAAAATGGCTGTAAGTGTTACAAGCTGCTATCAGTTTGATCTAGGCGAAGACCATTGAATGGCTGTGAAGCATGTCCTGAAATATCTTAAGGGTATCAAAGACAAGTTTCTGACATATAGAGAAAGTGACTTACTAATGAGAGGATACACAGATTTAGACAGTGTGATCCGGATAATAGAAAGTCTACGTATGGATATGTATTCATTCTCAACAATACATCAGTCAGTTGGAAAAGTAACAAACAGTCATCCACAGCTGAGGCAGAATATATTGCAGCAAAAGAAGCAGTATGGATACACATATTTGTCACTGAACTTGGTGTTGGAATTTGTACTTACGTGCCATCCCTTTATGTATGAATATTTTTTTTAATATTTATACTAGTATTATCATTTCATTTAATCGTTAATTATATTTTATATATTGTAAGATTCTTGTAACGTTTTAGACATTGTATGATCTAAAAGAGTTCAGATCTGGTCTAAATGAGTTTAGATCAGAATTAGTAACGCTGAGAGTTATAAATACTAAGAGCTGGCACTAATAAGAGTTATCAGGTTATAAGAGTCGGCAATATCTAAAGAGTTAGAGCCTTGTAGTAATTATAAATTTATTTAATCAATATTTAATTAATAATTTACTTTTTTACAAGAACAATGCAATTTTCAAAAAAAATTGAAGATTGCAATTAAAGATCATTTCTTTGCCACCATTTCATGTTATTCCAAGCTTTGGGCTCTTGATACTATAAGAGACAAGTTGACGGATTGTAAAAAAAAAATGAAAAGACGCATGTATGGGCCATTTCTAGGAGTTGTAGAAAATTAATTTTTCAAGCATTTTGGTTTGCCATATGTTACTCCATTGTGGATAAGGATGATTAGTTTTGGTTTTTACTGAACAATAAGAGCATCCATTTTAGTCGGTAGGAGTTTGCGGTTATATCTAGCCTAAAAATAGGAGAATATCTAATATTGAGGTAGTTGTCGAAGACATTGAGTCATCGCTTACAGAGCAAGCACCTGCCTAGAAAACATATCTCATTGTAGGAGTTTGATGAGATAATAGAGAATATGATTTCAACGAGATGGATGATGAAGATGCAATTAAATTATCATTGATGTATTTTATCCACTATAAGTTATTGGGGTGGAAAGAGAGAAGTTATCTAGATCTATTTTTACTCCCGATAGTGGATAATTTGAGGAATTCAATAAATATCCGTGGGGTAATGTATCATGGGAGGCCACTCATAAATATCTTAGGGATAAGGTATTGAATGGAAAGGCAAAGAGATTCAAGAAATTGAAGGCAAAAAATTTGAAACATAAAGAGAAAAAATATAATTTGTAAAGTTTTCTTTATGTTTTTCAGGTACATAACTAAATTTCCAATTTATATCATTTGTCATTTTAAATGTTTATTTATTATTATTGACTTTATGATATGACAATTTTCATTATAGGTATGGATTTTTGAGGCAGTCCCTTTGTTTGGGAAAGTATATGAGCAAGAAACTCTACTGAGGGTCCCTCGTATGCTAAAGTGGAGGTATACTAGGATCACAACGTAAAAATAATATGCAGAATAATCTTTTCAATGAAAAAATAGTAAGCTTTTATGAATATAATAAATATCAACAATAAAAGGATGTCAATTGCTTATTCAATTGGGTACTTTTTCTTTGTAGAAGTTAGATGTGATTCTACAATTGTCTCCTCAAGAGCATGAGATAGGAGTAGATTTTATCCAAGCGTTAATGCAATTCAGAGGGGACCCTTTATAATTATGGAGAACACTTTGATCAAGAAAATGAGTATGGGGACGCAGATGTTGTCTGTGAAGATGAACCTCAGGCACATAGAGATGAGGTGCATTATTTAGTTTAAATTATCTAGAGTATTTACATACATTAAGTATTTTGCTTGTTTAACGTATATATCTTTAATTTATTAGGCCCAATTTGAACCACACACAACACTACTCACATATTCAAATAAGCCTGCAACGGTATCAGTTGATCGTAATAAAAAAGTTTTCTTCAGTTGGAGGACAGGTATAATATTTGATTTAATATACTTTTATAAACATATGTCAACCAAACTTATAGTTAGAGATCACCTTAATTTATTTTTCTTCAAATTTAGCTGGCCCACTTCTAACAATGCACAACATCATAGACATACCACAATGAATACTATCGGCAATGAGTTGATGCATTATATGGTGAGGTTGGTGAGTTGAGGAAAGAGATGCGATAGGGGTATGCCATCTTGCGAGAACAACAAAGAAAGGATAAGAAAGAGATAATGGAGAAGATGCGAGAGGTGCATGCCAAACTTCGAGAGCAAAAATAAAACGATAAGAAAGAGATAATAGAGGAGATTAGAGTGATTAGATAATTATTGCAAGCTTCTCATTCATATATGGGTGCATTCAAAAATTAGATAAATTATCTATTAATTTAAGATTTATAATTTGATTATGGCTATTGATTTTCTTATAATTGATATGTGTTGTCCAAGTTCCCTCTACTGATAAGTCAGACGTATATATTTATGATTGCCATATAGAGATTGACTATCAGTCGGTGGTCGAGCAGGCTTGTCAGCAAAGTGAAAGTGCTCATGTGGTACCTAGTGGGAATAAGAGGGCAAGCATGTATGGACGGCAATATAGACCAACATGGGTAACGTCTATGCCCTATACAAATTCTATTCACAAGAAATCAAAGAGGTTGAGATCAGAGGGCAAGTAGATTTGTAAGCAGACAGTTGATGTGGATCTTATGCACCTAGTTGATACTGCACTTTGTGCGAGATTCATATAATTGATTGATGAGGGTATCAGATAAATGGGTCTAGGAAGTGTTAATGCACCCACCTTATGGTTTCAAGCACTCCGATAACACTGGTTAGAAGAAGTCATAAATATTTTCAATTAAAATCCATTAGTTATTTTTTTTCATTGTTGAATAGTAATAATTTAAAGTTGTGTTCTGATATGACAACACATCAATAAGTATCTGAGATTAATTTATCTCTAAGAGTACAAATACCTATAGTAGTTACCCCACCGATGTACAACAATGGACTCATATTTTTTTTGTAAGTTTTTTTAATTACCTCTACGAAATAACATTTTTACACATATTAATGAATTATGATTTTTATAAAACATATTAATGAATTTTGTTATCTTTAAGAGTTCTTTATAGGAATATATATAGATCGGACTTGTTATAGTTTAATTAGGACCCTGAACTACTACAATATGCAAGTAGGGATAAAGAACACTTGTATGGTTGTAAGCCTTAGGTCGATGTTGATAAGGTGTGTACATTTTTACATATCATACCTTTATGTCAATTCATTGCAAAAATTAAATTTATTCATATTTATCTATTTAATTCGCTGTATATTTCTGTCAATACCCGGACAAGTATTGGGCTACAGTGGAAGTTGATTTCCTAAGGAACCATGCTACCATATATGACTCTAGCATTAGAGGACATACTGATGGATAGATTGAGGGACATATAGCATGCTTGATCAAGATGATGCCTATATATCTCTATCAAACACAATTTTTGTTAATAAGGAATGGCATGGCTCAAGATTTGTTGCCTTACGATATTATGCGATTGAAGAACGGAGTGCCTTAATAAATAGTTAACAGTGGTGATTGTGGGGTCTACACTTATAAGTTTATAAAATTTCTAATGTTAGGGCGTAGTTTAGACTTTAGGCAAGAGACTGTACTATTTTTAAGAAGAAAATGGCTATTGATTTGCGATGTAATGAGATGCAATAGTATACTGACAGTTTGTGATATTGTGATGATATTGTTAATTTTTTTAAGTTGTAGGTTAAGGAAATGTCCAAAATATAGAAAAAATACTGCCGAAATTTTGATAAATTACAAGCATAACAAACATACATCAATTTTCATAACATGTTTTCAATAACCTATTACAAATCACAAAAAGTAAAATAAAAAGAAACAAATAAACCAAATGATACATGATCTTCGATCAGCAATTACGATAAGATTTCTATATATTTATCGGTTGTGTACGTGTTGCTTGCACCTACTACACGCATTCTTCGAAGACTCCTGCTTTTAGAACTGTATACATTTCTCTCTATGCATTTCTAACTGTCTACGTGTAATTGGTGGCTATATCTTAAAATTTTACACCTCGTCTAAAGTAATCCAACTCGATGGATGGTCAACAAAATTTATGGAATCGCCATATGCAGTCAATAAAGTTTCAACCATGTAATAGCCTAAACAAAGATTGAGATATTGTAACCTGGCATGTCTGCACACGGCCATTGCATGGACAAATGAAAGTTGGTGAAAGTCGAATTTATTATAACTGCATATTTTTGTGGCTACATCGAATATCTCGTTCCTACTACCATCCTTTACAATAAACTTATAGTCGTCAATTAGATTGACTGCTTTTCTTAAATGCTGATTCTTGTGATTTCATACCTTATCACAAACCCATATAATTAAGTCAGTTGTTATTTATTTTGGAGCCTCTCTTCTATTATAAAACTAAATTTGCATTAACTATTGTATTTATTTAGCTAGTGCAGTTATGGGTAGAGAATGGACCAATTGTTCCATTACATTGATACTCTCTGCAATATTGGTGATCATAATATTATACCTTCTAAATGTACCCATTGATCTAGCCCATTTAATGTAACCAACATCCTCCTCCAAATACTTACTTCCTCGGGTTTCATGTCTCACATATTATTCAATTGAATTTAAAAATTAGACAATCGATATACTTTTGCAACGAGAAAGTATACGCTTAGAAATTCATTTGTCTTCTTCTTTCTAGTAGAAAGCTTGAATTTTGTGATAAGATTATCCTTTAAGTGAAAGATACAGACCCTATAGTATGCCTTTGGAAATACTTTCCTAATGACCTTCTCAATGCTTGCATGTCGATCTAATATAAATACTAGTGTAATGGCATCACCAATAACACCTTGTAATTTCTCTATAAACCACTTCCACGATGCAACATTCTTAGAATCAACAATGTTCCATGCCACTGGATAAATCTGATTATTTTCATCTTTAAAAATAGCTACAAACATACAACTAAGATCAGGGCCTTTTAAGAATGTACCATTTACAGCAATCATTTGTTTGATGGATATGTGTAAATCCTAAATACAAGGACCCAATGCCATAAACAAGTATAGGAAATGTCTACTATCATCAACCTTCAAATGAGTGATAGTACCTAGATTCTCATTTTTGACCACATAGCAATAAGACGAAAGTTGTCTGAATGAGTCCTTAACAGAACTGGTCATCAGCCTATTTACATGCTCTTTAGCTTGATAACCCATCATATTTGCTAAATTCACACCATATTCCTCCCATACATTGGCCACAATATCATTTAGTCTATAAAGTCCATTAACATCTGTAAATTTATTCTTAATCATTTGAGCAATTATTTGACTTTTTGCTTGACAATGACCATCATGCAATCAGTCTAACTGACATATGTGCTCATTGTCAATTCTTTGCACGATGAAATATATTTGAGCATCTGTAAACATGGCATGAACCCGCCATATACACATTTCATCATCACATTTTGCCCCAAACCAATCTTTTGTGTACCTGAACTCTTTGAAGCTCTAATTATCGTTTAATGCATGTATACTAAGAGCATCATATATTGCTTTCTTGATAGGAAACAACTTCCCAAGCACTGCTTCCTGATTCCTAAACACAATGCCTTATCTGATGGATTCAAGTTAAAAAGTGGTATCAGAGGAATAAAATAAAATAGGTTCTGTGGGTGAACAGTATTATCATGTTTAACTACTAGTGTTGGACATAAATCACAAAGTTCTTCTCTCTGATAATCTAACAAGTTGCCTTCACCTCTCTTTTTTATATAATTTAAACCATATCGATAATTATCTAAAAAGTGGTCTCCATCATCATCGGTATTACCTAAATCTCCATTGATATTACCACCATCATAAGTATACTTAAACCAATTTATCTAGTTGTCATAATAATCATAAGGTGGGTCATCATTGTATCTCAGTGGAGAAATATTGTAATCACATAACTTGTTGGTTAGAATGTCCACAAATGGTAATGTTGGGGCCGTGATACTAACATGGTTACTATCGCTTGTGGACATAAAGTAGTTATGCAGAGGTTGTTGGCTCTCTATAGGAACTTGCAAAATCTCATCAAATTTACGTGGTCCAAGATTTGCATTAACACATAATGGTATAAAAGATCTTCTATTTGTTAAGTAGGTGTATGATGTGTAGAGTGTACGTATAATTTTAAAAACTTTATACATGCAGCGGAAGTGTCATATACTATATACACTAAATGTTACACAATCATGCATATATATCTCATATATGATCATTTATTAATTTAAACTTAATAACAAGCAAGTAAACCTACTCGGATTGAAGGTATCTTTTCAATTCTTCAAGAACTCTAAACTTCAAGTCTTGAGCTCACCTTGAAGTATGCTATTGCACTATTCTAGTTCACAACTAAATTTGGTAGGATTGTGAAGGTAGAATAGCAGCTTCAAGTTTCCAATAATTGATGTTTTAACTTTTAAAACAGTTTTGGTTCTTATGTCTTATTTCTTGTGAGAGATGAAAGGAATTTAATGTGTTTAGTCTTTGTTCCCTTACAATCCCTTGTTTAAAACTTAGAAAGGACTTAGCAAAATTCTCTCAACTCTTCCTCCTTTTACCTTGCCCAAATAATTCATTTAGTCTCGCTCAAAATTGAACACTTCAATTTGGTTTTGTCTAAATGATGGCTAATCAAAGTGCTCCACCACAACTCACAATTGTTGGCCATTTCATTCAATAAAAAATTCAAGTATAGGCCACATAAATTTTGTTCACCCTTTTGAATTAATGGCTATAGGGAATGAAAATGAATTAAATAATATTTAGTAGTTTTATCACTTCTCAAGGGCACCACTCAACATCTCAAAATGGCCAACAATATAAATAACTTATTAGAAGTACTTAATCCATTACAGATAATGCTTGCCCACCTATTTCATGGCTATTTTATTCAATAAAAAATTCAAGTATAGGCCACATAAAATTTGTTCACCCATATGAATCAATGGCTATAGAGAATGAAAATGAATTAAATAATATTTAGTAGTTTTATCACTTCTCAAGTGCACCACTCAACATCTCAAAGTGGCCAACAATATAAATAACTTATTAGAAGTGCTTAATTCATTACAGATAATGCTTGCCCACCTATTTTAATTAATAATAAATATTTATTTATTAAGAAGTTTATTATTTATTCAAAAACTATATTTTAATAATTACAATTATTTTATTAGTATTTACTGGTAAAGTTAATAGGTGAATTCATGGTAAAACAATTCATAGACCAAAATTATGTCACTTGTCAACATTTTATTAGTTAAAAACTTTTGTCAACAAATTAAGTGATGTGCTTAACATTTAAGTCTAGGCAAGTGAATAACCTAAGGAACCTTAAAACATATTTTCAGTTTGTTGAAATTTCTTGGAACAAACTTATTTAATCCAATATGCCGCCTCGGTGTATAATGAGTACACTTCATATTGTGAGACAGGTCCAGGCCCAGTTTGTCATATGAAATTTGCCAATATGTTCAGGAACAATGTCCCATACACATGTTACGAATTTTACAAAATGACAAGTTAGACCATACAAGTTGAGGTTATAACATATTCGTATAATCCCTCCATCATAAATATCCTTGAAGAGAGCAGATATAGATCAACATCATCAAGTCTTCATGTGCTCGATTGTAAACTTATCTCTAGATTTGTATTTTAATAAATAATATCCGCAAACACTTTTGCTGTATTATTTTTTGCGGATATTATTTATCCCTAGGGTAAAACTATTTTCCTGGGTTTAACTACTTATGGCCATAAAACTTTCTAAAATCAAATCTTTGAGCATTAGAATATATTACTCACCAAAATGAGTTCCCATATCTATGCACATCAGAATCCATGAGCATCGGACCATACCCAGCGATACCTAATGGTCAGACAATGAAAGGTTTTTGACATGTGTAGAACCAAAGTATGGTGAATCACTCACAAGCCCATCATGGCGCTCAGGTCAAAAGACCACGAATACTACTCAACTCGAGAAAATCCTCCGTTGACGATTATATGGGATTTCTATTGAAGGTCCTCGTATATCTGTTTAATACTCAGTCTTAATTGAATACCTGCATCTCTATACAAGCTTCCAGTAAACTCATAGTCTACTAAGATTAACCATATAGACCATTTAGATATAGACATACACTGATCTATATATAATAAGGTCTTCACTAACAGACCTGCATCAGTGAAGATAGATCAGGAACACAATTTTTTAGAACATACATGCATAACGATATTTCCTAGCACCATTTGCAACTATGTCATTACTAATACATTTTCAGGTCTTTGTCCCATTTTAAACAAGGCTCTAACTCTTTAGATTTTGCTAACTCTTATAATCTGGTAACTCTTATCAATGCTAACTCTTAATAATTATAACTATCAGCATTGCTAATTCTTAACACTGATCTAAACCTTTTTAGACCAGATCTGATGGGTGTATGCATGTGCAACAATGTTTATTGTATAAAATACATTTCTCATACATATTTATAGTAGCGGAATAATCAAAACAATACAATCAACATAATAAATAATATATTAATCACATTAATATATTTAAAGGGTTGATAAATCACCGAAACGTGTAATGTTTTACACTTGTATCATGGGAGTCCTCTTAGAGACCAACCAGTTGACAGTTCTAGTCACCAACTCGGTAGGCTTGGTAAGCTAGAACAACAGCTCCAAATCCAGTGCTGAGCTTAACTCTTAAACCCTTTTGAATTTATTTTTCGTTTGATCAACTCTTTGATCAATAAAATAAATTCCTGGTTGTTGTAACTGATAGCCAATAGTGAAGATAATTTATAAACTAGTTTCAATATTTGAAACCAATTCATAAGAGATCAAATCTCTTTTTATTTATCTATTTTGGCTGACCACTTATTGAAATCAATATTTTCTTTTGAATTCAAAGACAACCGAAACGAAATGGAAAAATAAAGCAATTCACTTGCTTTCCAATGGATTCACACAAATATATATCTCACATATATTAAAATAATAATATTATATATTAAAATATTACATTTGGCCACCATTTTAAATAAATAATAATATTATAATAAATAATAATATAATAAAAAATAATGGATGATAACTAATAAGTATATATACATTTAGAGTTGTCACATAAGCATCAACCATAACAATCTCCTACTTGCTCTAGTGCCATTCTTGATGGTATCTCATACACATCGACTCCACGTGTTACATAAACACTTTTAGAGTAATGGCCTTAGAAAGTGGGTCTACTAAATTATTTATAGAACACTTCTACAAATAATCACATCTCCCTAAGCCAAGATCTCTCTAGTCATGTGAGACTCCTCTCAACATAGTTAGAATACTAATGTCTTCTTGGCATCTCAACTTATACAATGGCCTGGTTTTATCGCAAATCTATGGGATATGATCTATCTGCCTTGGAACTCTTCCTAGCCTAGCGATAAACCTACAAATCCACACTGCCTCCTTCGCTGTTTCCAAAATAAATCAACAGTGAATCCCAGTTTGGTGCAATTTTAACCACTTAGTACCAATGAGAATGAGCACATACCTAGATGTAGATTCTCTATCATCTAGGTTCTTCAAGCTCAAAATGTAATGTGGTTATCACAATATAGATTAAGATATCGATCCCACGAGAAAACTTTTGGCAAAATAAGTTGGTGAAGTAAAATATTAAAGCAGTAACAAAAGAGAAAATTAATTAATTGGTTTAAGTGGATGAGATAAATTTGTCTATGAATTGAGAAAAATATCTTATGATGATGCAAGCAAGGCTTCAAGAATCATAATTATACTTTATAAATCTACTCTACACTTTGATTCAATGTTTATAACTCAATTGAAAGTTTCACATCCCAAACAATCAATCAGAAGATATGTAAAATATAGTACATTTGATAACACATGTATTTGATATGACTAAACTCTTTGCAAACATTAACACAAACCATGTTCATTTATACAAGTTATCTAAGATCGACAATATATTATTTTGACAATATTGCTGTAAAAGATCAACTTGAATATCAAATAATTATTGTCGTTACATGTTATCCAAGATCGATAATATATCGATTGACAATATTGCAGTAAAAGATTAATATGTAAAAAATGTAACCAATAATAATTATAATTTAAGAAAAATCACATAAAGAAAGCATGACTGAAAATATATGAAACATGAGAATTATAACCTCTGGATTATAGAAAATAAAATGAATAAGAATTTAAGCACAACTAAACTTACAAACATTTGTAGCTCTTGACAAAGAATCAAAGCATAGAAGTAAGTTTATTAAACATAACAATTCATCTCTTAGCCTTGCCAAGAACTCTAGCCTAGATTGCAATACATATTAATGAGAAGAAAATAAGAGAGAATTATCTAATGTTGAAAACGTGTTAAGAGTGTCCTTATATAGGCAATGAATAAAAATATGTTTAGTGTGACTTCAATATTCAATAATTTAGGCCAACCATTCATTCACCCATTTGCAGTACCTTTTTTTATAATAGAAATGGCGGATGTAGCTTTTTTGCCCAGTATGAAAGTTATAGTATTTTATCTCTTCTTTCCATGGTCACCATTTAGGATTTAGCTTTTCAACTGTTCTTCAAGTTTGTGTAAGATTGAGTCATGTTACTCCAAGTTCAAGAATTTCTTCATTTCAATTTCTACATTGAGAGTTATGTCCATTTTACCTAAACCAATGCAAATAACATTCATTAATCACAATTTAAGGAGAACACTTTATTTCAAGCTAAAAATACAAAAATGCTAAAATTAGTGACATTAAATGGTGAATAAATCTCTTAATAAATATGCATTTTTATGTGTTCATCATAGGTCAAACTAAAAGTCCAACTCCGTGCATCTTCTTACTTGTAAGTCACTTTCTCTATATTTGAGAAACTTATCATTTGTACCCTCAAGATATCTCAGGATATATTTGATTACCATAAAATAGTAGTCACCTGAATCATATTAGTATCGGCTTATAACTTTTACAGCCATACTAATATTAGGTCTTAAACACATCGTAGCATACATCAAGCTCTCAATAGCTGATGTATATGGTGCGTTAGACACTCTAACTTTCTCATCTTCCATCTAAAGAGACATCATCCTCGAAAGATGAACATCATGTCCAAAAGATACGTTAACTATCTCACCGTTAACAAAAATTGTACCTTTCATAGACACTATTGATGTGAAATAATTTCGAAGAGTCCTATCAGCTTCTTAAATTTATCTTTATAAAGCTTTATACCTAGTATAAAAGAAGCCTCTTCCAAATCCTTTATGGAGAATTCTTACCAGTTACTCTTGACCAGTTATAATATACCGACATCAATCTCAATGTTCTCACTGACCTTTCATGCATACAAACTTCCTCCTTATTTTTTATGAAACCAAACAATTTGATTATCTTATCAAAACAATGATTTTAGCCTCATGAGGGTTGTTTAAGCCCATAAATGGACTTCTTAAGCCTGCACACTAGACCAAAATTTTGGTTGGATGTAAAACCTTCAGGCTATTCCATGAATATCTCTTACTTAAGGTATCTATTCAGGAATGCCATTTTTAGATCCATCTGCCAAACCTCAAAGTCATAATATGTTGCAAAAGTTAATAATATTCTAATTGACTTTAGTATCAATACTGGTCCAAAGGTTTCCTCTTAGTTATCCCAGATCACTGAGGATTGCCTTTTTAGAACCAATATAGAGCTTCAAAAGGTCTCTACCTTCCTTCTGGCTCTCACTACCTATTTGTAAACTTTTTATAATCAATGAGAACAATTTCCACGGGTAGCTTAACCAAGTCCCATACTTGATTATGATGCATATAGTTAATTTTTGTTTTCATGGCTTCTTACCGTTTCCTGAATTGATGTCTAACATCATCTCCTTATAGGTCAAAGGATAATTTTCTTCTACCAAGAAAATTCTAAGTTCATATTTAGGCATCAAACATACCTAATAGGTGACCTAGACATCTTTTTTGACCTACTGAGGAAGTGTGCTAAAAGGTCACTGCTTTATTGAGTCTGAGTTCCTATCCTTGGTTCATTGATTTCTAGATTGACTTCACCAAGTTCAATCTTTCTATGATTCCCAGGAGCCATGAGAAACTCTTTGTCTAGAATGGTAGTATATCGAGAAACAAACACACTTCACTTCTTTGAATCATAGAATTAGTATCCTTTTGAATTCAGAAGATTATCAATGAATCTATACTTATACCTCTTAGGTGTTAGTTTATCCTGCTGAATAACTTTTACAAAATAAGATATCCTGTTATGTAACTCTTACATAAGCACGATAACCCCTAGTCTTAACATATTTTAAGATTCAACTTCCTTCCTTTTTGTATCTCATACGTAATGGAAAGAATAGCTTCTAATGGAACTTTACTTAATAAGCAGCTGTATTTGAAGCATATTATTACAGATATAGATCGATAACACTCATTATCAATCAGACCATATCTAACAAAGTCTAATTCCTCTTCTCTGAAACATCATTATGTTGTAGAGTACCCGAAGAACTATAGTGAGCGAGAATCTCATTCTCCATTACACAAACAAAAAACTTGTTGTTAATGTACTCACTACCTTGATTTAATTGAAGGGATGTGATGTACATTCTGGTATATTTGGTCATCTTCGTGAATACATTATTCATAAATTGGTTAAATCTTTATGGTCAGATTAGGTATATAACAATCCTTAACTAGACGGGGTAGGCGTTTCACGCCTATATGACCTAATCTCACATGCCACAGTTCTGTATCATTTAAGGATTCCAATCTATAAATATTTCTAATAATGTCCATTTATTAACTGATATTCAGCTAATAAAACATCATTTACATCATATGAATATAAGAAACTATTTATAATATTCATATGATATCCTTCACTCTCAAGTATAGGAAGGGACACAATTTTTCAGATGATGTTTTGGATATTATACCAATTATATAATACAATCATTGTATTTAGTGTAAAAAGTAAGTTAAGTTGTCCAATAAATTGAACCTACAAAAAATCACCATTTCCTTCTCTTAACATTACTTCTACAAGCTGTTGTATTCTAGTCTCTCTCAATCCCTGCAATATATTACAGATATGAGAGATATATATGGTATCTCATACCCAGCATGAACATATATCAAATGCCCTAAAAATGTCTATGTTTGTCCAACACAAACCTGTGAGAGTCTTTCTAACAATTATAAAGCTTCTAGGGTAATAAGATTTCCAATACCCAACATTAATGCAGTGAAAAATACTTTCCATCTATATTGTTCTCTTGTTGATCTTTGGATAAATGTTGCCTCTGAGGACTTATCCTAGGTTTCTGCCTCATCTTCTTCTCTTTACACATCTGGTCTCACCAGATATGATAGTTTAAACTCTTTTAAACTATACAGTGGGAAATATACCCTGTTAAAATTTACTCGGGCCTCACGTTGTAGTAATATTGGTCTTTGTAAACCCAACAGGTAGACAACATTTATTAATTGCATCTCATGCAACTCTTACCACTTGATTCTGAATACACCTTATCCTTACACTATAAAAATATTGGGTAAGTGTATTCTAGATTAACTTGTTAATAATTAAATATATGTTATTGAGACTACCCTCAAGCTGTAGTAATATTGGGCAATACATTCGCATATATTTTTTTCATCTCATGTTTAACTAGTATAGTCCAAGCCCAACCGACCAAGTCCCTCACACTGTAGCAATATTGGAAAAAGGCTGACATGACTTGTCTAACACTGTATTGACAAGATGGATCATAATAAAACATTATCGCATAATGTATTATTCAATTTGATTAAGAGAGATTTTTTTTTCTATTCAAAATCCCCATCTCATAGAGAGGGTGATTCACAATGAATCAATTTTCTATGTAAATACAACTGACTCCCACCAGTAAGGCTCCCATTGTGGTTACCAACATAGAAATATTAACCATGATTTATAATGCAGACCGATAACTCTTATCACATCATCTCATAAACCCGATTTATAATATAGACTGATAACTTTTATCACTACATCTCATAAATTACACATACAAAATTAATTTAAAAACATTGTTCAAAACACTGTTTAAATTTACTGTAGCTATAAATAGTATAAATACTTTTCATTTGCTACTGTTCAAGTGAACAATACTAGCGCCGCGGCACCGAGTTACCATCACTGCAGAACTGGGAGGTCGAACCCCCAGCGCTGCGACACCAGGTCTTTAGCACTGAAGGCAGAACCCCCAACGCCGCGACACCAGGTCTCTAGCACTGAAAGCATAACCCCCAGCGTCGTGGCACTAGCCCTTTGGCACTGCAGCGCTCAGTGGACCTCCCTATGATATACCCATTTCAACACTTGAGACGTGCCATTTACACTGAGCCTTTTACATCCGTTCACTCAAATAACATCCAAATATCTTAAATCTTACTCTGATACCAGTTTTATCGGTGATCTAGTATACATGGGTGTATGCATGTAAAACAATATTTATTATATACAATACGTATCTCATACATATTTATAGCAGCGGAATAATAAAAAAATACAATAAATACAATAAATAATATATTGATCACATTAATATATTTGAAGGATTGAGAAATCATCGAAAGGTGTAACATTTTACATATGTATCCTAGGAGCCCACCTAGAGACCAACCCGCTAGCAGTTCTAGTCACCAACTCGGTGGGCTTGGTAAGCTAGAACAATAGCTCCAAATCCAGCACTGAGCTTAACTCTTAAATCTTTTTGAATTTATTTTTCCTTTAATCAATAAAATAAATTTCTGGTTGTTGTAATTGGTAGCCAATAGTGAAGATAATTTATAAACTAGTTGCAACATTTGAAACCCATTCACAAGAGATCAAATCTCTTTTCCTTTATCTATTTTGGCCTACCACTTACTGAAATCAATATTTCCTTTTGATTTCAAAGACAATCGAAACAAAAGGGAAAAATAAAACAATTCACTTGCTTTCCAATGGATTCACACAAATATATATCTCATATATATTAAAATAATAATATTATATATTAAAATATTACACTTGGCCACCATTTTAAATAAATAATAATATAATAAAAAATAATGGATGACAACTAATAAGTATATGTACATTTAAGGATGGCACGTAAGCACCAACCCTAACACATATAATGTCTGAAACGTTATAAGTATCTTACCACATATAAAATATATAATTAGCGATGTATAAATATAAAACAAATATTCATACATAAAAGGGATGACATATGAGCACAAATTCCAACAACTTTTACTTGATTTAGTGTCATTCACAATGATATCTAATACTAACTGACTCTATATAAATTTCAAATACTTTTGGAGTTATGGCTTTAGTAAGTGGGTTTACTACGTTATTTATAAAGTCTACTCTATAAACTATTACATCTCCTGTAGCCAAGATTTCTTTAATGATATGGTATTTTCATTCCACAGTTTAGACTTTTTGTGTGATATCGACTCTTTAACTTGTGCAATGGCTCCATTGTTATCGCAAAATAATGGTATAGAATCAATTGAACTTGGAACTACTCAAAGTGTTAATGTGTTTTAGGGTGTATACATGTAATTGTGTACATGTTGAAAAAACTAAACACATGTATCATATACATGAATTTCGCAGTAGAATTAAGCATGTAATCAATATATACATATGTAACTTAAATAATTAACAACTTAAGATTATAGAAACATACCTTTGATGACCTACGGTGAAGATTTCAATTTCAGATTTTTTCTTAGCTCAAACATTGAGCTCATAATGAAGTACACTATTATTCAATTCTAATTCACAACAATTAGGTGGGATTGTGAAGTTAGAATAGTTGCAATTAAATTTTTAGCAACAAGGTTTTGTTTCTTGAAAGAAAATAAAATGAATTTATTTTTTTTCTCTCTAGTTTTTCTCACAACTCTTTGTTCAAAGAAAACTCTCCAAAAATTAAACTCTCTTCAATGCCCTATATCCTTGCACGAATTTTTTGCTTCACCCTTGTTAATCAAAATGAATTCACACCATATTTTGTGCTCTAACTACTTCACAAGTGCTCCACCAAAATTAGGTTAAGTGGCCAACAACCAAAAGTAATTTTTGGTGGCCATTTTTAATGGTCTAATAAAATTGACCATTAATTTTATAAAATGGTGTTCCACTTAATTTAATTTATATTTCTCAAATTAGGTATGTCTTCCACTTAGGAATAAAATAACAAATAAATAAAAATTATATTTTATTTATTTAATTATTCAAAAATTATTTGAATAATTAATATTTGGGATAAGGATATTTTTATCCCATGAGTTTGATCTAATTCTCAATTTTATCCTACGAGTTTCAGAAAACTCAATTTTGTCCTAACCCATTAGTGAGATTCCATTAGATGATTGAAAATCTCTTTTAATAGCACATCGATAAATTTGGCCTCAGTTATTATGTTAATTAAAAATTGTGCTGTGAGTACATGATATAATGTACACGTGTCAATCATTAATAGGTTGTTAAAAATAAAAAAGTGGCACGCATTAATAGGTTCAAAATTCAATATTCATTAAAAATTTATTTTATAATTAAAAAATAATTAAAATAAATAAAACTGAACCACCACCAATGGTGATTGCCGTTACTGGTCACCGTCGGTTGCTGGATTCTAATAACGAAAATAGTCAACATTTACGTCATTAGATTTTATTTTTTATATCTAAACAATGTTGAAATCATTTTTGTTAAAAGAAAATAAGAAGGTGGTCAAAAAATGGATCAAAAATAGGGGGAGGGTGGCAGCCACCACATGCCACCGTCAAACGGTAGGCGGTGACATACATTACCCCACCGTTCGACGATGATCGGTGGTGGCTGCCACCTCCCACCATGTTTTTTTTCCCACTTTTAGCATATCGGTATTCCGTTAACAAAACAAATCCTACAATTACATAGATCACAAAATTTTGAGTCCAATGATGTCAATTTTGAGTTGAATCATAATTAGTAATGGCAGCCGATCGGCTATTGACAACGACGGTGGCTGCTCTCTTTTTATTTTATTTTATTTAATTACTTATGTGACTAATCAATTGTTGACAAGTGGATATTTTTTGTCAGCCATTTCAAAGTTTTGTGTAGAGTGATTATTTTGCCCTTCTAGTGTTAAAATTAATAGAATCTCACTAATAGATTAGGACAAAATTAAATTTTTTGAAACTCGTGGAATAAAATTGAGAATTAAGTTAAACTCATGGGACAAAAATGTCATTTGCCCTTAATATTTACCTTATTTGATTTTACTAACATGGTTAATTGGTGAATTCATGGAGAAATAATTCATCCAACAAAATTGTGCCACTTGTTAACATTTAATTAGTTTATAACTCTTGTCAACTAATTAAGTGATGTACTTAACATTCAAGTCTAGACAAGTGCACAACCCAAGGAATCCTGAAATGTATTTTCAGTTTGCTGGAATTTCTAGGATAAAACTGTTCAATCCATAATACTGCCCTAGTGCACAATGAGTACACTTCATATTGTGAGACTCTCTAGGTCCACGCTCGAATTATCATATGAAACTCCTCCATACGTTCGTGAATGATGCCTACCACACACACGTTACGGATATTACAAAGTGGCGCATTAGAACATATAAGTTGAGGTTATAACATATTCGTATAATCCTTCCATCATTTATATCCGGGTAGAGCAAAGATATAGATCAACACCGTCAAATCTCCATATGTCTGACCGAAAGCTTATTTCTAGGATTATATTTCAATAAATAATATTCTCAAACACATTTGTCATATTATTTATCCCTAGGATTAAACTCTTTTTCCCAAGAATTACTGTTTATGGCCATAACACTTTCTAAAATACAATCTTAAAGCATTATGATATATTACTCACCCAAATGAGCTGATGAATCCCATATCTATGTACACCAAACTCCATGAGCATCAGACTATACCTAGTGACACCCAGCGGTCAGACCAAAAAAGGTTTCTAACATGTGTGGAACCAAAGTACAATGGATCACTCATAAGCCCACTGTGGCTGTCAAGTCAAAGGACCACAAATACTACTTAACTCGAAAGACCTTATATTGACGGCTTTATGGGATATCTATTAAAGGTTTTTGTGAGTTTATTTAGTATTCAGTCCTTACTGAATACTTGTATCTCTATATGAGCTTCCACTAAACTCATAGTCTGCTAAGACTAACCATCTGTACCATCCAGATATAGACACACACCAATTTATATATTTATTAAGGTATTCACTGACAGACCAACATCAGTGAAGATAGATCAGGAACATAATATTTGAGAACATATTTGTATAATAACATTTCCTAGCACTATTTGCAACGCTTTGCTACTACGTCATTACTAATATATTATTAAGTCTTTGTCCCATTTTAGACAAGGCTCTAACTCTTTAGATATCACTGACTCTTATAACCTGATAACTCTTATTAGTGCTAACTCTTAGTGTTTATAACTCTCAGTATTGTTAATTCTGATCTGAACTCATTTAGACCAGATCTAAACTTTTTCAGATCATACAATGTCTGAAACGTTACAAGCATCTTACCATATATAAAATATAATTAGCAATTTAATGAAATGATAATACTAGTAGAAATATTAAACAAATATTCATACATAAAGGGATGACATGTAAGCACAAATCTCAACAACTCCCACTTTTTTTAGTGCCATTCACGATGGTATTGATTGCCTATTGATTCCACATGTCTTTCAAATACTTTTGGAGTTAAGGCTTGAGTAAGTGGGTTTGCAAAATTATTTATAGAATCTACTTTACAAACTATTATATCTCCTCAAGTCAATATTTTCCTAATAATATGGTATTTTCTTTTCACACGCTTAGACTTTTGGTGTGTTCTCGGCTCTTTAACTTGTGCAATGGCTCTATTGTTGTCGTAAAATAATGGTATAAGATCTATTGCACTTGGAACTATTTCAAGTTCAGCAATAAATTTGTGTATCCACACTACTTCTTTTACTGCTTCTAAGGCTGCAAAATATTCTGCCTCTGTTGTGGAATCAACTGTGGACGATTATTTGTTGCTCTTCCAACTAACTGTAGCACCATTAAGAAAGAATACATATCCAGATGTAAACTGAAATTCTGAATCTGTGCATCTTCTTACTTGTAAATCACTTTCTCCATATATGAGAAACTTGTCCTTGGTATACTTAAGATATTTCAAGAAATGTTTCACAACTATTTAATAGTCTTCGCCTGGATTAAACTAATAACTGCTTGTAAAACTTATAGCCATACTGATGTCAAGTCTCATATACATCATGACATACATCAAGCTTCCTATAGTTGATGCATATGGTATATTAGACATTCTAGCCTTTTCATCCTCACTCTAACGACACATCTTCCTCGAAAGATGAATGCCATGTCTAAAAGGTATATTAATTATCTTATAGTTACTGAAATTATACCTTTCCAAGACATTATCTATGTACGATGATTAAGAGAGTCCTATAAGCCTTCTAGGTCTATCTCTATAAAGCTTTATACCTAGTATATAGAAAGCCTCTCCCAAATCCTTCATGGAGAAATTCTTACTAAAGTAGCTTTTAACTGACTATAACATACCAATATCATTTCCGATAATGAGTATGTCATCCACATAAAGAACCAAGAAGACTACCATGCTTCAATTATTTTTCTTATACACACATGATTCTTTTTCTTTATTTTTAATGAAACCAGACCTTCTGATTACTTTATCAAAATAAATATTTCAACTTCGAGAAGCCTGTTTAAGTCCATAAATAGATTCTTCAGTTTGCATACTAAACCAAAAGTTTGGCTAGATGTAAAACCTTCAAGTTGTTCCATATAGATTTCTTCTTCAAGATATCTATTTAAGAACGCCATTTTTACATCAATTTTCAAAATTCATAGTCATAATATGCAATAATTACCAGTAAAATTTGAATTGACTTAACCATCACTACTAGTAAGAAGGTTTCCTCATAATCAATCCCAGATCACTGAGTATAACCATTCGCCACCAGATGGGCCTTGAAAGTCTCTACTTTCCCACCGAGCCCACGCTTTTACCTATAAATCCATTTACAACTGATATCAATAATTCTTTCAGGAAGCTCAACCAAGTCCCAAACTTAATTTTGATGCATTGAGTTAACCTCAGATTTCATGGTCTCTTACTATTTTTTTGAATCAATGTTTAATATCGCTTCTCTATAAGTCAAATAATCATTTTCTTCAATTAAGAAAACAGCAATAGCACCTTTAGGTAAGTGGCCTTGATATCCTTTCTGACCTACGTGAAGGGTGTGTCAAAGGTATTTTACTCGATTAAGCCTAAGGTTCCATCGTTGGTTCATTTATACCCTGATTAAGTTCATCTAATTCAATCTTTCTATAACCTCCACGATCTATGAGAAACTATTTTTTTAGAAAAGTAACATTTCGAGCAACAAACACATTTCGTTACTCAAGATCATAGAACTGGTACCCCATTGAATTCTTGGGATACCCAATGAACCGATATGTGTATCCTTTAGGTGCAAATTTATCATGTTGCGTAACTTTTACGTAAGCAGGACAACCCTAAATTTAACATATTTTAATATTCAATTTCCTTCAATTCCATATCTCATAAGAAGTATAAAGAACAGCTTTGATGGAACTCTATTCAATATATGAGCAGCCATTTCTAGAGTATAGCCCCATAGATATTCAAGGAGATCAACGAAACTCATTATCGATCGGACCATATCCAATAAAGTCTGATTTTTCTTCTTCGAAATACTATTGTGTTGTGGAGTACCTAGAGGACTATACAAAGAAAAAATCTCATTCTCCTTTAAATAATCCAAAAATTCACTACTTATATATTCACCACCTCGATCTAATCAAAGGCATTTGATATACATTCCGGTTTGTTTCTCTACTTCGATTCAAAACTCTTTGAACTTTTTAAAAGTTTAACTTGGGATTTATAAGAAACATTTATCCAAATCGTGATAGATCATGGATAAAGATAACGAAGTATCGAAAGCCACCCATTGCAGTGTGATTCATTGGTCCACATACATCACTATATACAAGTTCTAATAAATCAGTGGCGCGATGTCCAACACTAATAAATAGATCTTTGGTCATTTTGTATTGAATACAAGATTCACAAACTGGATAAGGCGCTATAGTCAAATTAGGTATCTAACCATCCTTAATCAAACGAGTTAGGCGTCTCACACCTATATGACCTAATCTCATATGCCACAATTTTGTATCATTTAAAGTTTCTGAGTTCTTATTAGCATTCACCAGTATATTCATGACATTTCCTGCTATATCTAATATATAATGGCCATTAATCAATTGACATTCAGCTAATAAAATATTATCTAAATTATACAAATATAAGGAATGGTTCCGTACAAACATATGATATCCCTCACTGTCCAATATAGGAACGAAAATAATTTTTCAGGTAATGTTTGGCATATAATAATAATTATTTAATACAATAATTTTATTACATGGAAGAAGTAAATTAAAACGTCTAATAGCCTTGACCTGTAGGAAATCTCCATTTTCAACATGAAGCTGTACTTTTTCGGGCTAAACAGTCTAACTTCCTTCAAACCCTGCAACATATTAAAGATATAAGAAGGACAAATAGTATCTAATACGAGCTAGTATTAGCATCAAATGCTAATGAAATTTCAATGATAGGCAAGTGCATACCTGAGGGGTCTTCTTAATCGTGCAAAGGTCTTTTCGACAATTTTGCTTCCAATGCCCATCATCGCTGTAAGTGAAATATTTTCCTTTTGTTTTGTTCTTATGTTGGGGTGTGGACATGTGTTGCTTTTGAGGACCTATTTTGGATGCATACTTTGCTTTCTTTTTATTCTTCACTTTGAACTTCCTATAATTCTTTGGGACAGAAGATGAAGCACCTTGAATATAGAGGGCCATGCCCTATTTGTTCTTGTCCTCTTGAGCTATTTTCAACATGTTATGCAGATTAGCATAAGTAAGGGTCAATTCTTGCATATTGAAGTTCATGATGAACTGTGTAAATGACCCTAGAAGTGATTGGAGAATCAAATTGTTCCCCAATGTATTACTCAATAAAATATCCATGGTTTTCTAACCTCTCAATATAAGATATAATCTTGAGGACATAGGGACTCACTGGATTGGCCTTGGGTAGTCTACCTTGAAAGAGAGATATAGAAACCACCTTGTATATTTCAACTTGAGGCCGGTCACCAAATAACTTTTTCAGGTAGAGCATTATACTCCCAGCATTGTCCATGTGGACATGCTCTCTTTAGAGCTTCGTAGACATTAAGCCAAGGATGTACGATTTGATTTTCAAATTGTCATCCAACTATTTTCAATATGTCTCCTTTTCTTCCAGAGAAACATCATCAGAAACGGCTTGAGGCAGGCACTGATCAATTACATATCCAAGCTTCTCAGAATCCAGAACTATTCTGAGATTCATAAGCTAGTCAGCATAATTTTCTGCACCTTTAAGTTAGTGCGTATCAAGGATACGAACTAGTGAGTTGCTTAAAGCCATTTGATCTTGAAAAGACCAAAAAAAAGATGTTACCAGAATATTTCAATCGCTAATAAATAATGTTTTAGATAATGAGTATAACAGTTATATATTTTTTAATCTAAAAATACGCTCTCACTATTTTACATAATCCCTTTAATCTTTTAAATGGGAAAACGATAGTTTTAGATTCTTTAAACTATATAGTGAGAAGTGGATCCTATTGGTATTTTACTCTAGCCTCACGCTGTAGCAATATTGGCTTTTGTAAACCCAAAAGGTAGACAAATCTTGTCAACTGCATTTTATACAACTCTTACCACTGATCATAAATACACTTTATCCTCATGCTGTAGCAATATTTGATATGTGTATTCTAGATTAACTTGTCAATCATCAAATATATGCTACCAGTATAACCCTTACGCTATAGCAATATTGGGCAATATTTTTGCATATATTTGCCTCATCTCATATTTAACCGGCATAGCCCGAATCATCTTGACTAATCCCTCACGCTGTAGTAATATTGAAAAAGATCGAAGTGAACCGTCTAATACCGTATTGACAAAACGGATCATTATATAATATTATCTCATAATATAATATTATTTAATTTGATTTAGAGAGATTTGTTTTTTTATTTTTTATTTATTTGTTTTTTTAATTATTATAGTTATTATTATCATTAACAAATATAATAAATTTTCGAATCTCATACGAATATAATTTATAATTAGAATATTGTTTATGCAAGCACAACTAACCCCTACCAATAGGGCTCCTATTGTGATTAATAAGCACAAACAAATATATATTACATTTAATACAATGATATAACAATTATAATTATATTAAATGAACCTCACATGCAAAAATGTCAAATTGGAGTGTATTATTTAGAATGATCAATGTTAAAAGTTGAACGTTATAGCACGATACAATATAATGTTCCAAAAATAAACATTTTACTCATTTTTTTAGTCTTTAACCTTTAGCAGCCTGGGTTTTGGACTTATGAACGCCTCGACGTTCAACATTTAAAAGCCCCAACGTTCATCACTTGAGCGCCCCCACGTTCATCATTAGGAACGCTCCGGTGTTTAATACTTGAATGCCCCAGCGTTCAACACTTGAACGCCCCAACGTTCTACTCTTCTAACGACCCTTTGTTAAGAACCTTAATGCCTTAGCATTATATAACCAACGCCTTAGCATTCACTACTTAACGTTGCACGGTTCATGTTAATACATGAACGCCTCAATGTTTGGTTCTTAACACCGCGGCAATTTTTAACAAAAACTATTTCTCACTATTTTCAAGCATTCTAAACACTTCATGTAATACTCCAACAACCCATAAACAGAGTAAACATGCTCTAACACCACTTATTAACGTGTTTTAGGGTGTATGCATATGATTGTGTACATGTTGAAAAAATTAAACACATGTATCATATACATGAATTTTGCAGCAGAATTAAGCATATAAGCAATATATATACTTGTAACTTAAATCATTAACAATTTAAGATTATAGAAACATACCTTCGATGACCTTCGGTAAAGATTTCAATTCTGGATTTTTTCTTAGGTCCAACTTTGCACTCACCTTAAAGTGCACTAATATTCAATTCTAGTTCATAATAATCCGGTGGGATTGTGAAGCTAGAATAGCAGCAATTAAATTTCCAGCAAAAATGTTTTGTTTCTTGAAAGAAAAATAAGAGGACTTTATTTTTCTCTCTCTAGTTTTTCTCACAACTCTTTGTTCAAAGAAAACTCTCCAAAAGTCAAATTCTCTCAATTTTTTGCTTCACCTTGTTAATTAAAATGAATTCACACAATTTTTGGTGCTCTAACCTCTTTACAAGTGCTCCACCAAAATTAGGTTAAGTGGCCAACAACCAAAAATAATTTTTAGTGGCCATTTTTAATGATCTAATAAAATTGATCATTAATTCTACAAAATGGTACTCCACTTAATTTAATTTATGTTTTTCAAATTAGGTATATCTTCTACTTAGGAATAAAATAACAAATAAATAAAAATTATATTTTATTTATTTAATTATTCAACAATTATTTGAATAATTAATATTTACCTTATTTAATTTTACTAACATGGTTAATGGGTGAATTTATAGTGAAATAATTCATAGAACAAAATTATGCCACTTGTTAAAATTTAATTTGTTAACAACTCTTATCAACTAATTAAGTGATGTACTTAATATTTAAGTCTAGACAAGTGCACAGTCCAAGGAATCCTGAAATGTATTTTCAGTTTGCTAGAATTTCTAAGATAAAACTGTTCAATCCATAATGCTGCCCTAGTGCACAATGAGTATACTTCATATTGTGAGACTCTTTAGGTTGACACCAAATTATGATATAGAACTCCTTCATACGTCCATGAACGATGCCCCACACACACGTTATAGATATTACAAAATGACGCGTTAAACCATACAAGTTGAGGTTATAACATATTCATATAATCCTTCCATCATTTATATCCGAGTAGAGCAAAGATATAGATTAACACCGTCAAATCTCCATATGTCTGACCGAAAGCTTATCTCTAGAATTGTAGTTCAATAAATAATATTCTCAAACACATTTGTGATATTATTTGTCCTTAGGGTTAAACTATTTTCCCGGGAATTACTGCTTATGGCCATAACACTTTCTGAAATACAATTTTAAAGCATTAGGATATATTACTCACCCAAATGAGCTGATGGATCCCATATCTATGCACACTGGACTCCATGAGCATCAGGCCATACCTAGCGACACCCAGCGGTCAGACTATGAAAGGTTTCTAACATATGTAGAACTAAAGTATAGTGGATCACTCACAAGTCCACCGTAATACTCAGTTTAAAAGATCACAAATATTACTCAACTCGAAAGACCCTTGATTGATGGCTTTATGGGATGTCTATTGGAGGTCTATGTAAGTCTGTTCAAGATCTAGTCCTTATTGAATACCTGTATCTCTATACGAGCTTCTACAAAACTCATGGTCTACTAAGGCTAACCATCTGGACTATCCAGATATAGACATACACGGATCTATATATTTATTAAGATATTCATTGATAGACCAGCATCGGTGAAGATAGATTAGGAAGATAATATTTGAAAACATATTTGCATAACAACATTTTCTAACACTATTTGTAACTCTTTGCAACTACGTCATTACAAATATATTCTCAGGTCTTTGTCCCATTTTAGTTCAAAAGTTTTGCTTCTTCATCCTATTATTCACAACATGTTATCAGCACAATTCGCGATAACTACAAGTAAGAACTACTTACTTTCTTTCATTTAAATTTTAAATATTATGTAGGATAACCGGTCGGTCGGCTCTACTGCCTTGGTTATAAATCACATCATTTCTTAAATTATGCAATTTATTTTCTATTATTTATGTAAATCATATTCTCTTAAATTTCAAATATTATGTGGGATAACCGGTCGATCAACTCTACCGAGTTGGTTGTAAATCACACACTCACTTAAATTATACAATTTATTTCCTATTATTTACTTCTTGCACAATTTAAAAGGATATGCCCTCTAAAATAATTGTAATAATTTACTTTAAGTCTTTACTACCTTAGAACTGTTAAATAACGAATTTCTTATAAAAGACCGAATATATTCCAGATAGTCAATAAAGTCAATCAGAGATCTTCAGTTCAACCCCTTTGCTACTTTGGCTCATTCTAGTCATAATTCAAGTTTTAAAATAAGAAGTTCTTGTACTAATTCTATACTTTATATTATTGTTATTACTTAACTGAATAGAAGGCTATGCCTCCTAAATATTATTTTTAATATTCTGCATAAGGTTAATATTCTATATACTAATTTTAATTTTATTCTTCCATATCTAAAGGCCCTCTGAATAAAATGTCTTTGACAAACTTGCAAATCTCTGCACTTGACATCTCTGGGAAAAACTACCTATTATGGGTGCTGGATGCTAAAATGTACCTCCAAGCCAGTAGTTTGAAAAACACTATTTAAAAAATGGTACGTCCCTGCAGGACAAGGCGAAAGCAATGATTTTTCTTCGTCACCACATACATGAGAGCTTAAAAGCTCAATATTTGACCATAGAAGACCAGTAGATCCTCTAGGAAAATTTAAAAGAAAAATTTGACCATCAAAAGGATGTGTTCCTCCCAAATGCAAAATATGAATAGATGAACCTGTGATTGTAGGATTACAGAACTGTTACTGAATATAATTCTGCCATATTCAGAATTATCTCACAGATGAAATTATGTGGGGAGAAAGTGTCAGAGCATGATATGTTGGAAAAACTATTCTCAACCTTTCATGCTTCTAATGTGGTTCTACAACAACAGTACCATGAACAACAATATACAAAATATTCAGATTTAGTCTCATGTCTTCTGGTTGTTGAACAGAATAATGAATTGTTATTAAAAAATCATGAATCACGTCCAACAGGTTCTCAATCATTCCCTGAAGTGAATGCAAATTTTTATAATAATGCTAGACGTGGTCGTGGAAGAGGAAGAGGGCGTGGTTATTACCCTCGAGGTGGTTATAAATACCAATGACAGAGATATATTAAAAGAGGATAGAAGCACCAAAACAGAAAAAATTATATGGAAACCAAACACCCTAAGTATCATGAAAATGTATGTTATTGATGTGGTAAAAAAAGGCATTGGTCACGTACATGTCGTGCACCAAGAAATCAAATTGAGCCTCATGAGACATTTGTCAAAAGCAAAGGAAAGAATATGGAGACAAGTCTCTGATTTCTTTAAAAATTGAAAATGAGGCATTAATTATTTAAAGCTCTAATTTTGTACTTTTATTTTATGTCAATATGTTGTATCTTTTCTTGTTTTTAATATTTATTGTGTTGGTTTCTCTTCATATTTTTTGTAATTTTTATTTTCTTATGTTAAATATTTTATTAAAGGAAATGGCTTCCAAAAATGAACTGTCCACTCTAGAGAGAAAAGATGGGGATGTCTGTTTGGCTGATAGTGCAACTACACACACTATCTTAAAAGATAAAAAATATTTCTCAAAACTAGCAATAATTGAAGGGAAAGTTAATACTATATCAGGTCCTGCAGATCTGATTGAAGGCTCTAGAACAACAACAATCTTGTTAGAAAATAGAACAAAATTGTATATAAATAAGACTTTATATGTTGATAGATTCAGAAGAAATCTACTGAGCTTTTAAGATATCACATTGAAACCTTAAATGAAAATAATGTAAAATATCTCTGCATTACTTCTAATGTCTCAAACAAGAAATGCATACTTGAAAAGTTTCATGTTTTATCATTGGGTTTGTATTATACAGTTATAAATTCAACTGAAAGCTACACAGTAATGAACCAGAAGTTCAGTGATCCAAAAGCTTTTACACTATGGTATGACTGTCTTGGTCATCTAGGATCAACAATGATGCGTAAGATAGTTGAAAATTCTCATAGACATTCGTTAAAAGAACTTGAAGATTCTATTATCCAATAAAAATATTTGTATTGCTTGCTCACAAGGCAAGCTCATAGTCAGACTATCCCCTTCTAAGATTAGTCTAGAACCTCTATCATTCTTACAAAGGGTCCAAGGAGATATATATGGACCAATTCATCCACCAAGTGAACCTTTTCGATATTTTATGATTTTAATTGATGCATCTGCGCGGTGGTCACATGTGTGTTTATTATCTACACGAAATGTTGCATTTGTAAAATTAATGGCACATATTATTAAATTAAGGGCACAATTTTCAGAATACCCTATTAAGACAATATGTTTAGACAATGCTGGTGAGTTTACATCCAAAACATTTGATGACTACTGTACATCAGTGGGAATTGAAGTAGAACATCCTATACCACATGTTCACACACAAAACGGATTGGCAGAATCCTTAATTAAACAACTTCAGGTAATTGCACGTATTTTATTGATGCGCGCACAATTACCAACTTCTGCATAGGGACATATTATATTGTATGCTGCAGCATTAATTCATTTTAGACCCACTGCTTATCATCAATATTCTCTATTACAATTTATACTTGGTCATCAACCTAATATATCCCATTTACGTACATTTGGTTGTGTTGTATATGTATCTATATCACCTCCTCAATGCACTAAGATTTATATTGGTTTTAACTCACTTGGGGATTTATATTGGTTTTAACTCACCATCAATTATAAGATATCTTAAACCCCTGACAGGTGATTTATTTACCGCAAGATTTGTATATTGCCATTTTGATGAGACAGTATTTCTATCACTATGGGAAAGAAAGTTGCCTCCTGAAGGAAGGCATGAACTTTCTTGGAAAACGATCACTATGTCTCATTTAGACCCTCGCACAACTCAATGTGAAAATGATGTGTAAAGAATTGTTCATCTTCAAAGTATAGCAAATGAATTACCAGATGTATTTACAGATGTATCAAAAGTAACCACATCATTTATACCAGTTGCGAATACACCAACTTGGGTAATTGTTCTTGTAGAACAATCTAATCAAATAGCAGCAAATAAATCATTCGTAGCACGTTAGAAGCATGGTAGACCAATTGATTCAAAGGATACTGTTTCGCGAAAAAGAAAAATAAAAACACAAGATCCTATTGAAAATGATGCTTGAGCAAATGAATCCACATTCTCTAAAATAACAGAAGGATTAATAGTCCCTGAAGTGACACATGTCCTTAAAGAGATAAAAGTTTTAGAAGAAATATTAGTCTCAGAAGAGACACAAGAGTTTCAAAATGAAGAAAATAATATAAATTATGCTTATACATGAGAAATATGGCAACGAGATAAAACAATCATTGATAATGTGTTCTCATTTGCAGTAGCCACTGAAATTATGAATGATGATTTTGAGCTTCAATTTGTTGATGAATGTAGAGAAAGACATGATTGGTTTCAATGGAAAGAAGCAATACAAATAGAATTGACTTCACTAACTAAACGAGAAGTATTTGGACCTATAGTCCGGACACCTGAAGATGTCAAACCCGTAGGACATATATAGGTTTTTGTACAGAAAAGTAATGAAAACAATAAAGTCATCAGATGCAAAGCAAGACTTATTGCTCAAGGTTTTTCGCAGAGACTTGGTACTGATTATGATGAAACTTATTCCCCCGTGATGGATATAATTACATTTAGATTTTTGATAAGTTTGACAGTCTCAGAAAATCTTGGGATGCATCCTATGGATGTAGTAATGGCATACTCATATGAATCACTTGACATAGATATTTATATGAAAATACCTGAATGATTTAAAATGCCTGAAGAATATAATCGAAATTTGTACTCAATCAAGCTACAGAAATCTTTGTATGGATTAAAATAATCTGGGCACATGTGGTATAACCGTCTAAGTGAATATTTGATAAAAGAAGGTTATATTAACAACCCAATATGTCCATGTGTATTCATAAAGAAGTCAAACACTGGATTTGCTATTATAGCTGTATATGTGGATGACATGAATTTGATCGAGACTCCTGAAGGGCTCTTGAAAACTGCAGAATACTTAAAGAAGAAATTTGAAATGAAGACCTAGGGAAGACCAAATACTGTCTCGGCTTGCAGATCGAGTATAAATCAAATGGAATATTTATCCATTAATCTACCTATATTGAAAATATTTTGAAAAGATTCAACATGGATAAAGCTCATCCATTAAGTACTCCTATGGTTGTTCGGTCTTTTGATCCTAAAAAGGATTCATTCCGTCCCAAAGAAGATGATGAGAAAATACTTGATCCAGAAGTACCATATCTAAATGCAATTGGTACTTTATTGTATTTAGCCCAATGTACTAGACCAGACACAGCTTTTATAGTAAATTTATTGGCAAGATTTAGCTCTGCACCAACCCGACGTCATTGGAATGGTGTTAAACATATATTTCGTTATCTATATGGAACAATAAATTTGGGACTATTTTATTCTACTAAACTAACAAAAAATTCAGGTCTAGTTGGATATGCAGATGCTGGGTACTTATTTGATCCCCATAAGGCTCACTCACAAACAGGTTATGTTTTTACCTTCAACAATACAACAATCTCATGGCGATCCATAAAGTAAACTTTTGTTGCCACCTCATCAAATCACTCTGAGATTCTTGCACTCCACGAAGCAAGTAGGGAATGCATATGGCTACGATCCGTCATTCATCACATTCAGAGTACATGTAACCTACCTTCTGCAATAAATATTCTAACAACAATATATGAAGATAATGTAGCTTGTATTGCTCAAGTTAGAGGCGGATATATCAAAGGAGATAGAACCAAACATATTTCTCCAAAAACTTTCTACACTCATGAACTGCAACAAAACAAGAAGATTGATGTGAAACAAATACGTTCTACTGACAACTTTGCAGATTTGTTCACTAAATCTCTATCAACCTTAACTTTTGAAAAACTGGTTTACAAGATTGGCATGCATCGGCTCAACAAGTTGGTAAACTGATAGAATGTTACTTTGAAGAATAGCATTTCACCAGGGGGAGCATATTCTTTCAAAAGAAGAAAAGTGTTAGTTACAAACGTGTACTGCACTCTTTTTTTCTTCGACCAGTATTAAACACGTTAGACACTGTTATAAAAAATAGAGTTGTATTCTTTGACAATGTAAAATACAATTAAAAATGGTGTGGCCTAAAGGGAAAGTTGGGATTATGGTGAAGTTCAAGGGAGAATGTTATAAATGTAATAGTGAACAGTATTATACAAGTGAACAATGTCGTATAAATGAATAGTATCATATAGATGAACAGTACCGTATTAATGAACATTGCCAAGAACAGTGTCCTCCACCAAAATCCCACATTGAAAAGATTTTATTTCTTTCTTATTCCCTCACTCTATAAAATAGGTGAGTGCTTTCATTTATGTATAAATGAGAAATAAGTATAAATATTAATATATTTACAAAAGTGTTTATTTATATTTACACTTTACATTCTAATTCAAAATTTTTACTTCTTCATCTTATTATTTACAATAAATAATATTTTATTTTTTTAATTTTAATATTTTTTCGAAACTCATCGGGTCACATTTGGTTCTGTCATTGGTTGTACAAGGATAGAGCAATAATATGTAAAACTTTTTTAAATTTTTTATGCGACTAATATTGCAATAAAAAGGTTAATAAAATAAATAATAAAAATTAAAAATAATATTATTTCTCTTACATTACATCACATCAATTTATATGAATGTAAGGCAGTTCGCTCTTGCTATGGCACATCTGGCTGTGCCACACAGCCATTAATCTAAGCCGTTGAATTGTTATAATGGGAATCATACGGCTGTGCATTGATTTGGTCAGAAAACAAGCAGCCGAAACATAACTTGCTACTGGAAAATATTACGTTAATCCCTCTTAAATGCATTTATTGAAAGTTAAATATGTTTTATAAAATAATTTAAATTAATTCTAAATTTAATTTTAATTTTAATTTTAATCACATTAAATAAAATTTATAATTTTAAATCGAATTTTAATATAAATTTCACTCAAGTTAAATGTTATAATTTTAATTTTAATTTTAATTGAAATTAAAAAATATTATAATTTCTATTTTAAATTAAATTTTAATTGTTATAATTGTAAATTCAATTTCAATTTCAATTATGTTAAATGTTATAATTTTAATTAAAATTGCGTTAAATGTTATAATTTTCAATATTCAAACTCAATTTTAATTATGTTAAATTTTATAATTCTAATTTTAAATTTTCAGTTATGTTAAATGCTATAATTTTAAATACAAAATAAATTTTAATTTCAAACAAGTTAAATGTTATAATTTTAATTTTAATTTTAATTTCAATTATGTTATATGTTATAATTTCAAATGTAATTTTAATTTCAATTTTGTCAAGTATTATCATTTCAATTTCAATTTCAATTATGTTAAATGCTATAATTTCAATTTCAATTATGTTAAATGTTATAATTTTATTCCAATTTCAATTTCAAATACGTTAAATGATATAATTCTAAATTAAAATTCAATTTCAATTTAAATTACGTAAATATTATAATTTCAATTCTAATTTCAATTTCAATTACGTTAAATGTTATAATTCTAATTCCAATTTCAATTTCAATTACGTTAAATGTTATAATTATAATTTCAATTTTGATTTCAATTACGTTAAATATTATAATTTTAATTCTAATTTCGAGTTTAATTACGTTAAATGTTATAATTCTAATTCTAATTTCGAGTTCAATTACGTTAAATATTATAATTTTAATTATAATTTCGATTTCAATTACTTTAAATATTATAATTTCAATTTCAATTCTAATTTTTACTTCAGTTACATTACATATTATAATTTTAATTTTAATTTCAATTCTAAACTTAAATATGTTATATAATTATAATTTCAAATCCAATTTCAATTATGTTAAATATTATAATTTCAAATCTAATTTCAATTACGTTAATTGTTATAATTTCAAATATAGTTTTAATTACTTTAATTGTTATAATTTCAATTATAAATTCAATTTCAAATATATTAAATGTTAAAATTTTAAATTCAATTTCAATTTCAATTACATAAAATGTTATAATTTTAAATTTAATTTTAAATTTTAATTACTTTAATTGTTATAATTTTAACTTTAATTTCGATTATGTTAAATGTTATAATTTCAAATCTAATTTTAATTTTACTTATATTAAATGTTATAATTTTAATTTTAAATTTATTTTCAATTACATTAAATGTTATAATTTCTAATTAAATTTCAAATTCAATTACTTTAAATGTTACAATTCCAATTCCAATTTTAATTTTAATTTCAATTAAGTAAAATGTTATAATTCTAAATCTAATTTTAATTTCAAATACCTTAAATGTTATCATTTCAAATCCAATTTTAATTATGTTAAATGTTATAATTATTCAATAACCAATTTCAATTTCAATCACGTTAAATGTTATAATTAATTTAAATTTAATTTCAATTTCAATTACGTTAAATGTTATAATTTCGATTTCAATTTTAACTTCAATTATATAAAATGTTATAATTCGGATTCCAATTCTAATTTCAATTATGTTAAATGTTATAATTCTAAATTCAATTTCAATTACATTAATTGTTATATTTTTAATTTCAATTACATTAAATGTTATAATTCTAAATCTAATTTCAATTAACTTAAATGTTATAATTTCAATTACATTAAATGTTATAATTCTAGTTTTAATTTTGATTTTAATTACGTTAAATGTTATAATTTTGATTTTAATTTTGATTTTAATTGCGTTAAATATTATAATTTTAAATCTAATTTTAATTTAAATTATATTAAATATTTTAATTTTAAATTTAATTTTGATTTAAGGATGTTGGTATTGAATATAAACTTTTCTTGTGAATGAAAATATGATATATTCAGAAATAATTTTCTTGGGAGTACAACCAACTATCCAACCTTATGACCCACTTTTAATTAAAGTTTCCTTGGTTTATACAGTTATCCCAATCAAATACTTTTCAATGAAAGTGGCTTAAAAAAGAAAAGACCGGATATTATGTTGATTTTTCATACATAGTCAATGTACATTAACATTGTGAAGTGGAAATCTTATCCATTTCAGGTGTTCATGCCTTGGAACAAAGGGCAAAGCACGCTTCATGAGAAAAAGACCTCAATTATAAATATATGAAAAATGCCTTTGCTTTTTCATGTCAACGAGTTTGTTCCTTTTACTAATTTTTGTTTAAAATTTGTAAAGACTTGGTTGTTTAGTCGGTGTTGAGGTAGGTTTTCGGGAATTGATTTATTTGAAGGCTCATGACTCTATAATTTTATTTTATTTTTTGCATCAGATTTATTACTTCTTAACTTTTGGAAGAAATTTATACCTCTTACATGCCCAAAAATCCATAAAAAGAAAAGTGAGAGACCACTTGATTAATGGATTTATTTTCTTTGTCAAGTATTATTTTATGATCGATAAATGTATTGATTCGATTTCGAAGCCATCTTTTTAACATTAAACTTAAAAAAACGTGGGATTTTAAATGTCAAACTTACTACTTTGAATGTCAGAAAATTTTCACTTTATGTTGATAATCAAATTATTGTTATTATTATTTAATTTGGGAAAAAGGAAATTTGAACACAAGAGAGGTATACTTATAGCTATGGCCACATAATTATTGTTATTATTGCTGACTTGCTGTTATTATAGAATAATTTACCGCTCTTTATGTTTCATTAAAATATGGGTGCGATCTTCATACCTTTTTAATTCAAATTTTCATTAGTGATCTTTCTTGTAACATAACAAACAAAATTTCCCATTATTTTTTAAAATTTACTAGAATTTTGAGGAGAAATTTTTACGACTTGAAATTTTCTAAAAATGATTTTTTGATCAGTTAAAGAACTAACAAGACTCGTATTTAATAAATTTTCATAAAATTCAAGGCAATTTAGTCCTTAATATTGTGATTGCTGATGCAGATATAAAACTCGGAGAAATAAGGGAACAGCTTTCAGAATTTGAGAAAATTGAATTAGTTGTCCTTCGATAAAAAGAAGGTAACGTGACTTCGTGTTTGTGATGGGCCCATTTGCGGCCCACATACAACACCATGAATAATGGGCTGGATATAGCCCAATAAACATGCATTCCCATGATTTTTTTTAAAAGTATTATATTATATATCAACAAGATTTTAATAGTTACTAATTAGTAACACATCAGCGGTTGAAATATAAATTTTATATGTCAATTATATAAATTTATACTATTTAAAGTAAATTATATATTTTTCTATTTTTCCATTTGAAGGTACTCGTATAATTAATAATATATTATTTTCTAAGCGCGGTTGTAGGAGGTCAATAAAGCAAGCAAACCATTTTTGAAGAAGTCTTGAAATTTGAAAAACACACCCACAAAATAATTCACAATTTACAAAGGTATATGATGATCCTTTTAGAAGTGGTGATTGGCGATCAAACCATAACCACCGAGTAGGGTGCAATTCGTGTTGGAGGTCTTGTTTTATCTCTGGTGAATACCACAAATATAAAATTATTACGATGAGGGTAAAAATTATATTAGATTAAAGTTAATTATATAAAAAATTTAGTATCAACTTAAAATTTTAGATAGAACAAATTACACAAATATCTATTTGAGAAAGTAAACATTATAAAAACTCATTATTAAGCTAAAAAAATTGCCAAGACTTGGGGGCCATGACCCCCTTAAGTCTTAAAGAAGCTCCTCCCCTGAAAATAGAACATCTTATTTGGACTTAATCTAAGTTTTTACACGAACTGATACTATTTAGTTTATTCACACAAATTGAACCTATTTAACATGTTTACATATACTCGTTCAATTAACAAACTTTTTAAAATTGAACGTATTTTAGGGTTCTTCATACATACATATAATCATTCCTACTAAGTCATAATGAATAAAAATCCACAATAAAATGTGAATTTTAGAGCAAAATGGTCAATTACCTTTTTTTATTTATAAAAAATTATAAGAAAAAGTGATAAAAAGGTAAAATCACAGGAGAGTAATGGATAAATTCCCAAAATTTTAGAACATAAATACTTTTTACTCACTAAAAACAAAATGCAGTAATATAATTAAAAATGTCGTTAGCATTTTAAACCAAAATAGTTTCTATATGCAAATACCCAAAATGGTACAACATTCATTACCAAAAAGATCATATTTATCAAAACTTGAGATTGGTTTGACAAAAATTTGGTGTCTTTGAAATGTAGAAGTATCACAAGGCAGAATGATTTTATTTTGATGATCAAAGCTATATTCCTCAGCAGCTTTATCTAACAATTGCTGGAAAATGGGATTCTTCAAGAAAGAAGTTGGAACGACAAACCTTTTCATCTCACTGGCCACGTACACCACGAAGTGCCCTTTTGGAGCTCTTCTTCTTGCTTCTACTTCAATTTTCTTAGGCATGATCACACTTCAAAAAACCAAAGTCAGAGTGAATTTACAGGGGAAAATAATGATTTTATGAAGCTCCAATTGATCAATTGAGTTGAGTTATTGAAAGAGAGATTGGTAAAGAGAATATATAAAGCTTGGAAAGTGTGCCAGCTCTTTCCTTTTTTCCTCTTAAATTTTCTTTTTTGTCGTCGTGAAATTAAGATATGTGGAGAAAGTACATACAATTTGAAAGCATGGCCCTCATTAGCGTGGATTTATACAGTCTTTGCATATATGCAAAGGGCATATTAAGACGGAAATTTTTTTAAGTTATCTATTAATTTAATATAATTTTTTTTATCAAAATAAAATATTTTAAGTTTTGTTAATTAAATATATATTATGTAGATTATTTTACTATTATTATAATTTTAATAATTTTTTATTTATTTAATCTTTTATTTTTTTCTTTTTTATAAATTAATTAAGAACATAAAATTTTAAATAATTAATTTTTTAATTAATTATAAAAAACATTATTTATAATAACAATAATAGTTTTTAAAAAATATAATATAATTAAATAATATAAATTATTTAATTAATTAACTTTTTTTTATAAATAAATTAATATAAAAATAAATAAATAAGTAAAATTTTAAAATTAAAAAAATAAAAGAAAAAAAAAACTTGCTGGGCGCATGCGCCCAGCAAACACCCATAACCTTTGATTTATTTATTTTTTAATAAATAAATTTAAAAAATAAAATTTTTATTTAAAATAAAATAAATAGTTATATATTAATTAAAAATATTTATAAATTAATTAAAAATAAATTTAAAAAAAGTTAAAATAAAATTAAAAAAAGTAAAGCCTTAAGCGCATGCGTTGGTTGCGAGCCTAAGGCATGCACCTAGCAAGACTTTGCTTTGGGTGCATGTGTGAGGCGCGCACCCGATGCATGCTCCCGCAAGCTTTTTATTTTATTTTATTTAAATATGTAAACCAAATAAATACATACTATTTTATCTTATTTTACCCTTCACAAAATATCACCCTCCTCTTAAAAACTCCTCGTCTTAAAACTTTCTCTCTTGCAAACCCACCTCTCTTAGAAGATATCTTAGATCTGTTATCAATTTTGAAGATATTTCTTGATGCGACAATATTTAGAAGAATAGCTGAAGTTAAAAACTAGTAAGTTTTTGTTTTAATTAATAGTAGTATTTATATTTATTGAAAATAAGTGTAATAGATGAAAAATGTAATAGATGATTAAACTCGAGTATCACGGATGGTGCGTGAGAGAACGTGCAACTATTGCTGAGTAGTAGCTGCGCGTGGCTGCACGTGTAGCTGTTGCTGGGCCGTCGCCTTGTACGCGTACCAGTTGCAACAAAGCGCTCATGCGCAACAGGCATGAGCACCAGTTGCAACAAGGCACTCATACACACGCATGGTTGCGCACCACCTTGGCACCACCACCAAATTTATTTATTTAATATATTTATATTAAATATATTTGTATATATATATATAAATAGTTATATATTTATTTTTATTTTTAATTTAGTTGTATATATAATTAAATTAAAATTACCTTGTATTTTTTCAAGTACCGTTGATCATGTCGCAAATTTGGACCATTATATGTTTTAGGGGAAGATGGGAGAGCTGTAGTGATGGTTTTAAAAATTATATTGGATATCAAAATATGCATATGGTTGTTTCAAAAAATATTACATATGAAGTGTTGTTGAGAAGAATTTGTCATCTTTTAGGAGTTGATTAGGTGCATTATAAAGTAACTATGAAGTTTGAGGTTCCTTCAAGTACTATAAAGTTGAGACTCATTTCACTTGAAAATGACGATGATGCAATATTGTGGTTGAGTTTATAGAATAATATGGTTACACCTCTTTGTGTAACAGTAGATGCTCGAGGACCTGAAAGTAATGCAGAAGCACTGATGGAGGGAAAAAAATGTTATGTTAAGCAATTCACATCAGCAACTCCTGTATATATTCCAAATTTCCCAGAGGATTATCATTATTCTCCTTCGATGTTCAATGAACAACGAGGCTACACATATTATAATAGTCAGATATATGGAGATGTTGGCGTTGATCTTGGCTATGATATTGGTCAAGATGTTGGATATAATATAAGTACTAAGGGAAAAATTGTATAACAACAAAGATGAAATTCATGAAGCTATAAGTATAGTTGCACTGAAGAGAAAATGAAGCTTTAAAGTTTACAAATCCACCAAAGATCATTGCGAGTTGAAATGCGATGATGATAGCTGCAAGTGGAGATTACATGCAGTGTCGATAGAAGGGCGACATTTTTTTATTGTTAGGCAAGTAGATACAGAGCACACTTGTATTTTGAGTCAATTACGGGATGGTCACAGGCAAGCCAAGAGCCAAATTATTGCTAAAGTAATAAAAAATAAGTTTACATCAGTCAATAGAAACTATAGATCGAAAGACATTCAAGCAGACATACGTGAAGAATTCGGTGTTCAGATAACGTAGACTACATCTTAGCGCGCTAGGGAGTGTACATTAAGATTGATAAGAGGCACTTCTGAAGATTCGTTCAGATTGCTTCATGCATACAACTATGTGTTGTAATAAAATAACTCGGGTACGGTTACTCATTTAAAAATTGACGAGGATAATCACTTCAAGTTTTTCTTTATGGCATTAGAATCCTACATCAGAAGTTTTAATTCATCAATCCGACCGGTGATTGTAGTAGATGGAACATTTTTTAAAAGTTCCTATCTTGGTACAATATTTATGGCAGTTTGTAAAGATGGAAACAATCATATCTTTCCATTGGTTTGGAGAATTGCTAACTCAAAAAATGATACTTCTTAAGAGTAATTTATAGTTAAACTGTAGAAAGTTATTGCAGATCATCAGAATCTTGTCTTTATATATGATCGACATGCCAGTATTGAGAGTGTTATACGAGGTGTGTTTTCTCATGCATATCATGGGTTCTGCACCTATCATTTAAAAGAAAATTTGATGACAAAATACAAGTTACCATCAGATAAGTCTAAAAAAGGGGTATACTTATCTGTCTGCTTCACTGCTACCAAGGCTTATCGTGTCCCTGATTTTTAATACCAATTAAACAAGATGCGACAAATGAGACCCTGTGTAATGAAATATTTGGAGGAAGATGTTAGTATGGTAAGATGGGCACGATCATCTAATGCTTTCAGAAGGTACGACATTATGACTACTAATATCACTGAGAGCATTAATGCAGTTGCAAAAGAAGTAAGAAAGCTTTCGATGACTAATTTGGTGGAGTAGATGCGGGAGCTAACGCAATAGTGGTTTTACCATAGACGATTGGTAGCACAAAATATAACGAATATCTTGACGAATTGGGCACATCATAAAGTCATGAAACATAACGATGACGTAAGTTGAATGAAAATTTCTCCTGTTGATGATTTACGATTTGTAGTTATGGATGGTGGAGTAAACTGGATAGTAGACATTGGCGAAAAAACATGTAGCTGTCAGAAGTTTGATTATTGGCAACTGCCTTGTTCCCATGCACTTGCCACATGCAGATACATCAGATTACCGCACGAGAGCATTTGTTCGACTAATTACACATCTGAGACTTTATTCCATGCCTATAGCAAGCCAGTACTTTCGGTTGGTCAAGTGTCAAATTGGATAGTCCCAGAGTATTTGAAAAATATGGACATTCAGCCTTCGATAGCACGTTGTCAGTCAGATAGACATCGGATGAATTGAATTCTATCTCAAGAAGAGGAACCATCAAAGAATATATGTAGTCGTTGTAGACAATATGGACATAACCGAAAAATGTGTGAAAATTCTGTACCTTTACAGAGCAGGTGATGTATATTCGTTTATAAAATCTACCTTATTGATATTTAATTTTATTATAATATAAGACTAATATTTAAATATTTTTTGTTTCAGACGGACCTGAAAAATATGGGAAAGAGCTGTACCATGAGGCTTAATTATGTATGAGAGTCGAGCTTTGTCACTTTTATGCACTTATTTTGTAATGCACTTATTTCATAATGCACTTGTACTTTATATTGATGGTGATAATTTTCACGAAATTTTAGTAGAATCTCCTCTATAATATAGACGTTCCTAAACCTGCCATATTGAAAAAACATACTTCTATCAAACTAAAAACTCAATTCCGCACAGATACACCCAAATCAACGGCCACAATCAATTATAATATATCAATTATACACCCAAATCAATGTATATAAAAAAATTATAGTACTAAATATCTATGAAGCAGCGGTCCACAAATCAACGGCTTTTTCTATCTATAAAAGGTACCAATGTCAGGGAATGAGTTAAATGACCGACCTAACATAAGATATTCAATATACATACAGACGAAGACGCCACAGTCCCCGCTCCCGACCTCTTATTGCGGCATAATGTCCCATATACGAGTCACCGATCAAGGGAATGAATTTGGGCTTTGTATGCCCCTCAAACTATAAAATCTATACCTCTAAAGGTACAAAGGTATTACAACAGAGGCTCTATAAATTTCATGATGGACTCGTCTGAATGGCCGTTCATACTGGAATCATAAAGAACGATTACAAATCGAACAAGGTCGAGCTGTGCTACAATCCAATGTTGTTGATTGATATTCAGAGGGATATATACCTATAAAAATAATTATTGTATTATTTTTAACTTAATGTTGTTACATGCACAATAAAAAGTCATTATTGTTCATAAAACATACCTTATTGACCAATGCCCACGGTTTAACACCAAGTAACTCAGTCTTTGTTCCGAGTGCATAAGCCAACAATATTTTGAGCCATTCATCGTTGTCTAGAGGATTGACGGTGAAGGACGTTTGCCACATTTATCGAATGTACTCCTAAAGACAAATAAAAGATACTCGTTAAACTCGTTAATAGTTAATATACACAATGGTATGATAATATTTATATGCACAATAAATAGGTAACATAATAGCTCACGTAAAAATATGCATTTGCAATTGTGCAATCCTGTGAGTACATGTCAAAAAATATTCTTTGACGTAAATGCAAAACCTTTAAATATTCATTTATGTGCTGCAAACGTATAAGTTTTGATACTATTAGACAACTCATAAAATAAAATAAAAAAGTATAAACAAGTCATCACCGAATCGTCAAGCCAGTCTTGTAGTAGCTCATTAAACCATGTGTAGTTTGGATTGAGTCCATCCAAACGAACCCATTGTGTTGGGTCATTGTTTTTTTATCCAATCCAGAAGCTCAGCATATTTAACGTGATCAATAGGAATCAGCTGCCCGTTTATGTCAATTGTAGACGCTACTTGTAATTTCAAAAGTTTCTTTTTCACAAACTTTTTTAACGGATTGGTATATGGACTGATTTGGGCTGCTGCCTACATCCTACAAAATCAAATAATACCAGTTAATATATTGACTTGTTAAAATTTGTATTTAATGTAATTTAAGTTAAAAAGTACCATACTCTACCCTACATCCTCAGAGATCTTGATTGGCTTAAACTGTTGCACCAAAAGAGATATCTGATGTAAGGTATTTTCTTCAGTCTTATCAATCTTGGCCGAAAACTCTGAGTTAGCCTTATCAATCCTAGTAAATATCCTTTTTTCAAGATCATTAATCCTCTTCTCCAGGATATGATACTGTGATGTTGACGTGCTAGACTCAAACTATACACAAGTTGTTATAATTAATTTTTACATGCTAATACTCATCAGTAATATAAGTAATTATAATTCAAGAAAAAAAAATTAAATTATTATATTATTGATTCAGTCGCTAGCGGGGCTTCAAATTCGTGGTCAGGCTGCAAATCATTGGTGAATTGGGTGTCCGGGATATCAACTGTCTCCAATTTAAGACTCCCTCTCTATTTTTCCAATGGAATGTGCAAGTTTACTGCCGCGTGATAGTCCGCAGTCTTCTCATGTTTGCAAGGTACCAACTTTCTATGAACCTTCAAAGCCTTTATAATATTTTAGATTTATTAATCATTATTAAAAAATATAACACAAATTATAAGAAAATTATATCTTTTTTTGGTTAAACATAAAAGCATACTCCAACACCATCGAAGAGGACGTCTACGACGTTTTCGTATAATAGAGTGCCCGTACCAGACCAATTTAGAATACGTGAAAAATAGTCTCAATTATTATTGGCAAACAACTCCCCGCACCTCGAGATCGCCTCGTAGATTCACACATGAGATGATAATAAATTCAAAAATTACAATGTCAACCAAATAAATTTTTATGTATCCTAATATGATAATAAATCGAAAAAATAGAATTATTCACCAAGAATACGTGACTAGATGAGTATAAGTTATATAATTTCTTATCCATAGTGCATGCTTTTTTTACATTCGCTAACTTTTTAAATGGAGCCATGCATAAATGTTAAACTTATCTAAATTATTTACGAGACGAAGTACAAAATATTGTATGATTCTATTCTGATCACGTGGCATTAACAATCTATGAAATACATAAAATAGACACATTTTTACTTCATCTACATCATGTCAAATGTAATACTCATGAACCACGGATCCAAAATCTTATAAGTCAACTCATTTTTACCCAAAAAATACTTATGGCATAGTTTATCACCTAATCCACTTACTACAAGATAATTCCCTATCCTCATACTAGTAATTAAATAAAATTCTTGACGAGAGAATCTAATACGTCTTTTGCCTATATAGAACCATAATTCTTCATATAAATTTTTGGTACGTACACGTCTTAATAAAATCTCACATGTTAAAATATCTGAGAATGGAATATCTGATACATTCAAAAAATACCAAAATATGTGATTTTAAATATTTCTACCTACCTCGAAGTTAATTTATTTTTTATATTTCGTATAACCCATAATTTCGAGTAAGTATGTATGTTCGCTCGGTACAAATATTTTTCAATAATTACGTAGTCTTTTGAGACATTCTCCTTTCTGAAAAAAATTAAAAAATTATTAATATTGACAAAACAATAATCAACATATAACTAACTATTAAATCAAGATTTTTATTACAACTAACAACCTAACCTAATATGGACAAAATAATAAAAATATATTTACATAATGATTCAATAATTAAAATTACACAATTAAATAATTATAAATAAACAAAAACATAAATTAATTAAAAAAAAATGGCCACGTGGCAGACGGCGACTGGCCATGTGGATCGTCCAACGACAAGTGCCTAACGCGGTGGCGCGTGTGTTTACGCGCCTATCATCAAAAGCGCGTAGACGCACTCGCTGGCGCGTGTTAGGCAAAACAATGGCCGGAATCTACCATTTTCGGCCATTTTTTATTTTACATATATTTTTAACTTATTTTTTATACTATATCTACACATTTCTAACAATTAAATACAAAAATACTCAAAATCATAAAAATTAAGTTTAAAAAATATACTTACTAATTTGTTTATCATTTTTTTCAACTCTACACTAACTAAATATATCTTTAATCTTTAAAATTTTTTAATTTTAAAATTTTGAGTGAAAACCGTGAGATAATTTTTGTGTTAACCGTGAGATGAAAGAGAGAGAGAAGAGTGTCGATGGTGTCAATGAATTTTTTTTATTATTTAAAAATTTTAATTTTTTATTTTAAAATAAAAATAAAATAATTAAAAATAAATATTTAATTATTATTATTTAAATTATTTTGACTCGATCAAAATAACTTAAACATTATTAAATTTGGCTAACACATGCATTTCCACGGAGATTGATATTGACAGTGAGAGTGGGAGGCAATTTGATCATTTTGTAGCATTAATGCATTAATTTCTTATTGTTTTTTTTTTTTCTCTATATACATTACAAAGTTTTATGTACATATTATAACATTACTGATGAATAATTATATTACCTTTCTAATAGACTTTTTCCTTATATTTGAAGTTATAAATTAAATGACGTGCCAAACTTTTTTTTAATATAGAGCGACAGTATTATTTAATTCTTCAATTTTTATATTGTCTCAAAATTTTCATTACTTGTTAAATCTTTTGTTAAATGTCATAAGCTTCTATTACAGTATTTATGATAATCAATAAGATAATATAAGTTAGTTCAATTATGATCACATTATTTATTTTATTGCTATTTTTTAAATTATATTATCTCTTGTAAGATAATATAAATGAAACTATATAATTAACACGTAGAATAAAATTTTAAGCCCAACACGTCAGTTATGTAGTTGGTTTCAATTTACAGTGGGTATCTATATGCAATATTCTGTTTGTATGATAATAAACCACGTTCTCCATTTCTATTTGGTTGCATGCATATTATGAGGTTCTAAGCAAGAGATTGAAGACCAAACCTCTCCACTCTCTCCATACCCTACTTACTATCACTATGTGAAAGTTTAATTATGATATATCAATTAAGTGATTGAATTGTCAGACAGACCTATGCCACCAAAACTCTACAGAAGGCATATGGAATGGAACAAAGTACTGAAATTGAATGAATCATCATCACTTCCTTCCTTTTTGATCTAGGTTAATTGCTACCATCTCATCCACAATTACCTATATATTTATATGAATATGAGCAGTTCTAGGTATTACAATGTTACGACTGAAGCTTCTAAAGATACCTTAAACACCCTCAAATTGGTGTTTGAAGTATTGATTAGGTTTTAAGATCTCTGGACACAAAACTTAAATCATAATTTAGTTTTATGATGATATCGAATTGTTATTGCTCGTGACAAAAGTAAGATGAATTTGGACATGTTGAAAGAAGTATAGAGACGATGAATTTGTCATTTTGGGAAGTACTTCGAGGCAACGAGTTCAGCCTCTAGAAATTAGACCGGGGCCCTCTAAATTAGAGCCTGTCCGAAGCTAACGTTTCCAGCCAAGTTGTGGTGACAACTACCAAATTAAAACTCCGTCGATCTCTTCTCATGCACATCCTCATCATTGCGTACACATTACAAAAACAAACCTTATCAACGATACATTTCAACCGATTAAGTTTATGGGTGAATTTTGACCCAGAAAATTAGAGCTTATGAGCTTTAAATTTATTTTCTAGAAATAAAATTGGGCCTTTAAAGTGATTGGCGTCTCATCTAATAATGTCGGTGTTCTTGCAACAAAAAACAAAGCAGAGTTAGGTCTCGTCAATGATTTTTTTAATAAAGATTTTCGATATTTAAGTGGTTTTTTTATATGAGAAATGTAGGAAGAAATAGGTAGAATTTCTAGTTTTTAGAAAAAATTAGATACCTATAGATTGTGGCTGCTTTTTTTTTTTTTATAGTTGGTTTTGCCTTTTTATCCAAAAATTTTGTGTGAGAAATCAGCCGCTATCACTATCGTAATTGGCGGTAAACTTTGGGATTTATGGGATTGACTCCAATTCTAAGATTTTTGGGGCTTTTCTTATCAAGCAATAATTGAGGGGATCCCTAAAGTTACAGAGTATTGATATTAATGTGAATCTTTTAAGTTTATTGGATCTTTTATGCTCGAAAAATCTCTAATGACCTCTTTGAGATTTAACATCAGCACCGAAGATGCTCCCATCTAGCCCTTAGCTATAAGTAGGTAGGGCTTTAGCCCATAGCCCATCTTTGATTGGTTAGGCTGATTTTAACTTCTCATTGGCCTCTTGAGGATGAGTAGATGGGTTTGCGATCCATGAACCATTTTGGATAGGTTTAGGTTGTATTAGCCCTTGGTTTCGGGGCCAATTTCCCAAGGGTTTCTAGGAGTCCTTCAATTTTTAATTTTGACTTGTCAAAGTTAAAAACTCGTAGTTCTTTTTCCAATCCTAATTTCAAATCCTTTAAATGGGTTGCTTGGGGTACTTGGGTGGTTGCTCCTTGATGCATATCTCTCATCTAAGGCCTTGTGCCATTTGACTAATTTTCATCACGAGGCCTTTGAATCACTTTGTTGGAATCTTAGCATTAAATGTGGATCTCTTCAAAAGTTGTGTTCCTGTTGCCTATCTTTTTTCGTTCCAAATGCATTTTGAAATAAAGAGTTCTTTGCAGATGTGTCTTGAGCCTAAGCCTGCTATTTGAATTCAATGATCCTAAATTTTCAACTATCGAGTTGATAAGTTAATGGGATTTTTTTAGCGTGTTTTGATCTAGTCCGTCCATTTGAATAAATAGTTGGGATGTCCCATGAGCTTAGGCTATAAAGGAGATTAAGGCTTCAATTCAGTTGTAAGAGTGGCATGAGATGCAATCGATAAAAGTTGTCTACCTTTTAGGTTTACAAATGCCAATATCGTTAAAGTGTGATGCTGGAGTAAAATGTCAATGGGGTCCACTTCTCATTGTATAGTTTAAAATATTTAAACTTTTATTTTTTCATTTGAGAGATTAAAGAAATTATGTAAAGTAGTGGAATGATGTTTTTAGATTAAAAAATGTATTATAGTTATATCTATGATTTAAAGCATTATGCATTAACAATTGAAGTGTTCCGTTAATATCTTTTTCTTTTTGTCTTGTGAAAATAAAAATGGCTTTAAGCAACCTGTTGGTATGGATACTTGATGCACACCAACTCAAGAGTGCCAAGAACTATGCTGACTGGCTTATGAATCTTATAATAGTTTTAAATTTGAAAAGTTTGGGTATATATTTTATCAGACTTTTCCCTGAGGTGTTTCTAATGATGCCACTCTAGAAGAGAGAGAGATATATTAGAAATGGATGAACGATGATTTGAAAGTTAAATCTTACATCCCTGCCTTAATGTATATGGCGCTTTAAAGAGAGTATGTCCATATGAATAGTGTTAGCAGTATCATACTCCATTTGACTGAGTTATTTGGCAACATACCATAAGTTGAAATATATCGAGTTGCCAAATCTCTATTTTAGGTTAGACTTATAAAGGGTAGTCCCCGCGTTCTCAAGATAATTTCATACATTGAGAGGTTGGAGACCATGAATATAGTTCTGAACAATTCTTTGAGAAATAGTTTGATTCTCTAGTTGCTTTCGGATCATTTGCACAATTTATTATAAACTTCAATATGCAAGTATTGATTCCCACTTATGCTGAGCTACACATCATGTTGAGGACAGCTCAGGAGAATAAAAAGAAATATGGTGCAACCCTCTATATTCACGGTGCTTCATCTTCTATCCCAAATACTTTTGGAAAGTTTAAAGGAAATAAGAAAACAAAGATAAAGTAGACACCCACTATAGGTCCTTAGAAGTGACTCATATCCAAGCTACAAGAGAAAAAAAAATGCAAAGAAAAGTGTTTCCATTACGGCGAGAACGGGCATTGGAAGCGAAATTGCTTGAAGTATCTTGCCACGGTCAAGAAGAACACCTCAAGTATATACTTACTTATCATTGATATTTATTTAGCATTTGATGCTTGTACAGGTTGGGTATTAGATACCGCTTATCCTTATTATATGTGTAATGTGTTGCAGGATCTTAGGGATGTTAAATTGATGCAGCTAGGATAAGTATAGCTTTGTATTAGAAATGAGGGATTTCCTGTAGGTTAAAGCTATTGGACATTTTAAATTACTTCTCCTATGTAATAGAACAATTATGTTGTATAATGTTCATTTCATGTTGGACATTATTAGGCAAATTGTATCCCTTCCTGTGTTAGACAATGAAGGTTATTATATGTCTATTCGAACATTTTCTTATATTTATATGATATAGATAATGTTTTATTAGCTGAATGTCAGTTGATAAATGACCATTATATAGATACAACAGAAAATGTCATAAATGTACAGGCTAATGCAAGTAGTAGCTTCAAAACTTTAAATGATACCAAATTGTGGTACATGAGGTTAGGTCATATAGGCGTAAGACGTTTATCCCGTCTGGTTGAGGATAGTTGGATACCTGATTTAACTATAGAACATTATCCAATTTGTGAATCTTGTATTCAAGGGAAGATAATTAAATCTCCTTTTACTAGTGTTGGAATCTCGCCTCTGATTTATTAGAATTAATACATAGTAATGTATGTGACCTAATGAATCAACCTACAATGGGAGGGTTTCGATCTTTGTAGTTTTTATTGATGATATGTCATGATACAGATATGTGTTTCTTATGAACCATAAGTTAGAAACTTTTAAAATGTTCAAAGAGTTTCGACTTGAGGTAGAGAAACATATCGGGATGTATATTAAATGTTTTTAATCGGATCGAGGTAGTGAATACATGAGCAATGATTTTTAAATTATTTAAAGAAGAATGGGATTCTTACTGAATATAGTCCTTTATGTATTCTGTAGCACAATGGTCTTTCAGAGAGAAGGAATTAGACTTTATTGGATATGGTCCGATTGATGATGAGCTTCACTAATCTCCTAGAATATCTATAGGGATATGCTAAAAAAATAGTTGCTTACATATTGAACAGAGTTCCATTGAAAGTTGTTTCTTCTACTCTATATGAAATATGGATTTGAAGGAAACCGAGTCTTAAGTATGTTAAGATTTAGGGTTGTTTTGCTTACGTAAAGGTCACGCAGAGGAAGGAAATGTTTGTGGGTGTAAGGGTTGTGGTGGCGGCAGCAGAAGAAAATGATGAGTCAGTTCTTATCACGCTGAACTAAGGCGGTGAGATAACACTATTTACTATTACATTTATAATATTTTTTATTTTTTTATTTGTTGAAGTATTATTCTAAGCCTTATATTTCATTCTAAGTTCTTCCAATTTCTAAATTAATTTATATTAACGAATTTGTATTCACTTTTTTTTTAAACCTAAATATCACTGATTAAAATGTTAAAATATAACAGGGACTACTACTATAAAAGTAGAGAATTATTAGAATAATACAATTTATACTTACTGATGAATGTACGAACTTAAATATTTTCATAAGAAGATAATAAAATAAACTCCAATATGGAGCCAAAACCTAGTAAGGGCAAATAACCTTCCTAACAAGGGATTCACAACCCTCTTAACAAGAGACAAAACCCTCTCATGCAAGAGATATTTAACCTTATAAAAAAAAAAAATTTATGCATAAGAATTACTACATAAAACCCCATATGTAGGAGGGAGAATACAAAAATACCCCTATACTAAGACCATCATTGTACACACTAAATCGAAACCACCCACACATAAACCTATTTTCGATTTTATCTTTTTGCGGCTATTTGGTTTATGTATTCACTTTTTAAGAGTATAAATATTAATTGATATTTCTTATAGGATAAAATTATTTTATATTTAAATTACATATATTTTAAGAATTTCTTTAAATTCCTAAAATTTAAACTAATATAAACAAATTTGTTAGTCATATTACTTCACAAACTTTTCATAATAATTTAAATTTATTTTATTTAAAAAACATTTTATGCGAGTTTTATCAAACAATAAACTTTTATTTTATTTTTGTTTTTTATATTTGCACATATTTTAAAGTAAAATTAATTTAAACTATTAATTTAATTTACTTTTAATAATTTAAAGTCAATAATAAATAAATTATGTCTTAAGGCATTATTGAGCACAACTTTGTAATGTATTAATTTATTATTCTTATTTTTAATTATATATTAAGGCTACATTATAAACCTCATTGTATATTTTCCCATATAAGATGTCATTGTCCTTAAGCGGCCAAACATTCACAAAGCTTTCAATGATTTTGCTATCGTGTAAAATTAAATCTTAAATCAGGAAAGATAAAAAAGATGGCAGAAGGATACTAGGCAAAGGGATTGGAATCAACTTTTAAAATGATGGTACAATAATGCAATTTCTTTTACTCCTCGCAAAAGTAAAAACATTTGCCTTTTTCACTTCTAATAACCTAAATTTCTCCTTCTTGGCGTAAAAAAGTTTGATATGTCATGTCATCCAATTAGATTAACTCCCACAACATAATTTTTCACATTAGGGTTTGGCTATGTTGCTACGCACAGAAAAAAGTTGTAACATTACTACGTATTAGTCATGTTTCTCCAATTTAATCTAAGGTTGACAAGAAAAAAAATAAAAAATAAAAATTAATAATTTAATAATTTTGTATGAATAAGAATTGATATGAATATTAAAAAATAAATTTTTTACTTATTTATTCAACACACTTTGACCCCACCACAAAATGATCATTTAATGTATTTTATTTTTACATTATTTTAATAATATTAAAACACAATAAATGCATTAAATAATTATTGTTTGACTAATCAATTAAAACAAAATAGTTTTGTATTTAATTAATTCATATTGCTTATCATATAAGTAAGGTCATTTTAATAATTTTTAAATCAAACAATAATTGGTCCATAATATGCCACGTGTCAACATTCCATTGGTCAACAACTATTATTAACTAGTTGATATACTTAACTCTTAAGTCTTGACACGTGCATAGCCTTAAGGAAACTGAAGCAAATGTCTAGTCTACTGAAATTTATTGGATTAAACTATTCAATTCGGTATGCTGCCCCAGTGCACAATGAGTACACTTTATATTGTGGGACTCCCTAGGTCCATACTCGATTTGTCAAACAAAATTATTTCGTGAGTCTGAGATCGATGTCCCACCCACATATCACGAATATTACATCGGAGATATAAATCATCACCGTCTTACACACTCATCCGTGAACTTATCTTCAAACACATATCTCAATAAATAATATACACAAACACGTTTGCGATATTATTTTTGCGTATATTGTTTGACCCTATAGGAAACTCTTTTCCCAAGTTTATTGCTTATGACTATAAGTTTTTCTGAAATACAATCTCGAAGCATCCGAATATATAACTTACCTATGTGAGCTGACGGATTCCATCTCTGCGCACACCAAACTCCATAAGCATTAAACTACACCTAGCGACACATAGCGATTAGACTATGAAAGGTCTTTGACATATGTGTTACCAAAGCATGGTGGATCACTCATAAATCCACCGCGTGCTCAGGTCAAAGGACCACGTACACTACTAAACTCGAGAGAAACAACCATTAACGACTTCATGGGATGTCTATTGGGGTTCTCATTGAGCCTGTTCAGTATTCAGTCCTCACTGAATACATGTATGCTATACGAACTTCTGGTAAACCCATGGTCAACTAAGAATAACCATCTAAGTATAATATACATTGGTCTATGAGAAAGGGTTCCACTGACAGACCCGCATTGGTGAATAAGACCAAGAATATTATGTTTGAGAATACATGTGCATAATAATATTTCTTAGCACCTATTGCAACTCCTTACACCTATGTTATTACTGATGTACCCTCGGGTCTATGTCCCTTTACAAATAATATATTAACTATTAGATATTGATAACTTTTATAACCTACTAACTCTTAGTAGTGCTAACTATTAGCAATTATAATTCTTAGTGTTACTAACCTTTAGCGCTGATCTAAACTCTTTTAGGCCAAATTCGAACTCCTTCAGATCATATAATATCTGTAGCGTAACAAGTATTGTACCATTTAATTAATGAAATTATCGATTTAATAAAATGTATTGTATAATTATATTATAAAATAAAATATTCATACAAAATAAAATGGCTCATAAATACAAATTCTAACACTTATAGTGTTCATTTAATGCTTAACTAATTACTAAAATACTAACTCAGACTATCAGTGTTCACTTTTTTTATTCTATATTAACAAATAACAGTCAAATACTCCTATTCAAACAAAAGCACCACATGAACGTTGAGCAATTAATAATGTAAACATTATAGTTGACACTTAAGATAAAACAAAAACATTGAAAAGTAAAAAAGCACTCAGGCCAAGATGTTCCATTAACATAAGATTGTTTCATTATAGAAATTGAGCAATACAATTACAAATAAGAAAGAAAAATGAAAAACAAAAGCTAAGTCCTAAGCAGTAGGCAGCAAAGGATGCTTACTCTCAGTGGAAGCAAGTGTTGTCGGGGATTTAGTATATATGGGTGTATGCATGTGCTATTGTGTCTATTGCCTAAAATATATATCATATACGAATTTAAACGCAATCGAAGCATAAAATTACAATAAATACAATAAATAAAATATATTAATCACATTAATATATTAGTAGTATAGAGAACTCACCTCTATGTGTAATATTATATATGTAATTCTTAGAGTCTGCATAGAGACCAACACGCGAGTAGTTCTAGTCACCAACACGGTGGGCTTGGTGAGCTAGAACAGCAGCTCTATATCCAGCACGGGATTAACTCTTAATCCCTAAAATGGTCGGGTGTGTGTTTTTATCATTTTCTCCTAAAATGGTCGGGATTAACTCTAGTACATATGAGTGTATGCATGTGCTATTATGTCTATTGCTTAAAATATATATCATATACGAATTTAAACGCAATCGAAGCGTAAAATTACAATAAATACAATAAATAAAATATATTAATCACATTAATATATTAGTAGTATAGAGAACTCACCTCTATGTGTAACATTATACACGTAATTCTCAGAATCCGCATAAAAACCAACACGCGAGTAGTTCTAATCACCAATACGGTGGGCTTGGTGAGCTAGAATAGCAGTCCTATATCCCGCACGGGATTAACTCTTAATCCCTAAAATGGTCGAGTGTGTGTTTTTATCCTTTTTTCTAAAAGGATAAGAAATAGAGAATTTAAAGCAATTCACTATTGTTTTAATTGAAACCATAAAAAAAAATTAAAATAATTTCATTTGTTCCTTCTTCTTCTTCCTCAATTTCTCTCCACCTCTCTAGGCAAAAACACACACCAAAAACACACTTTCAAAACAATTCACATCTCTCTCTCTTTATATATATATATATATATATATATAAAATAAAATAATAATAAATACATAATGGGTGCCAACTATTTGGCACCCAAAATAAAATATTATTATATATAATAAAATATTATATAATATAATAATATATTATAATAAAAGATATTTTGATTATTTAACTATTAAATAATCAAAGGGTGAAATAATTATTTTGCCCCCTCATAAATAGTTACCAAGTCTACCCCTAGTAGGTCCCACCAAATCTCACACTCGGGTAAACTCAACCGAGGGTCCACAATGTGCCAAATATCATTATATAATTAGTAAATAATAATTATTGACTAATTGTTATATTTAACACTTAATATAGACACGCAAGCATTCATGTGATATTGCTGAATTAAACAATTTAATCCAGGACGCTGCCCCAGTGCACAATGAGTACACTTCATATCGCAGGACTCTCTAGGTTTACGCCCGATTCGTTAAATGAAACTATTCCATGAGTCCGTGAGCAATGCCCACACACACATCATGGATATTACAAATCAGCACGTTGAACCATGCAAGTTGAGGTTATAACGCATACGTATAATCCTTCCGTCATGATATCCTGGATGTGCAGAGATATAGATCATCACCATCAAATTCCCTTGTGCTCATCCATGTCTTATCTCCAGACTCGTATCCCACTTTGCACATATTATTCTTATTGGATTTAGTGTGTAATGTGTAGTGGTACGTATAATTTTAAAAATTATAAATATGCAGCGGAAGTATTCATACATGTTATATACAATATTGTATATTCAAGTACATATACTTATGTATGTTCATTCAAGTACATATATATCTCATATATATATATATTCATATGTATCATATAAATAAATTGCATGTTAATAACCTACTCGGTTTTAAAGGTAGCTTTTCAATTCTTCAAGAACTCAAATCTTCAATTGTTGAGCTCACCTTGAAGTATCCCGTTACACAAATCTAGTTCACAACTGAAACGGGTGGGATTGTGAAGCTAGAATAGCAGCCACAAATTCCAACAATTGGTGTTTTAACTCTTAAGACAATATTGGTTCTTATATTTTTAATTTCTTACAAGAGATAAGAAGAATTAAGTGTCTTTTGTAATTGTTCTTACACAACCCTTTGGTAAGACCTTTTCAAATTCTTTCATCTCTTTGAAAAAACACTTAACAAATTCTCTCAACTTTCTCATTTCCTCACTTGCACGAATTCTACACTCTCAACTCTGAAAATTGAACTCTTCAATTTAGTATTGTGTAAATGATGGTTCATGATAGTACTTCCCCACCACTCACTTTTGTTGGCCATTTTCTTCAATAATCAATTAAGTATAGGCTCTTAACAATTTGATTCAATCCGTATGAATCAATGGAAATTGATAAATGTTTATTAAACAATATTAAGTGGTCACACCATTTCTCAAGTGCACCACTTAATCATCTCAAGGTGGCCAATAATTCAAACTGACGACTTTATAGGATGTCTATTGGAGGCCTTTGTGAGTCTGTTCAATATTCAATCCTTACTGAATACTTGTATCTCTATACGAGATTCCACTAATCTCATAGTTTGCTAAGACTAACCATCTGAATCATCCAGATATAGATATACACCGATCTATATATTATAAGGTCTTCACTGACAAACCCGTATTAGTGAAGATAGATCAGGAACTCAAAGTTTAAGAATATACTTGCATAACAATATTTCTTAGCACTATTTATAACTCTTTTACAACTATGTCATTACTAATATATTCTTAAGTCATTGTCCTAATTCAGACAAGGCTCTAACCCTTTAGATTTCGATAACTCTTATAACCTAGTAACTCTTATCAGTGCTAACTTTTAGTATTTATAACTTTTAGCATTTCTAACTCTTAGCACTGATCTAAACTCCATTAGATCAGATCTGAACTCTTTCAGATCATACAATGTATAAAATATTACAAGCATCTTACCATATATATATATATATAATAATAATTAGTGATATATTGAAATGATAATAGTATAAACATAAAGCAAATATTTATATATATAAGGGATGACACGTAAGCATAAATTCCAACATTTCTACCCTGACGGAACTCTTTCCCAGGATTAATACTTGTGGCCACAAGATTTTTTGAGATACAATCTCGAAGCATCTGGTTATCAAACTCGCTATGCGAGCTGACGGATCGCATATCTGTACACACCAAACTCCATAAGCATCGGACCATACCCAGCGACACCCAACAGTCACACCATAAAAAGTCTGTGACATGCGTAGAACCAAAGTAGGTGGATCACTTACAAGCCCACCGCGGCACTCAGGTCAAAGGACCACGTATACTACTCAACTCGAGAGGACTCTCCGTTGATGGCTTACATAAGATATCTATTGGAGGCCCTTATGAGTCTGTCTCATATCCAGTCCTAAGTGGATACCCATATATCAATACGAGTTCCAAGCTTACGGTCGGCTAGGAACGACCATCTATACCTTATAGGTACGACATATGCTTATCTATATAAAAAGGTATCCACTGACAGACCCGCATCGATAGAAATAGATCATGGATAATATTTGAGAATATACTTGCGCAACTAGCATTTCCTGGCACTCGATTGTAACTCTTGCAACTATACAGTTACTGGTATATTCTCAAGTCTATGTCTCACTACAGACAAGGCTCCAACTCTTGAATCTGCTGAGTATTACAACCAACTAACACTTAACTGTGCTAACATTTAGCATTTATATCTCTCAGCGTGGCTAACTGTAGGCCTTTATCTAAACCTCTTTAGATCTGACATGAGCTCTTTCAGATCTACAATGTCTGTAACGTTACATTGCATAAAACTATGTGAATGGGTATTAGCGATTTAATGGGAATGTACACTTGTATAAATACACAAGTATATGTACATTCCGGGATGATACGTAAGCATTAACCCTAACAGTAAGGACATCCTCAATAGGGGTAGGGGCATTCTCAGCAGACGCATTATTGGCGAGAGCAGAAAAGGCACTATGTTCGATAGAAGGAGAATGAGACAAATATTGTAAGGAGTTGTGCTGAGGAGTGAAACCTAAAACCTTCAAATTAATTTCAATAACCAACCCGAAGCCCTAGGTACTTTATAAGGCTCCTTAATCTCTAAGTCCATAACTTTGGAATGAGTGCTTGATTTCACCCTCCTTTGCTACTGTCTAGTCGGTGACTTCATCCTCTAATCAAGTTAAATATAAACTTGGGTAATGTGCTTAAAAAATATTGACACATTTTCCAAAAGCTAGATAGAGCCCTTCCAAAACCGATATTCAGAGTTGCCTAAAGCAACATTGCAAGTAATCTTAACTTTCTTCTCCAACTCCTCACTCTTACAAGTAAGGGCTGAGTAGTCCTAGCACTAGTGCTTGGGACTCACCAACTGCTGCCTTCAATTAATGAATCACTTTTTAAAGAGAAGTAACCTTACTCTCTACAGTAACAACCTTCATTTTAGCCTCTTCCACTTTGGCACCATATTCCTTAAGCGCTTGATTGCCTTTTCCCAATTTCTTCTTCACATTGGATAGAGACTTCTTAAGTTGATTATGTTGGAGCTGGTGCTCACGTGCCATTCCAATATTGTATGAATATTAATTGTTAATATTTATACAATAAACATTTCGAATAAAGATTGTTAATATCATATTAATATGGTAAAATGCTTGTAACATTACAGACATTGTTTGATCTAAAATAGTTCAGATCTGGTTTAAAGGAGTTTAGACCAGAACTAATAGTTATCAAAGCTGAGAGTTATAAATGCTAATAGTTAGCACTGTTAATAGTTATCAGTTTATAAGAGTCAGCGAGGTCTAAAAAGTTAGAACTTTGTCTATAATGGGACAAAGACCTGAGAGTATACTTGTAATGATATAGTTGCAAAGAGTTGCAATAGGAGCTAAGAAATATCATTATGTAAGTATGTCTCAAATATAATGTTCCTGATCTATGATCATCAATGCGGGTCTATCGGTGAATTCACAATATATAGATTAGTGTATGTCTATATCTGACTAGTTCAGATGGTTGTTCTTAGCTGACCATGAGCTTAGAGCTTGTATAGACATGCGGGTATCCAGTCAGGACTGGATACTGAACAGACTTATGAGGACCCCAATAGATATCCTATGAAACCGTCAAAGGAAAGTCCTCTCGAGTTGAGTAGTAATCGTGGTCCTTTGACCTGAGTGCCACGGTGGTCTTGTGAGTGATCCATCATGCTTTGGTTCCACATATGTCAGAGACCTTTCATGGTCTGACCGCTATGTGTCGCTGGGTATGGTCCAATGCTCATGGAGTCCGGTGTGCGTAGATACGGGATCCATCAGCTTACGTAGGTAAGTTGTATATCCGATGCTCCGAGATTGTATTTCATAAAGTCTTGTGGCCACAAGCATAAACCTGGGAAAAGAGTTTCCCACAGGGTTAAACAATATAGCAAAAATGTTTGCGTATATTGTTTATCGAGATACGAATCTGAAGATAAGATTATTGGATGAGCAACTGGGGATTTGATGGTGCTGATCTATATCCCCGCACATCCAGGGTATAAATGATGGAAGGATTATACGTATACGTTATGACCTCAACTTGTATGGTCTGACACGCTGATTTGTAATATTCGTAACGTGTGCGTGGGGCATCGATTACGGATTAATGAAATAGTTCCATTTGACAAATCGGGTGTAGACCTAGAGAGTCCCAATATGAAATGTACTCTTTGAGCACTTGGGCAGTGTACCGTATTGAATTGTTCAATACAGTATAATTCAGGAATTACTAAGGTTACGTTAACTAAAGTATGTGGTTAAATGGTGGGACCTACTTTAGGTTAACTTGGTAACCGAGTAAGGATATAATAGTAATTTTACTTTATGATTATTTAATTGTTAAATAATTAAAATAAATATTTATTTGTTTAATTGTTAAATAAATGATTTAACTTAACTAAGGTTAAAAGTTAACCATAAGGTTAAGTTAGTTAACTTTACTTAATGGTTAAGTAAAGGTTAACCTAACCATGGTTAAGTTAGTTAACTATGATTAAATTAATTAAATATTTATTAACTTAAAGGTTAAGTTAAAGTAATCTAACTATGGTTAAATGTTAACTAAGGTTAGGTTAAGCCAAATAAAATTCAAATTAGTTTGGAATTTATGCATTAGTATATAAAGTGAAATGAAATTGAAAATCAAAAGAAATTTTTGAAATTGGTTTTAGATTTTAGGTTTTGCATTTTGGGAGCCAATTCAATTTGAGAAATTGAAATTGTTTGTTTTGTGTTTTAAGTGTTAGAACAACAAAACAAACTAGATAAATGGTTACTAAATGTAATAACTAAAAACAAGATTTGTTTTATTTATTCAAGAGTTGAATAAAAGGAAAAACAAATTTGATTAAGTTAAATTGTTTAACTTTGAAAAATGTTTAAGAGTTAAACATATATGTTGGATTAAGATGCTGCCATTCTAGACAATCAAACCCACCCTTGTTGATTGCTAGAATTGATCAAAGATTCATTTCATGGTGGACTTCAAAGAAAATTAATCCAAAGGCTTCATTGGTGATATTTCTCAATTTTGAATTTCAGTTTAAACAAATGTTATTTTCTGTGTTCATTATATTTAATCTTCCGCTGTGCACATGTATGTATGAGATATGTATATTGTTTGTATGATGAACACAACCCACATGTAAGTACCCTAAGTTTTATTGATATATCCCATATAACCCAACAGATTAATGCCAACCTCGTCTTCTCTTGAGTTTTTTCCAGTCCTTAATAGCACCAGAAATGTCTTTTCGATGTTAGGAGAGGATAAAGCCCGCTTACACGAAAAAAAAGCAGTTAACACCGAACACTATAACCATTGAAATAAAAATTTAGCTAAGTTTAGAATCATACCTCAAGCAGATACCTCAAATTATATGTGAAGGCTTTGCTCGCATTATACTGAACAGTAACATCTGTATACGCTACCTTCATTATGTGCTTTCTCTCCATTGTTAGAAAAATAATGTTACATTTTCTAATTTTGATCTGGCATTTTTCATTCCAAGTAATGTGTTGAACATTCATTGGATGATTAATTTTTATAACTTCTAAAATTACTCATTACACTATTTTACCACTTAATAATTGCATAACATATAACTTGAGATGAAAAATATTAGGATCAAAATTGAGAAATGTGATAAGGGCATATTTGTCATATATTTTCTTATATTTTTATTTTGATATTTTATTATTTTATGAGAATAAATGGTTATTTATGTACATTATTATTATTTATAGGGACTTGAATAAAATTTAAAGTATGAACCTATTTAAAATGCAAATATTTCAAAATATGGACCTATCGCTCCAGCGCCACAAGGATTTTCGCCCCAACGCTGGAACAATGATCAAAATAAGAAAATAAAAAAGACCTATTTAAGTCGCAATTCATCACCTTAGTGCCATCTCGCCACTGCACCAACGACATCCCAACGCTCTAGCGCCAGACCCTCATCTCTCTAGCGATAGCAATATAGCACTTCAGCAGTAGTGCGATTCTTAATCTGACAAGAATTGGAGATTTTTAGCTCAAATTAATCCCTATAAAATGCCACTCATCCCCAGCCTTTAGAGGGCATCCAAGAATATCAAGAACACACAACACAAGTCTTGGAGAGCAATTGGAGCTTAATTGAAGCAGCCATAAAGAGAGATTTAAGGCGTTCTTCGACATCAAGAGTTTCTTAGATAGTGCAATTAAGAGTAATTCGACGTCTATATCAGTTTGTTATTGATTATATCATAATTTTTATTATTTTTGCCGCTATTCTCTTGTAGCCATGAACTAAATTTTCTTTCTAGGGTTAATACTTGAACTCAATATGTACGCTTAATTGTCATATCTATTTAATATTTAATAAACTTAGTTCTTTGTTATTCAAATTACTTGTTCTTATTGCTTCAATATATGGTGAATGAATTGGTAATATTTTTTATAAACTCGGAGAGGAATCATTATATTTAGACCTAAGTAATTTGATCCATGATTGTAGAGTAACATTCAATGTTGCAAATGCAAGTTTCAAATTAGGATAGAAATATACATAATTGGCATGTATGATCAATAAGGCTTAATTTTAATAAATCTTAATTTATTACAAGTACTATAGGAATATAATTATTTAATAAATTAAGGTATACTTACATGACCTTAGAAGAGACTTATGAATATATTAGTGTCTTGATCAATAACAAAGATTAAGGGAATTAAATATTAGAAGATTTATCATTGGAAAGCATATTGAGAAACAGTATTAACCCTATGCTTTCTCTATATTACTATCTTCCAAATCTCTTTATATTGTATCATTGCTTTTATATTTTATACATATATTCTTAAATTTTTATTTTTTTAAATAATTATTAGAAAGATATAATTTTAGTACTTAATTAAAAAGTAGAAATTATCCCTGTAAGTTTGACATCCGACTCTTTTATTCATTTATTACTTACATACGATAATATATACTTCTACTCAATTTAAAATATAAAAATACCGCATCAAAATATAACATTACTCTAAATTTTAATTTTAGACGAGTGTCTTTAATTATGTTTAGTAAGATATACACCTCCATTACTTTAAAATGGGTGTTCAATTTCTAGTAGAAACCAATTGCAGTTTCCTACTAAGAAAAAAGTTAATTTCAGAGAGAAATAATATAAAACATATAAACTACCTTACATTTATATAAATTGATGTGATGTAATATAAAAAAATAATATTATTTTTATATTTTTATTCTTATTTACTTTATTAACTTATTCTTATTTATTTTATTAACTTTCTTATTGCAATATTAGCCACATCAAAATTAAAAACAAAAAACTTTATATAGTATTGTTTTGCCCTTGTATAACCAATGATGGAACCAAATATAGCCCAACAGAGTTTAGGGAAAAAATATAAATTAAAAGAATAAAATATAATTTTTTTTTCTATTTAGGTATTCTAAACCTTATATTGTATTCAAAATTCTTCTATTTTGTTTTAAATTTATTTCTCTTAAAAAATTTGTATTTACCAGTTTAGTAATATAGTCATTAATATATATTAATAGGATAAAATTAACTTATATTTAAATCATATATATTAAGAATAAGTTTTCTTTTTTTTCTTTTTTTTAAAAAAAGATCAGGAGTGAGTTAGGACCTAATGAGTTTTACTATTTTCCTCAGACTCGAACTCTGACTCTCAACAAATAAGTAAGTAAGTTGAGCCACTTGATTATGCCCGACATTAAGACTAAGTTTTCTTAAACTCCTAAAACTCAAGTAATATAAACAAATTTGTTAGTCAAATTACTTGATAAAATAATAATTTTAATTTATTTTATTTGAATTATTTTTTTTTTGCAAGTTTTGTCAAACACTCAACTTTTACTCTCTTTTTTTGTTTCATATTTATACATATTTTAAATTAAAAGTATTTTTAATTGTTAATTTAATTTACTTTTAATGATTTAAAGTTAATAATAGATAAATTATATGCTTTAAGACATTATTGAGCACAATTTAATAACGTATTATTTTATTATTCTTACTTTTTTTATTATATATTATGGTTACATTATAAACCTCGTCGTATATATTTCCATATAAGAAGTCTTTGTCCTTTTTGATGAATAATTTTTCTTAATTCTATTAAAAATTTATGAAATGATACGGAAAAAAAAAATTAGAGAAGGCAACAAAAATTTTCTGGTTATACCCCTGCAAATAACCATCTAATAGAACCATGCCCGCTATTATAAATTTTTTATTCTTTCACATATTCTATGTGCATAATCAAGATTGATTGATTTATTAAATAGTAAGATATCATTAGACGGTCTAATAAATAACATAATAAGAACCATATCATGCAACACTTTTTCAAAAAAAATTGAGTAATAATTTGCATTATATTTAAAATTAAAAAATTATTTTCAAAGAATCATTCAAAGGTTGCAATTTCTAACGAGTAGTCTTTGCTTTTGCTTTTCCGTATCGTAAATCCACGCAAACTTCGGAAAAAGGAAGACCTTCAACAAAGGAAAGCCTCGTATATTAAAACTACAACTAGGTTGGTCGAATGAGCGTCCATCGTTTCATCTTTCCATACAAAGACTTTTACCCTTTCTTTTCTCTTCAATGAGCATTTGACGACGTTTTCTTTTTCAATTATTTTTGCTACTTCTTCAGTAAGTTTCCTTCTCTTATAAGTATTTCTCCCCACATCCAATAAAGCTCGCTAAACTCTAGAACGAGAACTAAGTGACACTTTGTTTCGGTTGTGTTCAAGCTCTCACTCTCTATTTGTTTCTCTAGTATTGATATTGCTTGATCTTTGGTTTTAACCAAATGGCATACGCCATGGCGACGGCGACTCCGAAAGAGCACATTGAGGAGATTAGACAGAATAAGTTCTCGATAGGGAGTGAAGTGAAGAATCCCGTAACCGAAGAACTTCACCAAACTGTGAAGTTCACAGTTGCTTTCTGCTGAACTTTACGCTAAGGATGTCCACTTTCTCATGGAGCTCATTCAGGTCACCATGTTCAATCTTATATCTTTTTATTATTCATTTTCGTTGTCATTTATATATTTATTTATACATTCCACGTTATATTTACGTACGTATGTCTTTCTGTGTGTGTAATATTGTATGTGTACATATATTTCTATTATGCATGCCTAATGTGTTGTCTAGTATTTGCATGCTACTATATACATATAAAGTTGAGATTATATATAAGCTCCAGAGAGTTTTAGAAGCATTTTAAATATTTATATATATATAGGAAGGTAGGATGTACTACATCATCCTTGTATGTATCTGATAAAATATATATATATAGTTATTATATATCAAATATATAAGATTAAAAAAAAAGATTGAAATTTGTGGATTATTGTATGATTTGATGGACTAATATGATATTCTTCCCCTTCCTATAAAACTTTTCTGGTATATACAGTTAACAGCAATTCTATTTGATTATTATGTCTTAACTGGCAAAATATTATATTTCTTTTTTACTTTTGCTTATAGAAAAAAAATGGGTAACAAATGTACTGGTTGCACAATATAAGTATTGTTTTTTATTTATTTTTAAAATATAGATATACATATATTCGTCTACATGCGGGTTGATCATTTTCTTATATTCTCTATTGCGTTAGCAGTACTTATACAAATAAAAATAATTAAGAGAGGCAATAATAATACAATGATTTAGGGAACTAATTGTTAAGTGATGAATTTGGACTTGACAGAACGCCGAAGACAATGAGTACCCGGAGGGGGTTGATCCATCGCTCGAGTATGTGATAACATCTCGCGATATAACTGGCACAGGAGCTCCAGCCACATTGCTTATGTTCAACAATGAGAAGGGCTTTTCTCCTAAGAATATTGAGTCCATTTGCAGTGTTGGCAAATCGACCAAGAAAGGCAACAGAAAACGTGGCTATATTGGAGAGAAAGGTGATTTCACTATCTCCCTTTATAATAATGTAATGTATCTTTAGCTTTTGCTGTAACTTACAGGCTTGTAATAATTGTAAATGGATCCTAATATATGTGTCCTGTATCTCTGGTGATTAATTAATTTGCAGGAATTGGGTTCAAGAGTGTATTTCTGATAAGTGATCAGCCTTACATTTTCAGCAACGGGTATCAAATCAAGTTCAACGAAGAGCCATGCCCTCACTGCGGCCTTGGGTACGTAGTTCCTGAATGGGTCGATGAGAATCCAAGTTTATCTGACATACAGAGAATATACGGCTCAGGTACTACACTTCCAACCACAACACTGGTATTGCCTTTGAAGCCTGACAAAGTCCAACCTGTCAAGCAGCAGCTCTCAAGTGTTCATCCTGAAGTTTTGTTGTTCCTTACAAAGATTAAGCGACTCTCAGTCAAGGAAGATAACGAGGATCCGAAGAGCAATACTGTCAGTTCAATAGCTATCAACAATGAGACTAATTTCATGACCAGGAAGAACATGGATGCTATTTCCTACACTCTCCATCTCTCTGCAAGTTATGACCGGCTTGATAAAGAATGCAGCTACTATATGTGGAAGCAGAAGTTTCCTGTCAGGCAGGAAAATAAAGTGGAGAGGAGAATGGAAGTAGAGGACTGGGTTATCACATTGGCTTTTCCCAATGGGCAGCGACTTCAGACAGGAACAACATTGCCTGGAGTCTATGCATTTCTTCCGACGGAGATGGTTACAAACTTTCCCTTCATAATTCAAGCTGATTTTCTTCTAGCATCGTCTAGGGAAACAATACTGTTGGATAACAAATGGAACAGAGGGATTCTCAACTGTTTGCCCTCTGCTTTTGTCAATGCATCTCATTGGTGAAAACGACAGAAAGCGCTCCGGTTTCTAGTTTGCCTCGGATGTTTCACTTCTTGCCTGTCAACAGCTCTTCCTATCAACAGTTGAATGCTGTAAGAGAATCAATTCGAGCAAGGCTTGTTGAAGAAGATATTATTCCAAGGGAATCGAGCATGGAGCAAAAGTTCTTCCACAAACCCCGTGAAGTAGGAAGGCTAATGCCCAGTTTTTGGAATATTTTGGGGAAAGCAGAAGTTCAAGGGGTGAGCTTGAAAAATCTGTCGCACCATGGAATAAACATTCTGAACTCTTCATTTGACAGAGAAGAGTATGATACGGTACTGAACTTCTTGGGTGTGGGACCAGTCAACATTGAATGGTATGCAAAATGTATCCAGAGTTCTAATCTTGCATTGGGACTGTCTGAGGTTGTCTACTTGGAGCTGCTCCTATTCATAGCTGAAAATTGGTCTTCCAAATTTTGCAATACCAACATTCGCAATATACCCTTGATAAAATATGTAGATGTAGATGGGAGTGTGGCATTGTCCCCTATTAATGCATCTGCACAGTTTAACAGCCAGAAGGTAGTTTGTCTATCGCATCAACTGTCATGGTTGATTGGTTGTAACAGGGAATTCAGATGCGTGACCAATCGGTATTTTCCACCAAGAACCACATATGATGCTGTTCAATCCTGTTCTAAGAAGGAAGTGGTATTGCAATGGCTGAGAGACCAGGTGAAGGTAGTTACCATGACTGTATATAGTTATGCAGGTGTACTCATCAATCATCTCAAATCTGATCGGAAGCTTGCTGTTGCGTTTGCTCACTTCTTGTATCATTCCTACTCAAAGAAGTTCCTATCATCAGGGGAGGTTGATTGTTTGTGCGGGCGTATGCCGCTAGTAGATAATTATGGAGCTGTGACCACGAGCAGGTCTGGCATTCTTGTTCCAGCAAATGGAAGTAAATGGGCAGAATTGATTGGCTCAAATCCTTGGAGAAAAGCAGGATATGTTGAGTTAGGGGAAGATTACTTGCGTGATGGCAATTTTGCTGGGCAACATACACCTTCAAAGCAGTTGATGGAGTTCCTGAAGACTCATGTTGCCGCTTCCGATATTCCTAATATATCTCCTCCGAATGCTGGGATTCCAGCCGTGTCTTCCCCACTTGCCAAGCAAAACGCATTCTTGCTCTTGGATTGGATTAAAAACTTGAAGTGTAAGAGCATTCGCATCCCAGAGAAGTTTTTGGCATGCATAAAGGAAGGCAGCTGGCTGAAAATAACTATGAATGGCTCTTCTAGTTATAAACCACCATCACAATCATTTTTTCTATCTTCATCATTGGGGAACATTCTGCAGAATGGATCGGTGCTTGTTCATATTCCCCTGGTTGACCAGAGTTTTTACAGCAAAAGCATAAATGATTATAAGGAGGAGCTAAAGACTGTTGGAGTCATGTTTGAATATGAAGAAGCATGCCGATTCATTAGGAAGCATCTCATGTCGCTGGCAGCATCCTCAAATGTTACTAGAGACGGTGCACTATCAATTCTTAGTTTTATTAGATTCCTGAAGGATAAGTATCTTTCACCAGATAGCTTTATTCAAAGTATTAAAGGAGGAAGTTTGCTGAAGACATCCCATGGTTACAAGTCACCGACAATATCAGTTTTATTTGATCAAAGTATTAAAGTTGTTTCACAGATCAGTGACATTCCATTCATCGATCAAAATTACTCTGGTCAAGAAATCTTTTGCTTCAAAGAGGAACTCTAGTTGCTCGGTGTTTTAGTTGGTTTCAATAAAAATTACCAGCTTGTTATGGACAACTTGAAATCAGCTACATACTTAACTTATCTCACTGCTGATGCTGTTCTCTTGGTACTGGAATGCATCCGCCATTCAGGATCCTCCAGCAAAATTGTTAGAGCACTTGGAAATACACAATGGTTGAAGACTAATGCTCGTTACAAGTCTCCAGGTGAATGTTTTCTAACTGATCCTGAATGGGGTTGCCTTTTAGAGTTTTTCAAGGGTTTCCCAGTAATTGATCGAAATTTCTATGGAAGCACCACTGTCTCTTACAAAACTGAGTTGAAGAAATTAGGGGTGATTGTGGATTTTGATGATGCTATCAAAGCATTTGTTTGCTCCTTTAAACGGCAAGCCTCTACGTCTTCAATTTCAAAAGATCATGTTCTTTCATTTCTTACGTGCTACAGACGGCTGAAGGCGACATCTCATAAATTTCCTCTTGAATTTAAGAACTGTATCCTTGAGGCAAAATGGTTGAGGACGCGGCTAGGTGATTATAGATCTCCAAGAGAGTGCATTCTGTTTGGTCCGGATTGGGAATCTATCTCTCCAATTACTCTGCTTCCTTTCATTGATGATAGTGACCGTTTCTATGGCTTGGGTATTCATGAATACAAAGAGGAGCTGAAGAGTATGGTGTTGAGGGAGGAAACGCTCTTCTCCTTCTCGAGGTTATGTTGAAGTGAAGAACTCAAGATTCAGCCTAGAACCCTAACCTCCTTGTGCAGCGAAATAATCTGTCAATCAAGCAAACACAACAAGAATCCAAAGCAGAAAACAAAAGAGCACAACACAATCTTACGTGGTTCGGCCAATTGCCTATGTCCACGGTGGATCCAAGGATCCTAGCTTCTCTTATTATAACTCCCTAGAAATTTTATAAGGAAAACCCAATGAATAACCTTCAAAAGAACCTAAACGTTTAGTGAACCCTTACTCTACCACGAACAATGATCACTCAAACAACTGTTCCACTCTAGCTTACACAAGCACTTAATGTCTACCCAGTTTTTCTTCTCTCTTAGAGTCTCTCTTAATGCTTAATCTGAAATCAATGGTTTACAAGTGTTTATATAGGGTGTGTTTCATGCCTACTAATTCTATTCCTTGTTGAAGTAAGAGTCCACTTGTTTTGGAAGTCAAAAACTTTCTAAAATTAGAAATCCCAAACCAAAACGGACTTTTCCACGCGTTCTGGCGCTGCGGCGTTGGGTTGTTGTCCTGGGCACCACGATGCTTAGCCATTGGCGTCGCGGCGCTGAGCCCTGTATACCTATCCATGTTTTCTTGCCTCTGTCACGTCTTTCAGTCCTGTTTCGCTTCCCCTTTCTTGTCCCACACGTCCTAGACTTCTCTATACGCATCCAACACATTCTAGACTTCTTGTAACTCTTCACTTTGGTATTCATCTCAATTTTCCAACAAACCCTTCCTTAATTCAAAATCTTCCAAATAAGAAGGCTTCGGGATTCGATCCACACCAATACTCTATCACCTAGAGTTGAGTCCAGTTACGTCTCCACCGTCTCCACCAAGACTTAACTTTTCCCGGGCTAGTGACTTCGGCCTCCAAAGGCATTCGTGCACCTTGCATAGGGTATGGATGCGTTGCATTCCTTTCTGACCCCCATCACCTCGGTGAGCACGGTTTGGATGTTGCCTAGTGGTCTGCATTACCTCAACACCCTGCGTTGGGTCACTCATGGCCATCCCAGTAAGCACATAGAGCCCCTCATTGTGCTTCTCACCCTCAAACCCTATAGGTCCTTTCTCTATCCTTAGTTTTCCTTTTTTCGCTCTAATCGAATACCCTTCCTCATTGAGCTTGCCTAGGGATATCAAGTTCCTCCTCACTTTAGGAACATGCCTCACACCATGTAATTCTCTAATTTCTCCACCTTGCATCCTCAGCCTTATGTCACCAACTTCTATGATCTCAGAAGTCATGTCATTCCCCATTAGAGCTTTACCTCTCTTGGCTTTATAATTGGTAAACATCGATCTGTCAGGATACATATAGACGCTGCACCCCGAATCTAGTATCCATTTTCCAGCGTACGTTCTCATTGAGGCTACCAATATGTCTACAAGTTCGGTATCTTCCTCAGTACCGATTGTAGCCCACCCTCCTTGGCCTTTTAATTTTGGACAATCCTTCACAAAGTGCCCTTCTTTATTACAAATGAAACACCTCTTGGATCTTCTCCTTGATTGGTTACTCTTCTTTCCTTGTGTAAGCAAAGTTGATCCCCTCTCGGACTCAGATCTCTTTGTTAATTCTTTCTTAGTTCAATAATTCTTTGACATCATTCATCATTAAAGACTCATTTCCATACAGCAGCGTATCTATAAAACTCTCATAGTTCTTCGGCAACGAACTTAACAGGATAATGACTTTGTCTTCATCCTCAGTCTTGATGCCCAGTTGCTCAAGACTTATGATGATCTTGTTAAACTCGTCAATGTGAGCTCTTAACGAAGTTTCCTCGTGCATTGTCAGCTCATATAATCTTTTTTTCACAAGAAGTCTATTTGCAAGAGATTTCTTCATGTACAATACCTCGAGTCTCTTTCATAGCCCAAAAGTGGTTTCTTCATCACCAATTTCCATTAATACTTCATCACTCAATGCTAGGAATAAGGTGCTGTGAGCCTTTTTCTGAATCGTGTCTCAATCTTTCTACCCGGACTTTGAGGTTGTCGCTTCATCGCTAGTTGAGTAGCTGGCTTACTCCAAAGCTAAGTCTAGCCCTTCCTTGACTAGTAGAGTCCTAACTTTCTTCTTTCAAATATTGAAGTCATTCATCCCATTGAACTTCTTTATTTCCTACTTGATTGTAGCTATGGTTTAAATACCTCAAGTGTGTATTATCGAACCTCTAGCTCTGATACCAGTTTGTTGAGGGAGGAAACGCCCTTCTCCCTCTCGAGGTTATGTTGAAGCGAAGAACTCAAGATTCAGCCTAGAATCTTAACTTCCTTGTGCAGCGGAATAACCTATCAATCAAGCAAACACAACAAGAATTCAAAGCAGAAAACAAAATGGCACAACACAATTTTACGTGGTTCTGTCAATTGCCTACGTCCACGGTGGATCCAATGATCCTAACCTCTTTTATTATAACTTCCTAGAGATTTTATAAAGAAAACCCAATGAATAACCTTCAAAAGAACCTAAACGTTTAGTGAACCCTTACTCTACCACGAACAATGATTACCCAAACAACGGTTCCACCCTAGTGCACACAAGCACTTAGTGTCTACCCAGTTCTTCCCCTCTCTTAGAGTCTCTCTTAATGTTTAATCTGAAATCAATGGTTTACAAGTGTTTATATAGGGTGTGTTTCGTGCCTACTAATTCTATTCCTTGTTGGAGTAAGAGTCCACTTGTTTTGGAAGTTCAAAACTTTCTAAAACTAGAAATCCCGAACCAAAATGGACTTTTCCACTCATTCTGGCGCTGCGGCGCTCATCCCTGGGCGTTGCGGCTCTGGCCAAAATCGCACCCATTGGCGCTGAGTTGCTATCCTGGGCACCGCAGTGCTCAGCCATTGATGCCGCGGTGCTCAGCCATTGGCGTTGCGGCGCTGAGTCCTGTATACCTATCCGCGTTTTCTTACTTCCTTCACGTTTTTTAGTCCCATTTCGCTTCCCCTTTCATGTCCCACACATTCTAAACTTTTTCATACACGTCCCACATATTCTAAACTTTTTGTAACTCTTCACTTTGGTATTCATCTCAATTCTTGTCCAATCAAGATTGTTGAATCACCAATTTTTCAGCATATGGGAGTTGTCATAAACTTGGAAGATGGTGTGAAGTTTGTGGCTGCTGGTCTTTGTCTTCCCTCGGATCCCTGCGACATCACTCGTGCAAATGTTCTTTCTCTGCTGAACTGCATCCGGATAATGCAAGAGAAGAATTACTCTTTACCCGAGTGCTTTTCCAAGAAAGTTTCTAAGAATATTTTGAAGACCTATGGTTCTGCTGGTTATAGTAGTCCGAACCAGAGCTTGTTGTTCGATTCCAAGTGGGCATTATATTTGAAGCAGACAAATGGACCTTTTATTGATGAAGAGTTTTATGGTTCTGAAATCAAGTCATACAGAGAAGAGCTCAATGCAATAGGAGTCACTGTTGATGTAGAAAGAGGATGTTCATTGGTTGCCAGCTTCCTTGACTTGCACTCAGACTTTGCCACAATTGTTCGAATTTATAACTTTTTGGCAAAGTTCAAGTGGGAGCCTAATAGCGAAGCTGCAAGAAGGATTTGGATCCCTGATGGAAGTGAGAGCGGAGAGTGGGTCAGCCCTCGAAATTGTGTTTTGCATGACAGAGATGGTCTGTTCAGTTCGCAGTTGATTGTATTGGAAAAACACTATGAGCAGAAGTTGCTGAGCTTCTTTTCAAGAGCTTTTAGTGTTAAATCCAACCCTTCAGTTGATGATTATTGCAAGCTCTGAAAGGTTTGGGAAAGTACAGGGCACAAACTGTCAAATGCCGAGTGTTGTGCATTCTGGAGTTGTGTTACGAGACAATGGGGTTTAAAGACAGAGAAACTTGTTGCCGACAGCCTGGTGAAGCTGCCCGTTTCTTCAGGCTCATATGGGATATTGTTGTTCGACAAGCGAGATGTTTTCATTCCTGACGACCTTCAACTGAAGTATTTCTTTGAACAGTCATCTCCTGACTCGCAATTTGTCTGGTATCCTCAGCCTAGCTTGCCTGCTTTGCCTCGGAATAAGTTGTTGGAACTGTACAGAAAAATTGGAATTCGCTCAATTTCTGAATCTGTACAGAAGTATGAAATATCCTTAGGAGGAGGCGTGGAACTCAGACAGGTGGATCAAAAGAATTTTTCAATCGGCAAAGGGCTGGTTAAACTCATTCTGGGTTTTCTTGCTGATCCCTCTATTCAACCGGAAGCTACAAAGAGGCATGAAACTGTCAAGTGCCTCCTGAATGTCACCATTTGGGAGAGTGCAGAACCAATAACTGTAAGGTACAGTTTATCGTTGTCGTCGGGGGTTTCTGTGGATGCAAGAGCAAGCCAAATGATACGCTGGGATAGAGAGAGGGGAAAGCTTTTCACCCAGAAGATTGATCGGTCTTCCGGACGCAAAAACCTGGTTGAATATGCGACTCACTTTGCGGAAATCATATCCAAGGGGGTTCTCTGGGACAGAGAAGATCAAACAAATGCTCTCGCTGAGCTGATTAAGTTTGCTTTCTTGGTGGAATTCGATGAAGAAGCTGTTGATTTTCTTATTAAATCCAAGAACATGCTGATTTTCATGGAAGATGAGGAGTTCCTGTCAGCTGCGTTCCCTTCTCATGAGTAGGTGATCTTAAACATGCATATGCTCTTTTTCATGTATACGCGCTTTTATCTTAGTTTACATATTATTTTGTGTGTATGTGTGTGCAATTTACGGATTGTCTAAGAATGAATCGGTTGCTAAAATTGCTGATTCAAATTAGCTTCTAGCGTCTTTTATATCTTTATTTGTTCTTGTTCTGGACAACTCCATTGCCATTTTATTATTATGTAGTGTAGGTATGGTTTTGCTGCTAAATAGTTGGTTATTATGTTAGCCTATCAATGCAGTTGTTATCTTAATTTCGTTATTTGTTATGGCTCTTATTTAGCTCTCTTCTGTCAATAGGCGAAGATGAATCTTCCCGAAGGAAATTCGTGTACAGGGAATTTACAGAATTTTCGTCACTATTTATGATTGATCTTCGTGTTGCAGAAATTGATGTGCGTGAACATGCCCATATAAAAAATGATAGTGATTTGATAAAATATCTTTGATATATCCAATATACCATAACTATTTAATAAAATCCCATCATTATTATTAGGAGCTCTTGTTTATAACAATGGATATATGGCTACAACACACCGCGGCAGACTCCTTACCCATTCCAATTTTTAATTGTTTATAATTGCATGAGAAAATACAGATCAGCCTTTCAAATGGCGTTAGTTCTTTTACAAACAGTGTTTATATCCCACGATGGTTAAATGCAACAATACAAAGAAAGTTCATGAATGAGTCCATGGATAAAGTTTTATCCTCTCCTATTAATCAGAAGTCCTGAACAATGAAATACAACTTAGCTTCATTTTTCACCAGCAACAGCTCATAGAGCTTAAGTGGCGTGGCAAGATGCCATTCAAAATTTTAAACACAAACAGCAAAATGTATCTTTTATTTGTCGAGCACGACTCGGTCTCATCTGATACTATTGTACAGAAAACCAAATATTCAGACCTACGAGGACGGACACCAAAGAATAATGTTATTATAAAGAAAATTGGTTCTTTTTCCATATCCTTTTTCTGCTATCCTTTAGCTTGCTCTCAGCAAGTCCACGAAGATGATCTTTTGATCACTGGCTTCATCTGCTTGTCCTCCTCCAAAGATATCATCCCCAAGTGCGAGGGATCCTCGAGCATCATCTTTGCCACCAAATATCCCGCAATTGACCATGTCTGAAATTTCCTTGCTTGTTTACCAATATATCTACCAAGCTTCCCATCATAATATTCTGGCCAGCTATCTTTTAGCAAACGGGTCTCAGCATGATCAATTAATCGCCTTGCAATTTGAGGTCGGCCGGTTTTAATGCAAGCAGCCGTTAGCAACCACAAAAGCACTGCATTGAAAATAAAATCAGGGAAAATTTTATGGTAATAAGAAACAAAAGGTTAAAAACATCAATAAGGATTTTTTTGACTGGAAAAGAAAATCCAAGAATAATCAATAATATTTCCATCCTCAATGCTTCCTACACTATTGTTTCACAGAAAGAACTATAATATCTAGTCTTAAAGAAATATATCATGTTCTGTATTTCATCAGAACAGAACAGATAGAATCGCTCTTTACAAAAAAAGTGGGAACCAATGATAAGGTAAAAAAGAACGGAAAACAAAGGGACAACTAAGAACAAAACAAGTAAATTATCCGGCAATGGAAGTGATAATATGAGATGACTCGAGTTCCAGTAACATTTTGATCAAACAGTAATTGACAGTCAATTGAGAATTAGTGTCAAATGGAATAGAAATAACAAAAGAAAACAGAAAGGTCTCACAAGAAAACAAGTATTTTCCTTGGGTTGTTTTACTAAGTGTTGTAAGAATCTTATCATACTTTCAGGGTTTCGAGGAAATGTCTCTGTGCAAATAAAAGTATCATACTTTCAGGGTTTTGAGGAAATGTCTCTGTGCAAATAAAAGGATCAAAAGTTAAGTCCAAAGATTTTCATGTAACAATAAGCATAGTAATCTGCCCAGATCATGGATGTCGGTTATCTCCTCAAATTCAACTTGGGTACTCTAAATTGGTTTTAACTTTCAAGTTTTGGCGTGATTGTTTTCCCCCTAGTTTTTATGTCATATAGAAATCCATGCCATATACATATTATGACATGTAAAGATAACCATATCAAAACAGAAAACCACAATAAAAGAACTATCCTTGTACCATTTTACTGACTCGAAATATTTTGTCCCAACATTGAGGTGTCAAATGAAATAGATTTATGAGTAACAAACCTGGCCAAGAACCTCCATTATGGTAACTCCATCTAGTATTTTTGGGATCACAACCAGTTACAATCCGCCATTCATGACTCTCTATAGCAGGATAGCAGATTTTTAGTGGCATTTCACCCACCAATTCTTCCCAGCGAGCTTCAATAAGGTCCATAATAGCCATTGATTGTTCCGGAGTTGCAAGAGAAGATAGAATTGCAACACAATTACCTAAAGCAAACCATCGAAAATCCATCCTTGCAGGACTGACATTGCCAATGAAGTAGCCACCACGTGTTGGCATAAAATCAAAAACCCAATATGGGATTGAATCAGGAATGACATTAAATTTATTAACAGCTGTGTGAGAGTATTCCTCCGTTTTATATCTGTAAATGTCATTTAGCTGTTGAAAGTCAAGCCAGAAGTAACTTCTCATGTGATAACTCAAGGCATGCAAACGTTTTACAATTCTCTCAACACATTCTTTCCCTTCAGCATCATGTTTCAACATTGACAAAGCACATCTAAGGGCCATAAAAAAAAGGGCTTGAATTTCAATCGGATAACCATAAATACCCTGCAAAATATATATGAAATTAAAACATTTAGAAAAAGGTAAAATTTGCGGAACCCTTAAGATAGACAAGGAGGTCATCAAATAGCACTTAAAAAGTCAAAATAATCACTAAAAGTACGATAACATATAAGACAATGCTGGGTAAATTTTCCCATTTCCTTCAGATGAGATATACAATAATCTGAAATATCAACAATAGATTACACATGCTGTACAAAAATCTGGCTTCTATCTAATCTATGCCTATGACAAAGGAGGCATGGTAAACATGTTTACCATTACTCGAACAGATGAGTTTATGGAGAATAGTACCCCAGACATTTCAAGGCCTTAAGAGTAATAGAAACAACACAAATACATCTCTATACAATATGATAAAGAAACATAACATTTATCCTCCATATAATTCAATTTTCTTTTATCAGCTTAAGTAACAACACAAATATTTAACATTCAAATATATTTTGTTAAGGAATTAATTCCATGAAAACAAATATATTTCTAGTTAGAGGTATTAATTCCATGAATACAAATATATTTTCAATCAGAGGAATTAATTCCACGAATACCAAGTCCTACCTCAAATATCTAACCAGAAGTATCTGAATCTTATTTGTCCCATTTAACTCAACTGCAGAGAATTCTTAAAACTATAGGACAGAAATCTCTTCTCAATAAAGTCCACGTAAAACTCTCATGAAATTGTAAACTACAGAATACCACAATAGATCAAGTCTGTGGTATACTTGAGATATAGCATATGAAGTTTTGGACTTTTAACAGGTAAATCCAAGTGGGAAAACTTGGGATTTGTCACTATATTCCAAAGATTTCAAATGACTTGAGAATAACACAAAATCCAACTATTAAAAGAGTCCACGTAGAACATCTGGTAAAACAGATGGGGCTTTGACTTCCATCAAATGTTAGTCTAGGAATCAAACAAATGCACAAGTACGTAATTCACAACACATTTTATGTTAACAAGATGTAGATAACAATATCATATGTCCCAGAAAGCAGCCAATCAAATCTTTAAGAGCAAAGGCCTATATTAACATAATTGGGTATATCAACTCAAGTTAGAAAGGTAAGGAGAACTCTTCCCTGTTCTCACAGAATCGCCAACTAAAAAGATCCCCCCTCTCTAACAAGAAGAAATGGGAAAAAGTTATCAATAGGGCACCATAATCTGGCTACAAGACTGTGCTCTAGTCATTTCAATACACACCTTTAAATAGTAAATCTTCAGAAATTAAAATGAACTCCAGCACAAAAGCAACATTGATACATGCCAAGTACTATTGCCTATGTCATATTCAAGCCAGACAGTATATGGTCCAAATAAGTTTTGCAGGAACTTAACTACATCTTAGTTCATATCAAACCACGTTCAAAAGAATTAAGGTAAGTAACAAGGAGTTAAGCTTCTTTGGGTATATTAACAAATACAAAGAGCTCTTTATTCTCTACATTTGCTTTCTAAAAGAAAGATGTAAGGCAGGAGGAGCAGAAGTAGTGCAAAATCCAAATAAGGCTATACACTTCCAAAAGAAAAACCAATACATCAATTTAACAATGACTTTTAGGTTTATATCGAGAGAACAAGACTTGGAATCATAATCCATTGAAACACGCACAACTCACAACCTTTCAGGCCCTCCTTTTGCCCCCACCATGAAAATGGGAGAAGAAATAGTTCTGTAGCCATTGTATTTGTGACTTATAGGCCCTAATCCACCCTAAGTTCACATATCATGATTCATAAAATTTCACCATGACATTACAATCGTACCAAGTTCTCACATGAGATATAAAAGCACCCAGACCTAAATTCAAATGAACAAATAGAGCAATTAGATTATCGTTGAAAACATTTTCAACAACTAAAACTGATCACACGTTCCCAATGTGATACATGCATAACATTTTCCAGGATAAACTAAAGAACCACTATACGGTTATGCCTATTCTCAATTTTTTTTCGGTCCTTAGAATATATGGTCTAGATGTTCCTGCTGGAAAATGCACAAAAATGTAAAAGTTAAATTTTGTGAGCAAAACCTTTATGGATGCATATATGTGGACAACATTTTTGAAGTTTCTATTATTTTTCCTTGAACAAGGCTACAGAAGAGGAGGAAAAAATAGAGTTGCAATGAAGAAACAACTATAAGAGGTATTAAAAATAAATTATCAACAGCATCATGATGATTAAGACAAGCATAATCGGGTTTTAGGTCAACCAGAATTAGTGTTCATTATCTATATTCACCATTTATCAAAGGAAACATTCATTACTCAGATTCAAGTAATTTTTTCTGCCACTATTAATACTTGGCCTGTTTATTATCATATTGGTAAACATGAAAGAGAATTGAGACACCTTAAATTTTTCCAAAGAATCATATTATTGGTTGTTTTACCAGATATCTAAATCAAACCAAGTACCCAATCAAGCTGGCAAGCTTCTGGTGAAGAAATTCCAAGTAATGTTTACAAAACTCAATTAATCCGATCCACTTCATCTTGGCACTACAACAAATTCAATAATAGTGGATCCACCAAGTAAAAGCTAAATGAGGAACTACATTCTCAGGTTACTCAAGGGTAAATACGATTATTATGCAAACTTACCATTCTTCGATCAATCATTGAGCATCCGTCAGCACAGAGCAGGGTTGGGAATGTATCAAATCCTTCTGACAGACACAGAGTCAATATGAGCCTCATGCCCTTTTGACACTCGGGTGTCTCTGCGAGAGATAAATCCCCAGTAGACTTTGTATATGCACGGAGCAAAATAATCCACCAGAATCCAGAGTCAACTGGAGCAACTCTTCCAATTGCACTCTCACCAAAGTCTGCAACAATAGTATCTGTTTTTCGAACAGGATCATGGAGAACTTTGAAGCTAGCAGGCATTGCACCTTCACCAAGCTTAAATCGGTCTATTCTTTTTTCCCATCCTTGAAGCTGCAGAGTCTTCAAGAGGAAGTTTTTCACTATATCAGGCTCACCATTCATCAGAAATGCCAGAGCACTGGGTACAAAATCTCGTACAAAAACCTGAATAAAAACAAATATCAAACTGAAATTAGAAATTCTGGTAACATGATTAACAGAATAGTAGTGGGGTTCTCATAATTTCAAAATGAATATCTCAGTCTTAGACCAACCAAATCGTAGAAAGTTTGGTTATCCTCCAAATTCTTAAGTATTGATTATTCAATTTAATCTGTCTGTCTTTTTAACTTTTATGGTGGCATTTCAATTTGATCTTTAACCATATCATAACAATGAGACCCATTAACTTCAAACAAAGTTTTCAATTTTTTTTTTTCAATATCATGAATGTTTCTCCAAATGAGGTCTAATGTTTAATCTGATCAAAGTTACAACTTCCCTGAACCCAGATCAGAGTTATCAATTATATGCATTCCCCAAAAAATCCCAATCTTTATTGGCATGATTATACTTCTCATCATATTTCAAACAAATCTCAAAACCATAAACATCTACAAAGACCAGGAAAGTTTTGTAATATATATTATAAAAAATCTTACCTGATCATAGTTCAAAACCTCCTCGGAAGCATGATCATACGCAGCAATAGTTCCAACTGGCTGACCCCTGAAATACACCAACGACCTTCTTAGAGCCTCCCAGGCCTCAGCCACCATGGGGTGGGGTTCAAACGAGTTCCTAGTCGATGAAGCTGGCGTGTCAAACCCCGACCTCCCTCCAGGTGAGTAAGTACTCTCGTAAGTATCAAGACCTTTCAAACCAACAGAGAGCTCGCTAAGCGACCTCTCATCAAACGATCTTTGCCTCTCGATGTTAAGCCTTGGCTTATCAAGAAGGCGGGAGAGGTCATAGTCGTCCATTTCAGAGATTGAGCAATGTGAGCTCACATTTCTTAGTCCCAGCACCTCTTTTGGCGCGTCCATATCCTTTTTCCCTTCAAGTTTTGTTTTATGCACAAATAATCACTCTTCTTTTACCACAATGGGAGATCTATAAAGCAAAGAATTCAAGAACAATGAATAAGTATACACCCAGATAGAGAAAAATGAACCAACTGAATCTCAGAAGCCTATTTATAAGCACTATTAAATTATTTTCTTATCCAATCAGCTACTATTAGTATTTCCGTGAAAGAAATAAATAAATCTTAACTTTAAGCAAGTCTTCAAGCAAATTTATACTAAATATAACAAATTTATCTACCTCGAGTTATCATAAAGCAATTATAAATTTACAAGCTGATGTAATTATTTACTGTTAAATTTGAAAAAAATACTAAAATGGAAAGTTTTGAACCAGTCAATAAGATTTACATCTACACATTAAAAAATTTAATACAAAACCATTTTTTTTCACCAAATGCAGTATATTTTGAATTCTAAAAGAAATTTATCATGAAAAAAAAAACATTAATAGTAACAATTAAAAAAACAAAGATCAAGATCAATAAATTAGAAGGTCGATTTTTTCGGTTTAACAGAAATTCAGTAGTGTGATTAAGCTGAAACGGAACGTCCAGATCTGGAGCTCAAAAGAAAAATTAAGGAGAAAATAAAACAGAAACAAAAACAAAACGAAAAAGAGCAAACCTCGGAAAACGAGAATGCAGCGAAAGGGAGAATAATTATCTCCGGCAGTAGAAACAGTCGACGAAGATTCGCCGGAGAACAGTCGGCGAAAGAGAAGAGAAGAAATAAAAACAAATCGCGGTGAATGAAGAGAGAGAGAGGAGGAAGAAAAAAAAGGAACGTGATTTCGAGCACTCATATTTATAATGAGGGAAAAATGAAACTAACAACGTACGAGCCAAATGCCCAAAATCTAGTGCTGTAAGAGAGTCTTTTTAAGTTTTACCGGGAGTAGCCGGTGAGCACAGCACGAGGAAATTTTATGGGCTGCCCACATGGACAAAACGACTCCGGTTCTGACAGTGACTTGTTTTTGCCTTTCGCTACTGTGGCTCAGTGGCTGTCTGACTTTGATATTTGGATTGTTTACAGGCAACTTGTTTTATCCGTTTGCTCAATAAAAATGGTTTAGGAATTTATAAGGGTGACTTTGAGATTTGACTAGTTAATTAGGGTTAGGTGAGAAATTTTTGTTTGGATTTAATTGAAATTTTCTTTTTTAGTGGACAGCTTAATTTAAGCTGTCCAAGTTTATTGTATTTTCCGATATTTTTCACTTTGCCCCTAAAAAAGTTGTTGGGTATAGGTAATTTTCAATGCAAATTGTTTGAGAAAATTATTTTAAAAAATATTTTTGACTTGTTTAATCTACCTTGAAACCCTCCATCTCTCTTGGTTAGGTTTGAATAAGGTTGAGTTAATTAGGCTCCTACATTTTTTTAAAAAACAAAATGAAAATTCTCAGGTGAAATCAATGTAATATATTAATTTAATAAAATCATATTACTTAAATTTTTTAGCTTAATATGTCTTATTTATTATTAAATGCCATGATTGATGAATTTTAAACTAGATGCGTATATGACAATATTTTACTAAATAAACTCATGAGTGGCATTTGCACGCAAAAATTTCATTTTAAAATGTAGCATTTGAACCATCATTAAGCAAAAGTTCCATCTTACAAATTTAGTATAATCACCTAAATAGATTATTCAATGATTGAAATTAAATTAACATACATAATTAATATTTTGAGAATTAAATGTTTTAATTTAAACTTACCTACCTAAAGTGTTTGGATATGATTGCCATAATTTGTCAAAAAATATTGAAAATTATTTTTTTTTAATTTAGAAAAAAAAAACTCTACATATTCACGATCACATTTCCTTCTTGCAAAGTTGGTTTTGTTTGTCTATTTTACAAACAAGGCTTTGTATCAACTTGTAACCTAGCATATACGTAAATTAATTAATTAATTAATTAATTTAAATTCTTTAAAGGGCATTATTTTTTAAATAATATGTCTTGTATTCAAGCATTTATACCCCAGAAACGTTTACTTAAATAAATTAATAAAAGTGATTGTATTTTCTGTTTGTTTCCTCCAAGCTACTAGGGGTCTGAGTTTGAAGGACATTAATTACTCCAGTCATGTGGGATATACGGAGAATATATCATGGGTTAAATAATTAAAAAGGGAAATTATTTGTTGATAATTAATTAATAAATTCAAAATATGAGGAAGAATCTAGAGGGAAAAGATTCTCTCAAAAAGACAAAAGTAGCCTTCTGAAGAGAATCTTTCCCAAATCCACAAAATGATCCTATCCCCACGTAAAGCTACGATTTTTATTTTTGTATTTAATTATTTTTAGTTCTGCAATATCAAGAACAAGTTACTTTGTTTTAAAAGCCAACTTGGCTGGCTGAGGCATATTCAAGTTCCGCCAACTCACACACCGGACTTCATTCACGCGTATACGTACCACCTAACACGCACGAATATGTATGCACTGGAACACATTTATTGACTTTCTTTTCTTTTCTTTTTCATTTTTCTAATTTGATACTCATCTAATTTTCGATAAAATAAATAGGATAATAACATCTACACCCCCATTTTTTAACATTTTCTCAATTAAGGACACAATTAGTTCATTTGTATCAAATGGGTCCCTGATCCTTCTTGAAATATTGTGTCTAGACATCACAAGGTAAGTGGAGCCTATTAGATACATAGAGACAAATTATGTCCTTACTTGATAAAGCATAAAAAATAAATAACCTAAATGTTACACTACAAAAATATGTTGATATATTTGTATTTATAGATCCAATCTTGTTTGATAATTCATTTTTTAAGAAATAAAAATATATTTAATTACAAAGGTTGCGGTGGTCAAATAAATAAATAAAAATATGTTGATATATTTGTAATAAAGTGCAAAAGTCATGTAATTGCATCGGAAATCTTTGCTTTAAAATCAAATAAATAAAGCAATAAATAAAACTAAAAATTAGATTTGACTTACTCTTTAATCTTAAATTAGTGGTAGTGGATTTGGATCTATATGAAATTGCCACAATTTTACTATTTTTTAATTCGATTCTTTTTTTTATATTTCATTTCTTGTTTATTATTATCCAAATACTTTTGTCCCTCAATTTTTGTAATTGATTCGCTTCATTTTTTTGATGACAAATTTTGAATTTGAATTCCGGTCGAATTAGATTATGAGTTTTTTCGAAACCAAATTTGAACTTTTTTGCCATTTATACTTCATCCTTCTATTAATCTTCGCATTAGCTAGCGATCCACTAAAACTAACTTAGGTCAAGCTCATTTTAATAGGCTACCCAAATATTTTAAGGTCATTAAAGTTTAAAGAAAAATGTACACAAATAGTCTTTATTTTAAATTTATATATTTTTATAGCTATAAAATTAAAATATAATCTTTAATAATCATAAAGTTTAAATTCAGACTATTTTACCTTTGAAGCATATTTTACTTCTTTCTTATCATTTTTTCTCAAAATTCACTCAAACAACACCTTTGAAAATTTTAAACAGATAGATCAAGTGGTTAGGCACTGATATTTCGAAGATTGAAAATTAAAAAGACTAATTGGAAAGTAAAAATTAATAAAATGGATGGAAAGAATGACACCGAGGATAAAAAAAAGAAAAGAAAAACAGAATTCCTTGAGCCTTACGCAAGTCGCAAGGCATGGCGCAATGTGGGAAGTTTGAATTTTTGGCTTTTTTTTCTTTATCGTCCCCAATTTTATTTTTTCTCTTGATTCATAGTATTTTCTCGCCAACACACTTTATTTTTTCTCTATTTCATCACAATGTAATACTAATATATTTTTATACTTATATTTTTACAAACTAAACAACAACAAAAATTAAAATCCATTGTGAAACAACAAGCTTTTGAATTATGTTATTAACAATGATAATTTCCTCTATTTATTATCTTCTTAACTAATAAAAATTAGCAAAATAGATTTTAGCTATAAAAAATTATACCTTTTAAAATAGTGGCTATTTGTGTAAATTTATCAAGTTCAAATTGAATATTGCTCTCTTCTCGATTCTAGCTTACAAGCCATTAGTAAAAAACTCAATTCATCTATTGTAGCCCATAAAGTGTGAGTGTGTGAACCCAAGCCCAAACGTTACGATGATACATGAATGTCCTTGAGTTGGCTTATAAATCTCATCTCGCCAATATCGTCCTTAGTCGTCAGGTACTCTCCTTGAGCTAATCAATCAACCTAGTCATGCATGAACATCTTAAAATAGATTTTTCACCGAGAATTACAAATTCGATATACCTTTCATAAATACGACTTCAATAATTTTGGCATGAGTTCTACACATGCAAGAAAAGGCTAATATTATTTAAGTAAAACTCTAATATATGAATCCAATAAGAGAAAGTCTTAATTACTTTCAACCATAATAGGATTCAACAACTACATATTAAGTTCACGTTACAACCCTATAAATAATAGCCAAATTACTTTGTTATAAGACATGATCAATATTGACATCTACAAATATCGGGCATCAACATTTAAACCTACATATGCAGAGACTACTCTGCAAGATTTGGAGCCTTTCTAACTTTTAAGTACTCAATAAAACTTCAAATTTACCACTCATTACCTTTTCTTTTCACCCTCATATTATTTTCTCTCTTTTTTGGGTTATTACCGACTTAAGTATTAGAGCACCTTCAGTGGAAAAACTTCTAGCACAGCTTCATTATCTTCTTTGATTGCAGGATTCTCATTTCCTAGCAAATTCGGTATTCTTATATCTAATTGGTATAGTCCAGCTCTTCTTAAAGTCCAATTGTTGTTCCCTAAGGAAACAAATTTACTTTGTTGACTTCAAGATGACCAAATTTTGGAGTCAACAAATATCTAATTTTCAAAAAGAAAAAGTTAACATAACAAATTTTTCAACAGGTAACATAAATGCAAAATGAATAAACACATGTTATTGAACATGTCCTTTTTATATTATGATACAAATAAATATGATTTAATTTGTATAATATGATTGAATATAATTTATATGCTTAAATTCATTTTAATATTTAACTAAATTTTAAGAATATATATTAATGTCTCCATTGATAAATGATTATTATCTGTTGTTGGAGGTAAAGTTAAGTGACACTTAATCTACTCATAGAAGCCAATTTGGCACTCAAGTCTAATTCTCTCTATTAATAGCCCGGCCCAAAACAAACTACTCAACAGACTGAGCTTGAGCTCAAACGCTCAGGCCTCTATAACTTTGCCCAGAAAGTTCATATAGTGAGACCCATGTCAGAACACGTGTAATCACCCAATATTGATGACAAAGGACATGTCATGATAACTTGGACACCTGCCACGTTATCACAGGCCTACCAGTAAGTGTACACGTCAATATAGCTCAGGTCCCACCACATCACTAACGAGATCCACTAGAAGAGCACTTAGATGTCATATTATTCAATTACTAGACCTAAAAGATAAGATAAAATGAGAAAATTTCTAAAGATCTAATAACCAACCCCCATGTTAGCATGCACCAAAACTTTGTCTCATGTTGACACTTCTGACACTGCTATTATAAAAGGCTAAACTATTTGAAGTTGTTAAGGAGCTCAGCATAAAACCTGTGGAACTCGGGAGGACAGAGTCATACTACCCCTTAGAGCTCCCAGAACTCACTAACTCATGCTAACTGCTCCAAAAAATGTTTAATTACAAATATACCTAGTACTATAAATGTCAAGGAATGTCTAATAACCTTCTTACCCCATTCGAGCAAGTTCTCCAAAAATCCATCATGATAGAAAATGTCCTCCAATTATGTTTCGTCACATGTCACCCTTGAGAGAAAATCTTCAGCTAGCACCATTCAAGCTCAAGTTTTATCTATAATTTTAAAAGTGGTAAACAACAACCTTGGTTAAGAGAAAACACTCCTCATTCTCTCTAAGAAATTCTACACTCTCTCTAAGGGAAATAAACCCTAAGGAATATTCATCACTCAACAGTCACCTGACTTAAGCATCGGAGAGTCATCGTCATCGTCATCTCGCCAACGCCAGCCATTAACCTCATGTTTCTTTTGTTCTTCAAGTCCTCTCAATTTGACTAGCTTAAAATTAGTATTCAACTTACTCTCTACTCAGTTCCGGTTTCTATATAACTAAATCAGAACTCCAACCTATCTTTTGGCAATAAAAAATCTAATAAAATTGTATTTCTCTAACTCAGCACTTACACTTCCCACATCACATTTGGGTTGAACCTTAAACCAAAAATCACACCCAAATATCTACTTTAAAAAATAAATAAATAAGTGTTTTTTTTAGTTTCATTGATTGATTGTTTGATATTATAACTTACAATAATAATTAATTAAAAATACATTATTACCTTAATTTCTTTTTAAAAAAATGTAAGTCAATTTTACTACAATGTAAATCTAGAATGAAATAAAGTATCATTGTATTTTTATATATAATAACATAAAAAAGGGAGCCTAATTTGATCAAACAAATATAACCAAGATATTTCAAACATGACGAATGAAATAAATCATTTATAATTTGCTCGCAAATTCATATACAAATATAATCAGGTCATTTAAATGGATAGTTCAAACAATATCTTGTTAATACTTTTCAAGAATAAATTTAAAGTATTCTCCATTTAGTTTATACACACGATATTAGCACAAATAAATTTTCAACATTATAAAAATTATAACCTGCACCAAAATTCTTAAGACAATTAAAGACGTGTAATTTTCATAACAATGGCAATGTCGATACTGAGACGAAGTCAAGATCAAACTCATTATCATTCAATCTCCATATTTAAAGGCTTATCTTAATCAAGTCCATTATAATTCAGGACTACTAAAAAATTAAGATCTCTAGTGTTATATACGGAGGCTCGTTTAGATTAACTACTCTCATAAAAGAGGAGATAACTTTCACTCAATACCAGAACAATTTTACCCCAAAAGGGATGCATTTTTTTTTTTCTCTGTGATAATTGATGTATTTTTTTTAATAAAATTTTCCAAAGCCTCTCTGAAATTATTAAAACATCAAAAGCTCCTCCTACATTATAAAATAATTTGAGCTAGCCTCTTTTATAAAATAATTTCTAACTCTGCCACTGCACTCATTAAAGGGCAAACAAATTGCAGCAAGAGATTTGGGTTTTGAATATAAAAATTGATGGAGAGTTTTTTTAGTAAGAGCCTAAGAGGGTTTACACAATATTAACAAAAACTGTAGAAGAGGTTGGTGATATTAATCCAAAAACTTACTGTAATTGTTTTTTTTTTTAAAAAAAGTTCTATTATTATATCATAAGGGCAGCCAAGCCATGAAATATGCCAAAATCTTAAAATTCAAAATTTTAATTAAGAATATTCTTAACAGATCCTAAGTAAAAAGAAATACATAAAGAAATAAACAAAAAAAAAAAATTGCATGCAATTTCAAAAATTATCAATTTTGGAATGAAGCTAGCCAGGCCAAGTCAGATTCAATTGTTTTTGGTTGCCATCGTTTTCAATTTGGTCTTTCTATGTTGTGCTTAAGATCAGTTGCTACACTTATCATACAATACAGCAACATTTTTTTCAACTTATCTCAGTGTAAAATTTGACAAAAGTAAAAATTCCAAACATATAGCTGATACTAGAGAATATCAATTTCATAAAATTATAAACAAAAATCAATAATAGGTATGAAAATTACAACTATTTTGTCGATGCTAATTTGATATATATTATAATCAAATTTAATATATATATATGTAAAATTCGATATATCATTTTTGTTTCTTTTTTAATCTTTTTATTATTTTAGTTATATAAAAAATAATTAATTATTTCTTTAATTTTAATGTGGACGAAATTTGAATTACAATTTTTTTTATACCATTTAATAAGTTTTATTGTTGGACTAACAAATAATCATGCCCAATAGATGAATTTAAAGCAAACCTAAATAACCAATTTGGATTAATTTGTGAGAGTCTGAATTAGGTTGTCGGTTACTTAATTTATTCACAAATTAAAATAAAAAATAAAAAAGGTGAGGAATATATTACATGAGCAACATTCCATCAACCAACAACTGAAATATTTTTAAATGAAATTATGAAGCGCATGCATCATGTGCTGTTATGTTATAGTCATGTGATAATACAACTCCACCTATAATTAAATTATATCATAAGATTTCTTTCTTCTAATTCTAAACAAAGAGATTGAATAACCCAAGGGACTAGCTTCTTTTTTTTAATTGAGAAAATCATTGTACATTACAAATAATATACTCATTCGATATTTATATATTGTATATGTATTTTTATTTGTTATAAATATTAATTTATCTGATAATTTTTAAAATCAATGTATGCATCAAAAATAGTAAAATATTATTAAATTATCATATAAATAATATCATATTTAGTTTCAATGTGTGATAAACTTGTTCCTTTTAAGTAAAGTTATGTATGATAGAGTAATTAAATAATTTTTGGTATCATTGACCAATATAGAGAATAATCCAATTGGATCTAATACGCCAATGAATGAGTTTTAAAAATGATATATATAAAAAAAGAGGGCCTACCCTTGATTCAGGCATGAATTCAAGGAGCAGACCTTTGCTTATATGTTAATTAAAATGATTGAGGAATAAACAAAATACGACTGATCGCATGGTAGTGCATGTTCCGCAACGCTATTACGGTTACGTGATAATTTCGATTTGCGTGTTGTCTTAAATAAAGATATAATATTAATTTGAATATAATTTTAAAAAGATAATATCTAAAATCTTAAAATTTTAGGAAGGGACAGATAAATTTCATTATTTTTAAAAAAATGTATTGGGACTCTTTTTATTAATAGTTTTTGTTTATTTTAATTTTAAAAAAAATAGTTCTCCCATACCATAAAATAAAGGGTAAAATGAAAAAACAAATTATTTTAAAAATATTATCTTGAATATTCTCGATGATTTAATTTTAATAATACTCACAAATTTAAAAAATTAGCTATTGCACTTTTATGTTAAAAAATTTAAAATATCTATTTTACTCTTAATTAATTTTTTTTATAATAATGAAATTATTTGTTAGTAGAAATGATTTAAATATTTATCATGTGAAATTAAAAAAATAGACTTTATGTTTTAATGCCAGATAACCCATCACTGCTTCATTCTGAATTATTTAAAACAAAATATTCTACGTTTAATAATAAAAGGCAAAAGATTTTCTCGAATGATAACACGTACTTTTAGCATCTTAAGTTAGGACATATTAATTTAGATAAGATAAATATGTTAATAAATGATGATTCTTTAAGAAAGTTAAATGTTAGCACTCTCATTGTATGCGAGTCTTGCTTAGAAGAAAAAATAATTAAAAGATCCTTCTCAGTTATGGGTTGAAAAGTTAAAGAACCACTTTAGCTTAGATATAATGACGTCTGCAATCCACTGAAAGTATAAGTAAGAGGTGGTTACAACTACTTCATCATGTTTATTGACAACCATTCGAGATACAATTATGTGTTACCTAATGCAAAGAAAATTTGAGACTTTTTTAAAATTCAAGGAATTCTTAACATAAATTGAAAAGTAACTAAGTAAATCACTAATGACTCTTTGATCTAATTAAGGAGGTGAGTACCTTGACATAGAATTCAAGGATCACTTGCTGGAGCATGATATTCTATCCCAACTCATAGCACCTAAAACACCATAGTAGAATTTTCAATCATGTTCCAGAAGTTTAATCCCTCATTTTTTTTTCTTTATAGGCATTTTGGAATGGTCTAGTAAAAAAGAGAAATAGAACTTTGTTAGACATGGTTGGATTTATAATGAGCTACTCTTTACTGTCACTCTCATTTTGGATAAATGCACTACAAATTGTGGTCTTTATTTTGAATGTAGTACTTTTTAAATCTGTCTAGAGTACACCCTTAGAGATGCGAAATGGTAGTAAACCTAGTTTATGTCATTTTTGTACATGATGATGTCTGGCATATGTGTTAAAAGAAAAGACTAGAAAGTTAGAATCACAAACAGAATTACAGAAGTGTATCTATTTATAGGCTATCCTAAAGACACAAATGGAGATTTGTTTTATAGTAATAAAAAAAGAAAGTGATTGTATCAATAAATACTAATTTTCTTAAGAATGACTATATAGCAAACTTCAAACCCTACAATAAAATTGTACTAGAGTAAAAGTTTTTTGATTAAATTAGACCTTCTCCGTTAACAGTTAGTGAGCAACAAGTTTAGGAAATCACTATTTTTTATCAGAACATCTTGGCACCTTGACGTAATGAGAGGATAATGAGATTACTTGCTCGTTACAGAGAGGATGTAGAGGCACAAGTAGTTGTGTCCGGCTTAAGCTAAGATGATCCATTAACATATAGACATCCAATTGAGGATTCTAATAAGGATAATTGGCAAGAAGCCATGAACCCAGAATTAGAGTCTATTTTGTTAGAGTATGTGCTTATGTGTCATCCCTATTTGTATGAATACTTATTTGATAATATTTATACAATATAATTTTTATTAAATCGATAATATTCTTTATTAAATGGTAATGATGTTTGTCACATTATAGACATTGTATGATCTGAAAGGGTTTAGATCCAATTTAAATGAGTTTAGACAAGTTCTAAGGGTTAGTAAAGTTAAGAGTTATAAATGTTAATTGTTAGTACTGCTAAGAGTTAACAGGTTATAAGAGTCAGCGAGATCTAAAAAGTTAGAACATTATTAATAATGGGACAAAGATCTGTACATTAGTAATGACATAGTTATAAAGAATTGCAATAGATGTTAGGAAATGTCATAATGCAAGTGTATTCTTAAACACTATGTTCCTGATCTATTTTCACCAATGCAAATCTATTGGTGAACCTTTTTTTTATATAGATCAGTGTATGTCTATATTTGCAGGGTACAAATGGTTACTTTTAGCTGACCATGAGCTTAGAGCTCGTATACGCATACAGGTATTCAATTAAGACTGAATACTGGAGAGACTCACAAGGACCCCAATAGATGTCCTATGAAATTGTCAAAGGTAGGTTCTTTAAAGTTGAGTAGTATATGTGGTCCTTTGACTTAACCACCATAGTGGACTTGTAGGTGATCCATCATACATTGGTTCCACGGATGTCAGAAACATTTCATAGTTTGACCGCTACATATCACTAGGTGTGGTCCGATGCTCATGAAGTTCAGTGTGCGCAGAAAACGGGATCTATCAACTCACACAAGTGGGTTGTATATCCGATGCTTCGAGATTGTGTCTCAGAAAGTCTTACGGCCGTGAGCAATAAACCCAGAAAAGAAGTTTCCCATAGGGTTGAACAATATAACAAAAGTATTTGTTTATATTGTTAATTGAGATACAAATCTGGAGATAAGATCATAGATGAGCACATGAAAATTTGACGGTCCTCCCCGCTCATTTAGGGTATAAGTGACAAATTGATTATATGTATGCGTTCTAACCTCAACTTGTATGGTCTAACGGCTGATCTATAATATTTATAATATATGTGTAGGGCATCGATCATAGACTTATGAAATAGTTCTATTTGATGAATCGAGCTTTGACTTAGGGAGTCTTGCAATATGAAGTATACTTATTGCGCACTAGGGCAACGTACCGAATTGAATAGTTTAATCTAGTAAAATCCAACAAAATTGAATATTTGTTTCAGGAACCCTCGGGATGCGTACATATTAATACTTAGTGTTAAGCACAATTAATTGAATAATAATTATTGTTGATCAATTAAATGATGACACATGATGTATAGTAAATTTTCAGTTAAGTTAACTCAAGTGTAGGTTTTGTGGAACTCACTTTGAGTTAAATGAGGGCTTAAGGGTAATATTTCATAATTAATTATTTAATTATTAAATAATTAAATATATATATTTATTTATTAAATAAATAATCAAAATAATTTATTTAATTATTAAATAAATTATAAACTTAACAATGGTTAATAGTTAACCGTTAATAGGATATTTAGATTTCTTAATAGTTAAATAATTCTAAACTTAATCTAGGTTAAAAGTTAAATAGGATTAGGTTAACCTAACTATCTAATGAAACTTAAAAGTTAAGTTTACTTAACTAAGCTTAAGTTAAAAGTTAACTTTAATTTAGTTAAATTAACTATGGTGAAATGAAACAAATATTTAATAATAAAAAAGCAAACTATTTCATATAAATATGTTATATATGTGTGGCCTGCCATTCAATTTTGAGAGAGAGAGAAGTTTTGTTTTGTTTTAGTTTTAAGGGTTAAAGCTTAAAAAACACAGAACCACTTCATCTCTATCAATCTTTCTTCTCAATTGGTTGAAAAACAAGCAATGGTTGAAATATTTTGTTATTCAAAATGTTGAATAGAACAAAATATTTTTTGGTTTATAAATGTGTTGATAGTTCAAGAGTTAAACTTTAGATTGAAGTGTTAATAAAGAGGGTTTAAGGAGTTAAACAAAATCGTTCGATTAAGCTACTGTTTAGCTGATGAAGCCCACCTTGTTGATCACTAGAACTATCTATGGGTTGTATTACGAGCAGATTTCTAATTTATTAGCCCAAAGGCTTCAAAGGTAATGATTTCTTATTTCTGTTTTAATTTGATTAAAAGGAATAAATTGTGTTCAAAATATATTTTAATACTTCCGCTACATATATGATATGTATATGTATATATGTGATGTGTATATTTGCTATATGAATAGTTGTACCATATGTATACACCGCAGATTAATCAGTACTTTCATATGTACCCTAATTTAGTCTAAGAACTTGTAGATCTGTTTGAAGATGTCATGCCTATTGATTGCAAATGAATTTTTAAGAAGAAAAGAGAAGCGGATTAGAAAGTGGAAACTTTCAAGGCAAGGCTGGCGGCAAAGGGTTACACCTCAAAAGAAGGTTTCGTTAAGTATTAATTCTAGAACTGAACGGTTAGAGCACTCAATTTTTAACCAATTTACTAATTAACTCTTAATGGGTGAATTAATGATACTTAAGTATAAATAAGTTATTAGAGGGGTAAAACGGTAATTTAACCTAACTCTAATTATGAACCATCTATGGAGAGTTGAATTGTATATAGTGATTAAATTAATAGACTACTCTAAATGTTTTGAGTAAAATATGTTTGTAATTATTGGGATTTATACTTACGTGCCATTCTTTTTATGTATGAATAAATATTTATTTAATATTTATACTATTATTGTTTCCTTAAATTGTTAATTATATTTTATATATATGGTAAGATGCTTATAACATTTTAGACATTATATGATCTGAAAGAGTTTAGATCTGATCTAAACTCCTTTAGATCAGTGCTAAGAATTAGCAATGTTAAGAATTATAAATGCTAAGAGTTAACACTGATAAGAGTTAGCAGGTTATAAATGTTAGGATTTGTGCTTACGTGTCATCTCTTTATGTATCAATATTTGTTTAATATTTATACAAGTATTATCATTTCATTAAATCGCTAATTATATTTTATATATAGTAAGATGCTTGTAACGTTTTAGACATTATACGATCTGAAAGAGTTCAGATCTGGTCTAAATAAGTTTAGATCAGAGCTAAAAATTAGCAACGCTGAGAGTTATAAATGTTAAGAGTTGGCACTGATAAGAGTTATCAGGTTATAAGAGTCAACGAAATCTAAAGAGTTAGAGCCTTGTCTGAAATGGAATAAAGACCGAAGAATATATTAGTAATGACGTAGTTGCAAATAGTTACAAATAGTGCTAGAAAATGTCATTATGAAAATATGTTCTCAAATATTATGTTCCTGATCTATCTTCATTGATGTTGGTATGTCAATGAATACCTTAATAAATATATAAATTAATGTATGTCTATATCTGGATGGCCCAAATGGTTAGTCTTAGCAAACCATGAGTTAAGTAGAAGCTCATATAGAAATACAGGTATTCAGTAAGGACTGAATATTGAACAGACTCATAAAGATCTCCAATAGACATCCTATAAAGCCGTCAATGGAGGGTCTTTTGAGTTGAGTAGTATTCATGGTCCTTTGACCTGAGTACCACGGTGGGCTTGTGAGTGATCCACCATACTTTGGTTTCACACATGTCAGAAACCTTTCATGGTCTGACCGCTGGGTGTCACTGGGTTTGGTCTGATGCTCATGAAGTTCGGTGTGCATAGATATGGGATCCATCAGCTCATTTGGGTGAGTATTATATCTTAATGCTCTAAAGATCTTAGAAAGTCTTATGGCCATAAGCAGTAATTCCCGAGAAAAGAGTTTAACTCTAGGGATAAATAATATTACAAAAGTATTTAGAAATATTATTTATTGAAATACAATTCTATAGATAAACTTTCGGTTGGGTATATGGAGATTTGACGATGTTGATCTATATCTCTGCTCTACTCGGATATAAATAATGGAGGGATTATATGAATATGTTATAACCTCAACTTGTATGGTCTAACGCGCCACTTTGTAATATTCGTAATGTGTGTGGGGGGCATCGTTCACGGACATATGAAGGAGTTTCATATGACAATTCGAGCGTGGACCTAGAGAGTCTCACAATATGATATGTACTCATTGTGCACTGGGGCAGCATAATGGATTGAACAGTTTCATCCTAGAAATTCCAGCAAACCAAAAATATGTTTCAGGGTTCCTCGGGTTGTGCATTTGTTTAAACTTAAATGTTAAGTATATCATTTAATTAGTTGACAAGAGTTATTAACTAATTAGATGTTAACAAGTGGCACAATTTTATTCCATGAATTATTTTACTATGAATTCACCCATTAACCATGTTAGTAAAATCAAATAAGATAAATATTAATTATTCAAATAGTTTTTGAATAATTAAATAAATATTATTTAAATAAATAAAATATGATTTTATTTATTTGTTATTTTATTCCTAAATGGAAGACATACCTAATTTAAGAAACATAAATTAAATTAAGTGGAGCACTATTTTGTGATTAATGGTTAATTTTATTAGACCATTAAAATGGCCACAAAAAATTATTTTGGTAGTTGGCCACTTAATCTAATTTTGATGGAGGACTTGTGAAGTGTTGAGAGCACAAAAAATAGTTGGGTTTCAATTATGTTAACAAGTGTGTGAATCAATTTTCGTGCAAGAATTGAGAGGAAAAAAAAGAGTTGGTTTTGAGAGAATTTTCTATTAAACAAAAGACTTGTGAGAAAAACCAAAGGAGATTCTTATTTTTCTTTCAAGTAATACAAACCTTGTTACTGGAGATTATACTGCTGCTATTCTAGCTTCACAATCCCACCAGATTGTTGTAAACTAGAATTGAACAAAAGTGCACTTCAAGGTGAGCTCAAAGTTGGAGCAAAGAAATCCGAATTTGAAATCTTCATCGGAGATCTTCAATGGTATGTTTTATTTATTCTTAAGTTGTTAAGAATTTAAGTACATGTGTATATGTTGATTAAATGTTTAATTCCACTGCCAAATTCGTGTATATGATACATGTGTTTAGTTTTTCAATATGTACACAATCACATGCATACACCCTAAAATACGTCGACAATAAAAGTTAGCGAAATCTAAGGGGTTAGAGTTTTGCCTGAAATGGGACAAAGACCTGAGAATATATTAATAATGATATAGTTGCAAATGGTGTTAGGAAATGTCATTATGCAAATATGTTCTCAAATATTATATTCTTGATCTATCTTCAGTGATACGGGTCTGTCAGTGAAGATCTTATAATATATAGATTAGTGTATGCTTATATCTAGATGGTTAGTCTTAGTAGACCATAAGTTTAGTGGAAACTCGTATAGAGATACAAGTATTCAGTAAGGAATGGATACTGAACAAACTCACGAAGACATCTAATAAACATCCCATAAAGTCGTCAATTGAGGGTCTTTTGAGTTGAGTAGTATTTATGGTCTTTGACCTGAGTGCCACGTTGGCTTGTGAGTGATCCATCATACTTTGGTTTCACACATGTTAGAAACCTTTTATGGTCTGACCGCTATGTATCGTTGGGTATGATCTAATGCTCATGGAGTCCGATGTGCATAGATATGGGATCCATCAGATCATTTGGGTGAGTAATATATCTTAATGCTCCAAGATTGTGTTTTAAAAAGTCTTATAACCATAAGCAGTAATATCAGGAAAAGAGTTTTACCCAAGGGATAAATAATATCATAAAAGTATTTGCAGATATTATTTATTGAAATACAAATATGGAGATAAGCTTACAGTTGAGCATATAGAGATTTGACGGTGTTGATATATATCTTCACTCTACCTGGATATAAATAATGGAGGGATTATACAGATATGTTATAACCTTAACTTATATGGTCTAATGCACCACTTTGTAATATTCGTAACGTATGTGTTGACTATTATTCACGAACATATGAAAGAATTCTATATGACAAAATAGACATGGACCTAGAGAGTCTCACAATATGAAGTGTACTCGTTGTGCACGAGATAATATATTTGATTGAAAAGTTCCATCCTAAAAATTCCAGCAAACTGAAAATATATTTCAGAGTCCCTCAAGTTGTGCATTTGTCTAGACTTAAATGTTAAGTATGTCACTTAATTAGTTAACAAGAGTTGTTAACTAATAAGATGTTGACAACTGGCATAATTTTAGTTCATGAATTGTTTTACCATGAATTCACCCATTAACCATGTTAGTAAAATCAAATAAAGTAAAATTAATTATTCAAATAGTTTTTGAATAATTACATAAATATTAATTGATAAATAAATTAAATATTAATTTATTAATGAAAGACATGCCTAATAAAGAAGGTCATGTTATATTTTCACCATTCGGTGGAAACATAAACCTAATTTGATGGAGCACCATTTATTAAATAATAGTGCATTATTTTGATCATTTTTTAGGTAGCCACCATAACATATTTTTTAGATGTTGGTCACTTAATGATATTTTGGATGGAGCATATGTGAAGTGTTGTAACAATCACTAATAATTGATAAATAAATAAAATCTAATTTTGATTTTCTGGATCAAAGGGAAGAAATGGATGAAAGAGAGAAAGAGGGATTGAAAGAGAGTATTTATTTTTGATATTCTTTCTTTGAACAAAGAGTTATTTTTGATATTTTTTCTTTGAACAAAGAGTTGTAAGAAGAACTAGAAATAAACAAAAGCTTGTTGCTGAAAATTTGGTTGCTGTAATTCTATCTTCACAATCTCACCGGATTGTTGTGAACTAAAATTATATAAGAATTCACTTTAAGGTGAGCTCAAGATTTGGAGTTTGGAACAATCTAAAAATTTGAAATCTTCATCAAAGTTCTTCGAATGTATGTTTATGTAATCTTAAGTTATTAGTGAATTAATTTACATGTGCATATGTTGATTATATACTTAATTTTGCTATAAAATCGTGTATATAATACATGTATTTAATTTTTTAACATGTACACAATCACATGTATACATCCTAAAACACGTTAATAGTAATTATAAGAGTGTAATTTTAAAGTTTAGTAGAATAACACTAGAGTAAATAAATAGGATTAATTTAATTAAAAAAATTAATTAATTATCTAAAATTTATTAGAATTTAAAATTATATGTCTATAGGTTCTCAATACTATCTCTAGAGTTATTATAATGAACAATTTAAAAGGAATTGAAGTATTACATAATTGTTATGTTTAAAAAATAGTTTTTAAATACATATTTTTTTTATAAAATTAATTAATTTTAAAAATAATATTTTATTCAAATATAAATATAATATTTAATTTAATAAATTAAATAGATAAAATTTAAAGGATAATTTATCAAATTATCAAAGAGGATTTTTAATTTATTAGTGTTTTCAATTTATTAAAAAACTCAACTTTTGAAGGTTTTGTAACACCTAATTATTAGGTGTTACATGTGAATTACGTTTTGTTGTCTCCTTTTATTAAGGATATAATTGTTTTAATTAATTAATAAAAATGTTATTTATTAATTTATTTAATTAAAATTAAAATAATTTTTTAATTTTAATTGAGCTTGTATAAAAAAAGAAAGAAAGGAAAAGGAAAACACATTATTAGCATATATGTAAAAACTTTAGATTGAAAATTGAGAACATACTCTTTCAATTACTGTGATATTAAAGTTTGGTTTGAAATGCTGTGATAAAAAAAAAACTAAGCAAAAATATTAGTATATTCTTAATTCATTTTTTTATGTAGCATCTAACTCTATATTTCGAAAGATTTCATAAAAGATTTTTTTTAATTTAAAAAATTCTTATTATACCTATTTTCACTGCATTAATTTTTTTTTTTTAAGAAATTCTAACATGGACTACACGAAGCTGAAGATCTCTTGCTACCCAATAATACTCCAAAAGCCTCAAACTTTGGAATACGATGTATCAACTTCCTGAGAAGTGGCTGATGATAATAATTTTTCTTCATCAAGCCTTGATCCGGCTGCTGAAATTTACAAAAACAAGACCATAGAAATGCTGTGGCTTGAAGTTAAATGGCCGTGGCGGCGCAAACCGAGGCGGGAAGAGGCATGTGACGGTGGGGCCGTGGTCATCGTGTTGGGTGGAGAGTAGGAAATCGACGGTTGAAATTGGGGTTAGAATTTATTAATTTAGAGTAGAAATGACTTTGACTCAAATTGAGAGTATAATAGTATTTAGTCATTTTTATTTTTTATTTTTATTAAAATAGAAAAAAGTTATTAACTAATAAAAATTTTCATGAGAATTTTAAGAAAAGTCTATTATTTTGTAAAATTTTAAGAGTTTAGATTTTTTTTTTCTTATCATTTATTTATTAATAATATAAAAAATTTCAAACACTTATTTAACATAATTATTGACCTAGTTAATAATGTTAAAATTTAATTATTCATTCGATATGTTTTTAATATAATTTAAACTTTTTTATTATGTTATTTACTTAATTTTCTAATACATTTGAATTCAAATATAATTAATTAATTTTTAAAAATATAATATAATTTTATTAGATTATAAATAACTGAACACAAATATTTTTTTAATAAGTTGTGGACCGAAGTGAAAAATTTTACTCACTAAAATACCTAAATCTTTACTTGTAAAATTTACTCGAATTCAGATAATTGTAACTGCATTGTACTTTAGTGACCATTTGTTCTGCACTTTGAGAGTAAATAAATTAAAATAATATTACACATTTTAAATTTGTATCTCACGTAATGATATATCAAATAATTATTAGATGTAATAAATAATTTTATAATTTAAATTATTTTATTACTTAATAATTATTTGATACATTTTAATTTAAAATATGTAGCATTACTTAATAAATTAACACAACGTAAGTACACTTGAACAATTAATCAAGTCATAAATAAATTGGTATATAAAAAATTCTAAATTCAAACTCAAAAAGCTCTAACTTTAAGCCTTGGTTCTGTGTCGAATTGGTGGAATACAAATTGCGACCTATTGTAATTTGTAAAAGAAAGAGAAAATTTTGTTAAATTTTGACTAAAATACACACAAATTTTTCTTAATTTTATACTTTTTATCACCGCTCAAATTTACCCATGAAAAAAAAGAATAAATAAACATTGTGTTATATCAACTGGTTTGATTGATAAAAGTTGCTTTTTTACATTAGCAGCAAGAAATATGCCATTGCCCTCGATGTTTGTTTGTTTGTTTGTTCCCAACACAAAAAACAAATAAATGACGAGCTAGCGATCGGTGATCGTGCTAATTGTTCTGTCCATTTCGTTGTTTGACGAATTTCTCAATTAAAAACGCCAAAACTTGTGAGAAAATTGTCAGTATAGTAAAAAGCTGTACTATTTTGACTGCAACGAACGCCATTATTGTTATTTCCAAGAAAGCTAAAGACAATGCTTTTTGTTTTAGAAATTTAATATAACAGTGTATATTTTAAACGTAAATGAATAACATGATATATATATATATATAAGAAGTTGTTATAGCATATATAGGATGTGGAATTTTTAATATTATGAACCCTGCACACAGAATGTGTAAATAAGATGCTATGAATCCCCTCGTGTGTATACCAAATAACCAGTAGTAGTAGTATAGCCAGCACCCAGGCGACAAAATTTATCTGAGAGTGGCTGAAGAGTAACTAGCGTACGTCATTGGAATTTGCATGGAATAAAATATAAGCTCTTTTGTGTGTTTGGGCTAAAAACAACAATGCCCATCAGCTGATGCATTGGACAATACAAATGCTTGCTGTCAGAGGGAATCGGAAAAAAATTAAAGAAAATGGAGAAGTGCTTTATCGATCAATATTCAATGTGGGGGAACCCCTAATTAAACGCAAAGTTAAATCACATTTGGAGTTGGAGAAAACGAAACGAAAATATATATGCACTGCCGATGCATTTATGGCCGATAATCATATTGGATTTTGCAACAGGCAACAGCAACTTGATAATTGTAGAGTAAAAAAGAGTCATAGTTGTAATGTTGTGGTAAGAGTAAGACTGCACTAAAATCAATATATTACAACAAAATCATGGTTGTCAACTCCCAAAATTTTTATCAGTTTCCCATCAAATTAAGTATGCATGATTCGGCCATTCTTCCACGGAAGAGCATTAACCATCATAATAATAACAATGAAAAACCCTCTCTACACCTTAATTTATGAATATTTCAAATATGAATGTTGGCATGATATTGTAATATTAATATTTGAGGTATATAATACTTGTAACCTTTAAAAAAAAAACAAAAACTCTCATCTTTAATAAAATACAGTTTTATATTTGTAGAAACCTTCTTTTAATCCTTAACGGCCTTTCAAAAATATTGATTTGATCATTAGTGTTAATTATAGGTGAAAAGGAAAAAAAAACAGAGAGTTTTGCTCGATGACATGCACCTGGTAAAATTGCAAGTGTTAATGTGGAAAAGTGCAATCCAGACAATATTGGGAGGAGATTAATTAGTAAAATGTCACCATGTAAAATTCCTCTTTTATCTATGTCATCGACAGGCCTTTTAGTTTTAGTAGGTGATAATAAAACTAAACCGGGTAATTAATTTACCAATAGATGATAATGATGCTTTTGGGAAACGATTCAATCAACTGGAGAAATGGAAATAAAAACTGGATTTTACACTCTAATTATGATGCTAGATAGAAGTTGAATAATATTACTTATTTCTCTTTGGAAGAAATACATAACCTTTACAACCGGAGATAAATAAATAACCTTCAACTCTCTACAATTAGAGAAAAATAAATAACACTTTAAATAACTGGAGGGACTTTGGTTCGACTCAAACCTCATATTTCGATAATTAAAGTATTGCCACAACCATTAAATCACAGGAGTGATTGGAATTGAAAAGTATTTTTTGTGATTTTTCTAATGGTTTACCTCAAAATTTGGTAACTCATAAGTCAAAAAGTTAAATTTATTTTTTTAAAAAAATTTTGCTTGGACGACTTAGATGCAATCAAAAATTGAACTGATAAATTGCTCATTTCTTTCCTTAATATAGGTTGATAAGAATCTTACAACTAAAAAAAATGTGATGTTGCATTGGAAATTTTTTCAATGTAAATACTTTGATGTTTAAATAAGTAAAATTTTAGAAAAAAAACAAAAATAAAGCCAAATAAAAGAAGAAATATGATGACTCTTCTATAATGAGCTCTCAATATATTTTTTAATGTATACTTTATGTATTTTTTTTTATCTCTTTGTTTGAGTCTTAATATTAATCTCAATCTCAATATTTATTTTTTTGTGCTAACTTTCTCATCTATTTATAAAGTGAGAATGTAATATTTATCCGTTACTTTTAAAACCTTTTTAATACGGAAGTGTTATGAATATTCTTTTTTAAAATTCTACTATTGTAATTTTTCTAAAATTGCATTGGATTTTACTTACCTAAAGTAAGATTTTATATTGTGTTTTTAGAAATATCCTTAGTGTTTAAGGATTTTTTTCTTAATAAGCATGACTTTATTTATCATTCTCTACGTCTCTTGTAAGTTATGTCTTTTTTAAGAATTTTTTTTAATTTTTTGAGGTGATCATATTTTGACATTCCTCTATTTAATATGAGTAAATGTTTTTTTTTTTTTCTCATTTAGAGTTTGGTCAAATAGGGTAATCGGTGTTTAACTATTATTTTGACCAGCCTTGAGGGTTGTAAGTCTAACCGAACAAAGTGGTTGAGTTTTAACTATTACTCTGACTAGTTCGAAGAGAGTATAATTCCCCTTTAAAAGTCTGATCAAACATAGTAATTGAATTTTAACTATTATTCTAACCAATTTAGATAGTATAAATTTATCTTTTCTCTATTTTAATATAATTGAACAAAATTATCGAACTTCAACCATTATTCAGATTAACTCAAAAAAGATTTTCTTAATTTAAAAATGTTTTATGAGCCAATACTTTCTTTTTTGTTCAAAGTGGATAGAAGTCCTTGTTAGACTAGTGGGTTGAAATCTTTGTGCCTTGTAGGCTATAGACCTTGGGTATTGTAAATCAAAATCCAAAGAGGAACACTAATCACTAAAATTAAGGAAAAAAAACTTTTCTAAAATAAGCAGAATTTACAAGGGAAGAGCAATCTTTCCTCCAAATTCTTTCTTAGCTACTCAATGGGCTCCCCTTGTTTTTAGTTATATGATTTTTCAAAATCATTAGTTCAGCTAGCTAGCTAATTAACTCAGTGAGACTAATCAATTTTAATTAAGCTCAGGATAATTCTTTTTATTTATATGTTGAATTTTTAATTTAAAATTAATAGACAACTGCCATGCATTTATTAGACCAATTGAATTGAATATTAATGCACTTTGTTATAGTCGAGGAAGCATAGTGTGCGTTCATACTTCTTACGGAGCTCACACTTCAAATGCGTATTCGACGAATATATACACTTTTTTTCTTCTTCTTCTTTTTTTAATATTTAAGTGTAATATTATTAAATAATAAATAATATTTTAAAATAAAATTTCTGATATAAAATTAAAAAGTTTACTAAAACAATATACAAAAATAAGTTAAATCTATAGAAGTCTACCGTTGCCTAAGAGGAGTACCTACTCCATGTAGGAGGGATAACCTACTCTCGAGATAAAACTTACACTAAATTAAAAAAAAAACTATTTATGGAAAGAGTGGTGGTTTTTCCGATTAACTTGAGATGAGAAAAATATGAGAATTCAGTAAATTTTGAACAAAATTTAGGGATAAAATTGAAATTTCCCCATTATTTAACACATTACACAATTTTCGTAAACTTCTTTTGGATTTTTTTCTTTGAATGAAATTCTCTTATTTTGTCATTAAACAAACATTAACTCGGGATTCGGAGTTGTCATGCATCTCGCGATCTTCTTATAAAATGAAAGGTTGCATCATTCAGAAAAAAATAATAAAAAGAAATTGCATGTTGCACAAGAATTTGGGACTTGCAGTAACTAGGGAAACTATAAATAACTCCTTATATTTTATATTATCTCAAAAAATCTCTGCTTTTATAAAGATTGGTTAAATTCTAAATTTTATTGTATTTTTATTAATCTACCTTTATATTATTATTTTTTATAAATTATTAATATATTTTTTAAAAAATAATACTAAAATAATAAAACTATATTACATTTACATTATGATAGAATAATAAATATTTTAGTTATTTTATTTTTATTTTTTCTTTTGGGGAAAACGATCCATTCTTTTTTGAAATTTTATTTAATCTCCACTTATTCTCTTATAATTTTAAAAAATACCAAAATTCCTTACCGTTACTATTGTTCTGTTATCATTGTTTCTTTGATAATATATAGTTGATAGTTTTGTTCCTAAATAAATAAGAGAAAAAAAAAAGAGTTTGAAGAGAATTAAATCCTTAACCTTAAAGGTAAAATTATTAATTTTCATCATTAGGCCAAACTAAAGTTTACATAGCATATTATGAAGACTAATATATATATATATAAATTAATTAAATGAATGTTAGCTCTAAATTAAATTAATTTTAGTACTAAGAAATTATAAACTATATAAATATAAAATATTTTAATAACAAAATATTTAATTAAGTATGTACATATTTATAAAAAAAGACTTAAAGATTAAGTTTTAGAAACTTATTACAAAAAGGAATTATTTTATGATTTTTTAAAGATTAAATTTTAGTACTTTTTGAAAACATAGAGGATAAATAAAAATTAGCTAAAATCTCAGGGTAAAAAGGTCATTTTATATTTTTTCTATGTGAGTTGTTGCTTTGGATAAGTGATTTTTATTTCTTTGAAAAAGAATAATATTAGAATTTCAAAGTTGGCATAAAATTTTGTATCTTAATTAATGTAATATTTAATATATTTACAGTTTATTAATATTATATAACTTCTACATTTATGAGAGTTAAAAAAATTAACAAATACTTTAAACTTGACAGTTATTATTGATGTATTAGATGAGATATAAATTTTATATTTCAACTTTATAAATCTAACACTATCTTTTAATAATAATATTACACTTTTAAATAATATCTTAAATTTTTTTATTTTAAATGATATGTCAAATAATTATTGGATGATAAAATAATATAAATTTTAAAATTATCTATTACATCATTTTACCGTTTAATGATTCTTTGGCACATCTTTTTAAAATAAAAAATTTGAAATACTATTTAAAAATTGTAGTATTATTCATATTTTAAAACTATGTTAATAATTTTTTATTTATTCTAATAAATGGCAGGGTGTAAGTGGTTGGTGAAATCAAAACCCACAGTAACTTATGACTCCAATGGATAACAAAAATTATAGCAATATTTCTCTCATGTTGAATAATTACAATTGTGATGTTGCATATTATTCACATTCACCAAACTTGACTGCATATAATAATATTGAGCCTTCGTTTAATAATTTATATTTTTAGATTAAATGGTTAATTAATATGAAATTAATATTAAAATTAAAATTTTTTATGCTCAAACCCGCAAATTTCATTCTATTTCAGTTAATATGAAATTTGCATTCCCCAAAATATCACTTGTTAGATTGACTTTAATTAACATTATGCACTTATTTAATAAATTAAACTTTTAAATTAAGTATCAATTAAGATTATTAAAAAATATTTGAATAATATTACTGAAATTAGTAATTACCATTGCATATTACTCTTAACTTATCGAATAAAACTTATTAAAAAATATTTGACAAACAATGCCTCACATGTCTTTTTTATTTTTCTATATATATATATATTTTAAAATAAATAAATTTATAATTCTAAATTCAATTTTAATTTCAATTATATTAATTGTTATAATTTTAATTTTAATTATATTAAATGATATAATTTTATTTTCAATTTTGATTTTAATATGTTAAATATTATAATTTCAATTTTAATTTTAATTGCATTAAATATTATAATTTTAATTCTAATTTTAATTGAAATTACATTAATGTTATAATTTCAATTTTCGTTATGTTAATTATTTTAATCTAATTCTAATTTCGATTTCAATTACGTTAAATGTTATAATTTCAAATCCGATTTCAATTTCAGTTTTAATTACATTAAATGTTATAATTTCAATTCTAATTCTAATTTTAATTTTAGTTATGTTATTTAATTTCAAATTCAATTTCAGTTTCAATTACGTTAAATAATATAAATTCAAATCTAATTACGTTAAATGTTATAATTTCAAATCCAATTTAAATTTTAATTACATTAAATGTTATAATTCTAATTTTAATTTTAATTACATTAAATATTATAATTCCAAATCTAATTTTAATTATGCTAAGTGTTATAATTTCGATTTCAATTTCAATTTCAATTACGTTAAATATTTTAATTCTAATTCTAATTCTAATTTCAATTACGTTAAATATTATAATTCCAATTCAAATTTCTATTTGATTTGTTATAATTCTAAATTCAAATTTAATTTTAATTACATTGACTTTTATAATTTCAATTCTGATTTTGATTTCAATAACGTTAAATATTATGATTGCAATTTCAATTCAAATTTTAATTACTTTAAATGTTATAATTTCAATTAGGTTAAATGTTATAACCAAATGCAATTTTAATTTCAATTACGCTAATTGTTATTGAAAGTGCAATGTGCATAAGGGAGCGTGTACATTTTAAAATTTTAAAATTTACATATTACATACATAAATACGCAACGAAAAATAAATAAATATTTCATTACGCTAATAAATTATTAAAAAATTTATTATTGAAATATATTTTATGCAGTTCTAATCTAGAATTTAATGGGTTCTTCGAACTAGAATAATAACTTTATTATTCTCATTGAAATAATTTATTTGAAGTAATTATTGTTTTTCTTAATCACTCGGGACTCTTTTATGTAATGTACGCATCCATTGCCTTACAAGTGAAATGAAAGTGGCTATTTATAGCTATTCATGCCGTAAATGCATCCAATGATTTACAAATCAGTGGCCATAAACTCTTTTATGTAATGTACGCATCAATTTCCTTACAAGTGAAATGAAAGTGGCTATTTATAGTTATTCATGCCGTAAATGTATCAAATGTTTTACAAGTCGGTGGCCATAAAACTTTAACATGACAAGACTGAAAATATACAGCACATGCTAAAAAAATATATGACAAAAGATTTATTACATAAATAGATACCACCACATGCTTTGGCAAAACATTTCAATTGCCACCTCTTGGTAGCAATTCTTTTAGTGGCCGAAATTTGCTTCCATAGCCGCCAATTAAAAATAATTTATTTGGTAATTTGTTACGAAACTTACAATTTGTTGATTGGCCAAAGTACATATGGCTATAAACTCATTTGTAATTTGATTTATTTAGCCAATTAATGCATTTAAACCTTAACAAATTAGTTGTCAAAATTTTGGCATATTATTCCATGATTTGAATAAAATAATTCATTTAGTCAACAAAGAAATCAGCCACCAAATATTTATCACTTTGATTTAATTAAAAATAATAATTATTAACACTTAATAATTAAATAGTCAATGATACCTTATCACGTGTCATATCCTAACAAATTAATGGTATGATATATAGCATCTAATAAAAAAGATAAAGTAGTAAGTCTCACTTGTTGATATCTTAAACTTAACACTTAAACTGTATAATCTCCTTGAGAGACCCTAAAATAATTCTGACTTTATCGAGAACTTTTATATTGAACTATTCAATCTGATGCTCTACCATAGCGCACAACGAGTATATTTCATATAATGAGACTGTTAGGGTCAGTGCTTATGTGACATCCCTGAATGTACATATACTTACTATTTATACAAGTGTATATTCTCATTAAATCGATAATGCCTATTTATATAAACTATGCAATATAACATTACAGACATTGTATGATCTGAAAGAGTTCAGATCTAATCTAAAGGAGTTTAGATAAAGGCCTACAGTTGGCCACGCTGAAAGATATAAATGCTAAATATTAGTACAGCTAATTGTTAGCTAGTTATAATACTAAGCGAAGATCCAAGAGTTGTAACCTTATCTATAATAGGATATAGACCTTAGAATATACTAGTAGCTGCATAGTTGCAAGAGTTGCAATTAAGTGCCAGAAAATATCAGTTGTGCAAGCATGTTCTTGAATATTGTCCATGATCTATTTCTATCGATGTGGGTCTCTCGGTGGATATTTTTATTTAGATCAGTATATGTTGTACCCATAAGGTATAGATAGTCGTTCCTAGCCGACAGTAAGCTTGGAGCTCGTATTGACATATAGGTATCTAATTAGGACTGGATATGGGATGGACTCACGAGGACCTCCGATAGACACCTTATGTAAGCTATCAACGGAGGGTCCTTTTGAGTTGAATAGTATACGTGGTCCTTTAACCTGAGTGCCACGGTGAGCTTGTAAGTGATCCACCATACTTTGGTTCCACGCATGTCACAGACTTTTTATGGTGTGATCGCTGGGTGTCACTGAGTATAGTTCGATGCTTATGGAGTTCGATGTGTACAGATATGGGATCCGTTAGCTCGCATAAGGAGTTAGATATTCAGATACTTTGAGACTGTATCTCAGAAAGTCTTGTGGTCACAAGTATTAATCTAGGGAAAGCGTTTTCACAAGGGTATAACAATATGGTAAAGGAGTTTGCACATATTGTTCAGTGAGATACAAGTTTGGGGATGTGATATGGATGAGCATATGGGAATTTAATGGTGATAATCTATATCCTCGCACATTTAGGATATCATGACGAAAGGACTATACGTATGCGTTGTGACTTCAGCTTGGATGGTTGACGTGCTGATTTTTATTTCCGCGATGTGTGCGTGGGGCAATGCGCACGGACTTATAGAATAGTTCCATTTGACGAATTGGGTATGGAGCTAGGGAGTCCTGTGATATGAAGTGTACTCGTTGAATAATGGGGCAGAGTAATGGATTAAATTGTTTAATTCAGTAATATCCAACACTACAACAAGAATGTGTATATGTCTGTATTTAAGCGTTAAATATAATAATTAGTCAATAATTATTATTTACTAATTATATAATGACACGTGGCACATTGTAGACCCTCAGTTGAGTTTACCTAAGTGTGGGTATGGTGGGACCCAATAGGGGTAGACTTGATAACTATTCATGAAGAGCAAAATAGTCATTTCACACAATAATTATTTAATTGTTAAATAATTATAAATATCTCATTATTATATTATATATTGGTGTTTAGTTGTCATCTATTTTATTTTTATAATATTATTATTTTATATAATAATATTATTTTTTAAAACTTGGTGGCTATGTTTAATATTTTATTATTATAATAATATTATTTTATATATTTGTGAGAAATATATGTGCAATGACCGAAGGAAGAAAGAGAGATTTTTGCTTCATTTTTTTTTTCATTTTTTCAGTTGTATTCTTTGAAGCCAAAAGGAAATATATTGGTTTCAAATTGGTAGCGGCAAAATAATTGAAGAAGAGAAGATTTGATCTCTTGTGCATTGGTTTCAAGTGTTGAAACTAGTCTATAAATTATCTTTACTATTGGCTATCAGTTACAACAACGAATAATTTATTTTATTGATCAAAATCTCGGGCTTTTGTTCTTAGTCAGAATCTCATTTCTTAGAGGGCTAAGAAGCAGCCCCTTACTTACCTCTTTATCTATAAAAAAAGCCTTATTAGTAAAGCTTTGAAGCAAGCTATTAGAAGTAGCGCGCTAGCACTTTATTAATATAATAAAAAGTCAAAGCACTTCTCATCGAGAGTAGGTTTTTTTTAGGTACAAAAAGAAAATCAACATTTGCTTCTGACTTTTCATTTTCCAACAGTAATTACACATTCCCTCGGCCTCTGATTACAGTCGAAGTGACATTGCCCATATATGAAGAACCTAGTTCTTCAATCATATTTGCACAAAATTCTTCCTTTTAGAATAAAATATGATGCGAGAACCTGATCCACCAATTATCTAAAATGTTGGCAAACATGGCCATAGTAGTGACCAACACTATCTTTTCCTAATCATCATTTTTCCCTTTGCCCTTCTTTTATGGACACTCAAAACTCAAGTGACATTTCTTCTTACAAGACAAATACTCTATATTTTTCAAGTGCTTCTGCATTTATGCTTATTCTTCTTTTGAAACATATTTTTTTCTTTTGCGCAGCATTAGTCTTTTCAGACTGCTGTTTAAATCTCTTTTCAGCTTCTGCCTAAAGAAAATCATCAGATCAATTAAAGGAGGAGTTTAACGGGAAAAGGATGGTTGTCAAAGACTCAAACAACTTCAGCAGACTTCTCAGTCACTAATCACGATCAATCATTTTGACTCTCACTGCTACAAATTCTTTAAAAATCTTCTCCACCTTGTCTAAGTGTTGAGACACGCTCGTCCTCTTTTGCACATTGCTTGGGAAAAAAGCGTTGCCGAAGAAACTTCATGTTTACCATTGTCACTAACTCATACATTCTTTGTATAGTCTCCTAGATTTCTCATACAGACTTAATGTCTCCCACTAAAACTAGTACCTTATCTTTGATAACCATTAGCACAGCTTCGAAGAACTTTTTTTTATTATCTACAACTATAGATGCGGTTCATATGCTTTCTTTTGTTGTTTGGCTACAACAAAACATCACTTGATTGAAGATGCCATTAGCGCCAAATCTGTAGGCTTCTCTTTTCTTAAGAATGAAAAAAAAGATCCCATTCTTTGAGAAGCAACTGTATTCTCATCTTTCAAACATCTATATTTAGAGGTTCAATTTTGCTATGCTTGACAATTATATGCGTTAATGCAGTAATCATACCAACAACCATAGATCCAGAAGATTGTATCACTACCATATCTGCATAACCTAGGCTCTCATACCAGACGATAACAATCTTTAGCTGAAAGAAAGAAAAAATTGTTAGGAATGCGCAGAGCTGAGATCTGATGTTGTTGAATGGCAGCAAATGAGAAAGACATATAGTTTTAATAAAAAAAAGTCAAGTTTTCAATATGAAAATAGAAAACTCTTTGAGATCAGTCCATTCTCTCTAGACAACGAATTTCTTTGACATGTGTATCCTACTTTCATCTCAAAACCCAACCTCAGAAAAACAACAGGCTTTCCCTTTATTTGTTTGTGCCCTTTGATTGAGTCCTTTTAAAAGACTCAACAGATCTCCCAAGGGGCATTTCTAACTACTTTATAGATAGCACCCACAAGACACTGAATTAGCCAAGAAATGGATGCATCTTCTTGCTATCTCTCACCGACTTTTCGGTCCCCGGTTTCATTGAAAAATTGGAAGGTCACAAACCACATTTTACAGTTGTAAATATGAAATTATGCTAAAGCAGAACCTGTGACTATGAAAAATGACTGTTCTATCGAGACTTGAGTCACCTTGGAGTAAGTCAAGCCACATACTCAACAACGTATCTGTTTGAATTGTGGAATTACTAAATTGAAACACACTAGAATAACTTCAAAAACTGGATCTGCAGATCTACGTGTATTCAAAAATTCTGGTCTTCTTCAATCAGGTTCTCAAACTAATTTAGTGTGGTTTTTCTCTAAAAATTTGGAGGGTTCCGCTAGAAAAAAAAGAGTTTGGGGATCAAATCATTTCAAAGAGTTGATCAAGGAAAAAATAAATTCAAAAGGATTTAAGAGTTAAGCCAAGTGCTGAATTTGGAGCTCCTGTTCTAGCTTACCAAGCCCACCGAGTTGGTGACTAGAACTGTCAACGGATTGGTCTTTAGGCGAATTCCCAAGATATACGTGTAAAATGTTACACGTTTCGGTGATTTCTCAACCCTTCAAATATATTAATATGATTAATATATTATTTATTGTGTTTATTATATTAATTTAATTATTTTGCTGTTTAAATATATATGAGATACGTATTTTATACAATGAACACTATTGCATATGTATACACCCACGTATATTTGATCCCCAACAGAGACTCCATAGGTTCACACCCATGTTATCTTACAGAACTCCTCCGTAAGTCCATAAATGTTATCCCACACACACGTTATGAAAATAATAATATAGCGCATTAAACCATATAATTTGAGGTTGATACATATTCGTATAATCTCTCCGTCATTTATATCCTGGAAGAGCGAAAACATAAATCATCACCGTTAAGTCTCCATATGCTCAACTCTAGAACCTATCTTCAGATTCGTATTCTGATAAACAATATTTGCGAACACTTTTGTGATATTTTTTCTAACACGGAAACATTTCCCCCGAGTGTATTGCTTATGGCCATAAGTCTTTCAAGAATACAATGATGGAGAATTTTGATATACTAACCCATATGAGTTGACGGATCTCATATCTACACACACCAGACTCAATAAGCATCAGACCATACCCAGCGACACTCAACGGTCAGACAATAAAAAGTATCTGACATGTGTGGAACCTAAGTATGATGGATCACTCACAAGCCTATTGTAGTGCTTAGGTCTATGGACCATGAATACTACTTAACTCTAAAGGATCATCCATTTACGACTTTATGAGATGTTTATTGGAGATCCTAATTAAGGCTGTTCAGTACTCAATTCTCATTGAATACCTGCATGACTATACAAGCTTCCACTAAATTTATAGTTTGTTAAGACTAATCATTTGGACAATCCAGATATAGACATACACTGATTTATATTAAATAAGGTTCTCACCGACAGACCTGCATTAGTGAAATAGATTAGGAACATAGGGTTTGAGAACATACTTGCATAATGACATTTCCTATCACTTATTACAACCTTTTATAACCATGTCATTACTAGTATATCCTCATATCTTTGTCCCGTTTCAGATAAAAATCTAACTTCTTGGATCTGGCTGACTCTTATAACCTGCTAACTTTTAGCATTTATAACTCTCAACGCTGTTAACTCTTAGCTCTGGTCTAAACTCATTTAGACCAGATTTGAATTCTTTCAGATCATATAATATCTAAACTATTACAAACATCTTACCATATATATATATATATATATAATATTAACGCTTTTATTCAAAATATTTATTGTATAAATATTAAATGATTAATATTCATACAATATTAGAATGACACGTAAACACTAATTTCAATAGTTATAATTCTAATTCTAATTTTAATTTCGATTTTAATTACGTTAACATTAAATGTCATAATTTCAAATCCTATTTTAATTTCAATTTCAATTACGTTAAATGTTATAATTTTAGTTCTAATTTCAATTTTAATTACGTTATGTAATTTCAATTTCAATTTTAATTACATTAAATGTTATAATTTCAATTTCAATTACGTTAAATATTATAATTCTAATTCTAATTTTAAATTTAGTTTTAATTACATTAAATGTTATAATTATTCCAAAACTAATTTTAAAATTTTAATTACATTAAATATTATAATTCTAATTTTAATTTTAATTGCATTTTCAATTACATTAAACGTTTTAATTCTAAATCTAATTTTTATTTCAATTATGTTAAATGTTAAAATTATTTAATATCCAATTTTAATTTTAATTACATTAAATGTTATAATTATTCCAAAAATAAGTTTAAAATTTTAATTACGTTAAATATTATAATTCAAATTCAAAATTTAATTTTAGTTACGTAAAATATTATAACTCTGATTTTAATTTTAAATTCAATGTCAATTACTTTAAATATTATAATTCCAATTCATTTTTAAATTGAATTTAATTACATTAAATGTTATCATTTCAATTCTAATTCTAATTTTAATTACATTAAAGGTTATAATTTCAATTTTAATTCTATTAAATTTTTATAATTCAAATTCATATTACATTAAATATATTCTATTTTACCTTTTCAGAGTAACCACCTATGTTCATAGTTGTATATGACATACTTCCCATTTTAAGAATATATTACATCGTATTCCTTTTAAAAACAAATTTACTTTTGGTATAATTTACCAAATATTTTACGTCATATTAAAGAGAAGGATTAGATAAAATCAATTAGGATTGAATAAGATTGAATCAAATTAGATTCAAGTATTATATTAGTTTTTCATAATTGGTGTAATATAAAATTATAATAGACTAATTGAAATAATTTTAAGAGAAAGTAAAAAATATTAAACACACAAATACTAATTCGGAATAATTGTATAATTTCTAAAATATTTTTATTTAGAATAATAAATTAATAATTACAAATATTCAATTCATAATTATATATAACTAACTAATTAAGATTACTTATTTATACAAATATTCAATTATCTATAAGTAAGGATATACTCACACTTCAATTTGTGAAACAAGCAAATACTAGGAGCATCACCCGAAGAAGTGAGAACATACATCAAGCGGTCATTGCACACCTACAACTTGAAAAATTAAGACTAAATTACGATAATATCCTTAACTTCATCTATTGAGGCAAGCTAAATAGGGATATATGGACACTACAGTGGGTGAAAAGTACTTAAATAAGGGATACCATTCTTACAATTCGGGACATATCTAAGACGGTGATTATGCATAATAATTTAGTGCACGAGAGATGAAATTGGATCAAAACATATTGTTTGAACTCGGGACTACAAGCCTAAACTTAAAAAAATAAGACAAATTTGGACAATATAATAATCTTTGTTTTTTGAATCTTCAATAGTGAGAATATACTCACACTTAAGTTGGTCACAAATGCCAAAACAAGGAACATAATTTGTAAAGATGGGGACATATTAAAGCAGTAATTGTGCACCTACAACTTGATGCATAATAGGTGAAAGTGGAGAAATAAAATCTTGATATGGGAATTGTAATACCAAACTTAAGAAATCCTAACAATAATATGTAATATCTTCTCCTTCATCTATTTTAGTGATAAAATATGAGGATATACTGAGATTGGAATTGGTGATTGGTGCAAATACTAGGCATATCTTTCCTATTATTTGCAACATACGTAAAGTGGTAATTGAGCACCTATAACTTGATGCATAATGAGTGAAGGTGGAGAAATAAAATCTTGACATAGGGATTGCAACGCCAAACTTAGAGAATCCTAATAATATTGTGTAAGGGACATACCTTTACTTATTCCAACAACAAAAAGTGAGGATATGCTTAACTGGAGTTGGTGACAGGTATAAATAATAAGAACATCTTTGTTGCAAGCGGAGAAAATATATAAAACGGTAATTGAACACCCACAAATGGTGCATGATGGGTGAAATTTTATTCATCATACTATGTTGTTTGTAATAGGGACTGAAATCCTGCACTAGGACCAAGAACACAACTTTTTGATAATATGATAATCTTCATCTATTCAATTTTTAAAGGGGGATATATACTTACCTAGAGTTGGTGTCAGGTACAAAGGCTAGGAGTACCTTTACTGCAAGTGGGGACATACATAAAGTAATAATTGTGCACCCATAATTGGGTGTATAATAGGTGAAATTTCATTCCTCAAGCTATGTTGTTTGTAATGGGGACTAAAATCCAGCACTAAGGACAACAACACAACTTTGGGATAATATGATAATCTTCATTAATTCAATTTTCAAAAGTGGGGCTATACTTACCCTTGTATTGGTGACAGGAGCACCTTTATTGCAAGTAGGGACATATATAAAGTAATAATTGTGCACTTGCAACTTGGCGCATAATTAGTAAAATTCCATTAATTATACCAAATTATTTATAACGGGAACTAAAATCTCGCATTAAGGACAACAATACAGGTTTGGGATAATATGATAATCTTCATCTGTTTCAATTTTTAGAAGTTGAGATATACTTACTGTCACGCCACAGACCCAAAAGATCTGACAAATGACATATCTTACATTCATTCAATAATGTGCATTAATAAATAATATTGCATAAAATTTTAATCTTTAATTCAACATAGGAATCCTTAGCAACCCATAACCTAAAATATAAACATAAACATTTATTGACAATATTTAAACATTCATTTCAATTTTTTAGAATTATAACAACTGAATTATGACTGGGGCAATTAGTAAACCGGAGATACGCAAAGTTTTCTCAGAGATTAATACTATGCTACGTCACCAGTAGCAACGTTGTTACCGAAGCCCAGAATATATTCATTGTAAATTCTTACTTAAAATCAACCCATAACCTAAAATATAAACATAAACATTTATTGACAGTATTTAAACATTCATTTCAATTTTTCAGAATTTTAACAATTGAATTATGACTGGGGCAATTAGTAAATCGGAGATACGCAGAGTTTTCTCAGAGATTAACACTCTACTACGTCACCAGTAGCAACTTTGTTACCGGAATCCCAGAATATATTAATTACAAATTCTTACTTAAAATCAATCCGAAACCACACTCAATAAAATAATACATAAGTATTTATTCAATAAGGACAAATCAAATATCTTAAACCAAGTGTCCCCAAATGAAACACTCAGCAACCTAGCAACTTAGGGAATCCAAGGGACAACAGATGCCTTGCCAAATCCGCTAAGTACATATATACCTTATTTACTTGAAATCACCATAAACTATAATGAGTATAAAACTCAGTAAGCATACTAGTTTTTCATATATCAAAATACAAATACATATATGTACACAATGTATGTGTATGATATATTGTGATAAATCAAAATCATAATCTTATCAAATCACATGTCAGGTAAGCGCTTACACATTCTTTCGTAAACATATAATAGGAATACCATCACTCAACTACTACTTAGTAGGACTTTCATATCACATAATGAGCCAAATGTCACTTGTAGGTGACATACCGTATGAGAGGAATAGTACAAGTAAGGTTTTACATTACACATATATAATGCTCATGCTCGAAGGTAAAAGCCAAACCCTCACCCTGATTATCGATGAGTCCTCTCACATGCACCAATACGCCACCACATGAATGTGATGACTCACTCTTCTTTTAGGTACCAATAGAATCCTCCATACATACGGAACACATAACATATACCAATCCCGAAGGAAAGGCCACACATAAAGGCTCTACAAATCACATAAAATGCCTACTAAGTCAACAGTGAGTTCAAGCATCCTCAAAACACAAAATGCTTCTCATGGACATATTACACTTCAAAAGCTCTCTTTGTTAAACACATTTCATTATGAAAGCTCACTTTCAAAAACACATATATGTCATGTATGTCCATGCTCACATTCATAAATACATGTCTTCACATTTCATATCAAAATATACTTTGACATAACATAAACATATTCCTAACCACATTTACAAAATCATACATAACAATTACTATGTTTATTGTAATTTCAGTAAAAAGTCTAGTATACTTACCTCTTAGCACTTTCAGCTATAAGGCTTAAATCGCCTTAACCTATCAATAGAGATTAATCCTTTCATGAGCCTCAAAATTCATACAAAATACTTTAAATAGCTTACAAAATTACATATATTGCACTTATCACATCGAATTGGTCTAATTACTTAGTTTCTCAAAACCTGTCATTCTGACCACTTACACTTAACAAAATTTTCTTACACGTCAAATGATATCCAATTACTCCAAAATCAGAATATGTCATTCTTGACTCATATATCCTTCTTATATATGAAAATTATATCATAATTCTTACATAATCCATTCCATAAATACTATCAAATCCAAACTATTATCCTGATAGGATCAAGATATTTACTGAACAGTATTCAATCTCCTAATGTTATACAATTATATACTAACTAAAAAATTATAAACCTATCACAAAATTAATCTTGACACATATCTCAATCCATGATAAATATTGTACTTTAAAATCACTTCCAAAAGTATTTTAAAATGATTTTATTCTATAACTTTAAAAATCTATTAATCAAATACTGCAATGAGCTAATACTCTTTAAAAAATCATAACAATTTAACCACATTGATCTAAATTCTCAATTCTGAGTATATCATATCGGACATATAAAATTATCATATTCCATAAATTCACAATTTTTGAAGATCATTCAGCACATCAAAAATTATTTGTCACTGTATCATACTATTAACACAGGAAATTTTTAGAATTTCAGGGTCATTTTGGTAAATTTACTACAAATTCAATTTCTAGAATTTTCAATCGATTCAAAGTCTCAATGGATTATATACATGTCTAATTTTATATAATCAAAATTCAAAACCAGAATCAAAACACAACAATGTATAAAATTCCTAGATCAAGAGACTATCAATTAGAAATTCTGCAATTCATTATGATTTATCAAGCTATCTATATAAATCACCATCAATTCTCACAATATCTTATGAAATCCATATCAAATCCTCAATTGTACATATTTCAGAAATTAAAACTTAAAGGAATTAACTAAGTTAACACCAAGAAACTAAGAAAGGGTTATAATATACCTCTTAAAGCTTAAATTCAAACTTTCTTCTTCTTCTCTTTCTTTCCCCTTTCTTTCACTATTTTCTCACTCTAAAAGAGGTGGCTCGCCCAAAATGAGTGAATTAGAGTTTGAAATATGTATTTTTATACTAAGAGGCTAATTTGTAATATTTACAAATTAACCCCCAAAATGTTTAAAGTATTACAATTTGGTCCTTAAAATAAATCTAAAGTTTTGCAAATAAACTCAATATAATTTGGTCCTTAACATATACAAACACTTCTACTAACAATACAAAAATCAAGTATTACCCACATATAAATAATATATATATATAAATACTTATTCTTATCGGTTGTGGATAAGTGGTTACTACAATTCTCCACTCCTTATAAGAATTTCGTCCTCGAAATTCATAACTTAAGCAAATAGATGAGGATACTTAGACCTCATTTCCTCTTCTTGTTCCCAAGTTGCTTCTTCAACTGCATGGTTTCTCCATAAAACCTTCACCAAATCAATCTTCTTAGTACGAAGAATTTGCTCCTTATGGTCCAAAATCCTAATGGGCACTTCTTCATAGGCGAGATCATCTCTAAGTTGAAGTGGCTCATAGCTTAGCACATGTGAGGAGTTTGAAACATATTTTCGCAACATGGACATATGGAACAAATTATGAACTCCTCATAATGATGGAGGAAGGGCTAGTTTATAAGCCACATCACCTATCTTTTCAAGGATTTCAAATGGACTAATGAATCTTGGACTCAACTTTACTTTCTTGCCAAACCTCATGACTCATTTCATTGGAGCAACCTTAAGAAACACTTTTTCACCCACCTTAAATTCTAGATCTTTTCTTCTATTGTCTGCATAGCTTTTCTGTCCACTCTGAGCCATTTTCATTATTTTTCTTATCTTCTCTATAACCTCACAAGTTTGTTGGACAATCTCTTGCCCTAAAATGTTCATTTCTCCAACTTCATCCTAATGCACAGAAGATCTACATTTTCTTCCATATAAAGCTTCATATGGGGCCATACCAATAGTTGATTGACAACTATTGTTGTATGCAAACTCCACTAATGAAAGGTGTTTGTCCCAACTACCTTTAAAGTCTAATACACATGCCCTCAACATATCTTCTAAAATTTGAATGGTCCTTTCAGATTGACCATCGGTCTGTGGGTGAAATGCAATACTGAAGTTCAACTTTGTGCCCATGGAATTATGTAGACTCTTCCAGAATATTAAAGTAAATCGAGGATCTCTATCAAATACAATTGACACAGACACTCCATGAAACCTCATAATTTCATCAACATATAATTGGGCATACCTATCCATGGAATAAGTGGTGCATATTGGAATAAAATGTGTTGATTTTGTTAGCCTATCAATAATCACCCATATGACATTGTAACCCTTTTGTGTACTTGGCAACCCAACTACAAAAGTCATGGCTATATGCTTCTATTTCTATTCTGGTACCAATAAAGGTTTCAATAACCCAGATGGTCTCTGATGTTCTGCCTTAACTTGCTGACATGTCAAACATTGCTCTATAAATTTTGCAATCTCTCTTTTCATATTAACCCACCAATAAATAGCTCGTAGATCTCTATACATCTTGGTACCTCCCGGATGGACAGTATATAGTGAACTATGAGCTTCAGTCAAGATCTCATTTTTCAACTCATCGTTATTAGGCACACAAAGTCTACCTTCAAAATGTAGAGTTCCATCATCAAAAATAGCAAAGCTAGGCCTTTTACCCAATGGAATTTCTTCCATAGTTTTCTTCAGATGCACATCATTACCTTGTGCTTCCTTAATTCTCTTAATTAGGGTAGGTTGAATGGACATACTTGCAATATAAGCCCTATCATTGGATCTTACCACTTCAATGCCAAGCTTTTCTAAATCCAACAAAATTTGCTTTTGAGTAGTCAAAAGTGCTGCTATATGTCCTGAAGATTTTCTACTCAAAGCATCTGTTACAATATTAGCTTTCCCCAGATGGTAGTTAATCACACAGTCATAATCCTTGATAGTTCCAACCATCGATGTTACCTTATATTTAACTCCTTTTGAGTAAAGAAGTATTTAAGGCTTTTATGGTCAGTGTAAATTTCACACCTTTCTCCATAAAGATAATGCCTCCAAATTTTAAGAGCAAAAACTACTGCAGCCAACTCCAAATCATGAGTAGGGTAATTCTGCTCATAACTCTTTAGTTGTCGTGAGGCATATGCTACTACCTTTCCATCCTGCATTAAAACACACCCAAGTCATTTCTTGGAAGCATCACTATAAGTCACAAATCCAGCAGAAGTAGAAGGGATGGTTAGTATGGGAGCAGATATTAACCGATGCTTGAGTTCTTAAAAACTTTTCTCACATTCTTCTGACCACTGAAACTTGACATTTTTTCTTGTCAATTGAGTTAAAGGTGAAGCTATCTTAGAGAATCCTTCAACAAATCGTCTATAATATCCTGCCAGTACAAGGAAACTCCAAACTTCCCCAACATTAGTTGGTCTGGACCAATTCACCACTGCTTCAATTTTGCTTGGATCCACTGAAATTCTATTTAAGGAAAAAATATGTCCCAAAAATACCATTCGATCTAGCCAGAATTCACATTTCTTGAATTTTGCATAAAACTGCTTCTCCCTTAACACTTATAGAACTTTTCTTAAGTGTTCTTCATGCTCTCCCTTACTCTTAGAATACACTAAGATGTCATCAATGAACACAATAACAAACCTATCTAAATAATCCTTGAATACTCTATTCATTAGATCCATAAAGGCAGCATGTGCATTTGTCAACCCAAATAAAATAACAATAAACTCATAATGCCCATATCTGGTACGAAATGCAGTCTTTGGAATGTCTTCTATCTTGATCTTCAATTGATGATAGCCAGAACGAAGATCAATTTTTGAGAATACACAAGCTCCTTGCAACTGATCGAATAAATCATCGATTCTTGGAAGTGGATATTTATTCTTCACAGTCACACGGTTCAACTCTCGATAGTCAATGCATAATCTTATTGAACCATCCTTCTTCTTAACAAAAAGAACTGGAGTACCCCAAGGTGAAACACTCGGGAAAATAAACCCCTTCTCAAGTAGTTCATGTAGTTGTTCCTTCAACTCTTTAAGCTCTACTATTGCTATACGATAAGGTGTTTTAGATATAGGGCTGGTTCCTGGCAGAAGTTTTATAGTGAATTCGATCTCTTGATTTGGTGGAACTCCAGGTAAATCTTCAGGGAATACATCTATAAACTCATTCACCACTGGAGCATCTTGTATTTTCACTTCTTCTTTCTTTGTATCCACTACAGTCGCTAAGAAACATTGACAGCCATTCTTAAGACTTTTCCAAGCTTGTAAAGCAGATATTACTTTTGGCAAAGAGCATAACTTAGAACCAATAAAACTAAACTCAGGCTCCCCGGATGGTTGGAAAATAACTTCTTTCTCAAAGCACTTAACATTAGCATGGTATATAGACAACCAATCCATGCCAAATATAACATCAAAATCATACATATTTAAGATTATCAAATCTGCTTGTAGCACCTTATCTCCTATTTCAATCTTACACGATTTCACTACATTTGTAGCATACATCAAATCTCCTAAAGCAGTTGCAACACATAAATCTACACCTAAAGTTCTAGCACAACACCAATATTACTAACAAATGTATGTGACATAAATGAATGGGTAGAACCCGAATCAAAAAGACCTAAACCCTGCTGGCCGGATATGGAAATTGTACCTGTCACCACAGAAGGTGAATCATCTATTTTTTTCCTGGTAAGAGCATAGACTTTTACTTGAGCTTTTTGAACCTTCCTAAATCCTCCCTGATCCTTCCTAAATTCTCCTTGATCATTCTTTATCTTTGGACAATTCTAAATAAAATGACCAGTTTTTTCACACTTAAAACAAGCTCCACTCTTCCTGAAACACACTCCCTCCATATTGTTTCCCACATGTATCGCATAATGGAAAATCCTTCTTTTCAATGTCATCATTCCTCTGCCTCTTCTTTCCTTTCCACCTGTCAAACTTTTTTGATTATTCTTAACCTATGGTCTCTTTTCTAATTGATGCTGACCCATATGTTTGGACTCAGATGGAGCTGTTAATTCTTCATCGCTTGCTAATATTTTAGCCCTTTGTAATACTACATTGTATATCTGTAGATCAAGTACTGAGAGTAACCTTCTCACTTCTGAATTAAGATCCATCTGAAACCGCTTAGCCTTACGTGCTTCCGTATCTACTAAGTGGGGAGCAAACTTGGACAACTCTTCAAACTTCCTCTCATATTCTGTCACTGACATTATACCTTGAGTAAAGTGAATAACTTCTACTTCTTTCTCACCTTTTAGGGATTGGAGAAAGTATTTTTCATTAAATACTTCCTTGAATTTTTTCCATGTCATCTTGTTCTTATCAACATTCAACGTTCGTATGGTCATCTCTTACCAATGACTGGCTCTCTCTTTGAGCATGTAAGTGGCACAAGTCACTTTATGTGAATCTGAACAATCGAGGAGACGGAATATCTTTTCTAACTTACGGATCCTCTCCTTAGCAACCAGCGGGTCTTTTGAGCCTTCATATGATGATGGTTGCAGTTTTTTGAATTGCTCAATAACATGGAAATTATCATTATGGTATTCTTTGGGTCGTTTTTGTTGGAGCACATTAGTCACTGCTTGAACAATATTTTGGATGGTAGCAGGGTTTTCCCTTGAAGTACTCTTATTCACAATATCAGCACTTCTAGTAATTCTTGAAATACAACCCATCTTTTCAAAATCATAAAAATAAGTAAGTAAGATATCAAACAAATCTATATATATAAATAAGCATACATAAAATCTTAAGGATTTAGCATCGGTTAGGTTCCCTTGACTAGACACATAAAGTCTAAAGAATCCTATTCTTATTTCTGATAGCACTAAAAGCTATCACACCCCAGACCTAAAAGATTTGACACACAACATAACTTACATTCATTCAATAATGTGCACTCATAAATAATAATGCATAAAATTTCAAACTTTAATTCAACATAGGAATCCTTAGCAAGTTGCTAGTAAGTTCAACACTAAAATCAACCCATAACCTAAAATATAAACATAAACATTTATTGACAATATTTAAACATTCATTTCAATTTTTCAGAATTATAACAATTGAATTATGACTGGGGCAATAAGTAAACCGGAGATACGCAGAGTTTTCTTAAAGATTAACACTCTACTACGTCACCAGTAGCAACTTTGTTACCGGAAGCCCAGAATATATTAATTGCAAATTCTTACTTAAAATCAATTCATAACCATACTTAATAAAATAATACATAAGTATTTATTCAATAGGGACAAATCAAATATCTTAAACCACGTGTTCCCAAATGAAACACTCAGCAACCTAGCAACTTAGGAAACCCAAGGGATAGCAGATGCCTTGCCAAATTCGCTAAGTACACATATATCTTATTTACCTGAAATCACCATAAACTATAATGAGTAACAAACTCAGTAAGCATACTAGTTTTTCATATATCAAAATATAAATACATATATGTACACAATGCATGTGTATGATATATTGTGATAAATCAAAATCATAATCAAAATCTTATCAAATCACATGTCAGGTAAGCGCTTATACATTCTTTCAAAACATATAATAGGAATACCATCACTCAACTACTACTTAGTAGGACTTCCATATCACATAATAAGCCAAATGTCACTCGTAGGTGACATACCGTATGAGAGGAATAGTACAAGTAAGGTTTTACATTACACATATATAATGCTCATGCCCGAAGGTAAAAGCCAAACCCTCACCCTGATTATCGATGAGTCCTCTCACATGCACCAATACGCCACCACACGAATGTGATGACTCACTCTTCCTTTAGGTACCAATAGAATCCTCCATACATACGGAACACATAACATATACCAATCCCGAAGGAAAGGCCATACATAAAGGCTCCACAAATCACATAAAATGCATACTAAATCAACAGTGAGTTCAAGCATCCTCAAAACACAAAATGCTTCTCATGGACATATTACACTTCAAAAGCTCTCTTTGTTAAAAACATTTCATTTTGAAAGCTCACTTTCAAAAACACATATATATTATGTATGTCCATGCTCACATTCATAAATACATATCTTCACATTTCATATCAAAATATACTTTGACATAACATAAACATATTCCTAACCACATTTACAAAATCATACATAACAATTACTATGTTTATTGTAATTTCAGTAAAAAGTCTAGTATACTTACCTCTTAGCACTTTCAGCAATAAGGCTTAAATAGCCTTAACCTATCAATAGAGATTAATCCTTTCATGAGCCTCAAAATTCATACAAAATACTTTAAATAGCTTACAAAATTACATATATTGCACTAATCACATCGAATTGGTCTAATTACTTAGTTTCTCAAAACCTGTCATTCTGACCACTTACACTTAACAAAATTTTCTTACACATCAAATGATGTCCAATTACTCCAAAATCAGAATATGTCATTCTTGACTTATATATCCTTCTTATATTTGAATATTATATCATAATTCTTACATAATCCATTCCATAAACACTATCAAATCCAAACTATTATCCTGATAGGATCAAGATATTTACTGAACAATATTCAATCTCCTAATTTTATACAATCATATACTAACTCAAAAATTATAAACCTATCACAGAATTAATCTTGACACATATCTCAATCCATAATAAATATTGCACTTTAAAATCACTGTCAAAAGTATTTTAAAACTATTTTATTCTATAACTTTAAAAATCTATTAATCAAATACTGCAATGAACTAATACTCTTTAAAAAATCATAACAATTTAACCACATTGATCTAAATTCTCAATTCTGAGTATATCATATTGGACATATAAAATTATCATATTCCATAAATTCATAATTTTTTAAGATCAGTCAGCACTTCAAAAACTGTTTGTCACTGTATCATACTATTAACACAGGAAATGTCTAGAATGTTAAGGTCATTTTGGTAAATTTATTACAAATTCAATTTCTAGAATTTTCAATCAATTCAAATTCTCAATGGATTATATACATGTCTAATTTTATATAATCAAAATTCAAAACCAGAATCAAAACACAACAATTTATAAAATTCCTAGATCAAGAGACTATCAAGTAACAATTCTGCAATTCATCATGATTTATCAAGCTATCTATATAAATCACCATCAATTCTCACAATATCTTATGAAATCCACATCAAATCCTCAATTGTACATATTTAAAAAATCAAAACTTAAAGGAATTAACTATATTAACACTAAGAAACTAAGAAAGGGTTAAATTCCAATTTTCTTCTTCTTTTTTATTTTCTTCTTCTCTTTCTGTCCCTTTTCTTTCTCTCTTTTCTCACTCTAAAAGCGATGGCTTGACCAAAATGAGTGAATTAGGGTTTCAAATGTGTATTTTTATACTAAGAGGCTAATTTTTAATATTTACGAATTAGCCCCCAAAACTTTTAAAGTATTATAATTTGGTCCTTAAAATAAATTTAAAGTCTTGCAAATAAACCCAATACTTGTATGTCCTTAACATATACAAACACTACTAATAACAATACATAAATCAAGTATCACCCACATACAAATAAAATATGTATATTTATATATATATAAATACTTATTCTTACCGGTTGTGGATAAGTGGTTACTACACTTATATTGGAGTCGGTGACGAGTGTAAAGGCTAGGAACACCTTTGCTACAAGTAGAGACATATATAAAGTGATAATTTCATATCTACATATTGGTGCAGAATTGATGAAATTTCGTTCATCAGACCATATTATTTGTTATGGGGACTGAATCCTGTACTAGAGACAATAACACAGGTTTAGGATAATATGATAATCTTCATCTATTCCAAATTTAAAAGTGGGGATATACTTACAATAGAGTTGGTGACACGTGCAAATACTAAGAACACCTAAGTTGCAATTGGGGACATACATAAAGTGATAAGTAAGCACCCATGACTTGGTGCATAACGGATGAAATTTCATTCATTAGACCATGTTGTTTGTAACGGGGACTGAAATCCTTCACTAGAAGACAACAAGATAACATTTGAGATAATAAGATAATTTTCATCTATTCAATCTTGAAAAGTAGAAATATACTTAAACTGGAGTTGATAGTAGGTGTAAATACTTGGAACACATTTCTTGCAAGTGGGAACATATATAAAGCGATGGTTATGCATCCATAACTTAGTGTATAACAAGTAAAATTTCATCCATCAGATCATGTTATTTGTAATGCGGACTACAATACTACACCAGGAAGAAATAAGACAACTTTTGGATAATATGATACGATCCCATATAATAATCTTCTTCTGTTCAATCTTTCAAAGTGTGGATATACTCACATTGTATTTGATGAAAGGTATAAAAGGTTGAAACTAATTTTTGTACAAGTAGGGATATACATATACTCACACCTTTATTTGGGACATGTCATTTTTTTGGGTGTTTTTATATTTTGGATATTTGTTTTAATTTCTAAGGCATTTATTTGACTATTTAACATTCCAACTTCTAATTTCCAAAATATATAACAAATTCAAATGTTCAATTTTCAAAATAAATAATTCAAATTCCTAATTTCCAGAATATATTTCTAATTTCCAATTTTGAATTTGTTGCAAAAATACATAACAAGTCTAACATAAAAACTGAATTCATTGCTAATTTGGGATTAATTAATTTAGCAACAAAACGACACATTTTGCAATTTTTCACTCTAAGTTGGTTCCTGGACATTTCCCGATTCGGTTTGGGAAATATCTCGAAATTGAAAGTCTTGATCAAGTCCCTCATGAACTCACCCAATCACTCCCAAATTTTAGGACCTGTTCCTGTTCTGACCAAAAGTTTATGGTTGGGACCCTCAAAACACCTTACGTTTTTGTATCATTTTTAAAGGTGGGCAAAATTTCCATTATCCACCTGACCTATCTGGAAAAATTTTGGGTCGGTTCAGAAATGAGAATAAATTTGGCACCGATTGGGACAAATTTAATAAAATTTAATGTAATTAGAATTAGAATTATAAAATTTAATAGAATGGAATTTATATATAATAATATATAATATAATATAAAAATATATTATATAATATAATAAGAGAGATATTTTGATTATTTAATAATTAAATAATTAAAGTGTGAAATGACCATTTTGCCCCTCATAAATAGTTACCAAGTCTACCCCCTAGTGGGTCCCACCAAATACGCACTTGGATAAACTCAATCGAGGGTTCACAATGCATCACGTGTTATTATACAATTAGTAAATAACAATTATTGACTAATTATTGTATTTAACACTTAAATACATATACGCACGCATTCTCGTGGTATTACTGAATATTGCTAGATTAAACACTTTAATCCGGCACGCTGCACCAGTGCACAATGAGTACACTCCATATCGCGGGACTCCGTAGGTCTTACGCCCAATTCATCAAATGAAACTATTCCATGAGTTCGTGAGCAATGCCCCCCCCCACACACATCGCGGATATAACAAATCAGCGCGTTGAACCATGTAAGCTGAGGTTACAATGCATACGTATAATCCTTCCGTCATGATATCTTGGATGTGCAGGGATATAGATCATCACCGCCAAATCCCCTAGTGCTCATCCATGTCTTATCTCTAGACTCGTATCTTATTGAACAATATGTGCAAACTTTTTTGCCATATTGTTCCACCCTGGCGGAACTCTTTCCCAAGATTAATGCTTATGGCCATAAGGCTTTTCGAGATACAGTCTCGAAGCATCTGGATATTGAACTCTTTATACGAGTTGATGGATCTTATATCTGTACCCACTAGACTCTATAAGTATCGGACCATACCCAGCGATACCCAACGGTCACACCATGAAAGGTTTGTGACATGCGTGGAACCAAAGTATGATGGATCATTTACAAGTCCATCATGGTACTCAGGTCAAAGGACCACGTATACTACTCAACTCGAGATGACCCTCTATTGATGGCTTATATAGAATTTCTATCAGAGGCCCTCGTGAGTCAGTCCCATATCCAGTTCTAACTGAATACCTATATGTCAATATGAGCTCCAAGCTCACGATTGGCTAGGAATGACCATTTATATCCTATAGGTACGACATATGTTGATCTTATATATAAAGGTATTCATCGACAGACCCGCATCGGTAGAAATAGATCAGGGATAATTATTTAAGAACATACTTGCCCAACTGGCATTTCCTGACACCCGATTATAACTCTTACAACTATGCAGATACTGGTATATTCCCAGGTCTATGTCCTATTACAAACAAGGCTCAAGCTCTTGGATTTGCTGAGTATTATAACCAGCTAATAGTTAACTATGCTAACATTTAGCCTTTATATCTCTCAGCGTGGCTAACTGTAGGCCCTTATCTAAACTCTTTTAGATCCGACATGAACTTCTTTAGATCTATAATATTTATAACATTACATTGCATAATACTATATTAATGGGTATTAGCGATTTAATGAAAACGTACACTTGTATAAATACATAAATATATTTACATTCAGGGATGGCACGTAAGCACCGACCCTAACAAATTTATGGTGCCAAATACACATTAATATCATTACCATGTTGTCTTAGACCAGGAATTAACAAAGGCAATGGCATGTACTTTCTCTTTATGCACAACAAAGGTGAAAGGTTATAATTGATAAGAAAAACTAGCCAACAACTGTAACTACTACTTAGAGAGCTATGTGTATTGATACTACTGGATGAAAGATCCATCTTGAGGTTTTTACTATCAAATGTAAATTCAGGCCATTTAATATCAATTAAGTGCCATACAGGGGAGTCAGTTGGATGTCAAAGCTTACCGTCATTTTTACTACTAGTTGCATGCTAAGTTAATTCTTTGGCGATTTCAGGAGATTGAAACATTCGTCTCAATCGTGGAATGATTGGAAAATTCTATATAACTTTAGCAGGAACCTTGTATGTTTTCTTTACTATGCCATTTTGTTGTTGCTTCCATCTTGATTTACCACAAGATGGACATTGAGATAGATTTTTATACTCATTTCTATACAAAATACAATCATTAGGGAATGCAACTATCTTCTTATATTCAACGCCTAAAGTACTCATTATCTTTTTGTATCATAAGTAGAAGCAGGAAGAAGGTTATCTTCAGGAAGAATATCTTTAAGAGTACTTAACAACTTCAAAAAACGCTTGTCAAAACCACCCAATTTTCCCCTTGATTTTGTACAGCTTCATCAACCTAGACAATTTAGTGTATTTGCAACTACCGAGATATAAAGGTGTCTGAAAATCTTTTAGTACTTTAGCAAAAGAATTCCCAATATTTTTACAATGCCTATACGCTTTATAAACAATTTTACAGTTTATTGATCAGGTATTCACAACCTCGGGAAGTCATCTTTTCTTCATGTCAATACCATGTCCGAAAACTTTCATCGATACCATGAACAAACACGTGATTTCTTGTTTCCCAGGTTGTGTTAAAGATCGCACTACAATATTTAACACATGAGCATCTCATTGTTTTACTATTTCTATAATACAAGGTTGCAAACTTAAGGAATTTCTCAACCCTAACATCATATTCCTCACTCAATCTATCCATGTCAAGGTTAAGTGAGGAATGTAATTATAAGTGAATAAAACTTATTCATAAATCCAAGATTTATCCATGTCAAGGTTAAGAAATTAAAAATAACATTTGACTTAACGTAATGTAATTATGATTGAATAAAACTTATTTTTGCATTAGTGAAGATATATATTATTCATAAGTAAAAACTTATTATCTCTTCTCAATACCAATTCATTGCTTACACTTCAACATTCTCTATGAATTATGACTGCATTGGCCCTCAAATAGGTAACTGAAACTAAACTCTTTTTAACTTAGGTTCAATTTAAAAGTACTCTTTTTTAAAGTAGTTTTTTGCTACTATCAATAGTAAGTACAATTCTACTTAATTAATTTAGTGGAGATTAAAAGAATAAACTGAAATTCTACTTAATTAAGTTAACACAACCATATAGGGATGGAAAAATAACAAAGTACTTACACATAAAATATTTTAAACTGAAATGGATCAAATTTTTGGCGAATTTTTCACAACCTTGCTTTGTCAAGGAAGGTTGATATGACAAACAAAAATAAAAGTCACTTTCTTAAACCAAATATATCCAAAATACATGCAAAATTTAATCATAATTCCTAAATTCAGTTTAAGACAAACTTGTACTTGTTGATTTATATAGTTCACCAATAGTGTTTAGCATGCGAAATTGACAACAAACATCATAAGTGCATGAATATATTATGCCCTGGTCACTTGGTAAGTGGTTTTGTGTTTCTCTTTCTACTCTAACTCTTGATCATGACTTAGAATGGTAAAAAAAATTGCATTACAGATTAAACCCATCTATTATAGAAATAATAATCTTCTTTTTTTCAGCCCCAAACAAAATAATATATTTTTCTTTTTTATTTGATAGCACAGTGAAAATGAGTAATGTACGGTCATTGTTCCAAAATAATTTTTTGTATATTTTTTTTTCTACAAAAATCACTTCATTGCCACAATTTTTTATTGCCTTGCTTTCACACAGAAAAGCTTTCACTATCTTTACTCACATGCTGCTAGACAAAACCAACAAAACAAGGGCCAAATTGCCTAAAAAAACAAAAACAAAAAACCACATGCTCAAACAAAAACACAATGGAAGGCAAAACAGGAACACATGCATGCGAATCGATTTGATTAAAAAAATCACAAAAGAAAACAGAAAAAAATTAAAAAAAAAAACACAAAGGGACCACACTGAAAATGCATATACATAGAAATTTTGCAAACATTCAAATACAAAAAAGGGACCACACCAATTTTTGCTAACAACAACAAACACAAAACATCCCATGCCCAGTTACATTGAACCCCACATGTATATAAAGGAACAAAGATTCTATTTAATTAAAGGAAGGCCACATGCACAAATAAAATAAAACCAAACAATTGAATCCATGCCTTCAATTTTAGTAAACAAATAACAACAAAACGAAAATTCACATGTATACCTTCAATTTTATTAAACAAATAACAAACAAAAACCTACATTCTCTCATTAAAATATTAAAACAATAATTAAGAATTTTAGAAAGATACTTTAAAAACAAATAGTTGAAGTGCAACTAACTAAGAATCCACCTCCTCATTATTGATTTAAAATTTGGGATTAAGGTTTCAGATGCATACGGAGAAAAGTGTTTGAGTGAATTCGAAAATTTGGCTAAGTGTTTTTTATTTTTGGTTTTACTTGCCTAACAAAATATGCGACATTATTTTGAATGGAAAAATACTAATAAAATGATGTCGTGTACTCTTGACCATTTATTTTGAACAAAACGGTAGCAGGGGAGATATATTCAAGGACAAATTTTATTAGTTAAATTGGCGCCGTTTTGTTAAGTAATAACACAATAATTAAAATAGCACCGTAGAATGGAAAATGTTTTTTTTTCTCTACTTAAATGGTGCTATTTTTTTATTAATAAAACGACATCGTTCCAAAATGTAAATAACAAAAAAATAATAAATTATTATGATGTTTATATGCATTGACATGTCAGATTTTTTTTAAATAATATGAAACAAAATCTGTCATTAAAATATGATATATATTTTCAAATGCATTTTATCACAACTCTATGATAGAATTTATCACCAAATTGTAATACAAAATTTATTTTTCTATTTGTGATAGCATCTATCACGAACTAATAATAGCAAAATATTTATAATAGAATCTATCATAAATTCCTGATAGCATAATAATTCTATCATAAAATTTCTATCACTAATACCCCCATTTTTTTTAGTTGTGAAAGGCATTGTTAGAATGATTGTTGTTAGTGCTACCTTAAAGTTTTTAAAGGGGATAGTTTTTAAAAAGTTTATAAAGTTGTTTGTTCAAAATTTTAGATTCCAATTAGAAGAACAATAGCTAGAGATATACTTCAATTGTACACAAATGAAAAAAATTGTGTTGAAAAATATTTTGTGTGCAAATAGGCAACAAGTTTAGCATTACCATAAATATATAGACCTCAATACAAATTGCTAACTATTGATCATAGCCCATTTTATTAATAAAGATTGAGTTCTTCTAAGTTTTGGTTTTAGTAACAAACCATAAGGGGGAGACAATTGATAAGTTTATTGAGTCTTATTTACATGATTGGGGTATTAAAAAATTATTTACAATAATGGTTGGCAATGCAATTGCAAAAATAAAGTTAAGAAAATAGAAATTGGATGGGTTGGGTGTAAAATAGTGAGTAGTTGCATGTAAGGTATTATGTTTATATTTTTAATTTGATTGTTAGCAAGAACTTGAAAAAGAGGAAACAATACTTAGTGTTCTTGATACTATGAAATACATTAGATTATCCTTTTTTAGGTTGGAAAAATTCAAAATATTGGATCTACTTATTAGGTGGAATTCAACATACTTGATGTCAGAAAGTGTCTTAAAATTTTAAAAAATATTTGAAAGGATAGAAGATGATGATACCCTTCATTTGCCTTATTTTTTAGAGCGTAAAAATAAAAAGACTCGAGTTGGGCCACCCTCTTGTGAGGAGTAGGTGAAGGTTGAAATAAATTTTTTTAAGACATTCTATGATATAACACTAAGTTCAGTGCTTCTTCCAGTATAACTTTACATATTTATTTTAGAGAGATGTGAAAGATTCAAATACACTTGAAAAAAATTAATGCTAATAAATATTCTTTTCTTAGATGTTATGCAAATAATATTAAGAGAATGTTTGACAAATATTGAGGTGTTTGCATAATATAAACCAATTGTTACTAATTATAATTATGTTTAAATTCATGTTGCAAATTAAAGTACTTGATTTATTGCTTTAATATTTTTTATGATCTTAAATTTATTGATACTGTACAAAATAGGATTAGAATATTGTTCAATGAATTGTATAAATCTTATATTGTATATTATAGTAGTAATGATTTGGGTTGTTGGATATTTGCCCTCTATTTTAGAGCAGGATGGTGAGGAGATTGATGAACCTATTGTAGCTAGAACTGATACTTGTATATATTGAGTTGGTGGACGGTCAATGGATCTAAATTTCCTACTTTGTGGGATGCTGCTAGAGATATTCCAACTATTCCTATGTCTACTTTTGTATCTGAGTTTATTTTTAGTACTGACGGTAGATTTTTAATGCCTCATCATAACAGACTTCTTTAAAATGCATTGAAGGATTTAATGTGTCATTAAGATTAATTGGTATGAAAATATATTTTAATAGTTTTTTTTCCTTCAGTATATTTGATGTCACTAGTTAATTTGATTATTTTATTTTTGTGATCAGAATTAGATTCATGTTCTTAAACACAATATAGATTGACATATTCACAAGATGAAGATGTTATTAAGACATGACTTTAAAAAATTAATAGTACATTAAACATAATTCATAATTACAATTATATTTCATTATTCTATGTTGTAGAAATGATGTTGGATGGATCATTAACATAATTCATAGATGTTAGAATAATATTTACTTGAAACTCTTGTAATAAACTTAGATGAATTATCATTTTTTAATTTTTTATAGAAACATCAATTATTTTGTTTGATTTCTTGTGAAGTTTATTGACAGTTACTTGCTTACATAGTTGCATATTAGGTAGTAATAATTTATTCTTGAAACTTTATTTTCTATTGGATTTTAGAGTTCAACAAAAGCAAAATTATCCCTTTTTTATTATCTTATAACATGTAAATTTATTTTTATTTTTCACTAGTTGTAGTTATAAAATTACTGCTGCTATTTAAAATTAAAAATAATGGTATATACATAATGGATTTGGGGTTTGAACAACTCAAAATATAAGTTTTCATAGAATCAACTAACATAATGTTATGAACTAAAGTATAAGTTTTCATTGAAATATAAGGGCTTGATTTTGCATCATAAACTTTTTATTAAAACAAAATGCCTAAAACTCACCAAAACAATACCAATAAAGTGTTCAGAGACAAGATATATGTTTTCACAGAAAATTAACTTCATTTTACGTTACAAACTTTTCGCTGCTTAAAATACTTTTTCAGAATTGCTCAAAAGTTAGTATAACAACACCAACACGATGTTTTAGGGTAAAATATATGTTTTCATAGAGTAGTAATGATCTTATTTTGTTTCACCAACTTTTTTCGTAAAAAGAAATAGCTTACAACTCACCAAAAAACACCAACCTAGTGTTTCAACCAAAAATATAAGTTTTCATAGAAAATTAACTACTTAATTTTGTATCACAAACTTTTGGATGTGAAAAATATTTTTTTTGAAACTTTCTCAAAAATTACCAAAGCAACCAACATGGTATTCAGAGCTAACATATAAGTTTTTATAAAAAAATAATGACCTCATTTTGTATAATAAATGTTTCCTTGTGAAAATTTATTTTTGTTAAAACTCACCTAAACAACACTAACATAGTGTCTAAGCCAAAATATACATTTGCATAGAAAAATAATGACCGTATTTTGCGTGACGAACTTTTCATCACGAAACAATATTACTTAAAACTTACCTAAATAATATCAACATGGTATTCTGACCTACAATAGAAGTTTTCATAGAAAAACTAACGACTTTATTTTGCGTCACGAACTTTTTATCGCAAAAGTTTTTTTTTATACTTGCTCAAAAGTTTCTAAAATAAAAAAATACGATGTTTTAAACCGAAATATAAATTTTCATAAGAAAATAAAATTTTATGTCATGAACTTTTTGTAGCAAAAAGAATTACTTAAAACTCACCGAAATTAGAAATGGCAGACATGGTAGAGCCCACCAAATTTCAGCCCAGACACGACAACTTGGGCTACAGCCCAGAACAACCCATAGGCACACTAAGCCCATTAGGCTGTGCAATGGGCCTTTTAATTTTTTTTAAAAAATTAAAAGAAAAATTAAAAAAAAAGTTACTGCCTATCACTTAAAAGAAATTTTTTTAAAAAAAGGTTGTAGACAACAGCCTAGATAGGCTTGCAACAGTATTAGGCCTGCAATTTTTTCTAAATTTATATTTTTTATAAGTAAATTATGACTGTTGATCTATGGTCATTTTAAACGTTGATCAACAGTCATTTTGATCGTTAATCAACAATCATTTTGACCATTGATCAAAAATCATTTTTTGCTGGAGGCTAGGTGCCTATAAAATGGCACCCACACCTTTTCATTTCTCACAATTCTCTCAACTGACGCAGGACAAGCATTGATGGGTTGTGATTTCGTTCATGAAGATGAAAGTTATTGATATCATTCAACAAAAGCGCAAATTAAAAATGGTAGAATACCAATTCAAGAGTAAAGTTGCTTAATACTTGAATTTTTAAAATTACAAAGTTTGAATGCTTTTCCCCTCATCTCTCATGTATTTATAGAGATCTATTGGAATTTCTAGCATTTCTTACAGTAATTAATGACAACTTGCAACTACTAACTACCATCCACTACCAACAACTACTCTTCCAAGGTTGCCAACCTAAAATTTCCTAGATATTCGAGTAGCGATCCAACAAAATGGTTTAACTATATAGATCAATTCTTTAGATATCAAGGAATGACAGAGGAGTAAAAGGTGTTGTCGGTATCATTCTACCTTAAAAGAAAAGATAACCAATGGTGGCAATGGTTATGCCATGCTTACAAAGAAGAAAAAAGAGAGGTAACATGGATAGACTTCACAGAGGAGCTATGGGCAAGATTCGGACCCAACGAATGTGAAGACTTTAAGCATTGTCGAGGATGAGACAGCTTGGTTCACTTTATAACTATCAAAAAGAGTTTGAAAAGATGGGCAATACGATGCAAAGATGGACACAAAAGGCACTAGTTGAAACTTTTATGGGAGGGCTTAAACCTAAAATTGCTGATGGCATCCGCATGTTCCGACTGGAATCCTTTAAAGAAGCAATTAGTCTTGCTTGTATGAGAGATGATCAAGTAACCTGCCAAAACAAAAACACTTGGCCACCTTTCATCAGAGCCTTGATAGAATTGCCCACCCCTACAATAACGAAACTAGTAGCTTTAGTTAAGAAATTATCCTGGGAAGAAATGCAAAAAAGGTAGGCCCAAGAAATTTACTTCAACTGTGATGAGAAATTCACCTCAAGGCATAAATGTCATGGACCGCAACTGTTAGTGCTCGAATGAGCCACAAAGAGTAAAGAAGAATAAGGTGAGGAAACGGTGGAGGTGTTGAACGAGTTTTAGATTGAACTAGAAATTTCCCCACAAACCTTGACAAGATGGTCCACTTCTAGAACTATGAGGATATTGGCGCAAATCAAACAACACGAGGTCATGGTCCATATAGGCAGTAACTCAACTCACAATTTTATCAGTGAGAAACTGGCCAACCATGTGCAGTTACTTGTGCTTCCCACCAAGCCATTTTTTGTGAAAGGGGCTAACAAAAATCCCTTAGAGTGCTAAGTAAGATTTGAGCATGTGAAGATTTTAATTTAGGAAATTCCTTTTTCACTTACATTATACTCTTTGTTGGGTGTCGATTATTTTAGAGTGTATGCATATGGTGTATGTGTTCATCATACAAATATATATATCTTATACATATATAAGCGTAGTGGAACATTAAAAATTATACAATGAACACATATATGTATAATTACTCAAATTAATTACAGAATTGAGAAATATCACCATTGAAACCTTTGGATTAAATTTTTAGAGTCCACATGAAAAGAACGTATTGGAAAATCTAGTAATCAACTTAGATGAGTTTGATTAGCTAGAATGGCAGTATAATCCAGCATTGATTTAACTATTTAAATCATTAGATTAAATTTTAATCTAATTAAATTAATTTGTTTTGTATTTTGTTCAACACTTGAACAATTAAAAACAAATATATTTTAGTTATTGTAATTAATAGCCTTTTTGTTTTTGTTTTGATGTTTTAACACTTAAAACACAAAGCTAACAATTTTAATTTCTCAAATTGAAATGGTTGGCCACCAAATGATTTTAAAACCAAAACTTATAAATTTTGAATTTTATTTCACTTTATATACTAATTCGTAAATTTCAAATTAATTTGAATTTTATTTGCATTTAATTTAACTATTCACTTAACCGATGTTAACATTTAACCTTAGTTAAGTAAAATTCACTTAACCCTTAAGTTAACAAATATCCAACTAACCTAACTCTAGAGTTAATTATTAACCCTAGTTAGGTTAATATTTATTTAATAATAAAAATAAAATATCTATATATTTATTTAACCTAACTATAGTTAACAATTAACTATAGACAAGTTAAGCATAAAATATCTTTTAACCTACCCTTTGGTTAATAATTAATCATGGTTAAGTTAGAGTTTTATTTAATTATTATTTAAATAAATATATTGATTATTTAATAATTAAATAATCAATAAAGTAAAATTACCATTATACTTTTACTAGGTTACCAAGTTAACCAAAAGTGGGTCTCACCATGACCATATACTTTAGTTAACTCAACTATAGTAATTTACTGTATTTTATACTGTATTAAGCTATTTAATACGGTATACTGTCCAAGTGCACAACGAGTACATTTCATATTGAGACTCACTAGGTCCACGCCCTATTCGTTAAATGGAACTATTTCATGAGTCTGTGAACAATGCTTCATGCATACGTCATAAATATTACAAATTATCACGTTAGACCATACAAGTTAAGATCAGAACATTTACGTATAATCTTTCCATCTTATACCCTAGATCAGCACCATAAAATCCCCATTTGCTCGTCCATAAACTTATCTCCAGATTATATCTCTATAAATAATATACGCAAATACTTTTGCGATATTGTATAACCCTGGAGAAAAATCATTTTCCGAGTTTATGCTTGTGGCCATAAGACTTTGTGAAATATAATATCAGACCAGATATACAACTTACCTATATAAGTTGACGGATCCTGTATCTATGCACACTGGACTCTATGAGCATCAAACCATACCCAATGACACATAGCAGTCAGACTATGAAAGTTCTCTGATATATATGGAACCAAAGTATGGTGGATCACTTACAAACCTTGTAGCGCTCAGGTCAAAGGACAACGAATACTACTCAACTCGAGAGGACATTTCTTTAACGATTTCATAGGATATCTATTGAGGTCCTCATAAGTCTGTTCAGTACCTAGTCCTAACTAGATACTTGTATGCCTATACAGCTTTAAGCTCGTGGTCAGCTAAGAACAACCATCTACACCAGTCAGATATATACATATACTAATCTATATAATTGTAATTCACCGATAGACTCACAATGGTGAACATAGATTAGGAGCATAATGTTTGAGACATACTTACACAATGACATTTTCTAGCTCTTATTACAGCTCTTTGCAACTATATCATTACTAGTATACTCTCAGGTCTTTGTCCTATTATAGACATGTTCTAACTTTTTAAAACTCGTTGACTCTTATAACCCGCTAACTCTTAACAGTGCTAACTCTTAGCATTTATAACTCATAGCATTGTTAACTCTTAGCCCTAATCTAAACTCTTTTAAACTAAATCTGAACTCCTTCAGATTATACAATGTCTGTAGTATTACAAGCATTATACTATATGATTATAAAATTAATAATTTTTATTTGAAATACTTATTGTATAAATATTAAACAATTAATATTCATACAACATTGGAATGGCACATAAGCACCAGCTTTAACACTATTTACCCTTAATAGGATTGGATATGGTTTTAGGAATGTAGTGGCTAGAGCAACTTAGAACAATGATATGCAATTAGAGGAAGATGAACATGGAGTTCCAATGGTTGAACCAACCTCAAAGCTACAAGGGACTATCAAGTAGCCTATCTAAGTTACAACTTTCATAGCCATAACCAAGGAGCTTCGATAAGGGAATTCAATGTTTGCTTTATGTGAAATCCTAAGAGAATGAGATGAGTAGTGCCATCTCGATATACAACAACTACTATAATGCTTTGGTGACATCTTCTAAGACCCAACCTAATTCCCACCTAAAAGAGAAGTAAACTAATGCATTATGATCAAGGAAGGGATGAAACCAATCAATATCAGGCCTTACATGTATGCCTACTTTCAAAAGGCTAAAATTGAAAAACAAGTTTAAGACATGTTAGAATTGGGGCTTATAAAGTCAAGCATTGATCCCTTTTCATCTCTTATTTTATTGGTTAAGAAAAAGGATGAAACCTAGCATTTTTGCACTGATTATAGAACCCTTAATGTCATAACCTTCAAGGATCAATTTCCTATCCCAATCATAGATGATATGTTAGATGAACTTTATGATGCAACTTATTTCACAAAACTTGACCTAAGGGTAGGTTACCATCAGGTTTGAATACATCCATCAGATATTCCTAAAACTATATTTCGTACTCACAATGGTCACTATGAATAACTTTTTATGCCTTTTGGACTTTGTAACGCCTTATCTATATTTCAAGCTATCATGAACTCCATCTTTCTCCCATATCTTCGTAAATTTGTATTAGTATTTTTGATGAAATTTTAATATATAGCCCTAATTGGACCATACATCTCAAATATGTTAACAAGGCTTTTGACATACTAAGGCATCACTAGTTGTTTATTAAATTCAATAAATATGTATTTAGACAAAAAGAGTTGAGTATTTGGGAAATATAATTACTCCTCAAAAGGGTAACAGTGGATCCATAAAAAGATCACTGCCATGCTAGATTAGCCTAAGCCTATAAATGTTTCAGAATTACGTGGTTTTTTAGGCCTCATGGGCTGCTATAGAAAGTTTTTCTACAACTATAGCATCCTGGCTCACCCATTCACATATATATTGAAGAAGAACTGATTCAACTGGAATGAATAAGCTGAAAATGCTTTCTAAGCTCTGAAGCAAGCCATGACTTCTACCCTATACTTGCTATGCCAAAAATTTAACGAGCCCTTTGTAATTGAGTCAGACGCTTTCGGTGAAGGGATCAGAATAGTGTTTGCTCAACAAGGCAAGCCAATTGCATTCTTGAACTAAGCATTAAGAGTGTCTAAGCAATCTTGGTTAGTTTATGCCAAATAAATGCTAGCCATCATCCTTGCAATTTGAACATGGCATCCTTACTTATCGGGACAATAATTCTTCATCCAAACTACGCAGCCTCAAGTACTTGTTAAAGTAGCGTATCACTACACCAAAACAATAAAAATGGATGTCCAAGTTACTTGGATATGACTATGGGATCAGGTGTAAACCTAGTCGAGAGAATTCAATAGTAGATGCATTATCTAGAGTGGTTGGCAACACTCGTCCTGATGCCTTGTTCACTTTTAAAATAGAACTATAGATAGACATTAAATAGACAGCGATCAGGCACCCTTACATGGAAAAAATTAGAAAGCTGGCCAATATGAATTCAATAGTCCTTTACTTATGGTGCAAGGCCTGGTTTTCTACAAAAACTATATGGCGATTCCCTTAAAATCCCATATCATCACTCAACTCTTGAAGGAGTTTCACGACTCTCAATTGGGAGGGCATTTAAGGGTAATGTGCATTTACAAAATATGTGCAAGGCTATGTTTCTTTCTGTGATGTTTACCAAAGGGCAAAGGTCGAGATTCTATCTCTAACAGGAATATTACAACCATTGCTAATTCTATGCTAGGTATGGGATGATATCACCATGGACTTCATTAAAAGGCTTCCAACATCCAACGACAAAAGTGCATTCCTTATAGTAGTTGATCGCCTCAGCAAATCGACCCACTTCTTAGCACTAACTCATCTATTTACCATAAAGTCAGTAGAAGAAAAGTTTGTCAAGAGAGTGGTAAAGCTTTATAAAATTCCAAGAACCATTATCAATTATTAAAATATAGTGTTTGTTAGTTAGTTTTGGCTTGAATTCTTCAAACTTTTAGGAACTAAATTGAAAATGAGCTTAGTTTACCATTTGCAAATTGATGGAAAATCTAAAATGGTTAACATATGTGTTGAATAGTACCTTAGGTGTTTCATCAACTAACAACCTCACAAAGGGAGCTCTTTTATTCCATGGGATGAATTTTGGTACAATACAACATATCACGCCTCAATAGGAATGACCCTTTTCCAAGCTCTCTATGGCTATTTACCACAAAGCATCCTTAATTATCAAGTGGGCGCATCTCTAGTACACGAGGTGGATCACAACTTAGCTTCACGTGATATGATGCTCAAATAGCTTAAGATCAATTTACAAGCAACCAACAATTGCATAAAGCAAATGGTTGATGCTAAGTGAAGGGAGATCGAGTTTCAAAAGGGAGACATGGTCTTTCTATAGTTGCATTCATATAGACAATTTAGTCTTTAAATGAGCATCACAAAAATTAGCTAACTGAATTATGAGCCCTTTCAAATCAAAGAAAGAATTGGCAAGGTGGCTTATAAGCTCAAACTACCACAAGAATCACAAATTCATCTAGTTTTTTTTTTTATGTTTCATTACTCAAGAAGAAAGCGAGGGAATAAATAATATTAATGTAGAGTTACCACCGATGACAATTGATAAAGAAATTATTATGGAACTTGAGGTAATTTTGGATACTTGTTGGATCATGTGAGGCTCTCGCTTTGTAGAAAAAAGTTTGGTTAAATGGAAAAGACTTCATAAAGAAGACGCCACGTGGAAAAATACCCGTGAAATATAGGAGTATTTCTTGAATTTAGACCTTAGTGATAAGGTCCTAGTGAAAGCAGGGTAATGATGGGCTAAGACGGTCTCAACATGTCCTTATTTCGAATCTACAATACGTGTGACATAAAAGGATAGAGCGTGGTCATGCATGGCATGAGAATGAAATGGTTTTGGCATGAAACTCTTTATGTTAGATGCAGAAGATAAGGGAACTGTATGGTATGCGATTTGGAAGGAATTCGTGGTACAAGACGTGGAAGAGAGGGGAACCTGCATGGCATGAGATTTTCAAAGATAAAGATAGAAGTTATGTAAAGATGTTTTAATGTACAAAGATAATGGTAGTTTAATAGTTGTTTATGTGCAAGTAGTTAATGTTATAATATTAACTAGAAATTATGAGAAGCTACTTGTTTCATGTATTTAAAATACATTTAAATTCAATGAAAAAAGCATCATATTACTAAACTTAAAACTTGTGGTCTTTTTAGTCTAGGCCAATTTAGTTCAATTCTATGGAACCCATAAGACCAGCCAGTAGTTCAGGACACGAGATTGATAGAAACATGTTAGCTGAAGCCCTACAGAACATAAGAGTTGACTTGAAGCCGATGACTCGCCCATTCTATAGGAAGCCTTACCCCTATAATGACGATTCATTATTCCTTTTTCCAAAGGGGTACAAAATTCTAGAATTGGTTTTGTTTTCGGGCAAAGAGAACATAACCACATTCGAGCATATCTCAAGATTTACAGTGTAATATGGTGAAGTCAGTTTGTCACCTTTCTAAAACCTAAGGATATTTGAAAACTCATTGACCAAACTGCTTTCACTTGGTATACAAACTTAATGCCTAAGTTAATTGCTAGTTGGAAACAGATGAAAGATAAGTTCTATGCCAAATTTTATAGATCGCCTCTAGAAGTCACTCTGGGCGACCTAGCTAGAGCGATGTAGATGCCAGGCAAATCGATTGCAAAATACAACAGTCATTAAGGAAGCTTTGATCTTGGTGTTAAACTTAAATCATTGAAGCTGATTGCGTCCCTATAGTGGTTAGAAGGATGTCCTTTGCTATGAGGGAGCACTTTGAAGGGCATTGGTTTAGAGAATTATATGAGTTGGCCACAAGGACTGCAAGCTATGAGCGACTTTTAATGGAGAAAGATAAAAAATGAGCATCCTCCAAAGAGACTTGCTACAAGAATCAGCTTGAGGTTACTGTGATTCTAATGAATCAGATTTTGAAGAAGTATGCTTGGTTGAAGTTGTGAAAGGAGGACTATACGAATGCCCAGTACTTAAGAAGGTGACTCATAGGAAGGAGAAAAAGAAGTTCGACAAAATCATTCAAATAGCCAAGAAATACTCCTTTGATCTTAGGAAAGCCAATTAATTTTTTTATTGGCTTCTTAAAGATAAACAGATAAAGCTATCTAAAGGTTATATTATACCATCGATCAATAATACAATTATTTGTATTGTGTTTAGAAACAAGATTCAATAGCTGATCACTGAAGGCCGAATTTTACTTAGTTTCAAAGGTAAGGCCCCTATCATAGAAACCGTTTATTCCCTATAGCAGGTGTCATTGTGATTATACCATTTGCTAAGAGGAAGATATTAGGTGAAGGGTTGTTAACTGGGGTTTGAACCCCTGATAAGCCAAGAATTAAAATCCAGGTCGGCGATTTGATCTCAAAGGTGGCCTATAGGGAGAGATTAGTAACAATGGAATCACCCTCATGCAACCAGTCGACTTTTTAGGAAAGCATGCTTGTTTGCTCTCAATGTTAAACCACTTTTGAGAAAGTCCAAGATAAGTCATAGGAAATGCTAATTTCTCAACAACCCACTAGGACTTTTAAGCCTAGGGTTAACATGGTCAATTAATGGGAAGCTAATATCACAAGACGAAATGTGTTTGATCAGTTGGGTGAACGAGCTTATCCAAACCCTCAGTCGACCAAAACTTAGAATAGGCAGATGCAAAGGTGAGAGCAACTGAGGCACTTCAAGCAAACTATCCATAATCTGGACGAAGGCCAAGAAGTCAAGGAAAAATTGGCCAAAATAAATAGTCTCAATATTAAGCTCTATGGAAATAAGACAATTGAGGATCGGCAGCCAAATAAGCTAATTACTAGAGGTAAAAAATTCTAAAAAAAGATCTGGCTACCAGTCAATAGGGATAAATCCAACAAAGGCTTAGCCGGTCAGCATGATCAGGCCGACCACGGTGATCAACTTAACCAGTGGAAAATTAAGTATTGGGGTTGGCGTGCCATCCCTGAATGTACATATACTTGTATATTTATACAAGTGTACATTCCCATTAAATCGCTAATACCCATTAATATGTGATGCAATATTTCTATATCATAAAATTAAGTGCAAGTATACACTATCATATGCAAGTAATAAAGGGACTAAATAAGTCGGATGTCGAACCCACAGGGATAATTGCTTCTTTTTAACCAATTACTAAAATGATATCTTCCTAATAATTATTCAAATAATAAAAATCTAAGAATGAATGTAGAAAATATAAAGGCAAAAACACAATGCAAGGAGATTTAAGTGATAGCAATATAGAGAAAACCTAGGATTAATACTATTCCTCAATATGCTTTCTAATAATTAATCTTTTAATATTTAACTCCCTTAGTCTTTGTTATTGATCAAGACACTAAAGTATTCACAAGCCTCTTCCAAGGTCATGCAAGTATACCTTAATTTACCAAATAACTATATTCATATGGTACTTGTAATAAATTAAGATTCATTAAGATTATGTCTTATTGATCATACATGCCAATTAGGTATATTCCTATCCTAAATTGAAACTTGCATATGCAACATTGAATGTTACTCTACAATCATGCATCAAATTACCTAGGTCTAAATATTTTGATTCCTCTTTCGCGTTTATCAATAATATTACCAACTCATTCACCATATATTGGCCAGATATATTGAAGCATTAAAATCAAGTAATTTGAATATCAAAGAACTAAGTTTATTAAATATTTAAAAGATATGACAATTAAACACACATATTGAGTTCAAGTATTAACCCTAGAAAATAAGTTTAGCTCATGGCTATAAGAGAACAGCAGTAAATATAATAATAAATCATGATACAATCAATAGCAAACCGATATAGACGTTGAATTGCTCTTAATTGCGCTGCCTAAAATACTCTTGATGCCGAAGAACGCCTTGAATCTCTCTCTAAAGTTGTTAAACTCCTATTGCTCTCCAAGACTTATACTTTATATTTTTGGTGTTCTTAAATTGCTCTAGGTTTGTCTTGAATTATTCTTAAAGGCTAGGAACGAGTGGCTTTTTATAGGAATTAATATGAGCTTGCAAATTTCAATTCTCGTCGGATTAGGACTCGCGCTATCGCTGGGGTGCTATGCAGTTGTCGCTGGGGCGACGCATGAAAAAGGTTTCACCGCTAGAGCTACGGGTTGATGGCGCTGGGGCGCTATCGTGTCGCTGGCGCGGTGACTGTTTGGCGCTGGGGCGCCAGATGCGACTTAAACAGGTCATTTTTCTTATTTCGATCACTATTCCAGCGCTGGGGCGATGGACACATTCTTTACATTTCGTTCAAGTCCCTAAAATAACAATAATGCACATAAATAGCCATCTATTCTCATAAAATCATAAAATATCAATAATAAAAACATGAAAAAATATATGACAAATTTGCCCTTATCAATATGGTACTATGTAGTAACATTACAGACATTGTACGATCTGAAGGAGTTCAGATCAGATCTAAAAGAATTTAGATAAGGGCTCATAGTTAACCACACTAAGAGATATAAATGCTACATGTTAGCACAACTAAGTGTTAGCTGGTTATAATACTCAGTGAACATCCAAGAGTTAGAGTCTTGTCCGTAATGGGACATAGACCTAGGAATATACTAGTAACTGCATAGTTGCAAGAGTTGCAATCGGGTGCCAAAAAAGTGCTAGTTGCGTAAGTATGTTCTTGAATAATTGTCCCTGATCTATATCTACCGATGCGGGTTTGTCGGTGGATACCTTTATATATAGATCAGCATATGTCGTACCTATAGGGTAAAGATGGTCGTTCTTAACCGACTGTGAGCTTAGAGCTCATATTGACATATGAGTATCTAGTTAGGACTGAATACATGATAGACTCACGAGGGTCTCCGATAGACATCCTATGTAAGCTGTAATATCCAATCTCTATTAGTAGTATTGGCGCCTAGATTTTGGTATAGAGCAAATAAGACATCGTAGGGTTACTCGATTTTAACCCTATTAGAAATATTCCCTTTATAGTGCACGTGAGAGATATTATACCTAATTTGGTAATTTCACACTCGATCGGTGCGCCGGACGACCCTAGAATATTTTTGGAATTTTTCTCTATTGGCTTAGAAAAGGAAATCCTAATTTACTACATGAATTTCCATTTAAGGGTTATGAATGGAACAAGCCTTTGTTGAGAAATACAATCCATATATTAAGGAATGGACCAATTAGAAACAATCTCATGGATTGCCAAGTTGGAAACTCTAGTTAGTTTTTTTGACTATTCTAACTAGATAGTTATAAAGAAACTAATTAAATCTTTTCATTTGAACTAATGGCAAATTAAAAGTTTTAAGTAAGTTGAAGGGCAAAATGGTCAATTGAGGGAGCACTATATATATGTTAGAAGTGTGTAGAAATTTGAAGAGAGATCAAAACCAACACTTAGCCAAAAAGAGAGAGAAATTCGAGCTTCAAAGGGGGGTGTTGCTACAGTGACTATTCAAGTTTTTTTTTTCATGATTTTTCACGCTTAATCAAGCCAAAATAAGGTTACATACCAATCCCTAAGCTCAATTGAAGCCTCAATTAGTGGAAATTCAAGAAAAAGAGGTAAGAAAAATATTGTTTTATGGGTTTGATAAGTGAGCTTTCAAGAATGCTTAAATTGATGTTCTTATGTGTATTCTTGGCTTAGATTGAGTTGAATTCTAGTTTGAAGCTTGAAGGAGTCATCAATTTGAAGAAATTAGGAAGGTAAGAATTAGGGTTTTTGGTGATTTTGTTGTAGAGATTTCAATTGGTTGTAATTAGGGCTTTAGAATGAAATTGGCTTGATTTTGTTGTAATTGGAACAAGAAATTGAGAAAAGGAATGTGTTGGAACCTAAGGTGAAATTCTGCCACTTTAGGGAAGTTAGGGATTGAGTGATGTTTTGAATGAATTATTGTGTGTAAATGGTGCATATTGTAAATTGAATGTATATGTTGATGGAAAAATAAAAAATGAAGATAATGGGACACAATTGTCCATTTTGGAAAGGTGAAGGGCAATTATGTCCAACCAAGATTATAAGGCATTCAATAATTTTCAGGGCATCAGATGGTGAGATAGGTTAGATTAAATGGCTCCGTAAATAAAAATCGGGAAGTAGTTTACATCCGGGCTTTGTATGCCGATTAGGGCATTTAGTAGTTAAATGAGATTCTAGCATTCGATTTGGTTCTAAATGTCATTTATGGCGCGTAGGTGAAGATAACCGAGAGCGATAACGGGAGCAAAACTCGGGAGCGAAATTGAGCGTGGAGCGGTTGTGAGTGGAAATCTGCCATTTCTTTTACTTTTCGTTTATTATGTTTTTGCATAATGAATATGCATGTTTTATGAGCTTTCGATGCATAATCATGATTTATGATCTTGATATATATTCATAGACATGCCTTTACATGTTTGAATTGAGAAACAGTTTTAAAATTTCTGCATTCGTTTTTAAGGTCATTGGTACCCTCAGATTATAGTGGTGATGATTGTATTAGACCCGGCCGGTATATCCCGTGCATATGGGCAGGTCTTGGGGGTGTGTCACTAACTCCGGAAAGTTGGGAAGTTGAGTCATGTGAATCGCTCTATGTGTACGTGGTATTGTCGCGCTATATGCATACGATGTAGGATTCCACTGCATAGCTAGTGAGATGTTTTGAGATGTCACTGTGGGTGATGCTAGTTGAGGTGCCCCGTGACCTACTCACGTGTGTGGTGCTTGTTGAGTTGCTGCGTGGGTATAGAGCTTTAGGGTTACCATTGGTACAGTTTAGAAAGAAAATGGCTGAGTGAGGATTTTACTAGTTTTCAATTTATCGATAGCATTTATGCATTTATATGCATACAACAATTATTATGTTATACAGATTCTGAATATAGTTTTCCAAAGATGTAGATAAAACCCGCTCGGCAAGATTTCAATAGCATATGATGTTAGAAACCGTTTTACAGTTTTACATCAGTTTTAAAAGTATGATTTCTGCATGAACTTTAGAATTGCTATCTATACATGATGTTATTTTATTGAAATTTTATTTGCACTCACTGAGCTCCTTTAGCTCACCCGTTTTGTGTTTTATGTTCTCTGAACCCCTTTCCCAGGTGCAGGTCTCGGTACGCAAGCTGCTGATTCTCCTATTGCCGAGTAGTGGGCCGAATCCGAAGATCATTTTTTGTACATGTAAATATGCTAAATAGCACCCTTTACTTTATGCATAATAGTTGTAGGCATGTATATTTGGATGTATGTTTTGAACCGCGAAGATGAGATTTCAATTTTATGATGATCGTTCTTTTTTACTTTTATGATTACACTTATTTATGATTCAAATGAATAATTAAGTTGTGTTGGATTTGATTTGGAAAGGACCGGAGGTTCGAATCTGTAGAATTGAGATGTATTAGAAATAGAAGTGAAATTTCTTTGCAGGTTTTATATGGATTTTTCGAAACAGGGGAAACTCTGTCCGTTTGTTTTTAAAATTAAGATGTCATTTCCATGTATATTACTAGACCTTTTTAATAGTAACAAGAATTAAAAAGGGGTTCGCCTCGCGGAATTTCTCAACTTACCCGGTTAGGTTCGGAGGGACTTCCGTTGGGGTGCCCGGCAGGGCCGCTGGGATATATAGTAGAAGGTCTCGGATCGGGTCCTGTCATAAGCCATCAATGGAGAGTCCTCTCGAGTTGAGTAGTATACATGGTCCTTTGACCTGAGTGCCACAGTGGGCTTGTAAGTGATCCACTGTACTTTGGTTCCACGTATGTCACAGACCTTTCATGGTGTGACCGCTAGGTGTCACTGGGTATGGTCCGATGCTTATGGAGTCCGGTGGGTACAATTATGGGATCTGTCAGCTCGCATAGGGAGTTTGATATTTAGATGCTTCGAGGCTGTATCTCGAAAAGTCTTGTAGCCACAGCAGTTATCGCGGGAAAGAGTTCTGTCAGGGTAGAACAATATGGCAAAAGAGTTTGCACATATTATTCTGTGAGATATAAGTCTGAAGATAAGATATGGATGAGCATAAGGAGATTTAATGGTGATAATCTATATCCCCACCCATCCAAGATATCATGACAGAAGGACTATACGTATGCGTTGTAACCTCAGCTTGCATGGTTCAACGCATCGATTTGTATATCTGTAACGTGTACGTAGGGCATTGCTCACAAACTCATAGAATAGTTCTATTTGAAAAATTGGGTGTAGGACCTAGGGAGTCCCGCGATATGGAGTGTACTCATTGTGCACTGAGTTAGTGTGCCAGATTAAATTGTTTAATCTAGCAATATTCAGCACTACCACGGGAATATGTGTGTGTCTGTATTTAAGTGTTAAATACAACAATTAGTCAGTAATTATTATTTATTAATTGTATAATGACACATGGCACATTGTGGACCCTCGGTTGAGTTTATCCAAGTGCGGGTTTGGTGGGACCCGCTAGGGGGTAAACTTGGTAAGTATTTATGAAGGACAAAATGGTCATTTCACACTTTGATTATTTAATTGTTAAATAACTAAAATATCTCATTATTATATTATATTATTATATTATATTATATATATAATAATATTATATTTTGAGTGCCAAATAGTTAGTATCCATTAGTATTGTTTTATTATTATTATATAATATATATTATATTATTATATATATATAAAGAGAAAGAGAGATTAAAAGTGTGCAAATGTGTGACGTGAAATGGGAATGAAAATGAAAGTGTTTCATTTTCATTCTCCTGGAGTCGAGAAAGAGAAATAGAAAGAAATGGAAATGGAGGAAAAGAAAAGAGAAAGAAGAAAGAAAGAAGAAGATGAAGAAGAAAAACGAGAGAAGAAGAAAGAAAAAAAAAAGGAAAAGGAAAAAAATGAAATTGTTTCATTTTTTCTATGCTCTATTTGAAGTAATAGTATTGCTTCAAATTCTCCATTTTTTTTTTATCTTTTTGGAAAAAAGGATGAAAAACACACACCGGTCATTTTGAGGTTTAAGAGTTAAACCCAATGTTGTGTATAAGGTTGCTATTCTAGCTCACTAAGCCCACCTTGTTGGTGACTAGAACTACCTTCGAGTTGGTCTCCATGCGGACTCCGAAAAAATACGTGTATAACATTACACGTTGAGGTGAGTTCTCTACCCTATAAATATATTAATGCTATTAATATATTTTATTTATTGTGTTTATTGTAAATTTCATGCTTCCGTCAAACTTAAATATGTATTTGATATATATTTAGGCAATAGACATAATTGCACATGCATACACCCACGTGTCTTAGATCCCCGACAACACTAAGCAAGAAGACGTTCAGAGAGAGGCATAAATATGGTTGTTTAGATGGAGATATGGTAAAGGTATGCCATGTTAAAGATGATGAACTGGTCGAGTCAGCATCACTTACCATTTCTCATCTAATAGAAGACATGACTCAGCACATTTGGCCTCTTTATATAAAGGCCACTCTCAATGGGGTCCCTTTCAAAAGGATACTAATTAACAATGTGTCAGGTGTTAATATTCTACCTCTGAGGATCTTGACAAAGCTTGGGATAAACAAAGACAACTTGGAGCCATTATAGGTGGTTATGATCGATTTCACTAAACATGAAACACCAGCCGATGGCTTTGTTTCTCCAAAGGTCAATGTCAATTGCATAGAAAGAGAGGAACCATTCTATATAGTCAACATATTGAGCGACTACATGGTTTTGTTTAAAGTAGACCAAATTCACTCAAACAAGACCTTGCCATCTAGTATGCATAAGATGATCTTGAGATGGCAACCAAATAGATCGGTTAGGATTATTCATGCCGACCCAAAACCGTTTAAGGGTGACGAACAGGTGGATTTTACCTCTTTGTATAATCCATTTGTCATAACCACGATCTTTAAGAGAAACAACATTGGTCGATACATAATAAACTCGGCTAGACTAGTGATTGACAATATACATCAGGTCATAAGAGAAGAATTTGCTCGGCCTACGATAGTTAAATTAGGCTAACCCTTTGTCTATTTTTTTTATGAGTAAAGAGGATAAGAACATGGCAACATTGACTGAGTACATCTATGAGGATAAAAGACAAGATTCACAGATCACCCACGAGCTAAAACCAGCATCAGTGAAATTGGACGGTTATAACCCTCAAGAACAAAGCAAACTTAAAGAAATTATCTTGGGAGATAAGGTCGACAACATGCCGATTTTCACTAGTGAACATTTAGACCTAGCCTATGAATCAAAACTAGTTTCGATTTTAAGGGAGTTTAAAGATTGCTTCATATGGGTCTATACAGAAATACCTGGTCTAATATGAGATTTGGTCAAATATAGCCTTTTGACTAATGAAGGATATTGACCCTACAGACAACATATGCGAAGGATGTCACGAGAAGTCAAAGACAAGATCATCGAAGAGATCAAAAAGCTTCTCCATGTCAGTTTTATTAGGCCGACTAACTAAGAAGAATTGTTGTCCAATGTTGTTCCCGTCATTAAAAAGAATGGCAAGTTGAGACTTTGTATTGACTTTATAGATCTTAACCAAGTGACCCTTAAGAGTGAGTATCCAATGCCCATAGCCTATATGCTAGTCAACTCAAGTACATGTCATGAAATCATAAGTTTTTTAGATAGACATTCTGGGTATAATTAGATATTCATCAAGAAGTTAGACATGACAACATTCAGATGTCTTAAGGCAATTTGGACATATGAATAGGTTGTAATGCCATTTGGTTTGAAGAATACTGGTGCAACGTATCAATGGGCGATGAATGCCATATTTCACAATATGATAGGCCAATTTATAAAAGTCTATATTGATGATGTCGTGATCAAGTCAAACTTCAATTAATAATACTTGGTCGATTTACGAATAGCATTTCAACGAATATAGCTTCATCAACTGAAAATGAACCCTCTCAAGTATGCGTTTAGAGTATCGACTAGTAACTTTCTTGGCTTCTTGATACACAAATAGGGGGTGGAAGTAGACCAAAATAAGGCCAAGGCGATAATAGAAGCATGTGTACTAAGAACCAAGAAAGAGTTATAATAGTTGATTGCTAAAATAAATTTTTTGAGATGAATCATTTCACACTCTTCCGATCGACTTTATTCTTTGACTACTATTGAAACTAAAAGACGATGAAGAGTTTAAGTGGAAAACATATCATCAGCAAGTCTTTGATGAGATTAGAAAGTATTTAACAAGTCTTATATATCACTATAGCAGAGGAGTTGATTGATAACATGCTAGCGTAAGAATACCACGGCATAGAGAAAGCCATCTCTTAACTCAGTCAAGTCCTAAACGATGCAGAAATGAGATACACTGCAATTGAAAAGATGTGTTTGGCCCTATACTTTTTAGGCACAAAGCTCAGGTACTATTTATTACCTACAACAGTGCATATGATAAGCTAAACAAACATTAAAAAATATCTCCTATCAAAGCTGTTTTTGAGAAATTAGCTTGGAAAATGACTGATTACTCTATTAGAGTTCAACTTAAAATACATTCCCTAGAAAGCAATCAAGGGTTAAGCCTTGGCCAATTTCCTTGTTGACCATCCTACCATATACCTAACCATCGCCGAATTTAAAATTGGCCACTTGAGTAATACGAATTGGCAGTTATTGTTTGACGGGTCAAAAAATAACCACGCAGCAGGAGTCGGTATCGTCTTTATTTCTCTTTATGGTTTAAAGGCTAAAATGTATCAACAATCAGGTTAAATTTAAAGCTCTTATTATCGTCCTTGAGATACTTGCAGAAATAAGAATAAGAGATATTGAGGTGCAGGGTGATTCTTTACTTGTTATCAAGCAAGTAACAAAGGAATATAACTGCAAAATTGACCTACTAATCTCTTACTGCAACAAAGCTCGACATTTGCTCCAAGGGTTCCAGTCCACCTTGGTCGAATACTCGTCAAGGATGAATAATTTAGAGGCCAACGACCTTGCTCAAGGGGCATTAGGGTTTAATAAGGCAATCCATCAGCCTAATTCATGTTTGTACAATGCAGAATTATCAACACAATAGTGGCTAATCTTACAAGTGAATTTAGCAAAGATTGGAGAGAAGAATTGGTCGCCTACATGAAATATCCTGATGAGAAGATTTATCAATGAGTAAAGATCTTAGCACTAAAGTTCATTCTCTTTGCAGGGGAATTATTCAAAAGGGGGACCATTGGGAGAATTACTGAGATGCATTAGCTTAAGGAAGAGCACGTTAGTCATGGCCAAGTCATATGAAGGGTTAACTGAGGCTCATTTAAATGGTAGATTAATAAAGAAAGCAATCCTTAGAAATGATTTTTGATGGTCGACCTGGAGCAAGATTGCCACAACTACTCAAGAGGCTGTGAAGAATGCTAGAAGCACGACCTAATTCAAATTGTCTTAGCTGAAGAGATAAGCACAATAATAAGGCCATGGAAATTTAAAGGATGAGAGATAGATATCATTGAAAAACTTTATCCACCATCTTCAGAACAACACGCATTTATCTTAGTGGCGACTGACTATTTCACCAAATGAGTTGAAGTTGTCCCATTAAAGATGGTTACTCAACAGTCGGTCATCAAATTTATGCAAAAACAAAATTATATACAAACATGGTCTCCTAGAGTTCATCACAACGATCAAGGAACAATCTGCACTGGTAAAGAGATGGTCAATTTTGTTAAAGAATTCAGCATCAAGCCTTGAATCGACTTAAAGTACAGAAAAAAAGAGTTGAAAAATCCTACAACAAGAAAGTTACGTTCAAGTCATTCAAGGTTGGTAACCTAGTGTGGAAAGTTATCCTCCCAATAGGTTCTAAAGAACATGATCTATGCAAGTTTAGTCCAAATTGGGAAGGACCATTTAAGATCACGAAGATCATTGGTAAAGAGGCATATTTACTGAGCAATTTGGAAGTTATTGCTTACCTTAGGATGATCAACGATAAATATCTCAAGACTTATCTACCGACTACTTGGGAAGGGGTCGATAAATTAATTTTCCATAAAAACTAGGTTACATGTAGTTATTGATCAATTCTAGATTAGTCGATTTTATTTATCAATTCAAAGCTGATATTTGTTCAGTTGAAACTTATTTTCTTATCGATTAACAAATTATAAAGCCAATTTTAGATGTAATATCAATTTCTATCAATAAATGGCCGATCATTATTTCAGTCTAAGTTTGTTATAAATAGTCAAATTACAAAATTGATTATGATTAAACCCATGACATTAAGTAAATTGATTATCTCTTCGGTTTTAGAACTATTGATAAAAAAAATAACAAACATGACACTAGGTAATCAAAAGTCCAATTTTCATTCATATAAGTTTTACAAAAATGGGGGCTCTTAAGCCAATATTATTTACAAGTGTTCAATGAAAGATAAACAATTAGCCACTAACGAATCAATCATTTTCACTTGAGCCTCGACCTTGGGGACTACTTCATTCTTGAGCTTGAGACTTTTTTCAGCTCCGTCTTCCTAGGGTAATTATCTAGAATTTGCTACCCTGGGCTCTGGGACCTTTCCGCTTTACCTCAGCAGCGTTAAGCTTAATACGTTCACCCTCTATAGCCTTCATCCTCTATTTCGCATTTTTATTGTAGATGCCTAGTTCCCTAACTTCAGCCATTAATTGAACCTCTAGGTGATCTAAAGCTGCCTTCTCCTCAACTTTCTTTTCGGCCTCCTTGATTACATTGACGGCTGACAATTTTCTTTTTGCGATACTAGTGAAAAAAGATGTAAACTCATTGATCCTTGTCTTTAGGCTGACTGACATGGTATCATTCGTCACATTATTAGATAAAAATTTGAGCTTCTTGTCCACGTCCAAAACTTTTCGATTGTCAAAAAGCATGTTGACCATCTAATCCTTCATCCACTTGAGTTGATGGATCACTTCCATCACTTTGGTTTTAATGGTCGAGGGAGGAGAAGCCAATTTCTGAAGAAAAGAGTCATCATCTGATTCTTCACTACAATCAAATAACTCTTGAAGGAGTATAGATAAAACATTGGCTACTAAGGTCACCCTCAAAGCTATAAAGGCTTCCTAAGAGTTAGTTTACCAATTAACGTTGACCGAGGCGGTGGAATTCAAGTTGATTCTTTAAAATTTGCTTGGGGGCTCGACTCATCATCTTGCACACTAATAATATTGACAGGACCAGCCCCGAGACCCTTTACTGTATATTCCAGCAGCCTTGCTGGGCACCCCGATGGAAGTTCCTCAGAATTTAACTCATAAGTTGAGAAATTCAGCGAGGTAAACCCTTTTTTAGTTCTTGCTTTTACTGAGAAAATTTTGGAATATACATGAAAATGACATCTTAATTTTTTTTTAAAAAAAGGGACAGAGTTTCCTCTATTTTTCTTCAAAATTCAATACAAAACCTGCAAAGAAATTGCACTTCTATTTCAAATACTTCTCAATACTACGAAGTAGGACCTCCGGTCTTTTCCAAAATCAATCTAACTCAACTCAATAATTTCATTAAAATCACAAAACTGGCACACTCATAAAAAGTAAAAACGAACATCTGCTATCACATTAGCTTTTCCCAGATGGTACTCATAATCTTTAATAATCTCCAGCCACCTTCTCTGCCTTATATTCAATTATTTTTGGGTGAACAAGTACTGTAGGCTCTTATGGTTCGTAAAGATCTTACAAGAAATTCCATACAAATAATGCCTCCAAATTCTTAGAGCAAACTCTATTGTAGATAGTTCTAGGCCGTGTGTAGGATAATTCTGTTCATACTTCTTTAATTGTCTGGAAGCATAGGCTATTACTTTCTCCTTCTGCATCAGCACATAACCTAGACCCTGCCTAGAAGCATCACAATATATGGCAAATTCGTTCTTCCCCGACGGAAGTGTAAGCACTAGGGCTGATGTTAACCTTCGCTTTATCTCTTCTAAACTCTGCTGGCATGCTTCCGACCATACAAACTTCTCTTCTTTCTGGGTTAGTTTAGTCAGAGGAGCAAATATCTTTGAGAATCCTTCTACAAACTTCCTATAATATCCAACCAAACCCAAGAAACTACAGACCTTCGTAACATTCGTGGGCTGTCTTCAATTTACTATAGCTTCAATCTTTTGGGGATCTACTGTTACCCTTTCTGCAAAGATTACATGCTCAAAAAATGCAACACTATCGAGCCAGAACTGACATTTACTGAGTATGGCGTACATCCAATGCTCCCTTATGGTTTGCAAAATAATCCTTAGATGTTCTACATGCTCTTCCTCACTGCTTGAATAAATCAGTATATCATCAATAAATACTATCACAAACCAATCTAAATAGGATCGAAAAACTCTGTTCATGAGATCCATAAAAGCAGCTGGGGCATTAGTCAGCCTAAAAGGCATAATCAAGAATTCATAATGCCCATATCGGGTCCTAAAGGTCATCTTGGGAACATCTTCCTCCCGAATTTTCAGTTGATAATAGCCTGACCTCAAATCTATCTTGGAAAATACTTTGACCCCCTATAGTTGATCAAACACATCATCAACTCTCGAAAGTGGATATTAATTATGCACTGTTACTTTATTCAGTTCTCTGTAATCAATGCATAATCTCACTTCCATATTTCTTCTTTACCAGTAAAATCGGTGCTCCTCAAGGATATGTACTCAGTCTGATGAAACCCCTTGCTCACCAACTCTTCTAGTTGAACCTTCAGTTCTTTCAATTCTGAAATAGCCATTCTGTAGAGTGCTTTGAAAATTAGTTGCGTTTCAAGGGCTACTTCTATATTAAACTCTATCTCTCTATCTGGAGGTACGCCCGAAGATCCTATGGGAATACATTCGAAAACTCCCTAACCATTGGAATATCCTATAATTTCATTCCACCGTCTTTTACTTCTGTGGCATAGGCTAAGTACCCCTGACACGAATTTTGAAGCATCTTTCTTACCATCATAACCAATACCATACTGGCAGGAAGTGATTTTTGCATCCCACAGAAAGTGATTTTTTTTCGGAAACAATCCACTGAGGCCAAATGTTTAGACAACCAATCCATCCCCAAAATCATATCAAAATCATTGATGGCCAGTACAATCAAATCCACTATAAACTCTTAGCCCTCAATATTGATTTTACTACCCCTATACACCATTTCTGCTACAATAGAGTCTCCTATAGGAAGAGACACTACTACCGCACAATCTAATAACTGGGACACTATACTAGCATATGCAGTAAACTTCATAAAAATAAAAGAATGAGTTGCTCTAGGATCTATCAGTACATAAGCATCTCGATCAAAAATTGACATCGTACTTGTCACAATCTCTGGGCCGCATCCGCTTCTTGCTAGGTCACTATAAATACCCTAGCCTGGGTATGAGGTCTGCCTTGCTGTCCTTCGGATAATCCTCATCGACCGGCACCCCTATTAGGCTGGCTCGAGCCGCTCGACCTTTTAAATTGGGGACCGCCTCAAATCTATCCTCGGCCACCACTAGTTTATCCCGGAGCTTGTGGTCTATCTTCTAGCTTACTGCTAGCTCCATTATTCGGGCAATCTCTCATATAGTGGCCCTCTTGACCACACTTACAACAACCAGTAGCCCCCTTCTTACAATCCTCCGGATGAGCCTTGCCATATTTATTACACACCAAAAAATTCTTTCAACTCTCCTTAGTGCTTTGGAATTCAGCTGATGGTTGCTTAACGGAAGCTTGATTGGATTGCGCTCATTGGCTTAGTTTCTAATTGCTAAACTATGTAGATCTCTCATCTGTTTGTGTGAATTTACTAGGTCCTCCTCGAGAACCACCTGACCAACCTCTTTTCTGGCCCTGGTATTTCAATTTAGGAATGGTAGCCATGCTTCTTTTAACTCAAGTTACAGCTTCCACTAATACTCCATACTGAGTATGGGCTGCCGATACCACATACGCTCTGATCTGAGGATTGAGACCCACTGCGAACCGATTAGCCTTCTACTCTTCATTATCAGCTATAAAGGGAACGACATGGAGGAGCTCTGAAAACTTCTTCTCATACTTTGCCATCGAGAGAGAACTTTATTCTAGCTTGAAGAACTCTTCTATCTTCGCATCTTTATAATGTTTGGGGTAGAACTTATTCAAAAATTCCTTTTTGAAAAGTGCCCAAGATACCACATCGGCATTCCTCATTTGCAAGGCCTTCCACCAATCTTTCACTCCTTCTTTCAATAGAAATGCAGAGTATACCACCATATGTTCTTTAGTACATCCCATAACCTAGAAATTTTCTTCATTGTTCTCTAACCAGGATAGGGCTCTCTCACGGTCTTCTGTACTATCATACGGCTTTGCACCTAATTTTTGGTATGCTCAATGGACACTCTTGTCTCTCTCAGCTGTTGGATTACTGCTGCTAGTATCTGGCCCATTTGAGCTACATTCAGGCTTCCACCCTCTGGCTCGGCAGGTTGAGATGACTCAGGAGGGGTTTGAGGCGTAGGAATATTTACTGACTCATTCCCCTGCTTCTCTTTAGATGCAAGAGCCTCTGCAATTATTCTCCTAGTACGTGGCTCCCACGACGATGCATATTCTCTGTGAATTTAGTAATACAAATGATTATTAAATGCATAGAATTCAATTTACTAAACTTAGAAAAATATGCATGCAGTTTAAAGAATCTCATTCTAAAAATTAACTTTTTAACTAAAACTTTAAAAATTGGGCTCTGATACCACTTTGACATTACCTGCTCCGAGACCCTTTATTGTAAATCCCAGTGGCTCTGCCAGGCACCCCGACAGACGTTCCTCAGAATTCAATTGGGTAAGTTGAGAAATTTTGCGAGGCGAACCGCTTTTTAGTTATTGCTATTACTGAGAAAATCTCGGAATAAATATGAAAATGACATCTTAATTTTTTTTTAAAAAAAGGGGCAGAGTTTCCTTTGTTTTTCTTCAAAATTCAATACAAAACCTGCAAAGAAATTGCACTTCTATTTCAAACACTTCACAATACTACGAAATAGGACCTCCGATTCTTTCCAAAATCAATCCAACTCAACTCAATAATTTCATTAAAATCACAAAACTGGCACACTCATAAAAAGTAAAAACGATCATCGTAATATCGAAACCTCTTCGTGTTTGTCCAAAATATATGTACAAATACACATGCCTATAACTATTATGTAGAAAGCAAGAATAGTATTATTTAGCACATTTACATGTACAAAATGATCTTCAGATTTGGCCCACTAATCAACAGTAGGAGAATCAACCGGTTGCGTACCGAGATCTACACTTGGGAAGGGGGTTTAGAAAATATAAAACACAAAACGAGTGAGCTAAAGGAGCTTAGTGAGTGCATTGAAGATTTTGAATTAACATAAAATTTTGCATAAATATTAAATTCTTAAAGACATGCATAATTCATGTTTCTAAAACTTGTATAAAGCTGTAAAATAGTTTCTAACATCATATGCCGATGAAATCTTGCCGAGCGAATTTTATTTACATCTACGGAAAATAATATCCAAAATCTGTCTAAAATAATAAATAACATGTGCATATAAACACATCATATGCAATTAGTAGATCAAAAACTAGTAAAGCCTTTGCTCGGTCATTTTCTTTCTAAACTGTACCAATGGTAACCCTAAAGCTCTATACTCACGTAGCAACTCAACTAGTACCGCACACATGTGTAGGTCATGGGGTGCCTCAACTTACAGCACCCACAGTGACATCTCAAGACATCTCATTGGCTATGCAACGGAATCTTACATTGCTTACATATAGCGAGACAATACCCCGTACAAATAGGGCGATTCATATGACTTGACAACCTGACTTCCCGGAGTTAATGACACACCCCAATATCTACCCATATGTATGGGATATACCAGCTGGGTCTAATACCATCACCACCACTATAATTTGAGGGTACCAATGGCCTTTGAAACAAATGTAGTAATTTTAAAGGCGTTTCTTAAACCGAACATGTAAAAGTATATCTATGGATATATATATATATATCAAAATCATAAATCATGTTTATACATTAAAAGCACATAAAACATACATTTTCATTATGCGAAAATATAATAAACGAAAGAAAAATAAAATGACAGAGTTTCACTTACAACTACTCCGAGCTCAATTTTGCTCTGGATTTCTGCTTCCATTACCGGTCTCGATTTTCTTCATCTACACTCCATAAATGACATTTAAAACTAATTCAAATACTAGAATCTCATTTAACTACTAAACGTCCTAATTGGCATACAAAGCCCGGATGGACACTACTTTCTAATTTTTATTTACGGAGTCATTTAATATAATCTAACTCACTATCTGACACCCTGAAAATTGCTGAACATTCTATAACTTTGGTTGGACATATTGCCCTTCACCTTACCAAAATGGATAATTATGCCCCCTTTCTTCATTTTTGATTTTTTCAGCAAGCATATCCATTCAATTTACATAAGGCACCATTTATACACCACAATTCAACCACAACACAAATCAACCCTAACTTCCCTAAAGTGGCAGAATTTCACCCTATGTTCCACCACATTTGTTTTTTCAATTTCTTGTTCCAATTGCATCAAAATCAAGCCAATTTCATTCTAATGCCCTAATTACAACCAATGGAAATCTCTATATCAAAGTCACCTAAAACCCTAATTCTTACCTTGCCAATTTCTTCAATTTGATGACTTCGTCAAGCTCCACACTAGAATTCAACTCAATCTAAACCAATAATACACACAAGAATATCAATTGAAGCAATCTTGAAAGTTAACATATTAACCTCACAAAATAATATTTTTCTTACCTCTTTTTCTTGGATTTTCACTAATGGAGGCTTCAATTGAGCTTAAGAGCTTATACTTGACCTTATTGTAGCTTGATTAAGCATGAAAAATTATAAAAAAGAACTTGAAATTTCACTGTAGCAACCCATCTTCACTTGGACGAATTTGCTTCTCTTTAGCTCTAACATGTTATGTTTTAATCTCTTAAAAATTCTACATACTTCTACTATATATATAGTGCTCCCTCAATTGACCAATTTACCCCTCAACTTACTTTAAATTTCTAATTTGTCATTGGTTGGAAACTAAGTATGTAATTGGTTCCTTTGTAACTATTTAGTTAGAATAGTCAAAGGAACTAACTAGAATTCCCAACTTGGCAATTCATGAACTTGTCTCTGATTGGTGCATTCTCTAATATATGGATTGTGTTTCTCAATAATGGCTTGTTCCATACATAACCCTTAAATGAAAATTCATGAAGTAAATTAAAATTTCCTTTTCCAAGTTAATAGAGAAAATTTTAAAAATATTCTAGGGTCGTCCGATGCTCCGACCAAGTGTAAAATTACTAAATTAGGTCTAATATCTCTCACACGCACCATAAAAAATTTTATTTCTAATAGGGTTAGAATCGGATAACCCCACGGTGTCTTCATTACTCTATATCAAAATCTAGGCACCAATACTACTAATAGGGATTGGATATTACAAATATGTTTAGACAATTTGTTTGTTGGTGTAGGAAGATAAGCAAACGTCATTGACTGAAGAGAAGTGGTCAATTCCTTTGAATCCAATTTTGAATGCACTATCTTTATTCTTTGTGGCTTATTGGTAGTTATCTAGAATAAAAGAAGATAAATGGTTAATCTCAACAAAATAAAACCAAGAAAATTCAAATAAGGTGATCCGAATTACCTTGACGCATTTCTTTGAAGGTGCCGAATCCTCTTCACCTACAGATGGGGATCCATATGAGAACGAATAGCCTCTAAAAAAGAAACACCATTGTATTAAAGAAACGAATAAATATACCTTATCGAGTCATGTCACTAATAATCTTGACTACTCAAGATCAAATAGAGGCTTTTTATAATATCAAGTTAAAAAGCGGTCTATGTAAGCCCTTTTTTCCCTTCTGCTTGGTATATCACCAGCAATACTGAACTTTAATATGGGAATTGGCAATCTTGGATCCATAAATGTTTGCTTAAAGAGCACCTTTCCTAACTAAGGGCTACTAGAGCGAACCCATTAGGTTTGGCATTCAATGGCCGACCATCGGTGTTCCAAGAGAAGCTCAATTTTCCTTTAGTGGCAGAGGCTTCTCATTTCTTTAATTTATTACAATTAAACTTAAAACTATAAAAATGCTCGAAATCTAAAATTTCTTGTATAAGCTTACCCTGTGATTTCTACTAGTCGACCTGCATATCAGTATCAAGAATAGTCTCAACTGTAGCAAAATCATAAAGAGCAAGTGCGTGATCTAAAAGTAATAAAAAATAAAGGCCAACTACTTATTTTTAGTACTAATAAAAAATGCCTAAACGACCTGGGCTAATTGGAAGATCTACTAATTGAAGTGAGTTTTTAAGTTTAGAAGAAACCGTGGTAGTTTCTTCTACACAAAGAGAATCTTTAAAAAAGGCCTTAAACCTAAACTTTTGGTTCACTAAACAAAGGTTTGGGTGTGGGGCGGCATGTACCAAGCCAAATTACCGACTTACCCATTGGGGATGGTAAGTCTCAATCCCACATTTATTATTATTGTCAATCACAATAATAACTCCAAGATGAAGGTTTCTAGCCGTTAAGCAAGCGATCGATAACCTATGTCATTCAACATCAGAGTCGACTCCTTCTACTGAAGATGTACGACCTTGATATGATTGACAAGACCACTTAGGACTAAATAGGAAAGGTCTAAGGTGAAAACATAACCTATCATCTATAGATGAAGTAGAATAAAAGAAAAAAAAAAGATATCTTTAAGCTGACCCTGGTCGAGCTGCCATTGGATAGGCCAATGAGCATAACAACCTAGGCAACCTTTAAGGGGTTGAGAGGTTCCATTGAAGAAATGTGAAAAATAAGTTGAGACTTGGAAATATAAGATCTATAGGGGACTACCTAAATTGGGGAATGAAGTCTTGCCTTTATTGGGGACTATCTCAAAAGGTTTCTTTAAATGTGAGAAAGAAAAAAGGGCCCTAAAGCTGTTTGGTATCATTAGCAATGACGATTGCTACCTTTAAATACTCCTTAGTGATTCTTTGAGAATGAGGGCATAATGCATATTTGCTCAACCAAAAAATAAGGAAGACGATTTATTCAGTTTTAGACGAAGTGGCCGATTGTTCTTTAAACTTATTCATAAACTTACCAAAGCTCGACTCTGACTTAGTAAAGGATAGGTCAACATCACTCACTGACAACTCAGCGTTGCTATCGACCCCATAGATAGAAAGGTTAAAAAGGATGATAAAATCATATAAGGTAAGGGTCATAGCCAAACCTAAAGCAGAAAGTGTTGCAGGCTCTAAACTAGAAGAGTAATAAGGCTGATATCATACCATTATTGAGTGGGATTTGGAACCTAAAGAGCTGAATTAGGTCATAGACACCGGTCGATCTCCATACAAAGTCAAATTGAGGTTCTAAATAATTTAACCACTTAGTAAACTCATTAATCGACTTAGACCATAACCTAATGGACTTTGAGATCGATTAGATGAACATAGAATAAGGTTGACTAAACCTCATTGGGTTGTTCTTATGTGCAGGAAAGAAGTTAAAATAATATGAAATTATAGAAATATTATATGGACCTAAAATGTATTGAGAAGAATCGGCCTTAAATATCAATACCTTTTAGATGACCTACTCATAGACAGATCGTGATTTTGATAGCAATGACAAAGGAGTTTAGTGGCCTCGATCGATTTTGACTTCTTAGAGCGTACAGTAGCAGTCGATTTGGATTCCATTTCTCTGAAGACCATACAAAAGTAGATTAAGATGATCAAAGTCTATTTTAAACATAAATTAAGAATAAAAGCTTAAAAAAAGATTAAAAAAGTAAAAATTGTAGAAAATTACCTTGACGGTGATTAGAGATCATTTAAATACTAAAGAACACTTGAAGATTATCTTAGAAGAGTTGAGAGAGACTAAGATTGCTCAAGGGCAAAAATTAAAAATAAAAATAGAGTGGCTCCTTTTTATAAGGCTTAAGGGTGGTAAAAATAAAAGGTTGCATAGAGAACCTCAATATTTCATCATTTAATAAGAGGCAATAATAGGACAGTTATAAATAAGGGGCAATAATAGGATAGTTATAATTGAAATTAATGCTGAGACAATGATAAGACAGTTATTAATTATATGATAGTTATTAAGTAGTGGCATAAGAGTCACTGATAGCTATATTAATGACGGTTGAAAGGGTAAATGAAGAGTCATTTATGAAATTAGTTTGCAAATAAATCTAAGTGAAAGGAAATTGGTCCGGCGTGATATAAGATTAGAAGCCGATAAAAGTGCAAAGTAAAAATTCATGATGATCGACCAGTTCCATTATTGTAGGGAGGTAATTGAGTTGATCTAGTAAAACACAGGCAATTATCACAAGTAATGTTAAGATCAACTGTAAATTAAAGTCGGGTGATTTTTAAACATATCATTGATACTTGTGCAATAAATCTCAGAGATGACTTATAATGAAGAATCGACCATAAGGCAGGCTCTTCATCTAAGACGATTTCTACTTATGGTCAAAGTCTAAGTGATTATCATAGGCGATTTCAATAATAATTTACAATGAAGAACCAGCTTCCATGACAAGTACTCTGGGCGATTTTGGTTAGTGACATAAATCATTATACTCAACATGGCATGATCTCAAAGGAGAAGTTAAAGGCAAGCCGATCAGCTAACTTAGGTAGACTACGGGGCGATCCTAGAGGACTTCAAAGGCGATATTTTTCAAACTTTGTAGCATGGAAAACAACAGGGTTGATTCTCAGGCATAAAGAAGTACGGTCAGCTTTATTAGGTTGCAAGCTTTGGTAAAAATTATCTTTTTCATAGGCTTGTAGGGGGAATTATTGACGTAAGCCCATTTATTTTATGGACCAGTCCCAATTAAGTGTTGTATCTAATTTAATAGTTTAACATTATAAGAAGTTTCACTTTATTATGATTCTTACCTTTTTAATATTAGGTTCGTAGTAGGATTTCATAGCCTATATAAAGGCAAGTTTTTCTTATTGTAATCATAAACTATTCATTTAATAAATAATACAATACAAACTTTTCAGCTTTAGTTTTTACTCTCGTTCCTTTCATTCAACTAAGGACATACGTCCTTGCTTGTTGAAACTTGTAGCTTTACTATCAAAGTTTTGCTTATTCTTCTCTGTGAAGCACCCAACCTCTATAGTTCGTTTTTTATTTCACAACTCAAGTTAAGCCTAAATTTCACTCGCTTTCAACCAAATTCGGCCTAGCCTTATTTGGTGAATCTTCAGTCTCAGTTTATAATGATTCTAATATTTATATTAGTCTAACAGGATATTGAACATACACGGATCCTATCTCCGAATTTAATAGCACACAAACTCAATATTGAAGTTTCTCTCATATTTATTGAAGCTATTTGCATAAAAATGAAGTCAAGTTGCTATTTGAATAAAGAAAGCTTTGGAGTATTGCTATTGAAAAAACTACTTAAGTTTGAATATTCTTCGCGCTTGAGTTTCATGCATGGATTATAATGAACTTGTATTGCAAGTCATTTATTTGAACTGCATGTAATAAAAAAAAAACCTTTAATAAAAACTCGAGGTTTTGTGATTTGTTAAAATTGTTTGTAAATTTTTAGGGGTTTAAACAAATAAATATTATTCGAGCTAAGGGTGCTAGCCGAATTGGCTAGCTCCTCCTTAGTTGTTCATCTGAGTCCAAGATTCGATTTCGTTTATGGCTGGATGAGGAGGGGTGTGTATGTGTATGTTGTTAGGGGGAGTGTGTTGTAACACTAAAAAAAAACAAATAAATATTATTCAAATATAATTTAATAGTTAAATAGCACTCCCGTGTTTGATTAAAAATTTGGAACAAGTTTGATGATGGTTAGATTGGAGTTTGTAATATGCATTAAAACTCGTACTTTTTGTCTTTTTCTTTTTCTCTTAAAACTAAAATTTAATTAAAAGAAATTAGTCAAATTTTTGGAATATATTCAATAAGCAAAGTTGTTTTGTTCTTAATCTAAAAATAAAATTACAAAGCTTGAAAGATTTTTTTAATTTAAAGTTGGATGTTCTTGGAACTTTACTTTTAAGGTTCTTTAGTAAATATATATGAATAATTGTTACTAGAGTTTTAAGCTAGAGTTGTTAGAAGTTGTTGAATTCGCGTGTATGTAAGTAGCTTATGTTAATGGCAGCGAATATTTGTCATTTAAATCTGATTTTCGACCTCATATTTTCGTTTTATATTAATGATGTTAGTTAGAAATGGTTTAGGGTTTTAATTTCAATTTTGAAACTTTGTAGGTTAGGATGAAAGCCACTTGAACTAGTCATTTGTTATAAGGGAATTAAGCATGTTGTAGGGTTGGTTCATCAATGAAATTCATTGTTACAAGTTCAATGGAAGAGGATTATTAGTTCTAATACAGTTTTGATGTTGTTGTTCTTTTAGCATAAGAAGAAAGGTTTATAGACATTTGCGGTTGAAGTGCACCATAAAGCTATAAGGTTGAATCCTTCAACTATAGGGCCTTTATCGTAATGTTGCAAAATGCCCTCCCTAATAGCACAATGTTAAAAAATTTGTTCCAACCATTGGAAAACACCCCAAAATATCTTGTCTCGCCTAACTTACACTTGATGAGAATTAGATAAACATAATACCAAAACCATCCAAATATTCTAAGTAGAAATCTAAACAAGCATCTGATGACAATAATGATTTCGTACTGAAAAGGAAAGTAGGGGAGATGTAAATCTTTCTAGGGTAGAAGATGATGAAACCAACCTTTTATTTTTGATAAAAAGGATAATACTTGGACAACAAAGCCTATGAGGTATATAAAGACGTATTAATACAAAATACCATCTGATGGAAAGGTTAAGATAAAGCTCGATCGAGGCTAAGATTTTTTATGAAACTTATTCCAAATGAATACTAACCAATATGATGGTACGTAAGCGGTTAAACATTGATAAGATCTATAATGACAACAAGATTTATAGCTAAGAGTAAAGTGTTAGATGATGGGTCTTAGTTTAAAAAAAAAGAGTAATGAAGATTACTTTAATCCTACATTTGTATAATTAATAGACCAAATCATTCAGATATGTCATTTTATTAAGATAGCAAATATTCAGCTCATAAAGTTACATAATAATATATAATTATAAAGTAACATATATGCTTCAAGTGAGAGATTGTTAAAAAATTATATAGAAATAGGTCTTCATATATCAATTAATTGTACTTTATTGCTATCTATTTTTTTATCTATTAAAAGTGATCAAATAAAATTTATTTGTTATTAAACTTTAGAGCATCTCATACGGTATGCGTTTTAATATGTAGAAACTCAATTATTTTATTTTATTTAAATTATAGACTAAAATAGAATAATAAAATAATAGGCTGAGGTTCCAAGTCTAAACCTTAATGTATTATTCATTCGCATTCCATTAGTGAGTGAACTGCAACTCTTTCAAATAAAGGTTTAGACATAAAAGGTTATCAACTCTAATTTTTTGCTCTGCATCTCAATGGATTCAGGTACACTTCCGATTAATTATTTTTAATGATTTAACAATTCTTCTTAATGATTTAACATGAGATCCTCACTATGGTGATTCTTTTACCAATTAACATTTTCGCCAACAAGTAGTATCAGAGTTGCTTCATATTGAATAATTGAGAATTTGTGTGATGTTCTTTTTATTGAATTATGGGAATTCTCAATAAGACTACTATTCTTGGATCAAAGAATAAGTAGATTAATTTATGCATGGATTGAATTTGCTTTAGTTTAATTCTATTACGTTTTCCATATACAAATTTATTACATTTTTTAGAATTATCAATTGAGTAATTTTAGGTATTTAAAATTGTATCTTAAAAAGTCATGTGTTAAGTAAACATTTAGCGTAATAAATGATTTTAAAAGTTACACTAAATATTTACTTGATACATTATTTTTTAAAATATAATTTAAAATGTCTAGAAGTACTCGTATCAATTATAAGATTCGACAAAGCTTATTTGCATTTGTTGACCTAAATAAATGATTTCTTGGGTTAATGAGCCTTAAATTTGTTTATGAGGGAGAATCAAACTTGGGCATTGTCTCGACGGAAGTGGGTAGCATAGGCTTCGGCTTCCTCTTCGCTGCGAGTTGTGGGGAGCCTGTAAAGAAAACACGAACACAAGCTTAATGATGGTCTTGCTGAGGTGTGTTCCGACAAAGACGCTCCGATGCTTAAGTCAGAAAGAGGGTTCTTTCTCTCAAAATATGATAAGATAAGAATAAAAAATGATGCTAGGGAGGGGGGCATACTCTTTTCCTTTTTCTTGTTTTTGTTCTTTCGGGGTTTTTTTTATCATCCTCTCAATGTCTTTCTATTTCCTTTTTATAGTGATGGCCTTTTATTACACCTTCGGGGACCGGCTCGGTGTAATAACACTGAACAAAGTGTCATGGGTGCTGTGAAAAGGCCACAATGATACCGTGGTAAAGCCATGGTCAAACCCTCTTCAATGGGCGCTATGGTGTAATCCATAGTAATGTTGTGGAAGCGCCACAGCCTTCGCCCTATTGAGCCGTCCACATGTAATGCTGTAGAACGAGCGTCGAACCGGTCACGATGAAATACTCTACGAGCGTCGAACCTGTGATGGCGAAATGGAATGACCGTTAAACTGGTCACAATAAAATGCTTCGCGAGCGTCAAACCAGCGAGGTGAAATGGAATGAACGTCGAACTAGTGACGCGAAATGGAATGAGCATCAAACCAGTCATGGTGAAATGCTCTGTAGGATATGGTGATGCCTTATTAAAAATACGGATATTCTTGTAATGACGATGTCGAAAGGATCCTAAGATGGGGTGTGATATGCCGTTTAAGGTAGTTCAGGGCAAGTCCTCTGTCAAATAATCCGAGGGGATTTGCATGGGTGATTCATTCTGTGTTCTAGTCAATTTTCTCCTCACGGGCATCCATGAAAAGTGAAAAGGTTTTTATTTATGCACGATGTTTATACAACGACTGATTACAAACAAAAAAAAGTTTAGAGATAGTATTTTCTTAGCAGCTTGGCGTTCCATGGTTTCCTGATGGTTCGTTAGTCTGTCCCTTCGAGTTTGTATACCCCTCCGATACGCCTGAGGACCTTGTATGGCCCTTTCCAGGTGGGACCAAGGACTCCGTCTGTGGGATTCTTCATGTTGAGCGCTACCCTCTGTAGCACTAGGTCTTCTTCTTCAAAATCTTGGGCCCTGACCTTTATGTTGTAAAATCTGGTTAACTTTTACTGGTAGGCTGTTGCTCCGATTTGGGCTCGGTCTCTAATCCGTTCGATCGAGTCCAGCCCTCCCTTTATCAATTCGTTGTTAATGGCTTTTGAAAATTTTAGCACTTGGTAAGTCGGGGTCCCAATTTTTGGGGGATCATCGCTTCACTCCCAAAGGCTAACGAGAACGGCGTCTCACCGATAGCTGTCTTACTAGTTGCTCGGAGTGCCTATAGTACCTCTGGTAGCTCCTCTACCCATACTCCCTTTCTTTTTGTCAGCTTCTTCTTAAGCAATTTTTTGATCAGCTTGTTAGAAGATTTGACCTGGCCGTTGGTTTTAGGGTGTGCAGGGGAGGTGAACGATAGTCGTACTCCTAGTTGTTCAATAAAGTGCTTAAAGCTTGGCATCGATCCATTTTGTGAAGTAGTCGACCGCCACCACCATATACTTGCAAGATCCCTTGCCTCAGGCTAGTGGTCCGATCAAGTCGAGCCCCTACTGGATGAATGATCATGGTTTGCTCATTGTGGTAAGCTCTCTCTCACATGTCTGGATCCTGTCTGTGAACCTTTGACACGCGTCGTAACGCTGAATCAGGTGTTTAGCGTCTTGAAAGCAGTAGGCCAATAATAACTGGTTCGAAAGACTTTGTGAGCCAAAGCTTCCCTCCCTGAATAGTTGTCGTACACTCCTTCACGAATCTCTCTCCGAACCCGCTCTACCTCTAATGGGCCCATGCACCTCATGTAGAGGTGTGAGAAACCCCTTCGATACAATACCCCATCGATCACTGAGTATCTGGCGGCCTGGTACTTAATTTTTAGGGCTTTCTTTCTGTCAACCGGAATCATCCCAATTAAAATGTAGTCCTTGATGTGGTCCATCCAGCTTAACTCTAATTCAATCTGCATAATCTGATCGACTTCCTGGGTCTAGGTTTTGACAAGAATTCCACAGGTACTGTACAGAGCAAACGGGTATCTTTTGCTAATGCCATTTGGGTGATGACATCCACTTGATGGTTCTCGTTTCTCAAGATTAGTTCCATCTATCTTTCTCTGAACTGACTGGTTAACTTCTGTATCATCGGGAGATATGCAGCCATTCTTTCTTCTCTTGCTACGAAGTCGCCATTGACTTGATTCACCACTAGCTGAAAATCGTTCTTGACCAATACTTCCTTTGTGGCCAATGCTTAAGCCACTCTTAACCCGGCTAGAAGAGCTTCATATTCTACTTTGTTGTTCGAAACTTTGAATCCAAAGTGAATAGCATATCTGATCTCATCTCCCTCAAGGCTTATGAGGATGATCCTTACTCAGCTTCCCTGCGGGTTGGATACCCAATCGATGTAAATTAGCCATTTTTTCGAAATAGCCTCATGGACTTGGTCATTTATCTCCTCACTCGTGATTGTCTCGTATGTGCTTTCAGCCACAAAGTAGGCTAGGGCCTGCCCTTTAATGGTGGTTGAGGGCTTGTAATGAATCTCAAATTCATTCAACTCTATAGAACACCTAACCAATCGGCCAGATAGGTCGGGCTTGTGAAAGATTTTTCTCAGTGGCTAGTTGGTTAGCACCATGATAGTATCTGCTTAGAAATAGGGTCGCAGCTTCCTTCCAGTCGTGATTAGTGCAAAAGCCAATTTTTCAGGGGAGGGTGGGGGGGTAAGGGGCTGTAGCGAGTTTTTGACCCGGTAAAGGCCCTGCTTGTATAGTATATTGGTCGTTGTACCCCTTCTTCCCTGGCGAGGATTAAGCTGACAGCCTGTTCTGAGACTCCCAGGTATACAACCAATGCCTCTCCTTGCATGGGAACTACCAGGTGTACTGGTTTAGAGAGGTAGGTCTTTAGCTACTGAAAGGCTTGTTCACACTATTCGGTCCATCGATTCTTCTTATATCTCTTGATTGCCTGAAAAAAGGTGAAGCATTTATTGGTGGCTATGAAGATGAATCTGTTTAATGCCGTGATCCTACCTGTCAGCCGTTGGATCTCTTTCATGGAAGGATAAGGCTATATTAGTACTTACTATGAACAATCGCTTGAGGAGAATTCTATACGGGAATGGTCAATCTATCACAACAAACCTGGTCATCACCGTTCTTTCATAAGGCCTCTGTTCAATGGTGAAATGGATAGCCATCACTCTGATTGGCATCACACAACTATCCCCGAATCCCTGTAGTGACATTTGGGTCTCCTCTATTTGGAGGTTCCTGATTTTTAGGTCGTCCAGGGTTTCTTTAAAGATTATGTCGATCGAGCTGCCTGGGTCGACGAACACCCTATTTATCTTCTCTCTTGCTACTACTACTTCAATCACAAACGAGTCATCATAGGGTAACTGATCCCTTCAGCATCCTCTCCGTCAACATGTTTGGCACTTCTTGTGGTAGCCTCGACTTCTTGGCTAAAGAGGTGTTGTACATGACTTAGTGTGCTACCATTGAGTACTTGGAGTAATTCTTCCGCAGTTTATTTGAGTCTTCCGCCAACGTGGGTCTACCTAAAATAATCATGACGGGGTTGGGGTTTGATGCGCCGGGCTGGCTAGTAGTTGTTGTCTACCGACTTGCCTAAAACTCTTCCAGGTATCCATTCCTTATTAAGTGGTCAACCTATTTCCTCAGCTCAGTACACTCTCCGATGGTGTGTTCAGGCCCCTTGTTCATGTTGCACCACTTCTTAGGATCTATTCGTTGCTCTACTCATTTTCCTTTGAAATTCTTGTGTAACAATCCCCTGTCCCAGATTGCTTCATAGACATCCTTGAGTGGCACAGCCAATGGTAAAAATTTATCGACATAGGCCATCCTTCTCTCCTCACTTGGTGGTTTGTTGTTTCTTTGATTCCGAGGTGCCCCCGGGGAGCCACTGAGAGAGAAACAGTTTGGCCCTTCCCCCAGTTTTAGGGTCTATAATTTGGTACATTGTTTATTCGATTGTCTAGAGCGTTGCGCCAGTTCAAAAAACTTTCCTTCTACAGGGGACGGTATTCGCCATCCGTTCTTTGGTATTTCAACGGGAAGGGCGAGGGTCCCTCTCTCCCCTTGTGTCTCGCTTCCTCATGTGGCCGTTTCTTCCCTTGAGGTTGTTTGGTCGGGGATCTCTTAGTCTCCTCACCTTTCTCTATCGTCATGCATTTTGGTGCCTTGTTGTATACCGCTGCGTAGCTTGTGGTATTACTTTCCACCAGGTAGTACCAGAATCTATTTAATCGTAACTCTGCCTTCAGGGCGTCAAGAGTGATGGGCTAGGCGAATGCCCCTAGCGCTATCACCTCCTTGTGGAACCTCCAGATGTAGTCCTTCAAGCTTTCCCTTTGACCATGTCTGATATGCTTCAACTGTTCCAAGTCCCTGGCTACTTTGTATGAGCCCTGAAAATATTGGGTGAATTTCTTAGTCAGTTTATTATAGGAGGTGATGCTGCGTTGCTTCAGACCCTTGTACTAGAGTAAAGCGGGCTTCTCCAAGTTCATATAGAAGAGTCAACACACTTGGTTCTGCCTCAGTACTACGATGGATAGTAGGTCAGTGATATGGTCTACGTAATGGTTAGGGTCGGTGACTCCCCTATAGGTGGGCAAGTAGGGAGTCAAAAACAGCTCAGAAGCTCCATATTTCTCACCTTGTCCGTTAGTGGTGACCTTCTCTCCCTTTTCGTCTTCTTCACGAGAGGCTGGTCATTCTTTTTTCTCTCTGCAAAGAGGCCTTCCAACTTTTCTTCTAAACTGCGGACCTTGCTTTCAAGGCCTGATTCACCTCGTTAGTGCTATTGCAGTTTTGCGGACAGCTATCTCTCCGCTAGTGGCTTAGAATCTCCAGGCTCTGCCTTTCCCCTTTCGGGGATCATTTGACTTGGCCTATTGGTCCACTTCAAATTGTGCGGAGTTTTCGATCCTTCTCTTTGCTTTGTCTGTTCTTGAATCTCCTTTTGAGACTCTCTGTCGACATTTCTTACTCTTGTTTACTTATTCTTAATAGGTTCAATCATGAGCTATCTCGCTTCCATTACGGTTCTTACTTCTGCCCATATTTTAAGAGGCAGAGAGCTTTCTATTCAAGGGAGGATTAGTTTGGATTTGAGCTTCGCTCTCTGGCAACATGATTCCTGTTGGCGGATGACCATTTAGCCATTTTCGGTTGCTGCTTTTTCAGACAAAGCTTTCAGTTTAGTTCTCACAGACGGCACCAAAAACTGTTAACCTGAGGAAATTATTTCCTGGGTCAACGAGCCTTAAATTTGTTTATAAGGGCGGAATCAAACTTGGGCCTCATCTTGATGAGAGCAGTTAACATGGGCTTAGGCTTCTTCTACGCTGCGAGTTAAGGAGAGCCTACAAAGAAAACACAAACACAAGCGTAATGATGGTCTTACCGGGGTGGGTTCCGGCAAAGACGCTCTAATTCTTAAGTCAGAAATGGGATTCTCTCTCTTAAAATATGATAAGACAATAATAACAAATGATGCTGAGGAGTACTCATTTCCTTTTTCTTGTTTTTGTTCTTTCAGGACTTTTTCATCATCCTCTCAATGTCTTCCTCTTTCCTTTTTATAGTGATGGCATTTCAGGGACCTTTTTGAGTTTTTCTCTATAATATTTCTATTTTGCGCCAAAAATTCCTTGTTGCACTTCTGACACATGCTAAATATCCTCCTATTGTGCCCCTGACATATGTTAGATATCCCTCTACTGTGCCCCTGACATACGCCAAATATCTTTTTACAGATTTTCTGACCCTGTTATTGTTGTACGTCAGATTTTCCCTTTAATGTGTTAAGCATATTCCTTGAGTTTGTGTCCGCCGGTGGTTTTGGTTTAAGTGAGGCTTATTTAAAATAGCTCGGGTTAGATTTGGAACGGCCCTCCCTCACTGGTTTGATGTTGACATGGGATTCCCAAGAGCAAAACTTGTGGAATGTGTTGTCAGTACCTGATCGGCCGTGGTTGTGTTCTGGTTCGCAAACCCGAATCAGTATTCTCGTTTGCTGACCAGTTCCTTCTGATTTCGAGTCGGTTCTCCGTCGTTTGTCTTTGTTGGGATTTGGCCTATTAGCCATTGTTTTCTGGGCCTATCTTTCGATTAGACTTGTTGCGCAAGCTTTTGTGAACCTTTGAGAGGAGAGTAACCTCTTAAAGGAAGCGTTTGGAGGAAGCATTTGGCTGGGCTTCCAAGGGCCGACCTTGATTGAGCTTTAGAGGCTGGGGGTCCAAAGGCAAAAAAGATGAGGTTGTCAAAGGGGGAACAACATTAAATGCATTAAATGAAGTTTGCATATAAGTCGTATGCATTAATTATGTTGAATGTGTTGATTCAAATATACAATATATATATAGCTTTCCTGATCATCATACGGCATGCAATCAACCTTTTTTGTTTTTAATTACACATTCAATGAATCGACTGCAAATGTATACGTGGGATTTAATTCTGAAAAACATTGTTTTTGTGTTTTATATAATTTATTATTATTTTTATTACGCATTCAATTTTGAAATATTTAAATAAAAAAGGAGTAAAAGTTAAAAATGGTTTCTAGATACAATGATAGTGCTATATTTAATGGGATTTTTTCTTGATTGTAGTGCACAATTTAGTATCCTCAACTTTGGAGAGTTTATCAAGTCAATTTCATAAGGCCTATAAGGACTCCAATAGAACCAAATTTTCTGAGCCCAACATATAGACTAAATCAAGTTAGTTAGGGTAGACCTAAGTTTATTTTTGGGTTTAGGCTATGAGATAAAGTTTAGGGTTTGGATAATTTGAAAGGGTTAGGCTTGACCCGACCTAACCACTGCAATAAGACCTACTTCGAACCTATCCTAACTTTTGACTTGGTTTGATTTTGATTGTTGACTATTGATTATTTTTCCTCTCGTTTTTCTTACAAATTAACATCCAATATTTTTAAACAAATTAAATTGAAATAAAATGCCACCAAAGTGACCTATTTTATATAGATTTATTTATTTTGAAATATGTTGATATTATTAAAGAAATTAAATGATTATGTTTAAATCTATACAAAAAATAATTGGCCCAAAAGAAGATTACTTTTTTGCCAGATAATAGACATATGTGGTAGTAAATATATGATAAACTTTGACATTTTCTATACGTATAATATGTCAGTCCAAAAGAAGGCATATTATTGGTAAGATTTATCATCAATATTTTCTTACTAATTTTTTAAGAGTACCATTTACAAATTGTTATTTTTATTTAAAGACTAAATTTCAATGTTGTACTTGGTATCTTATAATGGCCCAATTTATTATATCTTATGCCATGTGTGCATATGTATGTATGATTGAATGGCATAGTTATTAATTAGAGTTTTTTGTTTGTTCTATATTCAATAAATGCTTTTTCTATATCTGCTAACTTGAACAACATTCTAGTGTTTAGTGACACTAACTTTAGAAAATGAAAGAAGCACATTATCATTGTACTTAGGTGAATGAATCTAGACTAAGCAATTTGGATGTAAAAATCTCCTACCTTTACTGATGGCAACACTACTGAACAAAGGGAAGTTTTTAAAAAATGGAAGCAATCAAATTGCACGAGTCTAATGATCATGAAGCACTTTATCCAGATACCATCAAAGACTCAATGCTTGAGGAATAAAATGCTAAAATATTCTTGAGCCAAATAATAGATCGATTCATTAGTAATGAAAAGGTTGAAACGAGCACCATTTATGTAAGCTCATTTCAATGCGATATAAAGGCGAAGAAAATATAAGAGAATACGTTATGAAAATGTCTAATCTTGTTACAAGAATAAGGGCACTAAAGCTAGAGTTGTCTGATGATATTCTCATGCACCTGATCTTGATCTCTCATCCTTACAATACAATCCTTTTAAGATTAGTTGCAACACTCAAAATGAGAAATGGACTTTTAGTGAGCTCATTGCTCAATGTGTAAAAGGAAGATAAATTGAAATAAGAAAAGATAAAAAGTGCTTATCTAGCAACTTCTTCCAATGACAATATTACCAACAAGAAAAGAAAATGGAATAATAAAAGAAAACTAGTTGCAGACATTAGAACTTTACAGCCTAAGGTGCAAAAGAAACAGAATGATGGAACCATCTATTACTTTTGCAAGAAAGTTGGACATGTGAAGAAGGATTATTCCAAGCATGCAAAATGGCTTGTCAAAAAGGGTAAACTTCTCAAATTTTTTTGTTAAGAAGTTAATTTGACTTTAGTGTTATGTCATATACTTAGTGGATAGATACGAGTAAAACAACTTGCATAAGTGTGACTATATAAGATTGTCTAAGGAGCCGACTACCAACTAATGCTGAAAGATTCATTTATGTGGGTGATGGAAACAAGGCTCTTGTTGAGACAATTTGATTTTTTAGATAACAATTAGTATCTGGTTATTATTTGAATTTGCATGAAATATTTTATGTGCCATAATTTAGACAAAATTTGGTTTCTATTTTTTGTTTGGACAAATCTAGTTACTTTTGCTTGTTTGGAAATAGAAAGTTTAGTCTCTTTTAGAATTCAAATCTAGTTACTAGCAAGTGTACACATCAACACAACTTAAGTCTTGTCACATCCTGGTGGGACCTACTAGAAAACCACCTGGATGCCACATCGTCTAGCAATCATAACTAAGGATAAGAGAATCCTTAAAGACCCAACGAGTGAGCATCACGTCAACTAGAACCAAGACTTTGTCTTTGGCTAACAATACTTACACTACTGACACAATAAACAGAAGATGTCTAGGGTAGTTCAGTACCTCGACACTAAATTCATTGAGCTTATGGGGATAGAGTCAGATGATCCCTCAGTGTTCCTTAAGTCCCACCAACTTAGGTTGAAAGCTTTAAAAAAGCAACTAATCAGGAGAAACCTAGTACACCAAGCATCATAGGAGCTTTAATTACCTTTTTGCCATATGCTAAGTAAGTTCTCCAAAATACCCTTTATGATAGAGATAGTTCTCTATTAGTGTTCCGCCATATGTTACACTTGATGGGATATCTCAGGCCAACACCCTCCATCTATAGGATTCACATCCACTAATTAAATGCCTTAATTTCTCCAAAAGAAGAAGATAAGTTAAAAGTAGAAGTTCAAATTCACAACTTAAAAAATATGATACATGGGAAGCTCCACTTTTCTATATTCACTCATTCTCATCTTTTCCTCTCATTTCCATATGAGGTTTTCCTACAACCCTACTTGACAAACTCTAATCATATACCTTTACTAAGGAAACATGCACCAACGCACAAGAAATGGCCTCCACAAGTCTAAAGAGAGGAAGCACATCGGAGATCCTAGCTCATAGGAACATTACTCTCATTGTAACTTACGCCTTATAATATCTTCTTCATATAATGGATTTTAATGATGAGCTCTACTCGTGGATGTAGGCTTTTTGGCTAAACCATGTAAATTTATGATCTTTATATTGTACCATCTCAGTCCAGGTGAGCTCTACTGAGTCTAACTTGTTATAACCACCTTCGAACAGCTCTTTGACCTTAATTCTAATTTGGACCATCTATTGACCAACTTATAAACCTTAAGTCCCCTTCAGCCTCCAAAAATATGTTGTAGGCTTTTCCTACTCATAACTCTCTTTGACCTAAACATGATATTTGTTTATGCTCAAAATGTAATGTGGTTATTGTAGTTTAGATTGAGGTGTCGATCCCATGAGGAAGCTTTCGGAAAAATAGGTTAGGAAAATAAAAATAACAATAATGAAAGAGAAGATTGAATGTGAGATTGATATGAAGAAGGTAAAATTAAATGTGAATTATGGAAGAAAATTATAATGATGTAAGCAAGGCTTCGAGAGTCACTAATATTCTTTATAAATCTATTCTATACTTTGATTCAATATTAATAACTCAATTGAAAGTTTCACATCCCAAACAGTCAATCAAAAGATTTGTATAATATGACACATTTAATAATAATATTTACAAACCATGTTCATCTATACATATTATCTAAGATCGACAATATATCATTTTTGACAAATATTGTAGTAAAAGATTAACTTGTAAAATGATGTAACTAGTAAAAATTATAATTCAACAAGAATCACATAAAGAAAGCATGACTGAAAATATATGAAACATGAGAATTATAACATTTGAATTATAGAAAGATAAAAGATAAGAGTTTAGATACAAACAAACTTACAACATTGTAGCTCTTAACAAAGAATTAAAGTCTAAAAGTAGATTTATTACACATAGAAGTCCATCTCTAGTCTTGCCAAGAACTTTAGCCTAACTTACAATTCATTCTTATGAATGTTAAAGGGAAAGTATTAGAGAGAATTGGAAAGCATGAAAAATGTTCATTAGCCTTTTAAAAGTGTCCTTATATAGGCAATGAATGGGAACTTGTTTAGTGTGACATCAATCTTTCATATTTTCGGCCACCAACTCCTTCACCTAATTTTAGCACGTTTTGACAATGAAAATGATCGATTTAGTATTGTAGTCAACATGAAGTTGTAGAATTTTGTCTTTTCTTTCTACAGCCATCAGGTTTATGCAAGTTGGATTAGTATCCTATGAGATATGGTCAAATTACAAAAGCTAAATCAGATTTTGGCAAACAACCCTTTTACCAATTTGTAACCCGATTTGAACTATTATAATGATTGTGTTGGCCTTTGGTGTCAACAGAAGAGTTGTAGATAATTGACTTAAATTTTTTCAGCTTTAAAAATCATATTGATTAGAGACGTATTTTGTGAAATATTATCTAAATATAGGAGGTGGGTCAAGCTGAGCGAAAGTTGTAATCTCGTTCTGTTTTATCCAAAATTTGGCCTATTAGATGTTGAATTTGGCTTTTTGACTGTTCTTAAAGTTTGTGTAAAATTGAGTCATGTTGCTTGAGGTTTAAGAATCTTCATTTTGATTTTTACATTGAGAATTATGTCTATTTCACTAAACTTGTGCAAATAGTATTCATTAATAACAATTTAAGGACAACACTTTATTTCAAGTTTAAAAATACAAAAATGCTAAAATTAGTGACATTCTAAATGTCAAATAGTGATTGGATCTCTTAACAAAGATGCATTTTAATGCGTTCATCACAGCCCCTAATCAGCTCAATGCTAGTCCCTAACAATTCAAGCGTAAATAGAATATGCAAAACTACCTAAGTATTTCTAGCAAAAAGCCAGTTCAAGATCATTATTGCTATTAAAGTTTTTTCAATCATAACTTTCAAAATTGTGTGTATATGAACTGAACTGTAACACTCTTACCACAAATCACAACACATATACCCTTGAGAATCTCTCCAAGTAAAAGCCTCAACTCCATATCTTTACAAGTGTACAATTATTTAAAATGTTAGATTTTCTCTCATAGAGTTAGAAAACAGTTAAGTACTTAAGAAAAAGTTAATTTTAAGGACAGATATACAAATTAACATTGATCAAAGTATAGGAGAATCAATTGTTTAGAAATCAATCATTCTTAACATATACCAGCTTTAGGATTTCAATTTATTTTGTGAGATTAATACAAATATAGTTTGATGAGAAAACTGCCTTATAAAATATTTGTCCTCTAAAATCGATAAAGATTTTATTGAATTGAATTGATTCTTTCTTCCTTTTTTTTATTTATTTTTTTTAATTTTTTTGAAATAATACAAGGAAGCACTACAAAAAAAAAGTTTATCACCAAAATATATCACACACAATTTAGAAATTCACTTTAAATCGTCCTTCAGCTATACAACCAACTTATTCCTTAATTCGATTAATATCATTCTAAACAAAAACTAAAAATTCAAAAGATTAATGAAAGTTTATAAGTTATTTTCTCGACCTTTCTATTCACTTACAAAAGATATGTGAGATTAAAAAAATATATACTTAAACATGAGAATTCTCTTAGCTATATACATTGAATCATCCATCTTATCACAAGGCTGAGCATTGTGCTAAAAAATATTTCAGAAGTCATTTTTTAGTAACCTAAATAGAAAAAGTGACTCAAACTAAATAATTTTAGAATCATACCTAAGTAGAAAAGCAAATTTCTTTATACAAGAATTCCCAAGAATATATGACATATAAAACAAAATAACAACAAGATAGTTAAAATGTATTTCAAAAGTTAAAAAATAAAAAAAAAAACTCCTTACTCTGCCATTCTTAATCTAATTGACCTAGAATACATCTTAAAAGTTTAAAAATGAACTCTTTACTCTGCTATTTTTAATCAAATAGGTATGTAAGACCCCTCATATTCTTTTTTAAAATGAAAAATACAACTTATGTCTACTATCCTCTCCCCTCAAACTAGATTGAAACATTGTCCTCTATGTTTAAATAGAAAGAGATAAAGTATAGGAACATTACCTAAAATGTCAGTTATTCAAAAGAAACAAACCCGAGGGACACTGAAGCAAGTATAAACTAAAATGATGATGCCAATAAACTAAAAAGCAAGAAAAATTTACAAATGAAATGTCAGATCCAGTTTTTGGTTTTTGTAACCCACTGACCAATCTATATGAGTCATTGCCAGGTTAGGTTCGTAGGTAACTACTTATAATTTGTCAATTAATACATTCGCATTGGTAACAAAAACAAGGATCTATTGCGTCGAATATGAAATAAAATTCTGTTCCACAACTTAATCAAGAAAATAGAGTAAGCAATCAAAATAGTTATTGAAATTCAATAAACCTAAGGGTTTCCGATGGATATTTAGATGAGTCCATAAGGCAAATTAAAAAATTTCTTCCAAGATACCAAAACCACATGTTAAAGCAATAAAAGTATCTGTATAATAAAGCATTCTAGCTATATGTTCATGCATGGATGAGACTTGTAATTCTTCCCCTATTATTTTCCCAGTGAGGTTTCCTACGGTAAAGCTGTAGGAATAATACATAAAACTTGACATTCTCCTAAATGTGCAGGTGTTGAAACATACCCCATTAACCCAAGGTTACCCCCTCTATATATCAAATGACTTTTTCTTACAACTAATACTTTTCCTAGATTGTTTGTTGCCTCTATAAATACTTTATTTTTTCCTATGACTGGATCCATAAAATACACATATATTTCAAAATTGTTGAACTGAGGTTCCTTTTATATCTACACTCACCCTTATCTCAATATATGAAAATGAAGAAAATGATGTATTGTATTTATAGCATACCAAATGAGAACATCGATTTTGGTAATCCAGTAGTTTGTCAAAAGAGATTTGAAAATAGAACACAAAAATTCAAAGATAATGACATACATACATTATTCAACCAAAAGATTTGAATTTAAGATATCTATATGAGTAGCCCTATTATTTAATAAAAAAAGATTGAAATTAAGACGCATGCATATGTACAGGTAGTTGTGATTGTGGTTTACATCTTCCTCTGGTTTTACCTCTAGTAATGGCTTAAACGCCCTCTATGGGTCGGGTATAGGCTTTCCATCCAATTTTCTTATAAATTTACAAATAGGGTATTTTTGAGTCAGATTACTGAGACTATATTGTTGATATTCATTTTTGAATTTTTTCTATAAATTAAGAAGTTCACATTGCATGAGCCCACAAGAATGCATCTTAAGAGTCACTGGGATATTATCCAAAGACTCTTTACTCAGTCCATCCTTAATAAACCGAATTTTATCTTCTCTATTTTTAGAAACAAATTATAAAGAACGAAAACTCAGGTTACAATTTCATCGAGCACATTTATGATAGACTTGTAACTTTTTTTACTATTCGCTTTTTGGCATATGAGCTTCTTCTAAGACTAGGTATAAAAAAAACAAAATTATTTGCAGACTCACCAAATAATTGAACCTTGGCTTTGATTAACCAATGAATATCTGCAGGTATATTCCTCAACATTAATAACCTTAGTCTTTCAAATCGTGCTTTATAAATCTTAAGTAAAGCATTTTGAAGCAGCGAAGGAAAATATTTTTGAAGGTTGGCAAGAATGATATCTATTTTGAAAGAAGGAGAAAAAAATAGAGATGAATGCACGGTTTGTGTGACATTTTTTAGGGAATTGAGAAACCAACTTTAATAGCCATGGCATACCATAACTGCCACTTGATCAAGAAATAAAATCACACAGAAGAGGAAAAACTACAAAAGAAAATAAAAGAAAAAATAAAACATAAAATATTTACAAAATGTAAAATATAGTACAGAGGGATTGAATCTGATCAAGCATGATAGACAGGATCCACAAGAGGGATCTCCTCTAAGTATATAGAGTGATCTAATATTTTCACATAACTTTTCAATTGCTATCTATTCACTTTGAAAATTCATCCATCAGTAGCGTCCTCAATTTTGACAACACTATTGAAACAAATGTGCCTTACCATAAATAGACCAATCTATTGATATTTTAACTTTTTAGGGTGTAAATACAATTGAGAATCATAAAGATAAGCTCGTTGATTTGGCTTTAAGTATTTCCTTGAGATTTGTTTGTCAAGAGCTCCTTTTATCATAGCTTTGTAAATTTTGAAGTTGTCATATGCATCATTTTCCAGCTCTTTTATTTCTGACAATTGTAACTTTCTTTGAAGACCTGCAGCACTCAAATCAAATTTAAGGGCTTTGATAGCCTAGTAAGCTTTATACTCTAGCTCAACAGGTAAATGGCAAGCTTTCCCATAGAAAAGTCAGTATGAAGACATTCCTAAGATGGTTTTGTATATAGTGCGATATACCTATAATGCATCAAAAAGGCGTAGAGACTAATCTTGGCGATTCGGGTTAACTGTCTTTTCTAAAATCTATTTAACCTCTCTAGTTGCTAGCTCAACTTCTCTATTTATCTGCGGATGGTATGCAGTGAAAATCTTGTGAAGAACACCATGCTTGTGCAACAAAAGCCTTAAAAGAACAATTATAAAAATGTATTCCTTGGTCGCTAATGATGACGCGTAGTATACCATACATAGATAATATATTTTATTTTAAGAACTTTACCATAATTATATTATTATTAGCATGACAAGCTATAGCCTCCACCCATTTTGATACATAGTCAACAACTAGAAGAATGTAAAGGTAATCAAAAAATGAGGGAAAAGGGCCTATAAAATCCATACCCCAACAATTAAATATCTCTATAACAAGAATAGGGTTAAGAGACATCATGTCTTCAAAATACATTACCTAACTTTTGATATATTTCACAAGAATGACAAAAAATTTTAGTGTCTTTGAATAAAGTGGGCTAGTAAAGACCACACCGTAAACTTTTTGCAACTGTCTATTTTATAGAAAAATGACCACCATCAGCAGCACTATGGAAAAATTTAAGACATTAGCAAGTTCACTTTTAAGAATGCAACGTCTCATAAGTTGGTTAGGGTAATATTTGAAAGGACACAGATCATCCTAATAAAAATTACATACCTCAACCAAGAACTTACGCTTATCTTGTGCACTCCAGTTTCTCTATAAACTAAATAATTTTGATATGTTCGTACCAAGGTACTTGGCTTACAGTGAAAAGATGTTCATTAAAAAAATCATCTTAAATTGGTGGAACATCAGTGGAGTCATTAAACTCAAGGCGGGATAAATGATCTGCAATAACATTTTCAATGCCATTATTATCTTCAATGATTAGATCAAATTCTTGCAAAAGAATGATCTACCTAATTAAACAGGCTAGTATTCTTCTTAGAAAGAAGGTGCTTAAGGGCCGTATGGTCAGTAAACACAATAATAGGTGAACTAATCAAATAAGAACAGAATTTGTCTAAGGCAAAAACAATAGCTAATAGTTCTTTTTCAATAGTAGAATAATTCATTTGAGCATCATTCAAAGTCCTACTAGCATAACAGACAACAAAGGGTTTCCCCTCCCTTCATTGCCCAATAACTACTCCTACAGTATAGTTACTTGCATCACACATAATATCAAATGAGAGGTTCCAATTCAGTGATTGTATGATATGAGCAGTGGTGAGTTTGCAATGAGTGTTTGGAATACCTCATCACACTCTTGTGTCTATGTGAATTCAACATCTTTTACCAAAAGCTTACACAATGGACTACATATGACATAATATTTTTGTATAAACCTCCTATAAAAGCCAGCATGTCTTAGAAAAGATCGGACATCTTTCACCATTTTGGGCGTAGGTAATTTAAACATCAATTCAATTTTGGCCTTATCAACCTCTATCCCTATTTTAGATACAATATATCTTAAAACAATCCCTGAAGATACAATGAAGTGACATTTATCCCAGTTTAGTACAAGTCCTTTCTTTTCACACCTACTAAAAATAGCTTTTAAGTTAAGTAGACATAAATCAAAATAGTCATAAAAAATAGTCAAATCATCCATAAAAACTTTTATGCATTTTCAACCATATCTAAGAAAATACTTAGCATACAATGTTGAAAAGTAATTGGTACATTACATAATTTAAATGGCATTCTACGAAAAGCATAAGTACCAAAAGAGTATGTAAAAGTGGTTTTTTCTTGATCTTCTATAGCTACCTCAATCTGGTAGTATCCTGAATACCCATAAAGAAAGCAATAAAAGGGATGGCCAGCTACACGTTTTAAAATTTGGTGTATAAAAAGCAATGCAAAATAGTCTTTCATGGTGGCTATAATTAATATACATTCTATTAGGGTTGGTGCTTATGTGTCATCCCTGAATGTACATATACTTATGTATTTATATAAGTGTACATTTCCATTAAATCACTAATACCTATTTATATGGTATTATACAATGTAACATTACAGACATTGTATGATCTGAAAGAGTTCAGATCTGATCTAAAGAAGTTTAGATAAGGGCCGTTAGTTGGCTACGCTAAGAGACATAAATGTTAAATGTTATCACAACTAATTGTTATCTGGTTATAATACTCAACGAACATCCAAGAGTTAGAGCCTTATCTGTAATGAGACATAGACTCGGGAATATACTAGTAACTGCATAGTTGTAAAAGTTGAAATCAGGTGCCAAGAAATGCCAGTTGCGCAAATATGTTCTCAAATATTGTCCTTGATCTATATCTACCGATGCGGGTCTATCGGTGGATACCTTTATATATAGATCAACATATGTTATATCTATAGGGTATAAATGGTTGTTCCTAGTCGACCATGAGCTTAGAGCTTATATTGACATATGGGTATCCAGTTAGGACTCGATGTAGGACAGACTCACGAAGGCCTTTGATAGAAAACTTATGTAAGTCGTCAACAGAGGGTTCTCTTGAATTGAGTAGTATACGTGGTCCTTTGACCTGAGTGCCACGGTGGGCTTGTAAGTGATCCACCATACTTTGATTTTACGCATGTCACAGATATTTCATGGTGTGACCTAGGTGTCATTGGGTATGGTCTAATGCTTATGGAGTTCGATGTGTAAATATATGGGATTCGTCAGCTTGCATAGAGAGTTAAACATCCAAATGCTTCAAGACTGTATCTTAAAAAGTCTTGTGGCCATAAGCATTAATCCAAAGAAAGAGTTTTCGCCAGGGTGGAATAATATAGCAAATGAGTTTACATATATTGTTCAATGAGATACAGTCTGGGGATAAGATATGGACGAGCATATGGGGATTTGACGGTGATAATCTATATCCCTGCACATCTAAGATATCATGATGGAAGGACTATATGTATGCATTGTAACCTCAGCTTGGATGGTCAACGAGCTGATTTGTATTTTCATGATATGTGTATAGGGCAATGTTCACGGACTTATGGAATAGATCTATTTGACGAATCAGGTGTGAGAGTCCCCTAATCTCATTAGTGTAATGAGATTATTTTAATTTATATTTATAATCCCACTGCGTTGCACATGTATTATGCTATTATTATTAAATTGTTTAATTGTGCACACAAGTGCACACACACACAACACAAACAAAATTGGTATCAGAGCACCATGACGTATACTTATATTTAGAGTGTACGTGGCGTAATTTAATTACGCCGGTTACTTTAAATATTTATTTTTTAGAGTTTAAAAATAAATAGTTTATTTTTTGTAATTTATAATCATTATAAATGTGATAAATATTGTGGGCTATTTGTTTGTGTGGTAATCACAATGGGAGCTCTACTAGTGGGGGTTAGTTGTGTTTGCACAAAACAAATGTGTAATTAAGTATCATGATCCCATGAGATGGGGATAGAATAAAGTAATCTCTCTTAATCAGATTTAATTGTGTACCATTATAAGATAATGTTACACGTTGATCTATCTTATCAATACAGTATTAGTCAGGTCATATCAATGTTTCCTAATATTGCTAAAGCGTGAGGGATATGGTCATTGTAATTTTAACTATGTCGGTTAAACACGAGATGAGGCAAATATATGCGAATACATTGTCCAATATTTCTAAAGCGTGAGGGTAGTATCAGTAATATATATTTGATTATTGACAAGTTAATCTGAAATACACTTATCTAATATTGCTAAAGCGTGAGGATAAGGTGTATTTAGGATCAGTGATAAAAGTTGCATAAAATGCAATTGACAAGAGTTGTTTACCTCTTGAATTTTACAATGGCCAATATTGCTAAAGCGTGAGGCCTGATTAAAATGTGAAATGGATCTACTTCATGCTATACTATTTAAAGAGTTTAAATTTGTTCTTTTCCTTTTTGAGAGATTTAAGAGATTATGTAATGCAGTGGGAGGGTGTTTTAGATTTAAAAATGTATAATTTGATTATAACTTAATCTAAAACGAAAATTAGCGATTGAAATATTTTTGTTTTCTAACATCTCTTATTTTCTCTTGTGAAGATAAAATGACTTCATCTAATCTGTTGGCACGTATATTGGATGCGAACCAACTTAAAGACACCGAAAACTATTGAGACTAGTGTATGAATCTGAGAATTGTTCTCAATTCTGAAAAACTTAGATATGTGATAGATCAGTGTAAGCCCATAGGAATTTCTGATGAAGCCACGCCAAAGAAGAATGTGACTATTAGAAATGGTTGGATGATGATTTAAAAGTTAAATCTTACATCCTTGCTTCTATGTCTATAGTTTTACGGAGAGAGCATCCTCATATGGGTGATGCTTTTAGCATTATGCTTCATCTGAAGGAGCTTTTTGGCGACTGTCCTCAGATTAAGGCATATAGGGTTGCTAAATCACTTTTTTAATGTAGACTTTCTGAAGGCAGTCCAGTCAGTCCCTATGTCCTCAATATGATTTGTATAATCAAGAGGTTGGAGATGATGAACATTACACTGAACAAAAATATGGGGAATAGTTTAATTCTCTAGTCGCTTCCAGGGTCTTTCATATAGTTCATAATGAATTTTAATATGCAGGGAATGACCCTGTCTTATACTGAACTTCATAATATGTTGAAGACAGCAGAAGAGGACATGAACAAAGTGGGATCGTCATTCTTTATTCAAGGTGCTTCATCTTCTATTCCTAAGACTTCTGGGAAGCCTAAAGGAAAGAAGAAAAAGAAGGTGAGGTAGGCGCCCAGGATTGGTCCTCAAAGGCGACCTATATCCAAACTACAGAAGAAAGATAAAGGAAAATGTTTCCACTATGGTGAAGAAGGACACTGGAAGAGAAATTGCCAAAGATACCTTGCCTCAATAAAGAAGAATCCCTCAAGTATATGTTTACCTATTATCAACATTTCTTTAGTATATGATGCTAATTCAGATTGGGTATTGGATACTGCTTCTACTTCTCACATCTGCAATATGTTGCATCGTATAAGGAAAGTTAGACTGTTGTAACCGAAAGAGATTCAGCTTCGTGTTGGAAATAGAAATTTCCTTAAGGTCAAGGTTATGGGATATTTTGATTTACATCTCTCATGTAATAGAACTATAGTGTTGTATAACTATCTTTTTGTACATTGTACTTTAAGATAAATAGTATCCCTTCTTGTACTTGATAGTGACGGTTATCGTATGTATATACAAAATCATTTCTTATGTTTATATGATATGCATAACATTTTGACAGCTGATTGTCAGTTAATTAACGGTCATTATGCTTTGAATATAACACAAAATGTCATGAATGTACAGGTAAACACAGCAAGTAGTTCGGGAACTTTGAATGAAACAGAATTGTGGCATATGATATTGGGTCATATAGGCGTTAGACACCTATACTGTTTGGTTAACAATGGTCGAATACCTGATTTAACCATAAAACCTTATTTAATTTGTGAATTATATATTCAAGAAAAGATGACCAAATCTCATTTTATTGGTGTTGGACACCGTGCCACTAGTTTATTAGAACTTATACATAGTAATGTATGTGGTCCAATGAATCACGTTGCTATGGGTGGATTTCAATACTTTGTAACCTTTATTGATGATTTGTCACGATATGGTTATGTGTTTCTTATGAGACACAAGTCTGAAACCTTTGAAAATTTCAAAGAATATAGACTTAAAGTAGAGAAACAAACTGGTATGTATGTCAAATGCCTTTGATTAGATCGATGCGGTGAATACATAAGCAGTGAATTTCTAAATTATTTAAAGAAGAATGGAATTCTCGCTCAGTATAGTCCTTCAGCTACTCCGCAGCACAATGGTGTTTCAGAGAAGAGGAATCAGACTTTATTAGATATGGTACGATCGATGATGAGTTTCACCGATCTCTCTAAATATCTTTGGGGCTATATTCTACATACTGCTGCTCATGTTTTGAACAGAGTTGCATTTAAAGCCATTTCTTCTACCCCTTATGAGATATGGACTGGAAGGAATCTAAGTCTTAAATATTTTAAGATTTAGGGTTGTCCTGCTTATGTAAAAGTTACACAACATGATAAATCTGCACCCAGGGGGTACAAGTATCAGTTTATTGGTTATCCCATGAACTCAATGGGATACAAGTTTATAATATAGAGGAACAAAATGAGTTCATTGCTCGGAATGCCACTTTTTTAGATAAACAGTTTTTCATGGATCGTGGAGATTGTAGAAAGATTGATCTTGATGAATTCAATCAAAATGAACCAAAGATAGAACCGCAGGCTCAATCAAGCAAATTACCTTTTACACACCCTCTACGTAGGTCACAAAGAATATCAAGGCAACCTCAAAGATATGGTATGATACCTGAAGGTACCTCTGAGATTTTTTTAGTGGAAGAAAATGATCATTTAACCTGCAGAGAGGCAATATTGGATATTGATTCGGGAAAATAGCAGGATGCTATAAAATCCAAAATTAACTCTATACATCAAAACCAAGTCTGGGACTTGATTGAGCTTCTCAAAGGAATAGTTTCAATCAGTTGTAAATGGGTTTACAAGCAGAAGCATGGGCCCGATAGAAAGGTAGAGAACTTCAAGGCCCGTCTGGTAGCAAAAGGTTATACTCAACGATCAGGGATCAATTTTGAGGAAACCTTTGCACCAGTTATAATGCTTAAGTCAATAAGGATTTTATTAGCAATTGCTGCATACTATAACTTTGAAATTTGGCAGATGGATGTAAAGACGGCGTTCCTAAATAGATATCTCGATAAAGATATATTCATAGAATAGCCTGAAGGTTTTGCATCCAGTATTTCTTCTAGTTTTGTATGCAAACTGAAGAAGTTCATCTATGGACTTAAGCAAGCTTCCCGAAGCTGGAATCTTCATTTTGATAAGGCAATCAGGGTCTGGTTTCATAAAAAATAAAGAGGAGGCATGTGTGTATAAAAAGGTCAGTGGAAGCATGGTTGTCTTTTTAATTCTTTATGTAGGTGACATAATGATCATTGGAAATGATATATTGGTATGTTACAGTTAGTAAAAAGTTACCTTAGTAAGAATTTCTCCATAAAATATTTGGGAGAGGCTTCCTATATACTAGGTATAAAGCTTTATAGAGATAGAGTTATAAGGCTTATAGGACTTTCCCAATCTTCGTACATTGATAGTATCTTAGAAAGGTACAGTTTTAGTAACTATAAGATAATTAATGTATCTTTTAGACATGTCATTCATCTTTCGAGGATAATTTGTCCTCAGAAAGAATATGAGAGGGTTAGAATGTCTAACATTCCTTATACATCAGCTATCGAAAGCTTGATGTGTACGAGACCTGATATTAGTATGGTTGTAAGTGTTACGAGTCGATACTAGTCTGATCCAGGTGACAACCATTAGATGGCAGTCAAACATGTCCTTAAATACCTTAAGGGTACAAAGGATAAGTTTCTTATATATGGAGAAAATGACTTACAGGTAAGAAGGTACACTGACTCAGACTTCCAGTCTCATCTAAATGATAGAAAGTCTACATCTGAATATGTGTTTATTCTTAATAGTACCGCCATAAGTTGAAAGAGTGTCAAACAGGGATCCACAGCTGATTCTACCACAGAGGCAGAATACATTGCAACTTCAAAAGTAGCAAAAGAAGCAGTGTGGATAAAGAATTTTGTCGCAGAACTTGGTATAGTCCTAAGTTTCGTGGATCCTATCCCTTTATATTGTGATAACAACGGGGCCATTGCACAGGCGAAAGAGCCAAGAGCATGCTAGATATCTAAATATGTAGAGAGAAAATACCACATTGTTAGAGAGATCTTGACTTAAGGAGATATTGTATTTTGTAGAGTTGATTGTGTAAATAATGTAGCGAACCCACTCACTAAAGCTATAACTCCAAAGGTATTTGAGAAACACGTGGAATCGTTAGGTATTAGATACTACTACAAATGACACTAGAGCAAGTAAGAGTTATTGGGATTTGTACTCATGTGCCATCTTAATTTTGAATGAATATTGTATTTTCATATTTATGTAATAAATAAATATTTTATTAAATCGCTAATTAATTTTATTAGGTAAGATGCTTGTAATATTTTGGACATTATATTGATCTAAAAGAGTTCAGATTAGGTCTGAATAGTTAGAATCTTGTCTGAAATGGGACAAAGACCCCGAGAATATACTAACAAATAATATAGTTGCAAATAGTTGCAAGAGTTGGTTCGATGCTTATGGAGTTCAGTGTGTGTAGATATGTGATCCGTCAGCTCATATGGGTCAGTTGAAAATTCAAATGCTCTAAGATTGTATTCTAGGAAGTCTTATGGTCATAAGCATTTATCTTGGGAAAGAGTTTCCTGTGGAGTAAATAATATTGCAAATGAATTTGCATATTTTATTTATTGGAATACAAATCAAATCAAAAGAGATAAGTTTATGGTTGAGTAATAGGGGACTTGACGCTATTGATCTATGTCTCCACTCTTCCAGGATATTAATGATAGAGGGATTGTACGAATATGGATTAACCTCAACTTATATGGTTTAACTCGCCATTTTGTATTATCCATAACGTGTGTGTGTAGGCCATCGATTATGAACTTACAGAAATGTTCTGTGAGACAAAATGGGTGTGAGCCTAGGGAGTCTCACTATATGAAGTGTACTCATTGAGCACGAGGGTAGCGCACCAGATCGAATTGTTCGATCTGGGAAGTTTTCAAAAATATGAATTTATTTCAGAGTCTCTCAGGGAGTAGTTAAGGTTTAAGTGTTAAACTTAAAATTATGCTAAATGAGACTTAACACTTTTATCTACTTAATATATGTCTCAAATTGTGCCAATAATTTGTATGGGTACTAAATTGAGCATTAGTGGATATAGCTACCATTTAAATAAAATAATTGTTGTTTTATTTAAATTATATTAATTGGTCATTTATTTATTTCAGGTCTTTTGGGGAGTAGTTAAGGTTTAAGTGTTAAGCCTAAAAATTATACCAAATGACATTTGACCTTTTTATTTACCTAGTGTATGTCTCAAATTGTGCCAATAATTTATATGGGTACTAAATTGGGCATTAGTAAATACAAAAATAAATAAATAAATAATTATTTTTAAAAATTAAAAATCCATTCCGCCGTTCATTATCAATAGAAATGAAATTGATTCATTATTTTTTTTTATTATTATTATTAAGTGATTGCCATTTGTTTTATTTATATTGGCTAAATAAAAATTATTAATACATGTTTAATTTTCATTGGCCATTAAAAAATGCAATTGAATTGAATTGAGATTCAATTCAAAAGGGAAAGGTCTCGTGCATTCAAATTGAATGCATTATTTGTGAAGCAAGAGGTGGCGTGTATTAAGCCACCAATTGCCTCCACAATTGGCCACCAAGGCAAATGAATTGAGTATCATCAAACACTTGTCATATTAATGACTTGTGATTGGTTGAATGAGAGGCAAAATTTTCCTATATATATGGCTTAATAAATGAATGTTAGGTGAGTCGATTTTAGAAGCAAATTTTTCAATAGCTTTTACTTTTATTAATTGTTGACAAAAAAAAAGTATTTAGGAAGAAATTCAGTCCGAGAGAAAAATTATAAATTGAAGCAAGAGTTGCTTCATACATTTCGAAAAATAGAAAGTTATTATTCTAGCTTGTAGAAGCCCACCACGTCCCTAACTAGAATTGTTTAAAGTACGCTTAAAGAGTGAGTCCCCTAATCTCATTAGTGTAATGAGATTATTTTAATGTATATTTATAATTCTGCTGCGTTGCATATGTGTTATGCTATTATTATTAAATTGTTTAATTATGTACACAAGTGCACACGCACACAACACCAATAGTCCCGCGATATGAAGTGTACTCATTGTGTACTGGGGCAGCGTACCGGATTAAATTTTTTAATCTATTAATATCCAGTACTACCACGGGAATGTGTGCATGTCTACATTTAAGTGTTAAATACAATAATTAGTCAATAATTGTTATTTACTAATTGTATAATGACACGTGGTATATTGTAGACCCTCGGTTGAGTTTACACAAATGTGGAATTTGGTAAGACCCGCTAAGATGTAGACTTGGTAACTATTTATAAAGGGCAAAATGGTTATTTCACATATTGATTATTTAACTATTAAATAATTAAAATATCTCATTATAATATAAAATTTACTTGGGTTGCCTCCCAAAAAGCGCTTGATTTAATGTCATCAGCTTGACGTCTTCTTTCTTGATTCATGGAGAATCAAACTGCATGTTAGTGGTATCGCGCCTATGAAACTTCAAACTATGTCTAAGAACATTGGTATTCCTTTTCTTTGACTTCCATAGCTCCATGAAAAACTTTTGTAGACATGGTCCCACCTTCCTTGATTTGAGCTTTACTGAAAAGATTTTAATCTTAGACCAGAATATTGCACCTCGTTGCAGGTTTCAATCTACCTCTCCATTATCTTGCCATGCCCCTTCTTCTTTTTTAACTTGCATAGTTTTATATGAGTTTGTAGTTGAAAGGCTTCCATTAATTTTACTTTAGAAGGTGATGGTAGATCTTAAAGAATTATCATGTCAACCTTGAAATATTGAGAGATATTGCTGAAAAATTGCTGATGTTTAAGGCTATTTTCTTTGAGTCTTTGAGAGAAAGGTGGCTATGGAATATATGGATTGTCTTTACTTTGAAGTGCTACTAATTCTTTTTCTTTTGTAGTTGGCTCCTCTTCTTTTATCTTCGTTGCTTTATCATAGTTCTCCTTAATTTGAGACGTTTCAGTAGCTGTTGACAATTCTTGTTCAGCTCTTAAGGTGATTCCTTCACATTACTCCTTATTTCCTTTTGGATTCACCTTTATGCTATTGGTCAATGGGCCTTGTGGATGATTGTTTAATGATGTGGCTAATTGGCCTACTTACATCTCTAATGTCTTTAAAGAGGCTGCTTAGCTTTGAAGAAGGGCATCTGTCTGCTTCATGTATTGCATAAATATCTTATCTAGGCCTAGTTTCTCTTCAATCAGCTGTTGAGGTTGTGTTGGCATGTTATAAGGGTCTACCCAATTTGAATTGTAGAAGTTGGTGTAAGGATTGTGCTGCTGTACTTGATAGTTATCCATGTAGTGCATAGGTTCAATTCATTGGCCATTTGGATGGTTCTCACTAATAAAAACCCTAAGTTATGGGTTGTCTCTTAATAGTATTAACTCTAATGGCATCTAAATTTTTGGTCAATAGGTTGCTTTGTATAGCTAGTGAGATAAGTGCCCATTCATTATAAGTGTTTGTAATTCTTCTTGGGGTTGTTCTCTCTACTGGCCATTGATAACAATTGGATGCCATCTCCTCTAGCAGGTCATATGCTTTATCAGTTGACTTGTTCATTAGTGCAGCACCTGCTGCGGCATCTATTATGATCCTCAATTGCCCCATTAAGCTATTATAAAACGTCTGCACAAGTAACCACTTTGGAATCCCATGATGCGAACATCTCTTCAGCATATCTTTATACTGCTCCCATGCTTCATAAAGTGTTTCTGAGTCATACTATATGAAAGAAGTGATGTCATTCCTCATCCTTGCTGTCTTGGCCGGTGGAAAGAATTTAGATAGAAATTTCTGGGCCAAGTTATCCCATGTTATAATTGATCTTGATGGTAGTGAAATCAACCAACTCTTCGCCTTGTCTCGAAGTGAAAAAGGAAATAGTCATAATCGTACTGCATCATTTGAGATTTCATCGTATTTGAACAAATCACAAATCTCTAAAATATTTATGATATGTTCATTCAGATCATCGCATGGATGTTCACTAAACTGAACTGAGTCTTTCAACATTCGAATTATTTCGGATGAATTTCAAAGTAACTAGCATTTATTGTTGGTCGACATATACAGAGTTGAATATTGCTAATCGTAAGGATTGAATAATCTCTCAAAGATCTATGCTCTCCCACTTGCTACTGAAATTGAAATTAATAGACCATGATATAGCTTTGAAAGATATCCTAAAAAAATAAAAACAAAAAGAGTTGAAAAGCAGCTATACAAAGAAAAAATTAAAAAGGACTTATATGAAAAATAATATAAAAAATATTCTGAATTAAAAACAAGAAAAATTGGTATTAATATTGACGGAAATAAAATATTATCCCTAGCAACGGCACCAAAAACTAGATGAGATATTTCTATATCTTAAAATTAAGTGTAAGTATACGCTATTGTAACAAGTAATAAATGGACTTATAAAGTCAGATGTCGAACTCACAGAGATAATTTTTATTTTCTACCAAGTACTAAAATTACATATTTCTTGTAATTATTCAGAAAAATAAAATCTTAATTTTGTAATAAATTTAAGTAAAATAAAACTGCATAAAATAAATGACACAATGCAAATAAAATAAGAAACTAGCAATATAGAGAAAGCCTATAAATACATTGATGCCTCTTCCAAGTTTATTAAAGTATTACCAAATTAATCATAATATTAATTAGATATAATGAAGCATTAAGAACAAAAATTTGAATAATGAAGAATTGAGTTCAAATAAATATTAAAAAGATCTAACAATTAAGCTCACATATTGAGTTCAAGTAATAACCTTAGAAAATAAATTTAGCTCATGATAACAAGAGAATTATAGCTGAAAAATAAAATAAACATGATACAACCAAAAGCAAACCAATATAGATGTCAATTCGCAATTGGTTGATACGCCAAAGATTCGTTAATAATCTCTTGCTTACTTGAATTCCCCTTGTTTCTCTCTCTAAAAATTACTCTTCTCCAATGCGTTGTGGCTCTAAAAGCCTTAAGTTGTATGCCTTTAAGGTCTAAAACAAGTGGCCTTTATATAAGGATTTATTGGAGTCTTTGAGTTGTATTTCTTTTAGGATTAGGAAAAATCGCATTGTTCACCACTGTCATGAACACTGTTCACCGCTGGGTCGACAACACTGTAGCACGGTATTGTTCATGATATACTGTTCACTTGGTGCTACAGCGAGACGTCTTGAGCGTTGGGGCACTGAAATTATCGCTAGGGTGAAATATTGTTTATCACTTCAGCGATGTACTGTAGTAAATTACTATTTTTGAGTACTGTAGCAAATACTGTGGCATTTATGTTTTGTCTTGTTTTTCTTAAATTTTCATCTACAATTGCTCCATTGACTTCAAACTTATAAAATAGAAATAAAACATATAAAAAAACTTAATATTCTTATTAAAATGAGCAATTAATCAAGTTAAGGGAATGAAAAGAATAAATATAATTTACGCTTATCAGTAGACTTGGTAACTATTCATGAGAGACAAAATAGTTATTTCATATATTAATTATTTAATTATCAAAATATCTCATTATAATATATTATTATATTATATATATTTTTAATATATAATATTATTATATTAAAAGATGACATATAGTTGTCATCCAATTATTCTTTTATATTATTATTTATTTATATAATATTATATTATTATTTTAATATATATATATAATATGAGAAGTGTGAAGTGGTGTGTGTCGGTGGAGGGATGAAGAGAAAATGAAAATTGTTTCATTTTCTTCATTGAGTGCCGAGAAATAGATAAAGAGGGGAAAATAAAATTGTTTCATTTTTCCTCTTTGGCGCCGAAGAAGCAATTGTGAATTGCTTCAATTTTCATTTTCTTTTCTTTAAGAGAAAAGGAAGAATACATACAGCCAGTTATTTTAAGGGTTTAAGAGTTAAGCCTAGTACTGGATATAGGGATGTTGTTCTTGCTCGCCAAGCCCACTGAGTTGGTGACTTGAACTGCCAACGAGTTGGTTTTCAGGCGGACTCCATGGATCCAGGTGTATAAGGTTATTTGTTACGGTGATTTCTCAACCTTTCAAATATATTAATGTAATTAATATATCATATATTGTGTTTATTGTATGATTTAATTCTTCTGCAGCGTTAAATATGTATGTGATATGTATTTTATGCAATAAACACAATTATACATACATGCACCTACGTATATAATATCCCCGACAAAAATGGTATCAGAGCCATTTGTGAGAAATTTAGGTATTGTTTGAGTGAATGGATGTAAAAGGCTCAGTGTAAATGACGTATTTTAAGTGTTGAAACGGATATTCCAAAGGGGGTGCACTCGGCGCTGCAGTACCAGAGGGTTGGCACCGCGGTGCTGGGGTTCGACCTCTTAGCGCCGCAGGGTTGAAGATCTAGTGCCGCATTGTTGGGAGTTCTTTCTCCTAGCACTGGCTAACCCGCGCTGGGGCACTGAAGGTTTTAGAATTCATGGCGCTAGGGATTCGACCTCCTAGCACTGCAGCGATGGTAATTCTGTACTGCAGCGCTTGGGGGTTCAACCTCCCAGCGTTGTAACGATGTAATCCGATGCTACAGTGGTGATACTTTTCACTTGAATAGTATTTTGTACTATATATGGTGAGACCAGGTATGTGATGAGAAGAAAATGATGTCGATACCCAGGATAAATCCTCAGAGGCAACATTTATCCAAAGATCAACAAGAGAGCAATTTAATAGAAAGTGTTTCCACTATAGTAAGGTTGAGTATTGGAAATTCCTCTACCCTAGAAGCCTTATAATTATCAGAAAGACTCCCATAGGTTTGTGTTTAACAGATATAGACATTTCTAAGGCATAAGATGCTAGTTTAAGCTGGGTATGAGGTACCTATATCTTTCTCATATCTACAATATATTGTAGGGATTGAGAGAGACTATAATTCAACCGCTTGTGGAAGTAAGGTTAAGGGCAGGAAATGGTGATTTCCTGCAAGTTCAATTTGTTGGACAGCTTGACTTACTTCTTATGTACAATATAATAGTTGTATTACATAATTGGTATAATATCCAAAACATCATTTGACAAATTATGTCCCTTCCTGTACTTGATAGTGAACGATATTATATGAATATTAGGAATAGTTCCTTATGTTCATGTGATGTGAATGATGTTTTATTAGCTGAATGTCAGTTAATAAATGGATATGATATACAATTAGAAATGTCAATAGATCAAAATCTTTAAATTAAACAGAACTATGGCATATAAGTTTAGGTCATATAGACTTGAGAAGCCTAAACCATCTGGTTAAGGATGGTTAGATTCTTGATCTGACCATAAAGACTTAACCAGTTTATGAATAATGTATTCACAGAGATGACCAAACATACCCATATGTACATCACATCCCTTCAATTAGATCGAGAAAGTGAGTACATCAACAATGAGTTTTTTCGTTTGTTTAAGGAAGAATAAGATTCTCACTCATTATAGTCCTTCGAGTACTCTACAATATAATGATGTTTCAAAAATGAGGAATCAAACTTTATTAGATATGGTCCGATCGATGATGAGTGTTACTAATCTATATCTATGAGAATCTGCTCCATATACAACTGTATATTAAGCAGAGTTCCATTAGAAAGTTGTTCCTTTCATCCGTATGAGATATAGAAAGAAGGGAAGCTGTATCTTAAATATGTTAAGACTTGGGGTTGTCTTACTTACGTAAGAGTTACACAGTAGGGTATCTTGTTTTGTAATAGTTACTCAATAGGACAAACTAGCACCTAAGGGGTATAAGTATAGGTTCATTAAGTATCCTGTGAGTTCAATAGGATACTAGTTCTGTGATTCTAAGAAGCGAAGTGTACTCATTTCTTGATTTATCACCATTCTAGAGAAAGATTTTCTCATGGATCATGGGATTCACAAATAGATTGAACTTGGTAAAGTCAATCTAATAGTCAATGAACCAAGGATGAAAACTCAGGCTCAATTAAGCAATAACCTTTTAGCACACTTTCAAGTTGATCGGAAAGGATTTCTAGGCCACCTATTAGGTATGTTTGATGCCTGAAGGTGAACTTGGAGTTTTCTTGGTAGAAGAAAATAATCCTTTGACCTATAGAGAGATGATGTTAAACATCGATTCGAGAAACGGAAAGAAACCATGAAAACAAAAACAAATTAACTCTATGCATCATAATCAAGTCCGGGACTTGGTTAAGCTACCCGTAGAAATTATTCCCATTAGTTGTAAAATTTTTACCAAAGGTAGTGGAAGCCAGATGGAAGGTAGAGACCTTCTAAGCCCTATATTAGTTCTAGAAAGATAATCCTCAGTGATCTGGAATCAATTAAGAGGAAAACTTTGGACCAATATTGATGCTAAAGTCGGATTAGAATATTATTGGCTCTTACAGCATATTATGACTTTGAGGTTTGGCAAGTGGAAGTAAAGATGACATTCTTGAATGGATACCTCGAGTAAGATATATTCATGGAACAACCTGAAGATTTTATGTCCAGCTAGACTTCAGGTCTTGTGTGCAGGCTGAAGAAGTCCATTCATGGGGTTAAATAAGTCTCTTGAAGCTAGAATCATTATTTTGATGAGATAATCGAATTGTCTGGTTTCATCAAAGACGACGAGGAAGTTTGTGTGCATGAAAGGTCAAATGTTGGTATGTCATAGCCGGTCAAAGTAACTCGTAAGAATTTTCTTCATGAAGGATTTGAGAGAGGCTTTCTTTATACTAAGTATAAAACTTTATAGAGATGGAGCTAAGAAACTAATAGGACTCTCTTAAATCATTTCACATCAATAGCGTATAAGAAAGGTACAGTTTTCTTAACTATGAGTTAGTTAACGTATCTTTTAGATATGGTGTTCATCTTTCAAGGAGAGTATTTTTTTAGATGAAAGATGAGGGAATTAGAGTATCTGATGCACCAGATACATCAACTCTTGAGAGCTTGATGTATGCTATAATATATTTGAGACTGATATCAGTATGGCTATAAGAGTTATGAGTCAATTTCAGTCTAATTTAGGTGACCGCCATTTGATGGTAGTCAAACATATCCTGAGATACCTTGATAGTACAAATGATAAGTTTCTAAAATATAAAGAAAGTGTCTTATAAGTGAGAAGATGCACGGAGTCAGACTTTTAGTTTGACCTGTAGAGAGTCTATATCTGGGTATGTGTTCATTCTCATTGGTACTAGGTGAGTTGGAATAGCACTAAACCGGTATTCACTGCTGATTTATTTAGGGCGTAGCAAAAAGGTTGTATGGATTTGTAGGTTTATCGCTAAGCTTGGAAGAGTTCCAAGACAGATGGATCCTATCCAATGTTTTGTGACAAAACTTGGCCGTTGCATAGGCCGAGGTGCCAAGAAGACACTAGTACTCTAGCTATGTTGAGAGAAGTCTCACAAAACTAGAGGGATCTTGGCTTAGAGAGATGTGATTATTTGTAGAAGTGTTCTATAAATAATTTAGCGAACCCACTTTCTAAAGCCATGACTCTAAAAGTGTTTATGAAACACGTAGAGTCAATATGTATGAAATACTATCAGGAATAACACTAGAGCAAGTGAGAGATTGTTAGGGTTGGTGCTTACGTGCCATCCTTGAATGTACATATACTTATGTATTTATATAAGTGTACATTCCCATTAAATCGCTAATAACTATTTATATGGTATTATGGAATGTAACATTACAGATATTGTATGATCTAAAGGAGTTCAGATCTGATCTAAAGGAGTTTAGATAAAGGCCCTTAGTTGGCCACGCTGAGAGATATAAATGCTAAATGTTAGCACATCTAATATAGTTGGTTATAATACTAAGCAAACATCCAAAAGCTAGAGCCTTGTCTATAATGGGACATAGACCCGTGAATACACTAGTAACTATATAGTTACAAAAGTTGCAATTAGGTGCCAAGAAATGTCCTAGGAAAGAGTTTTCGCCAGGGTGGAACAATATGATAAAGGGGTTTGCACATATTGTTCAGTGAGATACAAGTATGGGGATAAGATATGGATGAGCACATGGGGATTTGATGGTGATAATCTATATCCCCGCACATCCAGGATATCATAACAGAAGGACTATACGTATGCGTTGTAACCTCAGCTTGGATAGTCAATGACAGATTTGTATTTTCGTGATATGTGTAGGGTAATGTTCATGAACTCATAGAATAGTTCAATTTGACAAATCGGGTGTGGTCCTAGGGAGTCCCGCGATATGAGTGTACTCGTTGTGCACTAGGGTAGCCTACCAGATTAAATTTTTTAATCCATTAATATCCAGCACTACCACGGGAATACGTGCGTATCTGTATTTAAGTGTTAAATATAACAATTAGTCAATAATTGTTATTTACTAATTGTATAAGACACATGGCACATTGTGGACCCTCGGTTGAGTTTATCTAAGTGTGAAATTTAGTGAGACCCGCTCATAGGTAGACTTAGTAACTATTCATGAAAGGCAAAATGGTCATTTCATACATTGATTATTTAATTGTTAAATAATCAAAATATCTCATTATAATATATTATTATATTATATATTTTTTAATATATAATATTATTATATTAAAAAATGACATTGTTGTTATCCAATTATTCTTTTATATTATTATTTATTTATATAGTATTATATTATTATTTAATATATATATATATAATATGAGATGTGTGTGAAGTAGTGTGTGTCAGTGGAGGGAAGAAGAAAAAATGAAAATTGTTTCATTTTCTTCATTGAATGCCAAGAAATGGAGAAAGAGGGGAAAATAAAATTATTTTATTTTTCCTCTTTGGTGCTGAAAAAGCAATTGTAAATTGCTTCAATTTTCATTTCCTTTTCTTTTAGAGAAAATAAAGAATACATACAACCGGCCATTTTAAGGGTTTAAGAGTTAAGCCCAGTGTTGGATATAGAGCTGTTGTTCTTACTCGCCAAGCCCACTGAGTTAGTGACTAAAACTGCCAACGAGTTGGTCTCCAGGCAGACTCTATGGATACACGTGTATATCGTTACACGTTATGGTAATTTCTTAACCTTTCAAATATATTAATGTGATTAATATATTATTTATTATATTTATTGTATAATTTAATTCTTCCACAGCGTTAAATATGTCTATGATACATATTTCATGCAACAAACACAATTGTACATGCATACACCTACGTATATAAGATCCTCAACACATTCGCCAACTACTTACAGCCCTAGTTGGAACAGGTATCCCATTATCATTTTTCACAATAGTAACCTTAAATTTCTTAGGAACTAATTGAGTTAGACTTACCCATTGACTATCAGAAAATTGGGTAGATTATACCTACATTTAATATTTTCAAGACCTTTTTCTTCACTACTTCTTTCATTGTTGGGTTAAGTCTTCTTTGGGGGTTTTTACGGGGTTGGACGCTTTCCTCTAAATGAATTATATGGGATCATATTAATAGAGAAATACCTTTAATATCAGTTATAGTCCAACCTAGTGCAGACTTATGTTTCTTTAATAATTTTATCAATTTTTTCTCTTGTTTAGCGCTATGTTCAGAAGAAATGATGATAGGAAAGGTATCATCTACTCCTAAGAATACATGTTTCAAACCTTTGGACAGTGGAGAAAGCTCAACGTGTGGTGTCTCGAGGTTTGATAGTTTCGGTCTTTCTCTCTCTAGTGGCAACTCTTCAAAGCGTAGCTGCCAAAATTGAGTCCCTTTATCATGTAAGTTAAAAATACTAAATACATCAGTTGTGTCATTAGGATAATGTAATTCTTCAAAATCAGAATTAAAAAGGTTTTCTAAAGAATCATAGTCATGATTTTTATAAGCCTCCTCCATTACAAGTGTGTCTATCATATATAAATGATACCACTTGTTGGAAAATGTTCACCTCAAGAGTCATATTCCCAAATGATAGTTTTATTAGACTATTTTTGCAATTAATAAGAGTATTAGCGGTGATAAGAAAAGGTCTCCCTAAAATAAGAGGGATTTTAGACTCCATGTTAACCATGGGATGAGTATCTAAAATAAGAAAATTAATAGAGTAATAGAATTTATGAATTTGTAACAAAACATCATCTACTATTCTTTATAGTTTCTTGATTGATCGGTTAGCTAACAATGTACATATAAGTTATGCTTATTCGAGGTTTGTATTAGTAAAATTGTCTCTGGCTAATGACAAAAGTTAAATTTTTGTCAAAGTTTGGATAAATTGGTGTTTGTTTAAGAAATGAGTTTATTTGGTTTTTGAGGAAAATGGAGATGACCTAACTCTATTTAATTATTTATTTTGATTTATTGAATAACTATTTGTGTGGAAGTGAAGATGGATTTGATTACTAATATGGGTTAGTTGATGTACAACCTTCAGAGTGTGTTTGGAGTAAGCTGGTTTAAAAGAGGTGAATTTTATAAAAGCTTCTGAAAGTATTTGCTAAAATAATGACTATTAAGCCTTTCTTTTCCGATCCAAAATAGACTTTCTAAAAGAAACCATCCCAATGCTTTATTGATTACATGGGTCTGTAAGTAGGGACGCAACTTTCATTCTAACACATTACTAATGCCAAGGCTAGTTTTTCTGCTACGGTTTTAATTGTTTAGGTAGATGAAAGTTTTACTAGTAAAGTACATTTGACTTTGAACTCCCACTTCTTCCTTGATCAAAATGAAGCTTATCGCTCAAGCTAATACCTCAAGGTATATAATCTGTTCATCTTTTAGGGCAGGGAAAACTAGGTGAATAAGCTATGCGATGTAGGTTTTAAGAGTCTGAAAAGCTTTCTTTCATTCTAGGTCCTTTTATTACTCTCATTCCTTTTGATAGCTTAGAAAAACTAAAAAAAAACTTATTTATTGCTTGAGAGATGAATCAACCAAGGGCAACCATTCTTTCTGTTAGCTTTGGATCTCTTTTACAGTGTTGGGAGACTTCATCTCCAAACTGGCCCTAATCTTGTTAGAGTTTGCCTTTATCCCCTTCTTGTTAACTATGAAACTAACACACTTCCCTGGCTTTTCTTCGAATGCACACTTTTTTAGATTCAGCTTTATCCCATGCTCTCTTAGTATCTCAAAATCTTCCTTAGATGTCTCCACATGATACTGACTTGACTGACTTTGCAATCATGTCATCCACATATACCTTTATGGTTTTTTCTATTAGCAGTTTAAATAATTTGTTTAGCAACCTTTGACATGTAACCTTAGTATTCTAGAGGCTGAACGGCATCACCTTGTAACAATAGGTGCCTTGATGGATACTAAATGACATATTCTCATTGTTAGAGAGAAATATTAAAATCTAATTTTACCTCGAGAAGGATTCTATAAAGCTAAGTAACTCGTGTCCAACTATTGAGTCCATAAGTTGGTCGATTTTTGGAAGTGGAAAGTTGTCCTTTAGGTATGCCTTGCTTAGGTCAGTGAAATTGATACATATCCTTCACTTCTCATTGGCTTCATTGACCATTACCAAGTTTGTAAGCCACTCAGAGTAATGGACTTCCCTTATGAACCTTCATAGCGAGTAGCTTCTTAACCTTTGCTACCATTGCCTTATTCCTCTCTTGGTTGAAGATTCTCATTTTTTACTTGACAGGCTTAACAGTGAAGCTTAGTTAGGGCACGGGCTATGAGTGTCAGGTCTATTCCTGGTATATCTTCATGGGACCATGCGAAGTCATTTGAGAAATCTTTCACTAGAGCAGTCAATTAATCCTTCACCTTGGGTTCTAACTAGGACCCAATCTTTACTACTTTCTCTGGTGCCCCAGGCTTGACTTAGACTGCTCCCAACTCTTCTATAGGTCCTGGGGACTCGACTTTCTCTTCTTATAGCTCTATAGTAGAAATATAGTAAGTTCTTTTTGCTGACATTGCATAACAACTCTATGCCATCTTCTGATCCCTAAATATAACATTGATCCCTTATTCTATGTGAAATTTAATCTCAAGTAATGTATAGAAAGAGCTGAATTGACATTTCTCTCAAGGTCATAGATAGGTTTACTACCCCTAAAGGCATGACACAGATGTCCTCGAACCCTTGTAGGGGTTTGTGTTCTCTCTAATTTTAGTTCCTTATATTTAACTCATATAAGGCATTTTTGAATATGATATCAACTGAGCTCTCTAGATCCACAAATACTGGGTTTACCTCTATACCTGCTATTTGCACTGTGACTACTAGTGCATCATTATATAGGTAACTTACCCCTCGACATCTTCCTTTGTGAACATAATGAGAATTTCTTGTATATGCAATTTTTTAGTAACTGAGATATTACACATTACTTGGTGTCCTACCATAGAATATCTTGAATAATGCTTCATTTGTCAGTTAAAGTTTTTTGCTAGTATTGGTGTTCTTAGAATGAATATAGCAAAGTCAGTTGAGGTGAACTTATTCAGGGTATTTACTGGCACCTCCTTTCATGAGTGGCCTAAAACTCATTTTGGTATCTATTCCTTACCGAGAGGTCCACCTGCTTCTATAGAGTGAAACACTCTTTTGTGACATGTCCTATATCTTGATGAAAATCACACCTTTTCTTCAAGTTCTACCAGTCCATGGGTGATGTTATGACTAGTGGCTTAGTGAACAGGCCTAGGCCTTTTATAGCCTCATAAATGACTTCCAATAGATTTGTTAATGGAAGGAAATAATTAACCTAAGCTACCAGAGGGTGTGCCTCTACTCAATGTTTTGAATAGTTTCCCTTGGTCTCTCGAGTCTAGTCTGGACAACTACCCTGCGAATATAACCTATTTGGTTAGTCTACTCATAGATATTTGGCGATCTGTGGTTAAGTTCTCTCCCTTCTTACTAGGAACCTTCTTTCTGGTGATCTTTTTCTCTTATCCAGGGTCAAGCCTATCCCTTAGTGATATTAGCTGATGCCGCTCTCTTTGCTTCCTCCCCCTTTTCAATGATGATGTACTTGGGTGCCTCATTGTAAACAATTATATAGACAATGACGTGGCTCTTAGAGAAGTAATACCAAAACCGATTCAGCATCAATCCGGCATTAAGAGCTTCTAAAGCTATTGACTGATAGAACACCCCGAGCTGGATCACCTTCTTGTGAAATCTTTTCAAATACTTTCATAGGCTCTCTGTCTATCCCTACTTGATATTTTTTAACTACCAAAGGTCTTTGGCTACCTCACAAGACCTACGAAAATGCTATGCAAAGTTTTCCATAAGCTCGTTGTAGAAAAAGATGCTCTTTTGTTTCAATTCTCAGTATCGAGAAGGACGGATCCTTCTAAATTCATATAGAATAGTCGGCACATCTATTCTTGCTTTAGGCCTATGATGGATAACAAATCTTTGACATGATCTATATAATGATTTGGGTTTTGACACTACCCAATACATTGAGAGGCTAGGCAGCTTGAACCTATTTTGGAGCTCCATATCCCCCAGATTGTTGATAACTTGTGATTTTCTCTAATTTTCACTCTTCTTTAGGGAAGGTTGGTCTCTTTTCTCCTCTTCCTCAAGCAAACTATGCAGCCGCTCCTCTAATCCTCAAACATTCTCTTTAGTGGCCAACTCTCCCTGAAATCCCCATTAGATCTTCTCATCTTATTTTTCTTCCCTTTCCTATAGCCTCTTAATTCTCTCTTCCCTCCTCATCACATGGCCTGGGTCCTAACATGTGATTAATTATATTCCTCTCTGACACAACTATACCCTAACCTACTTGTTGAGGGATTGGGCATATCCACAATTCCTCCCTAGATGGCATTGCTGGCTGTGGCTTCTTTTTATGCATTTAGGCCCATAGAATTTAGGTGCTTTTCCTGTTGAGTCACCACCTAATGGTCTCCCTCTCTATCTTCCCCACTATGTTATTTTAGGATCTCAATCAGTAGCTTTCTTATTTCTTCTCTTAACATTCGTAACTCCTCCTCAATCCCTACTTAAAATAAGGTTCCTGCCCATGTCATTGTATTTTCCTAGGGGTTTGCTCATTGAACTTAAGTGTTTTGATTTTCCATGTGTTCATGTGATTTTCAACACTACTCCAAGGGTGGTTCTCCATTTCAATCTCAAGTGTCTTTGAGGATTTTTGTTCAATTTTCCATATATGACACAAAAAAATCTAGTTTCTTGGGCCAATAAGCTTTAATTTATTTTTGTGAGGGAAAACATATGGGCCTACTGGACCAAGTAGCACTAAATATGGGTTTTAAAATTTGTAGCTTAGATTCTCCTACAAAAAAGAAGGCTATGTTATACTCTCGTTGGTGGTTATTCTAGCTAGGACCTTCCGATGTCTAAATCAATGATTCTACAAGACGAGTCTTGCTTCAAAGTATTAAGTAAAGAAAAATGTCATTACCTTAGACATTAGTTAAACTCTTTCTTTTATAGTTGATTCTTACCATTTAATCCTAAAGATCATGACTAAAATGGTGGGTTGTCTTTTCCCTAATTAAGGGCATGCTTAAGGTGATTAGATTAAGGTCAATCTCAAGACTCTAGAGACTTACCTTATAAATAAGATGTTTAACTTAAACCTACAATTCTCAGAGCCTTACTTAATCGGGAGATGGACCACGGGATCAACAAGTACACATGAGTACTCGTGGTTTTGGGATTATTCTTGTTCAGGGGTTCCTAATCGGAGAGATTACTGAAGGGTCCTTTCTCGAGCAATTTTTATAGAGAAAGGCCTAAGCTCATGACCTTCATTTATTTTGTGAGTTCTATTTGTTTGCAACAAAATTGGGCTAGGCACATAGCCTAAGTTCCCCACCTTGGCCCATTACTTAGTCTAGTTTCTAAAAGAGTGGAGGGGCTTGGGCCTGTATTTGGGCTAGCTTGGGCCAATTTCCCTAAAGAACACTCTAAAAAGTAAATGTGAACTTATATCAATTTCTCAAAACACTAAAAAAAAAATTAGTTTGTTGCTACTAATATTTATGGTTGAAATTGAGATGGCCGTAATAAAACTTTTCTATGCAACTATATATAACCGATTTCTCTTCGATTGCATAAATTTTGTATATTTACTACTTTGTAAGTTTCAGTGGAGTATAAATAATCTCAACCGTTAATAGTTTCTAAAAGCATTTTATTATAACTAATTAAGCAAACAAAAAATCACTTAAAATAAAATTACATCTTTATTAGAATATTTTTGTAAATAAAACTCACTCAACTTCTCTCTCTTGCTTCTCTCTCAATTCTCTCTCTTTTCTCATCTCAAATCCTCACAATCTCTCTAAATAAAATTAATTTTTCAATTTTGATCACTATATACTATATACTTATCAAAGAAGCACTTGCCAAAGTTGTAGCAGTTGAATTGTTAGCCTTGTAAACTCTATCTCAACCATTAATCATTTTAGGACTTTTGATTTCAATGATTTTCTTCCAAATTTAGGAGCTAATTCCTATTTGATATGCAATTATAAAATAAAACTTAATTACTTTTTTTTTTTATATCTTTAAGTTTCATAAACTTATGTTTCAAATTTTGAATTTGGTAGTTAAACTTTTATATTAAACACGTTCAAACGGTCAAACAATAACCCATATTCACAAAACTATAATCCTGGATGGCGAAATCACCCGAATTTTAGTTGGAGGAATGACACTCAAGCACAGGCTTCGCAACCACCTTTCCAACCACACCAAAACTTTCAAAATCATCAAGGTTATGCACCATATGTCCCACCTCCTAGGAAAAATCTTGAAGAAACCTTGCATACATTCATTGAAAAACAAGAGTCTGTTAATTCTCAAAATGCTCAAACATTTGCTGATTTGAAAGATACTCTTGCTAAATTTGCATCTGCACTGAACATTCATGAGAAAGGAAAATTTCCTTCTCAACCACAGCCAAACCCCAAAGAATCCAACACATGGATCAAGTTAAAGCAGTTATCACTCTTCGGAGTGGTAAAATTGTTGAAAAAGAAATTCCTGAACCTCATGAGAGCGATGAATCAATCTCTAAGGGCAAGGAAAGTGTTGAACCTACACTTAATGAAGAAAACACTAAACCCTCACCTCCACCCCCATTTCCTCATGCATTACGTAATACTAAGAAGATGAATCACAATCCTGAAATTTTTGAAATCTTCAAACAGGTAAAAGTTAATATTCCTTTACTGGATGCTATTAAACAGGTTCCATCTTATGCAAAATTTTTAAAAGACTTATGCACAGTAAAAAGAAAACTGAATGTGAAAAAGAAAGCATTTTTAGCTGAACAAGTAAGTGCCATTCTTCAGAACAATAATTCTTTGAAATATAAAGACCCTGGTTGTCCTACAATTTCATGTATTATATTGGAAGTCATAAAATTGAACAAGCCTTACTTGATCTTGGTGCTAGTGTGAATTTATTGCCGTATTCAGTTTATCAGCAGCTCAATCTCGGGGAGTTAAAATCAACATCTGTAACTCTTTTACTTGCTGATAGATCAATAAAAGTACCAAGAGGGACAGTGGAGGATGTCTTAGTTCAAGTTGATAAATTCATATATCCTGTGGATTTTATCGTCTTGGACACAGAACCTGTCAAAGGATGTAATCCGATACCTGTTATTTTAGGCCGTCCATTTTTAGCAACTTCTAACGCTTTGATTAATTACAGGAATGGAGTAATGAAGCTTTCATTTGGAAATATGACACTTAAACTCAATGTTTTTAATATGTGTAAGCAACCATATGAAGAGGAGGATGAAAGTGAAGAAGGTGACATGATTGAAACGATTGTGGAGGATCATATTCAAAAAGGGAGTTCTACCGATCCCTTAGAAATGTGTTTAATAAATTCATTTGAGTCAAATATACAATTAGATCCTTAAATCTCTGACATATGTTCTTTACTTGACTGTGCACAGGTGATTGAAAATAAAAGATGGAAACTAAAGTTTGAAGAATTGGGAGAAAATGCGGATAAAAAGAACGAAATTTCAAAGTTGGAGTTAAAACCTCTGCCTGAAGGACTGAAATATGCGTTTCTTGGAGAGAAACAAACTTACCCGGTGGTAATCGCTTCTACACTCACAAGTGAACAAGAAGATAAGTTGATTGAATTATTGAAAATGCATAAAAATGCAATTGGGTGGACTTTAAAAGACATAAATGGTATTAATCCTTTGATTTGCACACATAGAATACACCTAGAGGATAATGCCAAAACTTCCCAACAACCTCAAAGGAGATTAAATCCACATATGAAAGAGGTAGTGAGAGCTGAAGTTCTCAAATTACTTGAAGTAGGAATCATCTATCCGATCTCAGATAGTAAGTGGGTAAGTCCTACTCAGGTAGTACCAAAAAAATCTGGAATCACAGTCATTGAAAATGAAAAAGGTGAGTTAATACCAACTCGAGTCTCATCTAGTTGGAGGATGTGCATAGATTATAGAAAATTGAACTTGGCCACTAGAAAAGACCATTTTCCTTTACCATTCCTTGATCAGATTATAGAAAGAGTAGCAGGACATCCCTACTATTGCTTTCTAGATGGTTACTCTGGCTATTATCAAATTCCTATAGCACTAGAAGACCAAGAAAAGACTACATTCACATGTCCTTTTGGAACCTTTGCTTTTAGAAGAATGCCTTTTGGACTTTGTAATGCCCCAGCAACATTTCAGAGATGTATGTTAAGCATTTTTAGTGACATGATTGAGCATTATTTAGAAGTTTTCATGGATGATTTAACTGTGTTTGGAAATTCTTTTGATAATTGTCTTGAAAACTTAGAAAAGGTCTTAAAAAGATGTGAAGAAAAGAGTCTTGTATTGAACTGGGAAAAATGTCACTACATGGTTACTTCTGGAATTGTTTTGGGACATATAGTATCTTCTAAAGGAATTGAAGTGGATAAGGCAAAAGTCGAACTCATTACACATTTGCCTCCACCAAAAACAGTCAGAGAAGTCCGATCCTTTTTAGGACATGCTGGATTCTATAGGAGGTTCATAAAAAACTTTAGTGCTATATCTAAACCTCTTTGTAACCTCTTAGCAAAAGATGTATCATTTAAGTGGACTCAAGAGTGTCAAAATTCATTTGAAAAATTAATTGGCCTCTTAACATCTGCTCCTATCATACAATCTCCTGACTGGTCTTTACCTTTTGAGCTCATGTGTGATGCTAGTGACTACGCTGTTGGTGCTGTATTAGGACAAAGAAAGGAAGGTAAATCCTATGTAATTTATTACGCGAGTAGAACTTTAAACAGTGCACAAATGAATTACACAACAACTGAAAAAGAACTACTTGCTATAATATTTGCATTAGACAAATTTCGTTCTTACTTAATTGGTTCTTCAACTATTGTATTTACTGACCATGCTGCTGTAAGGTACTTAATGTCAAAACAGGATGCAAAACCAAGACTGATTCGATGGATTCTATTGCTTCAAGAATTTATTATCACTATCAAGGATAAGAAGGGAGCTGAAAATGTTGTTGCAGATCACTTATCAAGACTCACACCAGATTCATCAACAGAAATAACACCTATTAATGATTCTTTTCCCGATGAATTTTTATTTTCTACTGTTACAATGCCCTGGTATGCTAATATTGTTAATTTTCTTGTAACAGGAGAAATGCCACCTCAATGGAATGCTCAAGACAAAAGAAAATTTTTAACGGAGGTGAGAAAGTTTTATTGGGATTATCCTTATCTCTTTAAATATTGTCGTGATCAAATATTTCGAAGATGCATACCCGACAATGAGGTAAATAAAGTTATTGAATTTTGTCATTCTGAAGCATGTGGGGGACATTTCTCATCAAAGAAAACAGCTGCAAAAATCTTACAGTGTGGATTTTATTGGCCCACTTTATTTAAAGATACACATGCATTTTGTATAACTTGTGAAAATTGTCAAAAGTTGGGATCAATTTCAAAACGAAACATGATGCCTTTGAACCCCATTCTTGTTATTGAAATCTTTGATTGTTGGGGGATAGATTTCATGGGACCATTTCCGTTATCATTTGGATTTACGTATATCTTAGTTGCAGTAGATTATGTCTCAAAATGGATTGAGGCTATTCCATGTCGACATAATGACCATAAAACAGTCATGAAATTTTTGAAAGAAAATATCTTAAGTCGATTTGGAATCCCTCGAGCCATTATAAGTGATGGGGGTAAGCATTTTTGTAATAGACCATTTGAAACATTAATGAAAAAATATGGTATTACTCATAAAGTTGCCACCCCTTATCATCCTCAGACAAGTGGACAAGTTGAATTAGCAAATAGGGAGATAAAACAAATTTTAGAAAAAACTGTAAACCCAAATCGCAAAGATTGGTCTTTAAGACTAAATGATGCACTGTGGGCTTATAGAACTGCTTTTAAAACTTCATTGGGTATGTCTCCCTATAGGATAGTTTATGGAAAACCTTGTCACTTACCTGTGGAACTTGAGCATAAAGCCTACTGGGCTATTAAAACTTTCAATGAAAATCTTGATTCTGCTGGACACATACGTAAATTACAAATAAATGAACTTGAAGAATTGAGAAATGATGCATATGAGAATTCAAAAATTCATAAAGCTAAAATTAAAGCCTTTCATGATAAAAAAATTCAGAGAAAAACATTTGACACTGGTCAGAAGGTTTTGCTTTATAATTCTCGACTTCACATATTCCCTGGAAAATTAAGATCAAGATGGAGTGGCCCTTTTATTGTGAAACATGTGTACCCTTATGGAACAATTGACATTGAAAATCCTAGAAATGGGAATGTGTTTAAGGTAAATGGGCAAAGACTCAAGCCGTTTCTAGAAAACCAAGCTTTTCATGAAGAATTTACGTTCCTGTCGGATCCTTGTTACGAGACCAATTAATCTTTGTTTTATATATTTACATATTTATATATATTTATTCTTCTTCTAACATTTTTTTTTTACTTGCAGGTTAATTTAGTAGTTTTGTTTTGCACCCCGGTTAAGCGGCGGATAACGGTACTCCGTGATATTTCAAATCGGTTTTGTCAGTTTCCCATAATTACTGATATCTTCTCTTCTTCCCCCTTTTCTTAAAAAAAAAATGGATGACATTCTAAAAAATTTGAAAAAGCGTTTTCCCTCATTGCCTCAAAATTCCTTGAAGAAAATTTACCAAGCAAGATGTGAAAGATTAAGGTTATTAATGATTATGAATATACCTATTGATTTACGTTGGTTAATTGAAGCCAAAGTTAGATTGACAGGTGAATTTTCAGACTCATTAATTTCCTACATGCCTGGCTTAGGTAAAAGCTCTTTTTCAAAAAAACGAAGAGCAAAACGATTAAATGTTTGTTACAAGTGTGCACGCACGACTTGCAACACACGTTGCCGCACTTTAGGAATGGTGTCTGTAAATCGTGAAGATAAAATTAGGTTCATTAAGGATGGCCTGAGTAAGGAGTCTTTAGATAATATCTTATCGACTCTTAAGACGCATCCTAGTGGATATGTGCATATTACAATTCATGAATTATGGGACATATTCCTAAAAGAACATGAGCGGTACAGTCTCGAGAATCTGACTTTAAAAGACCCTGTTTGCCAATTTATAAGAAAATTGGATGGGAAGCCTATCCCCGACCCATAGAGGGCGTTTAAGCCATTACTGGACGAAAAATCAGAGGAAGATGTGAGCCACAATCACAACTACTTGTATATATTTACTTTAGCTGTTATTTTTAAATGTTTCATTTCAAACTCAAATGTCTTTTCAATAATCAACCACCTATAATCCTTTTTGAAAATTTTTCATTTTAAGCCGACAACCCATGTGACTTTTCCAGCTAACAAATTGAAAATTGGTAAAAGGTATTGAATCTTGTATTTCAAGCCAATAGCCATGTGATTTAACTTTGCAATACCTTTTGGCTTTATAAATACATTGCATTATTTCTGCATCTTTGTACAAACTCAAAATCATTCAAGAGAGAGGGTGAGTGTAATCATGGAAGGATCATCAACTCGTAAATTCACAAAAATTTGTGTCTTTTGTGGATCCAGCCCTGGAAAAACTAATGAGTTTATAGAAGCAGCAGAAACCCTTGGTAAGATGTTAGCTGAGCGCAATATTCATTTAGTATATGGGGGAGGTAGTCTTGGATTAATGGGACTTGTGGCAACCGCTGCACAAAATAATGGCAGTCGAGTTTTGGGTATCATACCAAAAGCTCTAGCTGTTGGAGACATTGTAGGAAAAACAATTGGGGATGAGTTACAGGTATCATCAATGCATGAACGAATTTCTTTTATGCTTCGTAATGCTGATGCCTTCATAGCTCTACCTGGAGGTTTCGGAACATTGGAGGAAATTTTTCAAATTGTCTCATGGGCACAATTGCAAATCCATAAAAAACCCATTGGTTTGTTAAACGTTGATGGTTTTTATAATGGGTTGTTATCTTTTCTTGACTATGCGGTGGAAAAATAATTCGTCTCATCTGCAGCACGACAGATCCTCATTTCTGCTTCAACTGTTGATCAGTTACTCGATGAACTACAAGCTTTTACACCTCTATCTGATCCAACAATGAGTCAGATAGATTGGTATACTGATAACAGTGAAAAGAAACGCAGGATAGATTTGACGCTTCGTCTGTAGCCTATCTATTTCTATGTATTTTTAAGCTTTTTTGTGTGGCTTGTTTTATTTTTTTTATGTGGCTTGTTTTATTTTGTTGTAGGTTTAATTTTCAATAAAAGATATTTCAGGTGATATCTTCTATATTTTACTCTTTCTATATTTTGACATTGAGGATAATGTCTCAATCTGTTTGGGGGGAGGATAGTTGATATATAATGTTAGTGTTAATTATTTTATTTTGTTGTTGTTATCACTTTGTTATGTAAAAAAAAAAATTATCATGAATGGCGTGAGTAAAATATTCATTTATGTATTCTTGAGACGCATTCTAGTTCTAGAATGGCAGAGTAAAGAGTACATTATAAACTTTTGAAACACATTCTAATTAGTTTATTTTTAATGCATTTTATGTATAATTGTTTGTTGCTTAAGTTTTTGGTAACTCTTGCGTAAATAAATTTGCTTTACTATCGATGTATGATTTCAAAATTGTTTAGTTTAAATCACTTTCTCTATTTAGGTTACTAAAGAATAACTTCTGAAATTATTTCTTGAGAACAATACTAAGCCTTGTGGTAAGATGGATGATTCAATATATATAGCCAAGAGAATTTCCATGTTTAAGTATACATATTATTTTCTAAACTCACATATCTTTTGTGAGTAAGTGGAGAGGTTTGAGATAACAGCTTACGAACTTTTATTGATCCTTTGAAATGGTTAATTTTTATTTGGAATGACATTATTTGGGATGATGAATGATTTGGTTGCTTAGCTGAAGGATAAAAAAAAAAATAGAAAAGTATTATGGTGATAAATTGCTCTTATGTTATAATGATTTCTTATGTCTTTCAAAAAAAAAAAAAAGAGTAAAAAAAAAAAATTTAAAAAAAAAAAAAAAAAAAAAAGTCAATTCAGTTCAATAAAGTCTTCATTCAATTTTAGAAGACTAAAGTCATTAGGAAGCAATCTTATCACCGAATTCTATATTCGTAAGATTCGCATTAAATAATTAAAGTCTTGAAGCTGGCATTTGACAATAATGGTTTAACTCTAAATATTTGATTTTCCTATCTTTGGATCAATGTTAGTTTGTCTGTCTGTCCTTAAATGTAACTTTTTCTTGAGCGATTATCTGTTTTCCAACTCCATGAGTGAAATCCTAAGTCATTAAACAAATTATTCACCTGTAAGGATATGGAGTTGAGGCTTTTACTTGGAACATTTTTAAGGCTATATATGTTGTGGTTTGTGATAAGAAGGCTTTGGCTTAATTCACACACACAAAAAAATATTTTTGGAAGTTATGATTGAAATAACCTTTATAGCGATTGTGATTTTAAAACTGACGTTTTGTTTGAAATACTTAGGTAGTGTTCAAATTTTATTTATGCTCGAATTGCTAGGGACTAGCAATAAGCCAGTTGGGGGGTGTGATGAACACTTGAAATTACACATTTAATAAGAGTTTTACATGATTGTTTTGTATTACTAGTGTATTTAATTTTCTTAACTTAAGTATGTTTACAATATTGTACTTAATTATCTTATAACTGTTTTGTGGCAGGTTCGGTAAAATGGGCATAACTTTCTACCTAAAGATCCAATTGAGGTGATTCTTAATCCTGTACAGAGCTGACTCAATGGGCTAACATATTGTATTTCACAAAGCATTGGAAATTCGAGTGTTTAGAGGGTGAAAATTGGCCTAGAACAGAATTGATCTGCAGTACAGGCCCAGTTTGAACAGTTATCAGTATTTGGCCCATAACTATAGAAATACGTATCTAATACGTATGAGATCACTCAATTTGGAAAGATAAGAGACTTATCTACAACTTTTATGTTTTGAGTGACAGCTAATTCGGATCACATCAATTCCAAATTGGATAATCAAGTGGGTGCCCAAGTGATAATGAATGCAAATTATTTTGCCACCATTCTTGACTTTCATCAACCAAGTGGTTCCCTCCAAATTTGTCTCGATTTATACATGTTTTTCTATAAATAGGTAGCTTGTTTATGCCTAAAGAATGTAATTAGAAAGTTAGAATTTAGTTCAAAATACTTTTCCTTTGTATCCATTTCCTTGTACTATTATTTCTCTTGTTTACTATTAAGTCATGTTATTTCTTCTTCCATTTCTTTTCTTTTCATTTAGTTTTATTATGTCCAAATAATTTTGTTTAAGCTAAGGTGAAAGGGTGAAGCTCTTGGCAAGGTAATAAGATATGTTTAATATTTATTCATGAATTTAATGCTTCATTTTTAAGTTATGCAAATTTATATATGATGTATTTATTTTATTTGTAGAATTAATACCTTTTCTTCTAAAGTGGTGATTCTTGATTTATTATTGACAAACTTAATACTTGGCACAATAAATTCTTGAAACCATTTACAAGATTTGGTTTATATAACCTTTCTTGTAAAGTGGGAGTCTTGATTTATTGTAGACAAATATAAAGATTGGCATAATAAATACTTGAACCCATTTATAAGATTTGGTGTATAATAATTGAAATAAATAAATACTAATCAATATATAAATGATGATGAACGTTAATTGCTATATTTTCCGGTTGGAACCTCCTTTGTGAGAGGATTCCAATTGAGTTATAAAAAAATAAAAAGTTAAATATATTCTTATTTCTTATGCCAAGAGTGAATCTCCATAACCTTAGCTTTTTATTTGAATTGGTTAATTGAAATAATATTTACAAACATCTTATACTGCATTAATTATCTTTAAAGTGTTTATAATTTGTAATTTTAATTTTACTTCCCTGTGGATCGACCCCGTTCTCATCGGGTTATTTATTACTTCGACAATCCTGCACTTGGGAATAACTTCTATATTCTGGACGTGTCACCATGCACAATCGAAAACCGGTATTTTGGTAAAGCTTTATGTGATCTAGGGGCCAGCATAAATTTGATGCCTTTGTCTATCTATAACCAGCTAGGATTGGGGGAAACCAAGCCTACAAATGTTACTTTATAACTTGCAGATCGGTCACTCACATACCCTAAAGGTGTGATTGAAGATGTGTTAGTTAAGGTAGATAAATTTATATTCCCAGCTGAATTCATTGTGTTGGATATGGAAGAGGATCTTGAAATTCCAATCATTTTGGGAAGACCTTTCTTAGCTACCGGTAGAACTTTGATTGATGTCCAAAAGAGAGAACTTACTATGAGAGTGCAAGATGAAGAGGTGACGTTTAATGTGTTCAAAGCTATGAAATTTCCCAAAGAAGCAGATGAATGTTACTGCATCAACATTATTGACAGAGAGATTCAAAGGATTTTCAACAACCACTCAAGCTAAGACTCTCTAGAAAATGCAGTCATGAATGGGAATGAAGTGGAAGATCAGGGAGCACTGGAGTATCTCAATGCTTTGAATTCTACACCCCACCAATAGCACAAGAGTTTCAGATTTGAAGTGCTTGAAGAATCAGAAAATATGGAAGCAAGAACCAAACCTTCGACAGAAAAACCGCCAACACTTGAGCTTAAACCCTTGCCTAACCATTTACAGTATGCATTCCTCGGTCCATCCTCAACACTTCCTGTAATAATATTTGCTACATTGAATGAAACGCAAGAAGAGAAGTTACTTAGAATACTGCGGAAGTACAAGAAAGCATTGGGATGGACAATTGTAGACATCAAAGGAATCAGTCCTTCATTCTGCATGCATAAGATATTGTTAGAAGATGAGAAAACGTCTTCGATTGAGCACCAAAGAAGGCTGAACCCAGTGATGAAAGAAGTAGTAAAGAAAGAGATTATTAAGTGGCTTAATGCAGGAATTATTTACCCAATTTCTGACAGCTCATGGGTAAGTCCAGTTCAATGTGTACCAAAGAAGGGTGGAGTCACTGTCATAGCAAATTCAAGCAATGAACTACTCCCAACACGTACAGTAACTGGATGGAGAGTGTGTATGGATTACAGAAAGTTGAACAAAGCCACAAGGAAGGATCATTTTCCATTGCCCTTCATCGATCAGATGCTGGATAGACTTTCAGGGCATGAATTTTACTGCTTTTTGGATGGCTATTCTGGCTACAATCAGATAGCTATAGCACCAGAAGATCAAGAAAAGACTACCTTCACTTGCCCATACGGCACATTTGCATTCCGAAGGATGCCTTTCGGATTATGCAACGCACCCGCAACGTTTCAACGATACATGATAGCAATCTTTTCTGATATTGTGGAACAATTCTTGGAAGTGTTTATGGACGATTTCTCAATTTTTGGGGATTCGTTTGATGTATGTTTGAAGAACTTAGCATTTGTGCTACAGAGATGTGAAGAAACCAACTTGGTACTGAATTGGGAAAAGTGCCACTTCATGGTGAAGGAGGGATTGTCTTGGGACATAAGATCTCTTTAAGAGGAATAGAAGTTGACAGAGCAAAAATTGAAGCCATTGAGAAGTTGCCACCACTAGCAAATGTTAAGGGAGTAAGAAGTTTCCTTGGTCATGCAGGCTTTTATAGAAGATTCATAAAAGACTTTTCACAAATTTCTAAGCCGTTGTGTAGCTTGTTGGAGAAGGATGCAAAATTCATCTTTGATCAAGCATGTAACGATGCATTTGAGGTGTTGAAAAGGAAGCTTATTTTAGCCCTAGTCATTGTCGCACCAGATTGGACCATGCCCTTCGAAGTAATGTGTGACGCTAGTGATATTGCAGTAGGTGCAATATTGGGGCAATGCAAAAACAAGGTTTTCCACACCATTTATTATGCAAGAAAAACTTTGAATGATGCTCAGAATAATTATACCACTACTGAGAAAGAGTTGTTGGCTGTTGTATTTGCCTTTGACAAGTTCAGAGCATATTTAATTGGTGTTAAGGTGACAGTCTTTACAGATCATTCTGCTATCAAGTATTTGATTAGCAAGAAAGAGGCGAAACCAAGACTGATCAGATGGGTGCTATTGCTGCAAGAATTTGATTTGGAAATCAAGGACAAGAAAGGTTCAGAAAATCAGGTGGCAGACCATTTATCTCGCTTAGAGGGTGGACAACAAACTGATGATGAGACATTAATTAATGATTCCTTTCCGAATGAGCAACTCTTGTTAGTGGAAAACCTCAGTCTACCATGGTATGCAGATTATGTCAACTACTTGGCCAGCGGAATCCTTCCTCCGGACTTGAGTTACCAGCAGAAGAAGAAGTTCCTGCATAATGTCAAATCATATTTCTAGGATGAACCCTTTTTGTTCAAGCAATGTGCAGATCAAATGATTCGAAGATGTGTACCAGAGGAAGAAACTGAAGACATACTCATGCATTGTCATTCATCCGATTATGCTGGACATTTTCGCGGAGACAAAACAGCTTCAAAGGTATTGCAATCTGGTTTTTATTGGCCTTCTTTATTTAAAGATGCGCATTTTTTTGTTTTAAGATGTGACAGGTGCCAAAGAGCAGGAAGCATGTCAAAAAAGCAGGAAATGCCTCTGCAAAACATATTAGAAGTTGAAATTTTTGATGTTTGGGGGATTGACTTCATGGGACCATTCATTCCATCAAATGGTCAGAAATACATTTTATTGGCTGTTGATTATGTGTCCAAGTGGGTCAAAGCAGTTGCCTTGCCAACTAATGATACAAAGGTGGTGTTGCAATTTTTGAGGAAGAATATACTCACCCGTTTCGGTACACCACGAGCAATCGTCAGTGACGAGGGATCGCATTTTTGTAATAAATCATTCTCCGCACTGCTTCAGAAATATGGAGTTAAACACAAGATCGCCACTGCCTATCATCCACAAACAAATGGATAAGCTGAGGTTTCCAATCGAGAAGTAAAGAGAATCCTTGAGAAGGTAGTCAAGCCAAATCGCAAGGATTGGGCAATAAGGCTTGATGACGCAATCTGGGCATATCGTACAGCATACAAAATGCCCATTGGTACGTCACCATATCAGTTGATATTTGGCAAATCATGTCATTTGCCTATGGAGTTAGAACATAAGGCCTATTGGGCAATCAAGTCATTAAGTTTTGACTTGCCAGCAATTGGTGAGAAAAGAATGCAGCAACTGAATGAATTGGATGAATTTGGCTACAGGCATATGAGAACGCGAAGCTTTACAAAGAAAAGGTGAAAAGATGGCATGACAAAAGAATAGCACAATGCTCATTTGAAACCAATCAGCAGGTACTATTGTTTAATTCCCGACTCAAGTTATTCCCTGGGAAGCTCAAATCTAGATGGTCTGGTCCATTTAGAGTAGCCAAAGTATACCCGCACGAAGCTGTTGATATTGAAGATGAAGAAAAAGGAATAACTTTTAAGGTAAATGGCCAACGTCTCAAGCATTACTATGGAGGAGATTTCAACCGTCAAAGTACCTCCATTATGTTTGTGGAATCGGAGTGATTCACAAGCATAACGTCTAGCCAGAGACGAAAAAGCAGGCGCTAGTTGGGAGGCAACCCAAGGTAAATATGTGTTGCATTAGTATTGGCATTTATTATTTTAAAAAAAAAATAAAAAAATAGAAAAAACAATTTGCAAGGAACGAGCGCTGCGGTACTCAAATTAAGCGCCTCGGCACCACTTTCAGAGACTCAGCGCCACAGCACTGGAATCCAGTGCTGCAACGCTGGCACCTGGGAATTTCCCAGGCGCCAGCGCTGCGGCGCTGCAGGGAAGAAAAAAAAAAGGGGCATTTGCCCCGATTTTTCCCCATTTCTCATGCTCTCTCTCTCTTGCTAACCCTAGACTTTCTCAACCCTCTCAACCCACCCCAATTCACAATCTCAAATCTCACCCTACCCATTAAATTTTCAGCTAAAATCAACATCAAAACACACTCTAAACATCATTTCACACACTTCATCATCACAAATTCCATCAAATTGCATTTTCCACAACAAATTAACAAAGTTACCCCAATCTCAAATTTCGGTGGATTAAACTCACAAGGTAAACAATCTTGTCTCTAATCTCTTATTTTACATTGATTCTTTCTTTATTCTACTTCCATTATGCAATTGTTAGATCAATTTGTGATTACTAAAATGAAAGCTTTGTGTTTAACCTTGAAATTATGTTGGATTTATGTTGGCATTATGTTGGAATTATGTTGAGATTATGATGGATTTGTGTTGAAATTATGTTGGATTTGTGTTGAAATTATGATGGATTTGTGTTGGAATTATATCAAAATTATGTTGGATTTGTGTTGGCATTATGTTGGAATTGTGTTGAAATTATGATGGATTTGTGTTGAAATTATGTTGGATTTGTGTTGGAATTATATCAAAATTGTGTTGGAATTATATTGAAATTATGTTGGATTTGTGTTGGCATTGTGTTGGAATTATGTGAGAATTGTGAAGACTTAATTCGTTATTCTATGTGTAGCAATTTTTAGCCAATTTGATTGGAGTGTGGACTTGTGACACTTAAGGAGATTGGTGGAGGGGTTTTAGTTAGCAAATTGGTGTTCTTAGCAAAATAACTCCTAAGAAAATGAAAACCACCAAAATGGCCTCACCTAGTTTTGACAGCAGCAAGTTTGTCTCCTTAGAAGCATCTGAACGTTATGCTAAATCGATTGTGAAGCGATCGGCTATTCCTGAGCGAGGCTTTAACCTTTTAGAGGGAAGTTATCCCAGTGTAGCAAGAGTCATTGAATCTAGGGGATGGAAGAAATTGTGCACTCAGCCGGGAGAGGCTGTACTACCAATTGTGCGAGAATTTTATGCGAATATTCAGGAACATTCAAACTTGCTGGTATATGTGAGAGGTAAGCAGGTAGCTATTGACTGTGCCAGCATCAACAAATTCCTTAAAACACCATCAATCGGGGATGATGATTTTCACAAGATGCTACGAGAGCCGAATTATGAGGAAATCATTAGACAGTTATGCTCCGCCGAGGCAGAATGGAAACTGGGTGGTCCTCTTCCGATATCTTTCTCAGCAAAATACATGGGCAAGGATGAGAAAACATGGCATTATTTTATTGGGGCACGTCTAATGCCTGTCAAACATTTCAGCAGTGTAAACAAGCAACGTGCAGTCTTGTTATATGCCATCATGACAGGAAAATCTATTGATGTTGGGCGAGTGATCAAGAATAGTATTCTTTATTACAGTGAAAGCAGCAAGCTCGAGTTATACTACCCTTCTCTAATTACAGCATTATGTGCTCAAGCTGGAGTCAAGTGGAGTCCTTCGGAGGAGATATTACATCCTGGCCAAGCTATAACCTCTAGCATGGTGACCACCGTGCACGTTCTTTGTGGCCAAGGTGGGCATAGGTCCAGGGCACCTACACGACCATCATCGCAGGCATCTTCCTCTTCCAATCCGGAGGCAGTACAATCTCGGTTGGATGAAATTGAGCGGCAGATTGTGGCACATCAGCAGCAGTTCATTGCCCATCAACAATGGTGTGCTCAGTGGGTTGCTATACAGGCAGCCCATTTTGGAATAGATATTTCCTCACTCTCACAACATCCAGTTTACACTGCGCCACCACCAGCTGAGTTGAATGATGATGCTAATGATGGCATCGACCCTGAGGATGCAGATGCAGATGCTGACAGAAATAGTGAAGATGAGGATGCGACAGCAACAGATGACGACTAAAGCCCGGACTCTATTTCAGGGGAGTCTTTCTATGTTTTTTGTCTTATGTTTCTTTTTGTTTTGCCATGAGGACATGTCGGATATTAAGTTTGGGGGACAGGGAAACACTTTTCCATTTGTTATGTTTTTAGTTGTGTTTATTTATTTGTTTTGTTTTTAATTCTGTTTTTAGTTGTTTGTTTTGCATAATTTTTTTTGTTTTGTTTATTTTCTTTCATTTTAGTGTTCAGTTGGGGGTTGGTTGAATGATTAGTAGTCAATGATATGAAATAGAAACATGATTTCAAATGCTATATTCTTTTGGAAACAATGAATGTTGTGATTGTTTACTTGGTAATCTAGGACAAGTTCAGCTTCACTTTGTGACCACTTGATATTTCGAGCACATAGTTAGAATTATTTAGTTTTATGCTTACTTAGAAGACTTCTATGCACTATAAGAATAAATATGGTCTCAAGAACACTCTAGAACTTGTTTGAGCATCACTCATGGCGAAATCCTAGGGCATACATAATTAAGGATATGATTTTAGGCCATCTTTGGACCGATTGAGCCATTCAAGCCAACCTATGTATAATTTTGACCGTAGTCACCCCCGTTGAGCCTAATTATCATTTTTCCTTGCTAACTATATCATTACCTTAGCCTTTACTTTTATTATCCTTCATAGTACCCATCACGCCATAAGTATAGCACTTCTTTTAAAGAGTTGTGTGAACTTTTATAAATGAAGGGGTGAATTAAAGAAGAGCTATGGGTTTGGTTATAAATGTTGGTTGTTCAAATATGAAAAGCTTAAGTTTGGGGGTATAGTGACTTATATGTTAAAAAAAAAAAAAAGCAAAAAGAAAAATTGAGTTTGCTATACCCCTAGCTTAAATAAAAAAAAAGAGCAACAAAATAGCTAGGGAATCAAAGAAATAAGTTTAGGGCAATTTAGGTGGAAAACAATGGTTGGGTTTGAGTAACCTCAAGAGAAATGTATGTTTATGGTATAAGTTGAGCCAAAATCGATCCATTTTATCATACCCTCACCCTAGCCATGCATTACAAGCTAACTAAAGTCCTATTTGATCCTTGATTATGTGTGTGCCTACATTAGTGGAGAGTGATGTGAAAAACAAGCATATGGAGTGTTAAATAAAAGCAAAAATCTCAAAGAGACCATTTCATTATCTTATGTGCATAAACTAATCCGAGCGCATGTTACTAATGATTTTAGCTATTCACACACACACACCAAGTAGGTCACTTGTGGGTATGAATAAGTGTTGGATTAACACGTTGAACGGTTAGGATGTTTAGAATTTCCTTGAGAATAGTAGTCATGAGAAATTTTTGAGATAAATTACTAATCGTTTCCCGACCCAATGTTTTTACATCTTTTTATTGTTTGTTTTCATTGTTAGTGTGGTGTGTGTGCCTTCTTACTCGAGGACGAGCAAGTATTTAAGTTTGGGGGTATTTGATAAGGCGTAATTGTATAAACTATTTTATCTTCCTAAACTTGATATTTGTTCAATTTATCTCAATAATTTGGCTATTTATGCATATTAATGTTGTTTTATAGGTTTAAGCATTATCGGAGCAAAAATACCGGAAAACGGACGCAAATGGGAGCATTAGAGATAAAAATACAAATGGAGGTACTGTTTGCTACAGCGTCACTGTTTGCTACAGTGTCACTGTTTGATACAGTGCAGCGTCGCAGCATTGGATTTCAATGCCACGGCACCAATTGCAGAAAGTGCGCGCCGTGGCATTGAATCTCAATGCCGCGGCACTGGGACCTAGATAGCAAAAGTTGACAAGATGCTGAAAATCAGGAAACCCAAAAGCAACCCTAAGTGCGCCCTAATTCTGTGCTCTTACCTATATATTTGCTCAAAACTTACATTTTGAGGGAGACTCCAGTTGGGACAGCAGCTGGAAACATAAAAGAAACACCTAACTTCTAAGTGTGAAGAAATCAAAGAGGAGGAAAGCAAGCTTCAACATCAAAGACATTTGACAGGGATGTCTTCTTTGCTTTGATTCTTTACTTGTTGTAAGATGTTTAGTTTACATGTATTGATGGAATTAGCTTCAAGATTGTGTAGTTTAATGATGAGCTAATTTCATTAATCTAGAATTACATCCTTGAACTCATTATGTGATTGATTTTAGCTCTCTCTTTTATGGTATTAATTCAGCTTTTGATATATTCATTGTGCTTGTGCTTAATGCTATTTGATTACTTGGCCAGTAGTTAAATTGATCTAGAAATGCTTAAATAAACTTGACAAAGGCATTTAGGTATTCAGTCTTAAGCATATTGATGCATGATCATAGTGTAGTACACTTGAGTTTCATATGAGATAGACATATACTCATAAGGCATGTATGGCTCATAAAACTTGTGCTTAATGAATTTTGTTCAATTTATTTATCATAGACATATAGATATTTGATTGGATAGAATATATTCGCTTGACCTGCAAAAGAGGCTTGTGATGTGTTGAGTGTTTTGGTCAATATATCAAGTTGAGAACCAATAGACATCAAAGAGATTCTGCTGAATTTATTTGTATAATGGGGGATAGTTTGTAATCCTATAATTTCTCATATTAAATTTAACTTGTTGGTAATTTAGTTTATCACTTAGCATAATTAAGTTGTTCTTTTACTTGAGTAGTTTAATCTCATACATTAAACCATTTTCTGGATAATAGTAGAAAGACACCATTTCAGTACTTAAACTAGAAAAGACAAATCATTCTCTGTGGGATCGACACTTTTCTCATCATATATTACTTGTTGCGACAACGTGCACTTGCGCTAATTTGTGTTATAGAAAACACACAACAGGGACATGGACATTAATACGTCCATATGCATCTTAGCTTTCTACAATTGGGCTTCTCTACAATAGAGACTACCAATGGAAAAACCCACCCTAAATTCTCTCAGAATTCGAAATAAGTCCTGAATTATCTCTCTTTAGCAAATAATCTAGTCATCAAAACCAATTATTTTTTTTCTTTCCAACAATTCGGTAAAATTTCCTCACCTATCATACTTTATCCACTTGTAGTATTTAGCTCATCACACAAATAAACATTGTATGTCATTCATTTAACTTAATCTCCTTTTTGTTAGTAAGTTCTTAAATTACAATCAAACCTATCATTTTATTTTCTTGATCACCTCAACCTTCTATAATCTCAATTCAAATAATCTAATCTCATTTCATATCTGATAAGCATAAATTATATCTATTATTTTCACTTCCTTAACTTGATTAATTGCTCATTTTAATAAGAATATTAGGCTTTTATATGTTTTATTGTTATTTTATAGGTTTAGAATCAATGGAGCAATTGGGGATGAAAATCTAAGGAAAACAAGGCAAAACATCAAATTGCCATAGTGATTTGATACAATGCTATGAACAGTGATTTGCTACTGTGCTGAACAATGAGATTTTTCTAAACTTAAAAGAAATACAACTCTAAGACTCCAATCAATCTCTATATAAAGGCTACTTGTTTCAGAGCTCAAAGAATACACAACTTATGGCTCTTAGAGCCACAACACATTGAAGAAGAGCAATTTTAGAGAGAGAAGCAAGGGAAATTCAAATAAGCAAAAGATTATTGGCAAATCTTTGGTGTATCAACCAATTGCGAATTGACGTCTATATTGGTTAGCTTTTGGTTGTATCATGTTTATTTTATTTTTCAGCCATAATTCTTTTGTTATCATGAGCTAAATTTATTTTCTAGGGTTATTACTTAAACTCAATATGTAGCTTAATTACGAATTTTTTTATATTATTTATTTGAATTCAATTCTCTATTATTCAAAATATTTATTCTTATGCTTCATAATATCTGATTAATATTATATTGATTAGGTAATACTTTGATAAATTCAGAAGAGACATCACTGTTTTTAGACCTAGATAATTTGATGCATGATCGTAGAGTAACATTCAATGTTGCATATACAAATTTTGAATTATGATAGGAATATATCTAATTGACAAGTATGGTCAATAAGACTTATTCTTAATGAATTTTAATTTATTACAAGTATCATAAGAATATAGGTATTTGGTAAATTAAGGTAACTTGCATGACCTTTGGAGAGGCTTGTGAATACATTAGTGTCTTGATCAATAATAAGAATTGAGAGATATAAATATTAAAAGGATTAATCTTTAGAAAATATATTGAAGGATAGTAATTAACCGTAGGCTTTTTCTATATTGCTATCTTCTTATTTTATTTGAGTCGTGTCATTTATTTTCTACACTTTTATTATTTACAATTTGAAGATTTGATTTTCTAGATAATTACTTGAAAGATACAATTTTAGTACTTGGTAGAAAATAAAAATTATCCCTGTGGGTTCGACATCCGACTTAAAAAGTTCATTTATGACTTATTACGATAGCGTATACTTATGCTTAATTGTGTGTTATAGAAATATCGCATCAATGTCATCACCCTTTACTATGATAATAAACTACAAATTTTAATGAAACCTAAATAACTAGGTCAAGTGTTTATAAAAGATCAATGTGTTCATAAGATTTCCATCCCATTGTCATTTTAATATCAAACTATACATTATTATAAGAATTATTACTAAGATACCCATAATAATTCTTAACACTTCTATCTATACTCATCATTTCAAAACAACTAGTCACTAAACTATACTTGAAGATTTGTAAGTATCACCAATCAACTTTTAAGGTTAAAAACACATGTATAAGTATAATCACTTGTTTAAGTCAATAATCATCCTTTTTCCAAAACCTCAAAATTTGACTAATAAAATATTATTTGCAAGATCACACTTGATTCACACTATCTTAAAATTAACAATATCATAACAAGAATACTAAGTCACTTTAACTAAAATATCACTTATTCCATGTTAATGAGGTGCCTTTTGTCTAGCATAATAAGCACTTGGTTTAACAACTATTTGTAAAACAAATTTATCATTTCTTCCACTTACTAACTGCACATTCTTTAATAATACCAATATCCAATTAGGCTAGCTATATAGCTTTGAGGGGATTCATAACAAATTGAATTCTAACTTTCCTATCAATCTAATCTTAAAGCACACGAATTAATAGTATAGTCTAGAGAATCTATAAACTATACTTTGATACTAACCTGAATAGAATCGTCCCCAATTCTCTCAGAATTCGAAACAAGTCTTGAATTATCTCTCTCTAGCAAATGATCTAGTCATCAAAACCAATATTTTTTTTTCTTTCCAACAATCCGGTAAAATTTCCTCACCTGTCATACTTTATTTACTTGTAATATTTAGCTCATCACTTATCAACAAATAATTATCCATAACCTCTAACTTATTATCTTTTACTATTAATAGGAACAAGACTTATCTTCCACAAATTAAATATCATCATATTAATACTCTAAATTATACATCTAACTTGGAATACACAAGGTCAAATAATTGTCATCCAATGAACTTTATTACAAGTCTATAAATATACCAACTTAAAAATAATGACTTATAGTACTATCATTTGGCTTGACTTTTAGGCTTAACCTCCACTAAGCTGATTCGTTTTTGCAACCTCCTAGGGAATGGGGACTATAATAAAAAAGGGTGAGTCGATTGACCCAATGAGTGAATGTAGTTTAAAAATTGAAATACTCATAAAAGCATATGATAAACGATTAAAGTGGATAAAGTGATCTTAACTTAAATCATATGAAATCACTATATAAAACCTCTTACCATAAAAATGCATTTCTAAATCTCTGTGTACAAATAATGGATGAATCACAAATACTATAAATCATTATAAAATCATGTGCTCAAGTATAAATATCTAAAATCTGCTACATACCTTTTCTTAGTTGACCATAATCAAACACATTTTGGTATTTTAAAATATTATATACTACTATATATACAGAAAACTACATAAATTGGTACCCGGGAGGAAACTTTGTCGTACCTGGAGTATCTCTTAGGTAAAGCATTGGATGTACTCATCTCATATCATTGTTTTATGAATGCACAAAGCAAGCTAGCTCCTAAAGAGCAAACGACCCATACACACGACCCAAAGCCTATGTGTATGTACAGACGGGCCCCAAAGGCCTAAATCTCATATCTCATCTGAAATGGGGAGGGTACAACCTAGTGGTTTTAAAACTATTTCTTTTATACAACATATGAACTTATAACATTTCATTATATCATATCTCATTCTCTTTAATCTTAAACCATTTAGAAATAATTGTTTCTTTTATAAAACAAACACAATATATATCCAGATAAACATTGTAAGAACCAAAACTATAACATGAATTCTTTCTAGATAACATGTGAAAGATTATTTCATGAAGTAAAGCATAATTCCAGATCAAACCTAGTTCAAAATCTGATCATACTATAGAAATTGAGGATTCTTAATATTTCATAATCATTTTTGAAAAATCACTAAGAATTAATTTCATAGAGTTTTTCAATGATTCCAAGTTCTGACTGCTCTATAGAATGTCTAATTTTATGGGTTAGAAAATTAAATCCATAAGCAAAACTTATTTTATAAAAATCACGGACTGATCCATGGTCAAACTGTAATTCTGTAGGTCTGTCATAATTCATCATCTTATTTATTTAATCATCCTCAATAATCAATATATCTCATGAAATCATCATCAAAGCCTCAATTATCAAGTTTCCAAAAGTTATAACTTCACAAAATCGCATAACAATCATAAAATATTAGAGAGAAAGTTATGGGAATACCTTTTTGGTCCTAAAAATTTCTCCATTACTCTAATCCGTTTTGTGTTCTCTTTTCTTCTCTTTCCCCCCCTCTTTCTCTTTCTCTCCCTTTGTCTCTAAGTTTAGAAAATTTTGGATGAGTAGCTAAGGTTACTAGAAAATGGGGTTTATATAATTCCTACAAAGTTACCCTTTTGCCCCTCATTAAATTTATCAATTCAATCCAATATTTGCTCTTTTTCTCACAATAGTCCTTAGTCCAATTATAGCATATGGTTTAGGCCTAGTCTAATTAAGCCCAAAAATGTTAATTCCAACTTACAACACATGTATTGAAGTCCAATCTGAATAAGTTCATGTAAGTCCAAATCTAACTTATAACAAGCTAAACATCTAACTTGGTAATTGATCCATTTCCTAAGAAATAAACAAATCCTTAATAAAATAAGTAAGCATAAGCGTTTAACTTCACTTATTATACACATATAGTCTTTACATGGATTTTTAACTAGTATATCGATGGTTATACATTGCATGCTCCACTTAATATTATACTATACAAAATTTCTTTGAGTGCGCTTATTGGAAAAGTTGAAATAGTGTCGAATAAAGCGCAATTTAATAATCATATTAAAGTACATATAATCATTGTATAGGTTCACTAGTTCAGACTGAATGAAGTATTTGCACATTAGTTCTCTAGGACACCAATTTTAGTAGTAACCTGTTGCAATTCATGTTGTTGAAGGCTATAGTTGGGATATTAAACTTAGTTGTTACCTTCATAGGTCATTTATTAGAAACATCCTAGTTAGTCAAAATTTAGGTAGGTTGAAGTGGTACTCAGTTAGATACGGGAGCCCATTTATTATTATATTAGATGATTGTTCACTATAAGGAAAAGGGGTAAAAGTAAATGTTGATAATCAATATCTAATGTCTATGCTGAACGATCCTACAGGAACTAGATGTTTCCAAAATATATGCTCAGCTTATTTTTATTGCAACCCTTTCTCACATGTTTCTCAGTTTTCAAGGCTTTTGCTAAAATATACCGTTGAATTGTCCATGGTTTTTGTCAAGTGGGAATATTTCTAATTTTTCATGAATTTTATGCAATCAAAAATTTATGATAAAGTATATATTATCCATGGTACTGCACTCTAAGATGCTGATTCCACCATTGTAAAATTAGGGTGTGTAAGCATATTTGTGGTACTTTTAATGCTTAATTGTATTACAAACATCTTTTAAGAATGTTAATTTTTATCTACAAGGGGCCATTGAAATAGAAAATGACAGTTGTCTTACAATCCAGATAAATATTGGAAGCATGCTTGATAAATCTTGTGTTATACTACATGATTAGTTTCTTGTTTCTAGTTTCTTAGTTTTAATTTTCTATTCCTATTGGTTTCCTACTAGTTTTGTTTATTTTTCTATTTAAAGCTTCTTTTGATTGTATTAAGGGATTATCACAATTTTGTAAAAAAAATAATAATTTGAGTTTCTTCATTGCCAAGATTATGTTATGAATGAATTTTATTGTTTCGTTTGGAAACATCAATTTCGCTGCACTAAAATTGGTATTAATAGGAAACAGACCATCGATGATGAACAATAGTTTGAAAAAGTTGAGTAATGACTCGAAAGGATCAATGAAATCCTTCACAATCTCAAGCAGATGGTGGCTGCATTAATTATCGAAGGGAGATACAGACCTATGGATCGATGACCAGACTAGTATGGCGATCGATGAAGGGAGGAAACCCTGACTTTAATGAAGGCAAAAAGATCGATGATCGACTAAACCCATATTGCACGAATCTGGTTACATGAAATCCTAGGGTTATAGATCATGTCGATTTGCAACCTAAGGCTGAACCTTCCATCCACCCAGACTTAGAGGGCCAACAACGAATTATAGGCGATCATGACAACTAGCGTTGACCCTAGATTGACGACGAGGAAGGCAAAATGGCTTTACAACCCAGCAAGTATGAATAACGCCTCTCTTCACCAGCCTAACCTGTTTCATGTGTACAAATAGGCAACCGAGGCATCTTTGGGTTGCACGACGGTAGAGGAGATCGGTAAGTGACCCACAATAGCAGTATAGGTAGGTTTATAGCTATTGATGGAATTTATCAAATGGGTGCCATGAATCAAGATGAAAAATATGATTTCCTTTTGAATCTCACCAACAATTCTAGTCCTTAACCTCGATGGGATTGTAAGAGCTAGAATGGTAGCATTATCTTGATTTCTAGCAAGTTCAAATTGCTTAAAACTTAAGCTTTCTCTCAATGTTTTGGCTAAATTGTAAAACTATGACTTAAATGTAACAATTACATTTCTTTCCTTGTATATAGTCGAAATAAGCAAGTGGGGACCTTTTTGCAATATTTGTAAAGTTTATTTCTCTTTGACAATGAACACATGGCACTTGTCCATCATGCATCCCATGCATCAAGACAAGTGTCTCATTTTCTTTTGCCATTTGTCAACTTCCTTTTTCATACATGATGTCATTTATCACACAAATAGTCACGTATGAATATCATGTGTCATCATTTTATTAGTTAACCACTTTAACTCATAAAATATTGGTTTAACACTTAAACTTTGACACTTGTGTTTCCTAAGAGATCTTGAAATAAATCATACTTTTCAAAATTATCTCTGATCGAATTGTTTAACTAGTCTCTGTTACCCCAATGCCCATTAAGTACACTCTATATTGTGAGACTCTATATTCACACCCGTTTGTCTTATTAAACTCTTCCATAAGTCTATGAAGGATGCCTCATATACATGTTACAAATATTACATAATGGTGTGTCGAACCATATAAGTTGAGGTCAACTATATACGTATAATCCATTTGTTACCTATATCCTGGAAGAGCAGACATTAGATCATCGCCGTCAAATCTCTATATGCTCGACCGTGAACTTATCTCCGGGTTTGTATTTCCATAAATAAATATTCGCAAACTCCTTTGTGATATTGTTTAACCCTATAAAAAAGTTATTTTTTTTGTTTCTGCTTATAGCTATAAGACTTCTTAAAATAAATCTAGAAGCATCAGGATATACAACTCACGTATATGAGCTGAGACGAATCTCATATCTACACACATCGGACTCTATGAGCATCAAACCATACCCAATGACACTTAGAGGTCAGACCATTAAAGGCCTCTGATATGCGCGGATTCAAAGCATAGTGGATCACTTACAAACCCATTATGGCACTTAGTTTAAAGGACTACGAATACTAATCAAATCAGAAAGACCTTCCACTGATGACTCTATGAGATATCTATTAGAGGTTCTTTTAGTTTGTTTAGTACCGAGTCCTTACTGAATACTTGTATGCTGATACGAGCTTCTACTAAGCCTATGGTATACTAAGACTAACCATTTATATAATCTAAATATAGATACACACTGATATGGAAGGTATACCAATCAACCCATGTTGGCAGCCATAGATCAGGAACAATGTCTTCAAGAACTTACTACATAATGATATTTCTTTGTACTATTTACAATTCCTTGCAACTATGTCATTACTAATATATTCCTAGGTCTTTGTCCTATTTCAGATAAAGTTCTAACTTTTAGAATGCTAACTCTTAGCACTGACCTAAACTCTTTTAGATTAAATCTTAACTCATTTAGATCTACAATGTCTAAAAATTAACAAGCTTAATACCATATAATAAAATATTAACGATTTATTGAAATGTTCATTGTATAAGTATTAAATAATAAATATTCATAAAAAATGGAAGGCATATAAGTACTATCTCCAACAAATGAAGAAAATGAAAGGGAGGCATTTTCATGTATTGTTCAGCAACTTTTGTTAGCACCTTAAAAGATTAATGATTCACAAACAACACAAAAAATTTAGGATTCGATGTATTATTAGTAATAAGATCTACAATGTTATTATTGATAGTAGGAGTAGTGAGAATATAGTCTCTAAGGTGTTGGTTAGCATGTTAAATTTGAAGATTGAGAAGCACCTCTCACTATACAAGATTACATGGATCAAGAAAGGTCTAGAAGTTCAAGTAATGGATGTTTGTAAAGTTTCTTTATCTATTGGCAAATACTATAAGGATGAGGTTATGTGCGACGTGGTTGTTATAGATGCTTGTCATGTTTTATTAGAAAAATCATGGCATGTTAATGTTGACGCCACTTATAAAGGTTGGGACAACACTTATATATTCTTGTAGAACGATAAGAATATTTTGTTGCTGCCATAGAAACAACAAACGAAGCCTAAAGGTATTAGTAATATGGCTGGATAGGACCTGAGTTTTTAAAGCAAGTCACAGAACCTAACTTTCTTATGGACTTAGTTGTCAAAGGTTCTTCCATAGATGAGGTGGTTATTCTCATAAAGGTTAGTCAACTCCTTGAAAAATTTATAGACTTGTTACCCACATATAAACTACCCTAATGTAGAATATTCAACACCATATTAATTTCATGCTCAGTGCTAATCTTTCTAATTTACAGTATTATTGCATGAGTCCAACAAAGTATGAAGAATTACAGTGACAGGTTAATGAGCTATTAGACAATGATGGATTTAAGAAAGTGTGAGTCCTTGTGTAGTACCTGCTTTACTCACTCCAAAAAAGGATGGCAGTCGAAGAATGTTGTGCACAGTCACGCTATAAATATGATTATTGTCAAGTATCAGTTTTCCATTCTATGCCTCAATGATATGCTTGACAGATTGGCAAGAGCTGTAGTATTCACTAAACTTGATATACATATTGGCTATCATTAGATTCACATTTGCCCTAGCGATGAGTGGAAAACAACGTTTAAGATTAAATATGGTCTTTATGAATAGCTAGTAATATCTGTTAAGTTGTCTAATACGCCTAGCACATTTATACAATGATGACTCAAGTTCTTCGACCATTTATTGAAAAATTCATGGTAGTCTACTTTAATATAATTCTTATTTATAGTTAAGATGCTAATGAACATTTGACGCATCTTAAGAAGGTTCTTTTAACCTTATGAGCTAATAAACTATATATCAATCTAAAAACAATACAACTTTATTACTAACCATCTTTTATTTATTGGCTTGATAGTGGGAAAAGATGGTATTCAAGTTAATGAGGCAAAGGTAAAGGCAATTCAAGAGTGGTCAGCCCCTAAAACAATATGTGAAGTGTAAAGTTTTATGGTTTAGCCACTTTGTACAAGCATTTTATTTGAGATTTTGTACAATTATGGTGCCTATTATCGATTGTTTGAAGAAAAGCTAGTTTCGATGAGGCAAGGTGCCAAGAAGTCAGCTTTGAAAAAAATAAAATTTATGTTCAGCTCTTATGTTAGCACTTCTCAACTTTGAGAAAGTATTTGAGATCAAGATTAATGCATCAGTTCAAAGAATTGAGGCTATATTATCTAAAAAGAGTTGACAGTGGAGGTTTTTAACAGAAAGGTTAGTAATTCTCGATAAAATTGGACTACATATGAGTTAGGAGCCTTATTCGATTCAACAAGAATTTCTGTTGTTTACTAATTGATAAGTGCATTATACATATTATAATGTATCTCTTCTAAACTTAATAATTGTCTTAATTTAAATAAGAATATATGGCTTTTTATGTGTATTAATGTCATTTTGTAGGTTTCAAGTTAATCGATCTATTTGTGATGAAAATTCAAAGCAAGCAAGCAAAACACCAAATATGCTATAGTGTTGATGAACAATAGATATGCTACAGTAACCCCCTATAATGCCAAGCTGCTACAGTACTCGGCGCCAGGTGTCAAATCGGGCAATATGTTTGGTGCTCAGGCACCAAAAAATGGTGCACAAGTGCCACCACCTGTTTTGTTACCAATTTTTTTGTCTTAATTTGAAACTTATAAATACTACCCTTTATCTACTTCTCAAAATATGAAATGAGAGCATGGAAAAGAGAGAGAAACTTAGATTTTTAGTGAGAGAAACACTATTGAAGCTTGGATTAAGGGAGATTATTGAAGATTGAAGGCTCCAAAGGCTTCTCCAACTAGTTCTTTCTTCTTTCTCTACTTCATTTACATTTATTTATAGTTTGTAATTGTGTTTTATGTTGATTTAAACATGAGTACTTTTATGAACATTTGGATGGATATAATTGAATATTTCATTATAGATTGCTAGATGATATATTCTAAGGCTTAGTGAAACACTATTGAATTCTATGTATTGATGTTATTTTGTGATTAATGACTATTTGATGTGTTATTCATTTATACTTTTTATGTGCTTAATGCTTCTAATTGTATTGAAAAATAAATTAGATATTTTAAATGCTTGGGTTATGTACTTGAGAGAGTTTAATCCATGTATTGATTTTAAAAGGCATAACCTCAAGTTTAATGAGTTGGAAGACTATTAGACTTAGGGTAATCATTTAAGGGTTGCTTAATGTATGTATGTATAATCAGTTAGATAGGGATATCAACTTAATTGTATATACATATATCTCATTTAGCACTCGGGAGAGGGAATAAGATTAGTCTTTAGCCCTTGATTAATGAATGCATTAGATTAGTTGTTAGTCACTAATTATAAAAAGCATAGAAACAATAGAGGGAAATCAAGTCCTTAGAACCCCATTGCCATAGAACTCTCATTCCTTTAATTTATCAAGTTATTTAGTTTAAGCATTTTTAATTCCATAATTCAACTTATCATTTAGATAAATTTAAGTTACTAACCTAGATAAATTTAAGTTGCCAACATCGTAGTACTTAGCATTAATTTAGAACACCAATCCTCATGGAAACAATACCCACTCATCACTTTATTACTTGATCACGACCCATGCACTTGCGGTTACAATTTACATGTGTATAATTTCGCGAACACTAATCATCAAGCTCTAAAAGTTATCAACTCTTAAAAGAGGATCAATCGTATGCATGCCTGATGGATTACTTTCTTGCAAAAATTCACATTTGTTATTAAGCATAAGTCTAACCCACTAAACATAATAGTTGAGGCATTGAGTTGGCGTGCCTCTTTACTAGCTATAATTAGCACAGAGGTGATGGGCTTTGATTATTTGAAAGATACATATGCTAATGATGAGGATTTTGGTAACATATAGGCAAGATGTAGCAACAAGGAGTTTGTTACTGATTTCCTTATTCATGATGGATTCTTATCTAAAGATACACAACTATTTATTTCTAGATCTTCTTTGCATAAACATTTAATTAGAGAATTACATGCTGGAGGTTTAGGTGGATATGTTGGCCGGGATAAAACAATTAGCTTGATGGAGGATAGATTTTATTGGCCTCAACTCAAAAGGGATGCTGGGCATTTTGTTCAACATTGTCCATTATGCCAAAAAGTCTAAGGGATAAGCCAAAATGCAGGTCTTTATAGTCCTTTGCTTATTCCAAATACAATTCGGCAGGACTTGACTATGTATTTTATTCTTGGCCTTCCTCGTATTCAGAGAGGTATTGATTCAGGTTTTGTAGCAATTGATCGATTCTCTAAGATGATTTACTTTATTCCATGTAAAAAGACTACAGATATTTCCCATATGGATTATTTGTTCTTTCGCGAGATGGTTCATGTTCAATTACTTTGGATCGAGATGTCAAGTTATTGAGTCATTTTTTTTGCACATTGTGGAAATTGTTTTATACTTCCTTGAAGTATAGTAATATGAGCCATCCACAAATAGATGGGCAAACCGAGGTAGCTAATCGCACGCTTGACAACATAATTCGATCTGTGTGTCATGACAAAGTGAAACAATAGGTTGTTACCCTTTCACAGATTGAATTTTCTTTTAACAGTATACCCAACCATTTTACCAAGAAGACACCTTTTGAAATTGTCTACAATAGTGCTCTGAAGCATACTGTCAATTTAATTCGTCTTTCTTCTTCTCCAAATGTTAATCCTAATGCTGAGACGTTTGTAGAGCATGTTTAAAGGATTCATCAAGAGGTAAAGAAGAACATTGAAGAAGCTAATCCTAATGCATTATAAAACTGTTGCAGATTAGCATTGGCATCTCAAGTTGGTCAATAAAGGTGATTTGGTGATGATCCATATTCGAAAAAATCACTTTTTCACAGGCAAATATAACAAGCTCAAGGACAAGAAGATTGGTCCTTTTTTTTTTTCGTGTGTGTTACAGAAAATTGGCAATAATGCTTATAAGATTGATCTTTCTTCCAACATGCACATTTTCAATAATTTCAATTTTGTTGATATCTTTGAGTATTTTCCTTTGAATGAGTTATCTTTACAACCATAAATTTTGAGGATAAGTTTTTTTAAGTGGGGGGATTGATGTAGTACACAATTAGTTTCCTATTTTTAGTTTTCTATTCCTATTAATTTCTTATTATTATTTAGTTTATTTTCATATTTAAAGCTTATTTTGATTGTATTAAGGGATTATCACAATTTTATTAAAAAATATAATTTGAGTTTCTTCACCAAATTTTGGTTCTCGTTGAATTTCATCTTTCGAAACATCAAATTTGCTGCGCCATTTTGAATCAAATTATCTGATGACATATGGTGCTCGCGCCAATTGTTTTCAAAATACTATACTTTATGATTATGGATTTATTCATTTAATAAAGAATTGAGCTACTCACGTACCAGTGGATATCCAAATATAAAGTGAAATACTTTCTTGAGAAAATTTATTCTACTTACGTCCTCGTTTTCTCAGCTAAACATGTCAAGGTCATAAGTACGAATATGCTGGGAATTGTGACTTTAAATTCATCTTGTCTTTTCAGGCAGGATTGTGATTCAACTCTGAATACTGTAACCAATGAGATCATACCTTCTGTGGCTGTCTTATTTGCATCTCATGGTGGCATTGGGACAGTTGAGCCCAGTTGATTTACTAAATTCAAGGGGCACATTTCGTCAAGCACCTACCGCAGACCTTCCCCATATGAAATTTGGAGAGGTGGAACCTTATTTTGGAGCTCTTATTACTCTTTACCATATCCATAGGCTGCTTTCTAGCCATGGAATAAGGCCTGCATATGAGATGCTGGAAGAGAAGTTACAACAAGGGTATATTCTTGTGCACCCTTCTTTTAACACTATTTTTATCAGTAAAGACAGATTTCAGGATATGAGACTGCTCTACTTGTTAATATTTCAACCATGTGGTAAACTTGGTTTGTTTAACATAAAAATTTGTTCAATACCACAAGAATATGTTATCTAGTTATTGACTGAAGCACCAAACTTTGTTTGAGTGGAGGCTCTATTGGTTTCTTGTATGGGGCCAGAAGGATTTTCTTTTCAATTTGTTGTCATTTAATTTGAGAGGCATATAATCAAGGAAATTATATTCATTTTAGTATGAGTTGTTGGTAATTATTATTTGATTATGTGCCACAAATAATAATTACCAATTTGTGGGGCCACATGAGAAGCAGCAGAAATGCCATTTTTGTGGATTACATTTGGAACTTAATTTTTGAACTCTTATCGGTGATGAGGAAATATTTTTATGCATTTAACAATTCTCTGAAATTTTGACGGAACTTTGTAGATCAAACTGGTAATTTTACTATCTTATATTCATTTATTTACTTTTGGGATCAGATATAATAAAACTTGTTTGTAATTATTCCAAATGATCCAATTTTAGAATCATATTGTATAACTACGGCAGTTAAAAACTTATGGTTTGCATATTCCTGTTTACATATTTCCATAGGCTCGTGGTCTTTTGAACATTGAAATTTTGACTTTTTTCAACCAACTCTTCCAGTTGCAGTTCTCACTTTCTTCTCCAAATGTCCATTTGTGAAAGTTGATACCTTGCCGTTTTTCAATTGGCGCACTTAAAACTGGGAATTTTGTTTTCATTGTAATTCAACCACTTATTAGTGATATCTTAGTTTCCATCTAGTCGTACTTTTGATCAGAGATCTGACAGTTGATTTATTGTTTGCATCTAAAAGCTTGAAGATATCATGCCCTGTTTCTCTTATGATTCATAATTGCATTACTGCATCTTACCTGTTAGGCCAACCTGTAATGCAGAACTTTATAAAATCCATCCTACGAATGATTCAACTTTCTCCCCTTGCTTTGTTTGCTACACTTGAATTAGATAGAATAAGAACACAAAATTTTACAGAGCTCATGTTGGCTGTATTTATGCACTGATTAACTTATCCAAGATAACTGTCTAATACAGTGTACATTGTACTAGGTTATATTTTGGGGCTTCACATTGAACTGTTTTGGATAATACACCTTTTTCATTTCTCACTTCAACTCTTATTCTGTGTCATCGTTTGTAGATCTTGGACAATAGTATTCTCTCCTCTTACCTTATTTCTCCCGGGTCTTCAATAAAATTACCAACATTCAATCCCCATTTTCTCTTCTTTTGCTTCTCTTAGTTTTTCACTAACAAAATTCAACAAAAAAATGCCAAACTCAAGCTCTTGTTTTTTCTATAAGTATTCTCCACCAGTTTTAGTTCTGGTTCCTACTTGCTCGAATTATACACTAGGTCAGTTTGTTTGGTTCTTTAATCTGAGTTTTATATAGTAGTTGTATTTTGATCTTCCTTTCTTCTCTTTTGCCCCTTCTATGCACCCTCCCGCCCCTCCATATTTTGATATAGTAACCATCTTGTTGGAATTTAAGAATGTATTTCAAAAAACAAGTATAAAAATAAGTGTCAAAATAGAGAGAAATAGCCAAGAAGAGAAAGAGGAATGAAAGAGAAGCACTCAAGCTATAAGAGGCTTAAGCACTATGGTGCTGAGCTTGGCACCGCAACACTTTAGCTATAGGACTGGGCGCCACGGCGCACTAGTCACTAGAATGGAGCGCCGCAGCGCCCAATCGAGCAAGTGCCTAATGTTATCCTTGGGCACCACGGCGCTAAGGATTAGCGCCGCAGCACCCAGAGTTAAGTTTGGTGACTCTCTAAAGAGTCACCTACCCATTTCATATGATGGAGCCTTTCAAAGAGGTGTTGTGTCTCCTTATAGAGACATATACAAATTTATAAATACTGTATGTACATTTGAAATATTTGATGAACTTATCTTCTTAATTTTTTATTCAAATTTCTCTCTTATCAACCATTACTAAGTTTAAACACTTGTAGTCTAAGGAAAGTATTTTGGTGTGCATCTAATACTTTTTCATAAGTTATTGAATCCTGAAACTACCCTATCAACAAACCCATTTGCATATTTGATTATAATGAAAGTGAGGGCAGAAATAGTTTAAGAATAGTGCACTGTATGCCTTGACTACAAACTTTATTTACTTGTATCCTTGTGTATTTTCCATATACATAACTATTTGTTCAACAACCTTAAACTAATTATATCATATACACATGAATACTACAAGCTAACCTTTGCTAATGGCTATAGCAAAGTCTCTCTCAGAGGCTATGAAGATCCCACTGTTTAATGGAAAATATTTCAATAGATGGTAAGATCGGGTGTATGATATTCTTGATGTAATAGGTCTGGCCGAATCTCTCACCATTCCTCCTCTTAATGCTACTACAAGAAACTACAAGGAGGAATTTCTTAAATAGAGTAGAGCAAATAAAGTATACTGTAATATAATTGTTCACACATTATCAAATGAAGTATATGATGTTTACTCCACATATAAGAATGCACATGAGTTGTGGGCACAACTTAAGAAAAAGTATGTTATAAAATATGCTGTTTGACAGGACCCGACCCGAGACCCTCTACTATAGATCCCAGCGGCCCTGCCGGGCACCCTGACGGAAGTTTCTCCGAACCTAACTGGGTAAGTTAAGAAATTCCGCGAGGCGAACCCCTTTTTAATTCTTGTTACTACTAAGAAGATCTAGTAATATACATGAAAACGACTTTTTAGTTTTTTTTAAAAACAAACGGACAGAGTTTCCCCTGTTTTTCGGAAAATCCACATAAACCTGCAAAGAAATTTCACTTCTAATTCCAACACATCTCAATTCTACCAATTCGGACCTCCGGTCCTTTTCAAATCAAATCCAACACAACTCAATTATTTCGTATAAATCATAAAATAAGCATAATCATAAAAAGTAAAAACGATCATCATAGACTGGAAATCTCTTCTTCTTGATTCAACACATACTTACAAATATACATGCCTACAACTATTATGCATAAAGTAAAGAGTGCTATTAGCACATTTACATGTACAAAAATTATCTTTGGATTCGGCCCACTACTTGGCGATAGGAGAATCAGCAGCTTGCGTTTCGAGACCTGCACCTGGGAAAGGGGTTTAAAACATAAAACATAAAACGAGTGAGCTAAAGAAGCTCAGTGAGTGTAAATGAGAATTCAATTACTAGAATATTATACAAGGATAGCAATTTCTAAAGTACATGCAGAAATTATGCTTCTAAAACAGATGTAAAATTGTAAAACGGTTTCTAATATCATATGCTAATGAAATCTTGCCGAGCGGGTTTTATCTACATCTTTGGAAAACTATATTCAGAATCTGTATAACATAGTAACTGCTATGTGCATATAAATGCATAAATGCTATCGGTAAATCGAAAACTAGTAAAATCCTCGCTCGGCCATTTTCTTTTTAAACTGTACCAATGGTAACCCTAAAGCTCTATACCCACGCAGCGACTCAACTAGCACCGCATACGTGAGTAGGTCATGGGGCACCTCAACTAGCAGCACCCACAGTGACATCTCAAGACATCTCACTGGCTACGCAGCGGAATCCTACATCGCATGCATATAGCGAGACAATATCTCGTACACATAGAGCGACTCACATGACTCGACATCCCGACTTCTCGGAGTTAGTGACACACCCCCAAGACCTGCCCATGTGCACGGGATATACCGGCCGGGTCTAATACAATCATCACCACTATAATCTGAGGGTACCAATGGCCTTAAAACAAATGCAGAAATTTTAAAACTGTTTCACAAATCTATCATGTAAAAGCATGTCTATGAATATATCAAGATCATAAATCATGTTTTTTTAGCTCCAAACTAGAATTCAACTCAATCTAAGCTAAGAATACACATAAGAATGTCAATTGGAGCATTCTTGAAAGTTCACTTATCAAACTCATAAAACAATACTTTTCTTATCTATTTTTCTTGAATTTCCACTAATTGAGGCTTCAATTGAGCTTAAGGATTCATATGTAACCTTATTTTAGCTTGATTACATATGAAAAATCATGAAAAAAAACTTGAATAGCCACTGTAGCAACACCCCCCTTTGAAGCTCGAATTTCTCTCTTTTTTTTGGCTAAGTGTTGGTTTTGATCTCTCTTCAATTTTCTACACACTTCTAACATATATATAGTGCTCCCTCAATTGACCATTTTTCCTTTCAACTTACTTAAAACTTCTAATTTACCATTAGTTAAAAACTAATTATATAATTAGTTCATTTGTAACTATCTAGTTAGAATAGTTCAAAGAACTAACTAGAACTTCCAACTTGATAATCCATGAGATTTCTTCTAATTGGTCCATTCTCTAATATATGGATTATGTTTCTCAACAAAGGCTTGTTCCATTCATAATCCTTAAATGGAAATTCATGTAGTAAATTAAAATTTTCTTTTCCAAGCCAATAGAGAAAAATTCTAAAAATATTCTAGGGTCGTCCGGCGCACCGATCAAGTGTGAAATTACCAAATTAGGTCTGATATCTCTCACGTGCACTATAAAGAAAATATTTCTAATAGGGTTAAAATGGAGTAACCCTACGGTGTCTTATTTGTTCTATACCGAAATCTAGGCGCCAATACTACTAATAGGGATTGGATATTACAATTTCACCCCTCCTTAAAAAAATTTCGTCCTTGAAATTTAAATCATACCTGTCTCAAAGAGGTGTGGATGTTGGACTCGCATCTGATCTTCACGTTCCCACGTGGCTTCTTCTACCCCATGGTTCATCCATAACACTTTAACTAAGGGAATGCTTTTGTTACGAAGGACTTGCTCTTTCCGGTCTAGGATTTGCACAGGCTTCTCTTTGTAGGTCAAGTTTCCATTCAATTCTACCAGTTGTTCCCTTAGGATGTGTGAAGGATCTGCTATATACTTGCGAAGCATAGAAACATGAAACACATCATGGATTCTAGCCAGATCTTCGGGTAACCGTAGACAATATGCCACATTTCCAACTCTTTCAACTATCTCGTACGGTCCAATATATCGGGGACTCAGTTTTCCTCGCTTCTCGAATCTTAGTACTCATTTCCATGGTGATATCTTCAGAAAGACCTTATCACTGATCTCAAACTCCAAGTCTCTTCTTCTGTTATCTGCATAACTTTTCTGTCTATCATTAGCTGTTTTCAATCTCTGCCTGATAAGTTGAATCTTTTCCGAAGTAATCTGAACAATTTCTGGGCCAATCAGCTTCCTTTCACCTACCTCATCCCAACAAACTGGAGTTCTGCACTTTCTTTCGTACAATGCCTCATATGGTGCCATTCCGATACTAGTCTGGTAGCTATTATTGTAGGCGAACTCCATTAGCGGTAGATGAGTATCCCAACTTCCCTTAAACTCCATAACACACGCTCTAAGCATATCTTCAAGTTTCTGAATTGTCCGTTCTGATTGACCATCCGTCTGAGGATGAAAGGCCGTACTGAAACTCAATTTTGTACCTAGAGCTTTCTGTAAACTGGGCCAAAATCGAGAAGTGAACCGTGGATCCCTGTCTGACACAATGGACACGGGAACTCCATGGAGTCGTACCACCTCATCTACGTACAATTGAGCTAATTTATCTAAAGAACAACTGCTTCTGATGGGTAGAAAGTGAGCAGATTTCGTCAGTCTATCAACAATCACCCAGATTGCGTCATTGCCTCTCTGGCTACGCGGAAGTCCTACCACGAAGTCCATCGTTATTCTTTCCCATTTCCACTCCGGAATCAGAAGGGGTTGCAAGAGCCCTGCAGGTTTCTGATGCTCTGCTTTTACTTGTTGACAAGTTAGGCATCTCGAGACAAATTCAGCTATATCTTTCTTCATGCCCTTCCACCAGTAGTGCTCTTTTAGGGTACGGTACATCTTTGTGCTCCCGGGATGCATAGCATACGTAGAAGAATGAGCTTCTTCCATAATCTCTCTTCTTAACTCATTTACATCCGGAACACATAACCTCCAACCCAAGGTTACTACACCATCCTCGGTCACTGAAAGATCCTTCCGTTGCCCGGACTCGATTTCACCCTTTAATTTAACTACTTGTGGGTCTTGAGTCTGTAGTTCTTTGATCCGATCAACCAGTATTGGACGGACCTGAAATATGGCTAATAATGCTCCCGAATCTGATAATTCTAATTTTACACCTAAAGACCTCAATTCTATCAACATCGATAGATATGCGACCTTCAAGTGAGCTATTGAACTGACAGGTTTCCTGCTGAGAGCATCTGCTACCACGTTAGCTTTTCCTGGATGGTACTCCAAGGTGCACTCATAATCTTTAATAAGCTCCAGCCACCTTCTCTGCCTCATATTCAATTCTTTCTGAGTGAACAAGTACTGCAGGCTCTTATGATCCGTAAAGATCTTGCAAGGAACCCCATATAAATAATGCCTCCAAATTCTTAAAGCAAAAACTACCTCAGCTAGTTCTAGGTCATGTGTAGGATAATTCTGTTCATGCTTCTTTAATTGTCTGGAAGCATATGCTATTACTTTCTCCTTCTGCATTAGCACACAACCTAGACCTTGCCTGGAAGCATCACAATATATGGTAAAACCGTCATTCCCTGATGGAAGTGTAAGCACAGGGGCCGACGTCAACCTTCTCTTTAGCTCTTCGAAGCTCTGCTGGCACGCTTCCGACCATACAAACTTCTCTTCTTTCCGGGTTAACTTAGTCAGAGGAGCGGCTATCCTTGAGCATCCCTCTACAAACTTCCTATAATATCCTGCCAAACCCAAGAAACTACGGATCTCCGTCACGTTCGTAGGCTGTCTCCAATTCACTATTGCTTCGATCTTCTGGGGATCTACTGCTACCCCTTCTCCAGAGATTACATGCCCCAAAAATGCAACTCTATCTAGCCAAAATTGACATTTACTAAGTTTGGCATACAGCCGATGCTCCCTTAAGGTCTGCAAAACTATCCTCAAATGTTCTGTATGCTCTTCCTCACTGCTTGAATAAACTAATATATCATCAATAAATACTATCACAAACTGATCTAAATAGGATCTAAAAACTCTGTTCATAAGATCCATAAAAGCAGCTGGGGCATTAGTCAGCCCAAAAGGCATAATCAAAAATTCATAATGCCCATATCGGGTCCTAAAGGCCGTCTTAGGAACATCTTCCTCCCGGACCTTCAGTTGATGATAGCCGGACCTCAGATCTATCTTGGAAAATACTCTGGCTCCTTGCAGCTGATCAAACAAATCATCAATTCTCGGAAGTGGATATTGATTACGCACCGTTACTTTATTCAGCTCCCGGTAATCAATGCACAATCTCATGCTTCCGTCTTTCTTCTTCACAAACAAAACCGGTGCACCCCAAGGAGAAGTACTCGGTCTAACGAAACCCTTATTCACCAACTCTTCCAACTGAACCTTCAGTTCTTTCAATTCTGAAGGAGCCATTCTGTAGGGTGCTTTAGAAACTGGTTGTGTTCCAGGGGCTACTTCTATTTTAAACTCTATCTCTCTATCCTGAGGCAATCCCGAAAGATCCTCGGGGAATACATCCGGAAACTCTCTCACCACCGGAATATCCTCCAATTTCGTTCCACCATCCCTTACGTCTATGGCATAGACTAAGTAACCCTGACATGACTTCCGAAACATCTTTCTTGCCTTCATTACCGACACCATACTGGCGAAAAGTGATTTTCGCACCCCGCGGAAAATAACTTCCGTTCCGCTAGGGCTACATAATCTAACTTATTTCCGGAAGCAATCCACTGAGGCTCGATATTTAGACAACCAATCCATCCCTAAAATCACATTAAACTCACTGATGGCCAACACAATCAAATCCGCCATAAACACTTGGCTTTCAATACTGATTTTACTACTCTTATACACCGTTTCTGCTACAATGGAGTCTCCGGTAGGAAGAGACACTACTACTGCGCCATCTAATAACTAGGGTGCTATACTAGCATTTGCAGCAAACTCCACAGAAATAAAAGAATGAGTCGCTCCAGGATCTATCAGTACATAAGCATTTCGATCAAAAACTGACATTGTACCTGTCACAACTTTTGGGGCAGCATCCGCCTCCTGTTGGGTCACCGCAAATACCCTAGCCTGGGTATGCGGTTTTACTTGTGATCCACCGGATGATCCTCCTCGACCGGCGCCCCTTCCAGCCTGGCTCGCGCCGTTCGATCTTCTGAATTGAGGACCTCCTCGAATCTGCCCTCGACCGCCGCTGGTTTGTCCTGGAGCTGGTGGTCTATCTTCTGGCTTGCTGCTAGCTCCATCATTCGGGCAATCTCTCATGTAGTGACCCTCTTGCCCGCACTTATAACACCCGGTAGTCCCCTTCCTACAATCCCCCGGATGGGCCTTGCCACATCTATTACACACCGGGAAATTCTTCCAACTCTCCTTAGTGCTTCGGAATCCGGCGGATGGTTGCCGAACGGAAGCTTGGCTGGATTGAGCTCCTTGGCTTGGCTTTCGACTGCTGAACCATGATGATCTCTCCTCTGTTCGGGGGAATTTACTCGGTCCTCCTCGAGAACTACCTGACCAGCCTCTTTTTTGACCCTGCTGTTTCGGTTTAGGGATGGCCGCCATGCTTCTTTCAACCCGTGTTGCAGCTTCCACCAATGATCCATACTGAGTGTGGGCTGCCGATACTACGTACGCCCTGATTCGTGGATTGAGACCCACTGCAAAACGGTTAGCCTTCTGCTCTTCATTATCGGCTATAAATGGAACAGCACGAAGGAGTTCCGAAAACTTCTTCTCGTACTCAACCACCGAGAGGGAACCCTGTTCGAGCTTGAAGAATTATTCTATCTTCGCATCTTTATAACTTTTGGGGTAGAACTTATTCAGAAATTCCTCTTTGAAAAGTGCCCAAGACACCCCATCGGCGTTTCTCCTTTGCAAGGCCTTCCACCAATCCTTCGCTCATTCTTTCAATAGAAATGCAGAGTATACCACCATCTGCTCTTCCGTACATCCCATAACCTGAAAAATTTCTTCATTGTTCTCTAACCAAGATAGAGCTCTCTCGGGATCTCCGGTTCCATCATAAGCCTTAGCGCCCAATTTCTTGGCGCGTTCAATGGACACTCCGGACTCTCGCGGCTGTTGGATCGCCGCTGCTAGTATCTGGGCCATTTGAGCTATATTCACATTTCCACCCTCTGGCTCAGCGGGTTGAGATGATTCAGGAGGGGTCTGAGGCGTAGGAATATTTACTGACTCATTTCCCTGCTCCTTTTCAGGTGCAAAAGCCTCCGCAGCTGCTCTCCTAGTACGTGGGCCTCTACGACGATGCATATTTTCTGAAAATTTGGTGATGCAAATGATTATCAAATGCAAAGAATTCAACTTTCTAAACTTAGAAAAATATGCAAGCAATTTCAATAATCTCATTCTAAAAATGAACTTTTTAACTAAAACTTCAAAAACCATGCTCTGATACCACTCTGACAGGACCCGACCCGAGACCCTCTACTATAGATCCCAGCGGCCCTGCCGGGCACCCCGACGGAAGTTCCTCCGAACCTAACTGGGTAAGTTAAGAAATTCCGCGAGGCGAACCCCTTTTTAATTCTTGTTACTACTAAGAAGATCTAGTAATATACATGAAAACGACTTTTTAGTTTTTTTAAAAACAAACGGACAGAGTTTCCCCTGTTTTTCGAAAAATCCACAAAAACCTACAAAGAAATTTCACTTCTAATTCCAACACATCTCAATTCTACTAATTCGGACCTCCGGTCCTTTTCAAATCAAATCCAACACAACTCAATTATTTCGTATAAATCATAAAATAAGCATAATCATAAAAAGTAAAAACGATCATCATAGACTGGAAATCTCTTCTTCTTGATTCAACACATACTTACAAATATACATGCCTACAACTATTATGCATAAAGTAAAGAGTGCTATTAGCACATTTACATGCACAAAAATTATCTTTGGATTCGGCCCACTACTCGGCGATAGGAGAAGCAGCAGCTTGCGTTTCGAGACCTGCACCTGGGAAAGGGGTTTAAAACATAAAACATAAAACGAGTGAGCTAAAGAAGCTCAGTGAGTGTAAATGAGAATTCAATTACTAGAATATTATACAAGGATAGCAATTTCTAAAGTACATGCAGAAATTATGCTTCTAAAACAGATGTAAAATTGTAAAACGGTTTCTAATATCATATGCTAATGAAATCTTGCCGAGCGGGTTTTATCTACATCTTTGGAAAACTATATTCAGAATCTGTATAACATAGTAACTGCTATGTGCATATAAATGCATAAATGCTATCGGTAAATCGAAAACTAGTAAAATCCTCGCTCGGCCATTTTCTTTCTAAACTGTACCAATGGTAACCCTAAAGCTCTATACCCACGCAGCGACTCAACTAGCACCGCATACGTGAGTAAGTCATGGGGCACCTCAACTAGCAGCACCCACAGTGACATCTCAAGACATCTCACTGGCTACGCAGCGGAATCCTACATCGCATGCATATAGCGAGACAATATCCCGTACACATAGAGCGACTCACATGACTCGACATCCCGACTTCTCGGAGTTAGTGACACACCCCCAAGACCTGCCCATGTGCACGGGATATACCGGCCGGGTTTAATACAATCATCACCACTATAATCTGAGGGTACCAATGGCCTTAAAACAAATGCAGAAATTTTAAAACTGTTTCACAAATCTATCATGTAAAAGCATGTCTATGAATATATCAAGATTATAAATCATGTTTATGCATCGAAAGCTCATAAAACATACATAGTCATTGTGCGAAAACATAATAACCGAAAAGTAAAAGAAATGGCAGATTTCCACTCACTACCGCTCCGCGCTCAATTTCGCTCCCGATTCCTGCTCCTGTTAACGCTCTCGGTTATCCTCACCTACGCGCCATAAATGACATTTAGAACCAAATCGAACACTAGAATCTCATTTAACTACTAAATGCCCTAATCGGCATACAAAGCCCGGAGGTAAACTACTTCCCGATTTTAGTTACGGGGCCATAATCGAAACTAACTCACCATCCGGCGCCCTGAAAATTATTGAACACCTTATCATTTGATTGGACATACTTGCCCTTCACCTTTCCAACATGGACAATTATGTCCCATTTTCTTCATTTTTGGGTTTTTCATCAACCATATACATTCCATTCACAAAATGCATCATTTACACACAACAATTCAATCAAAACACCACTCAATTCCTAACTTCCCTAAAGTGGCAGAATTTCACCCTATGTTCCAACACATTCCTTTTCTCAATTTCTTGTTCCAATTACAACAAAATCATGCCAATTTCATTCTAAAGCCCTAATTACAATCAATTGAAATCTCTACAACAAAATCACCAAAAACCATAATTCTCACCTTGCCAATTTCTTCAAATTGATGACTCCTTCAAGCTCCAAACTAGAATTTAACTCAATCTAAGCCAAGAATACACATAAGAACATCAATTAACACATTCTTGAATTCTCACTTATCAAACTTATAAAAGATGTTTTTCTTACCTCTTTTTCTTGAATTTCCACTAATAGAGACTTCAATTGAGCTTAGGGATTGGTTTGTAACCTTAATTTGGCTTGATTACACATGAAAAATCATGAAAAAAAAACTTGAATAGTCACTGTAGCAGCACCCCCTTTGAAGCTCGAATTTCTCTCTTTTTTTGGCTAAGTGTTGGTTTGATCTCTCTTCAAATTTCTACACACTTCTAACATATATATAGTGCTCCCTCAATTTATCATTTTGCCCTTCAACTTACTTAAAACTTCTAATTTGCCATTAATTAAAAACTAATTATGTAATTAGTTCATTTGTAACTATTTAGTTAGAATAGTTCAAAGAACTGACTAGAACTTCCAACTTGGCAATCCATGAGATTTCTTCTAATTGGTCCATTCTCTAATATATGGATTATGTTTCTCAACAAAGGCTTGTTCCATTCATAATCCTTAAATGGAAATTCATGTAGTAAATTAAAATTTTCTTTTCCAAGCCAATAGAGAAAAATTCTAAAAATATTCTAGGGTCGTCCGGCGCACCGATCAAGTGTGAAATTACCAAATTAGGTCTGATATCTCTCACGTGCACTATAAAGAAAATATTTCTAATAGGGTTAAAATGGAGTAACCCTACGGTGTCTTATTTGTTCTATACCGAAATCTAGGCGCCAATACTACTAATAGAGATTGGATATTACACTGTTACTTAAAAGTATGTTGAAGCAATTTTTTAGATTTAAAATGTTTGAGGAAAAATAGGTCATTACACAAATACATGATTTTCATCTTTTACTAAATGATCTAAAAAATAAAAACATTGTTCTCCCTAAACCTTTTATTATTAGTTGCCTAATAGAAACGTTGCCTGAATCCTGGAAGAATTATAAGAAAATCAACAAACATAAATGAAAAATTTTAACTTTTGAAGATTCAATTGTGCACATTAGAATTGAAGAAAAGAATCACCAAAGGGAGAACATAGAGAAGGCCAAAGAATTAGTTTCTAAGGCTAATTTAATAAAATGTGATAATTATAATAAGAAACATCAAAATTCCACAAGCAACACTCCCTTTAAAAAGAATAAAGCCTCATTAAAGAAAAAAGAGAAGTGTCATGCTTATAGAAAAGGTGGTCATTTTACTTATCAATGTAAACATAGGAACAAGAAAGGAAACAACAAAACTCTCAAGGCTAATTTGGTAGAGGGAAAAGATGTTATTACTATAGTTGTTGTTTTACAGGTGAATATAATAGGTAGTGGCAACAAATAGTAGGTGATTGACTCTGGAGCCATTAGACACATCTATGGATACAAAAGTTCTTTTCAGAAGTATGTTTCCATTAGAGAAAGAGATGAACAAATGTATCTTGGTAATTCTCATTTTGCACCGGTAGTGAGAAAAGGAAAGTTCTCCTTAAACTCACTTCTAAGAAGTCTCTAATATTAAACAATGTACTTCATGTTCTCAATATTAGATATAATCTTATTTCTGTGTTCTTTTTGGGAATGGCTAATGTAAAGGTCTTCTTTGAATGGGATAAAGTTGTAAAGATTAAGGGTAGGACATTCATTGGAAAGGGGTATTCTTCCAATTAATTGTTCAAACTAAATGTACTTGATATTTCAATGAATAAAGATATTTCTTCTGCTTATATTTTTAAGTCTTTTAATTTATAGTATGATAGACTTGGTCACTTGAATTATCTTTATTTAAGAAAGATGAAAAGAGTTATTATACTAACCTTTATTGATGATTTCTCAAAATATACTAAGGTGTATTTGTTAAAAAATAAAGGTGAGTCATATTATAAGTTCTTAATCTATAAATAAGAAGTTGAAAATCAACTTGGTAGGAAAATTAACATATTAAGAATTGATAGAGAATTAGGGTATGTGTCTAACTTGTTAAATTCCTATTGTAAGGACAATAGAATTATACAATTAAATTTCTATTGTAAGGACAATAGAATTATACATGAAGTTACACCACCATACTCACCTGAATCTAATAAAGGGCTGAAAGGAAGAATAAAATTTTAAAGGAAATGATGGATTGTTTATTGATTAATTCTGGGGCACCTATGAATTTGTAGGGGGAAGCAATATTGACTGCTTGTTATATACAAAATAGAATTCTCTATAAAAAAAATGAAAATTATTCTCTATGAGCTATAGAAGGGTTATACTCCTAACCTATCATACCTCAAAGAGTAGGGGTGTCTTGCAAAAGTTCATATTTTAAATCATAAGAGAAAAATGATAGGATCGAAGACAATTGATTGTATGTTCATAAGTTATGCCCAGAATGGTGCTACATATAGATTCTTGGTATTAGAGGATACCATAGGATTGTTTGATACAAACAACATAATAGAATCTAAAAATGCAGAATTCTTTGAGTCTATCTTTTCTAAGAAAGCCAATGTAACTATGACTCATGTAAATGTTAATGTAGATTCTTCTGAAAGCTCTAACAATGAACTAAGGAAAAGTAAAATAATGAGAAATATTACTAGTTTTTGTAATGATTTCTATGTCTTTCTTATGGAAGAAGACCCTAAGACTTATAGTGAGGCTATAACTTCTTATGAACCTCCTATATGGAAGAGGGCAATAAATGATGAAATCAACTCTATCATGAATAATCATATATGGGAACTAGTTAATTTACCTCAAAATTCTAAGCTTATTGGTTGTAAATGGTTCTTTAAAAAGAATATGATGGTTGATGGAACTATTGAGAAATATAAGGCAAGATTGGTTGTCAATGGGTTCACTCAAAAGAAAGACTTAGATTATTTTGATACTTATGCTCCTGTTACTAAAATTACATCCATTAGAATTTTGATTACACTAGCTGGAATATATAATTTGTTCATACATCAAATGGATGTAAAGATCGCTTTTCTACATGGTGATTTAGAAGACAAAATCTACATGGAACAATCAGAAGGTTGTATTGGTATTAGTACAGAGCATAAAGTATGTAAGTTAATCAAGTCTTTATATGGCTTAAAACAAGCACCAAAATAGTGACATAAAAAGTTTGACAATGCTCTTGTCTTAAATGGTTTTATGATAAATAATTCCGACAAATGTGTGTATTATAAAACCTTTGATACTAATAGGTATGTGATTATATGTCTAATATGGATGATATACTTATATTTAGTCATAATATAGAAGTGATAGTTGCAACTACGAGGTTCCTATCAAATGAATTTGATATAAAACATTTAGGAGAAGCTAATGTAATACTTGGGATAAAGATTATAAGAACATGCAATGGTCTTACTTTATCACAATAGCACTATGTAAAAAACTTTCTTGAGAGGTTTAGGTACACAATATGTAAACCAGTGGCAACACCTTATGATGTTAGTGTGAAACTTGAAAAGAATGTAGAACATAGTGATAATTAGAACCATTATGCTCAAATCATTGGTAGTCTTGTGTATTTGATGAATACTACTAGGCTTGATATAGCATATGATGTAGAGAGATTGAGTATGTATACTTAAAATCTAGAAAAATAGCATTGAAGTGCCTTAGATAGAGTTGCAAAATGTTTGATAGGCACTAAAACTTATGCACTTTCATATGGTAAATCACAACCTGTGATTGAAGGTTATTGTGATGCTAATTAGATATCTGAATCTAATGAGGTCAAGCTTACTAGTAGATATGTCTTCACTTTAGGTGGAGAAGCCATATATTGAAAATCCACTAAATAGACTTATATAACATGATCTACCATGGAGTCGAAATTGATAGCCTTAGAAAAGGCTTGTCTGAAGCTGAGTGGTTAAGGACACTCATGTGTGACCTTCCTATTAGTACTCACCCTCCTACTACAATTTATATAAATTGTGATTGCCTAGCATCTATTTCTAGAATAAAGAGTAAAATATATAATGGAAAAAGTAGACATATTCGTCTACGATATGACATCATTAAGCAACTGCTAGAATCTGGGGTGGTGAGCCTAGATTATATGAGGTCAAAGAGGAACTTGGCGAATCCTCTGACAAAGCCACTAAATAGGAGATTAGCGTAAGCCACATCGAGGGGGATGAGACTTTGCTTAGAACATAAGGCAAGAGTGATGGTAACCCTACTTATGGGATTGGAATCCCATTGAAGTAGGTTTATAAAGGTAAGAACAAGTTACTTGTTATCTTGTTGTACTAAAGATTATATTTGAGTCCCTCCTTATGGCGAGGTAGTATATCTACAGTGAAAAATGATGAATTAGTCTCTTAATGAACTTCATAACCATAGGGAAGTATGTAAAACTTGCAAGACTCCCTTGATGGAGTGTGACCTATATGAGTGTGAAATTGAGTTGGTTCCTATGAGAGCTAGGTAGGCTACTCTAGAACACTTATAAGGCTAGGAAGATACATGATCATTAATAGTGCCAAACCACAGACATAGACAAGTTATTGAGAATTTGACTTGATAATTTAACCCTCTATTTTACATCCAAATGAATGAAAGGTTGATAGAAACTTAGTTTCCGCAAGTTCCTGTAAAATACAATTACTTAATCACCAGATTGGTTCATAGCTTAGAAGAGCACCAAATCATATAAGTTAAATTCTACTTATATATATGGTTGATTTGATTCACATTTATTCATTTGAAATATGTAGGATACTGTTAGAATTTAAGAATGTATTTCAAATAAAAAAATATAACAATAAGTGTTAAAGTAGAGAGAAATAGCCAAAAATAGAAAGAAGAACGAAGGGGAAACGCCTAAGCTGTAAGAGGCTTGGGCACTATGGCGCTGGGCTTGGAGCTGCGGCACTCCAGCTACAAGGCTGGGCATTGCAGCGCTTCAGTCACTAGAATAAAGCGTTGCGACGTTGGCTCCTGGACGCCGTGACACTCAGTCGGTTAAGCAACCAATGTTACCGTTGGGCGCCTCGGCGTCCAGAGTTGAGTTTAGTGACTCTTCAAAGAGTCACCTACCCCTTCCACATGATGTGGCCTTTTAAAGAGGTGTTGTGTCTCCCTAGAGAGACACATACAACTCTGTCAATACTATAGGTACATTTGAAATATTTGATGAGCTTCTCTTCTCAATTTTTGATTCAAATTTCTCTCTTATCAACCATTTCTAAGTTTAAACACTTGTAGTCTAATAAAAGTATTTTGGTATGCATCTAATACTTTCTCATATACTATTGAATTCTAAAATTATCTTACCAACAAACCCATTTACATCTATAATTATAATAAAAATAAAGGTAAAAATAATTTAAAAACAGGGCATTGCAAGCCTGACTTCAAACTTTGTTTACTTGTATCATTGTGTATTTTTCATATACATAACCATTTGTTCAACGTGATGGGAGTTGTCAATGAAATATGATTATCAGATCATGTATTAAATATGATATAGCTTATCTATACTCAGTCCAATACAACAGCAAACTTGATGTAGTACTTAGTACAGTCCAATATGATTCAGTATATTCTGACTGAAACAATTGTTCAACTTTTTGGTTTATGAATAATTATTATTTTATTTTCTTAAAGAGTTTTTATGGTTCGATCATAATTTCAATTATTATTAGTTTTAATTTGAAGACACGATTTCTCAACTTTCCAGTTTTTAAATGATTATCGATTTTGTATTTTCCATTTTCTCAAAACTTTTTAAGAGATTGATTGTTAATTATGTGGAACGTCATTTGGCAGGGATGATCGATCTTCATCTGTGAGAAATATTTATTGCCATTAATTGATGCATAGGAGCTTTTGTCTTCAATCTCGTAATTACTTATGATTGAAAGTAATTTGAGAAGTATGTGGTTGCAGAAACAAACGATCCAAAACATTCAAGGGTTATTATTTTCTCAAATTTTAGAGGAAGTGTCAGGTACAAATTTTGTTTCTTTAAATCAATCTGTTTATGATGGTTATCTTTCTGCATGTCTCAAATTAGTAATAACTTCCTTTTGGTGACCGTACTCCTGTCCAGGGACATAATGAATGCACTTGCAACCATTGGGGATTTAGTTAAAGCGACCAAATTTATTGGCCAAAGTTCAGGTTTGTAGATCTTGCACTTTCTTATTTTCCCCTAATTGAGTTTTCTTTTCTTCTTGTATGTTCTTTTTTGCAGGAAGAAACCTGAGATGTAAACAAATAACTTTTACTGAAAATATATTAGTATCATGGTAGACGAGGTGTCAGATTTGTGGATTTCCTTTAAAAAAGTTCTGTTAATTCAATTTGTCACAGGAAAAGCATTGAAACGCCGGTCACAGAAAGTTCAACAAACTGTTCTGGAGGTAAGTATGCTATCTTTTGTTGATTTTCTCTCCTCCTTCTATTGAATTATTCATTCTTCTACAGAATTTCGGACAGTGGATACAATGTTATTGTTGCCACATCAATTGGTGAAGAAGGTCTAGATATGATGGAAGTTGATCTTGTGATATGTTTTGATGCTAATGTCTCACCTTTGAGAATGATTCAGCGCATGGGGAGAACGGGAAGGAAACATGATGGAAGAGTTGATATCCTTTTTTCTGATTAACACAGATAATGAAAGGGGTAATCAGTCACACTGATATGACCTCATCAGGACAACTTTCAGTATATCTATATTTATTTTTGAATGCCCTAACCTCTTCATTTTTTCCGTAATTTCTAACTGCTTATTCTAGCAGTTCCTGGACAATATTTACTAGTTTTAGCTTGTGAAGGGCTAGAGTTGGGCTATAATCGAAAGCAAGCCAGCGGCAGGGTTATCAAAAAACACATGCGGGGGATGAACAGCTTCAATTTCCTTCCTAGTCCAAGGTTGCTGAGATCTACTCAAAGTTGTTTGGTCACATCCTTTACTGTTATAGTATTAATTATATAACAGATGAATTCTACTGTATTGGTTGTAGATGCCCCATATTTTCAAACCAGAAGTCCAATTTGTTGAGCTGTCAATTGAACAATATGTTTCTCGTGGGAAGAAAGTGAAAGATGATCAAGTTATTGAGACACCTGCTTTTAAAGAAAAATTAACTGCTGCTGAGACTGATTTAATTGCCAGTGTTGGCGTAAAATTAAAATTATTTAAGTTTATTTTTAGTCAAAATTAATTGTGACTGGATATAGCTGTAGTTTGATTTGTATTTATTTTCTTGATTCTAGGAGATAGATTTTCTATATTTGATTTGTCTCTGTATCTATATATTTGTAATCTTTCTATCGAACAAATAGACAAAGTATTCAGCAAAATTACATGGCTCCACCACTACCCTGAAAACTCGATCATGCTCGCTTGGTTAATCAACTCCATGGAACCCAAGATCAATCACGGTTATCTGTTCTTCGAAACAGCCAAAGATGTGTGGGACGCTGCTCGTTGTATGTACTCTGACCTCGGTAATGCCTCGGAAATCTTCGAACTCTGGTCAAAGCTAAAAGCCATGAAGGAACTTGATCTCTTTTTGTATGATCTTTGGCAGGAGCTTGATCTCTATTTTTAAGGATGACTCGGTTTGTACTGAATGTAGTATCAAACAGCGATGTAAACTTGAAAATGAACGTGTTTTTTATTTTCTGCCTAGTGATCTTGATGAAGTTCGAGGACGGGTGGTAAGTTGAAGCCCGTCTCCTGACACTTAAGAAGCCTTCTTTGAGGTTTGTCGTGAAGACGCCCGACGGAAAGTCATGTTGCTGGAAGTTAAGATAGCCCAGCCACCTAGCTCCTGAGGCTTTTGCCCTTGTCTCTCAGAATTTTTCCTCTTATAGTCATCCTAGTCCTGACTCGCTGCTAAATAAAAAGGGTGAGCATATATGGTGTGACCATTGTCATAGCCATACACGCTCTATCTGTTGGAAACTTCATGGCCAACCCGCCAACTGGGCTCCTCGTCGACAAGCCAATGACAGCCCATCTGACGGGCGAGCTTATCAAAACCAATCTAGCACTGACAAGGATAGCAATACCCTCTAGGTCTTCCCTTCCATTTAGCAAAGAACAAGTGGAGCATTTGTGTCTTCTTCTCAATTAGGCCACCGTTGATCCATCCTCTAGTTTAAATTTAGGGTCTTATTTTGTTGCTCACTCTAGTAATATTCTCTCTGCTTTAATCTTTTCAGTCAATTTCATGGTATCTTAGATTATTGATTCAGGTGTCTTTGACTATATGACTGGTGTTTATAATTATTTTTACTCGTATATACCTTGCTCTAATAAAGCCATTATTAAAATTGTCGATGGCTCCTTGTCTTCTGTTGCAAGAATAGGAATTGTTAGGTTGTCTAAAGGTCTCATTATTACATCTGTTTTTCATGTTTCCTAACTTGTAATTTGATTTCTATTAGCAAGTTACTCGTGATAATCATTAAGTTGCTAAATTTGTATCTTTCTCTTGCTATTTTTAAGTTCTGTCATCGAGGAGGATGATTGGTAGTGCTAGGATTCATGATGGCCTTTATTTCCTTGAAGACCAAAATAAAGAGAGTTAACAAACCCTTGTGTCTGGCATTACTTTATTTCTATTTTTAGTTCTAATAAGCTAATGTTATGGCGTCATAAACTTGATCACCCCAATGTTTCTTATTTGTAACGATTGTTTCCCTTTTTATTTGATAATAAAGTTATGTTTCTTTTCAATGTAATATATGTCAATTTCCTAAACACACTCGATCTTCTTTTCTTCCAAGTTCATATATTCCATCCACTTCTTTCTCTTTGATCCATAGTGACAAATGGGGACCATTGAAAATTATGACTTCCCATGAGAAAAGATGGTTTATCACCTTTATTAATGATCACACGTATTAGTTAGGTTATCTTCTCTGTGAAAAATTCAAAACATGTAAAGAGTTTAGAAATTTTAACCATATGATTTAAACCTAATTTCATACAAAAATTCATGTGCTTCGAACTGATAATGATAGAGAGTAATTCAACTTCATTCTTGATAAATATCTGCTCTAGAATGATAGTATTTATCAAAGTTCTTGTATTGATATTCCACAACAAAATAACATATTTGAAAAAAAATCGTCATATATTAGAGGTTACCCATGCTCCATGTTTACCATGAATGTTCCAAAGTATTTGTAAAAGGATTGTCATAACCCAACCCAGACTTGGCAAGATATTATCCGCTTTGAGCCTAAGCCCACATGATTTTATTCTAGGCTTCACGCAAGCGTCTTTCACCTAAAATGTTTCTTGCCAATTAAGGTGTAGATCACCCTTTATAAACCCAGTGACAGGACCCGACCCGAGACCCTCTACTATAGATCTCAGCGGCTCTGCCGGGCACGCCGACAGAAGTTCCTCTAAACCTAACTGGGTAAGTTGAGAAATTCCGCGAGACGAACCCCATTTTAATTCTTGTTACTACTAAGAAGGTCTAGTAATATACATGAAAAAGACATCTTAATTTTAAAAACAAACGGACAGAGTTTCTTGTGTTTTTCGGAATATCCATATAAAACTTGCAAAGAAATTTCACTTTTATTTCCAATACATCTCAATTCTACCAATTCAGACCTCCGATCCTTTCCAAATCAAATCCAACGAAACTCGATTATTCATTTGAATCACAATTAAGCGTAATTATAAAAGTAAAAAGAACGATCATCATAAAATTGAAATCTTTTCTTCTCGGTTCAAAACATACATCCAAACATACATGCCTACAACTATTATGCATAAAGTAAAGGGTGTTACTTAGCACATTTACATATACAAAATAATCTTCGAATTTGGCCCACTACTCGGCAATAGAAGAATCAGCAACTTGCGTACCGAAACCTGCACCTGGGAAAGGGGTTCAGAAAATATAAAACACAAAACGGGTGAGCTAAAGGAGCTCAGTGAGTGCAAATAAAATTTCAATAAAATAACATCATGTATAGATAGCAAATTCTAAAGTTCATGCAGAAATCATGCTTCTAAAACTGATGTAAAACTGTAAAACGGTTTCTAACCTCATATGCTATTGAAATCTTACCGAGCGGGTTTTATCTACATCATTGGAAAACTATATCAGAATCTGTATAACATAACAACTGTTGTATGCATATAAATGTATAAATACTATCGGTAAATCGAAAACTAGTAAAATCCTCGCTCAGCCATTTTCTTTCTAAACTGTACCAATGGTAACCCTAAAGCTCAATCCCCACGCAGCGACTCAACTAGCACCGCACACGTGAGTAGGTCACGGGGCACCTCAACTAGCAGCACCCACCATGACATCTCATGACATCTCACTGGCTATGCAGCGGAATCCTACATCGCATGCATATAGCGAGACAATACCCCGTACACATAGAGCGACTCACATGATTCGACATCCCGACTTTCCAGAGTTAGTGACATACCCCTAAGACCTGCCCATGTGCACGGGATATACCGGTCGGGTCTAATACAATCATCACCACTATAATCTGAGGGTACTAATGGCCTTAAAAACGAATGCAGAAATTTTAAAACTATTTCTCAATTCAAACATGTAAAGGCATGTCTACGAATATATATCAAGATCATAAATTATGGTTATACATCGAAAGCTCATAAAACATGCATATTCATTATACGAAAACATAATAAACGAAAAGTAAACAAAATGGCAGATTTCCACTCACGACCGCTCTACGCTCAATTTTGCTCCCGATTTTTGCTCCCGTTATCTCTCTCGCTTATCTTTACCTACGCGCCATAAATGGCATTTAGAACCAAATCGAATGCTAGAATCTCATTTAACTACTAAATGCCCTAAACGACATACAAAGCCCGGATGTAAACTACTTCCCGATTTTTATTTACAAAGCCCTTTAATCTAACCTATCTCACCATCCGGTGCCATAAACATTATTGAACGCCTTATAATCTTGGTTGGACATAATTGCCCTTCACCTTTCTAAAATGGACAATTGTGTCCCATTATCTTCATTTTTTATTTTTCCATCAACATATACATTCAATTTATAATATGCACCATTTACACACAACAATTCATTCAAAACACCACTCAATCCCTAACTTCCCTAAAGTGGCAGAATTCCACCCTAGGTTCCAACACATTCCTTTTCTCAATTTCCTGTTCCAATTACAACAAAATCATGCCAATTTTATTCTAAAGCACTAATTACAACCAATTAAAATATCTACAACAAAATCACCAAAAACCTTAATTCTTACCTTCCCAATTTCTTCAAATTGATGACTCTTTCAAGCTCCAAACTAGAATTTAACTCAATCTAAGCCAAGAATACACATAAGAACATCAATTTAAGCATTCTTGAAAGCTCACTTATCAAACTCATAAAATAATGCTTTTCTTACCTCTTTTTCTTGAATTTTCACTAATTCAGGCTTCAATTGAGCTTAGGGATTGGTATGTAACCTTATTTTAGCTTGATTTAGCATGAAAAATAATAAAAAAAAACTTGAATAGTAACTGTAGCAGCACCCCCCTTTGAAGCTCGAATTTCTCTCTTTTTTGTTTAAGCGTTGGTTTTGATCTCTCTTCAAATTTCTACACACTTCTAACATATATATAGTGCTCCCTCAATTGACCATTTTGCCCTTCAACTTACTTAAAACTTCTAATTTGCCATTAGTTCAAATGAAAAGATTTAATTGGTTTCCTTATAACTATCTAGTTAGAATAGTCAAAAGAACTAACTAGAGTTTCCAACTTGGCAATCCATAAGATTGTTTTTAATTGGTCCATTTCTTAATATATGGATTGTATTTCTCAACAAAGGCTTGTTCCATTCATAACCCTTAAATGGAAATTCATGTAGTAAATTAGGATTTCCTTTTCTAAGCCAATAAAGAAAAATTCCAAAAATATTCTAGGGTCGTCCGGCGCACCGATCGAGTGTGAAATTATCAAATTAGGTCTAATATCTCTCGCATGCACTATAAAGGGAATATTTCTAATAGGGTTAAAATCGAGTAACCCTACGATGTCTTATTTGCTCTATACCGAAATCTAGGTGCCAATACTACTAATAGGGATTGGATATTACAATTTCATCCCTCCTTAAAAAAATTTCGTCCTCGAAATTTAAATCATACCTGTCTCAAAGAGGTAAGGATGTTACACTCGCATTTGATCTTCACGTTCCCATGTGGCTTCTTCTACCTCATGGTTCATCCATAACACCTTAACTAAAGGAATGCTTTTATTACAAAGGACTTGTTCTTTCTGGTCTAGGATTTGCATAGGCTTCTCTTTGTAGGTCAAGTTCTCGTTCAATTCTACCAATTGTTCCCTTAGGATGTGTGAAGGATCTACTATATACTTGCGAAGCATGAAAACATGAAACACATCATGGATTCTAGCCAGATCTTCGGGTAACCGTAGACTATATGCCACCTTTCCAACTCTTTCAACTATCTCGTACGGTCTAATATATCGAGGACTCAGCTTTTCTCGCTTCCCGAGACTTAGTACTCCTTTCCATGGCGATATCTTCAAAAAGACCTTATCACCGATCTCAAACTCCAAGTCTCTTCTTCTGTTAACTACATAACTTTTCTGTCTATCATTAGTTGTTTTCAATCTTTGCTTGATAAGTTGAATCTTTTCCGAAGTAATTTGGACAATTTCTGGGCCGATTAGCTTCCTTTCACCTACCTTATCCCAACAAACTGGAGTTCTACACGTTCTTTCGTACAATGCTTCATATGGTGCCATCCCGATGCTAGTCTGGTAGCTATTATTGTAGGCGAACTTCATTAGCGGCAGATAAGTATCCCAACTTCCCTTAAACTCCATAACACACGCTCTAAGCATATCTTCAAGTGTTTGAATTATCCGTTCTGACTGACCATCCGTCTGAGGATGAAAGGCCGTACTGAAACTCAATTTTGTACCTAGAGCTTTCTGTAAGCTGGGCCAAAATCGAGAAGTGAACCGTGGATCCCTGTCTGACACAATGGATACGGGAACTCCATAGAGTCGTACCACCTCATCTACGTACAACTGGGCCAATTTATCTAAAGAACAACTGCTTCTAATGGGTAGGATGTGGGCAGATTTCTCCAGTCTATCAATAATCACCTATATTGCGTCATTGCCTCTCTGGCTAAGCGAAAGTCCTACCACAAAGTCCATCGTTATTCTTTCCCATTTCCACTCCGAAATTAGAAGGGGTTGCAAGAGCCCTGCAGGTTTCTGATGCTTCCTTTTTACTTGTTGGCAAGTTAGGCATCTCGAGACAAATTCAGCTATATCTTTCTTCATGCCTTTCCACCGGTAGTGCTCTTTTAGGGTATAGTACATCTTTGTGCTCCTCGGATGTATAGCATACGCAGAAGAATGAGCTTCTTCCATAATCTCTCTTCTTAACTCATTTACATCTGGAACACATAACCTCCGACCCAAGGTTACTACACCATCCTCGGTCACTGAAAGATCCTTCCGCTGCCCGGACTCGATTTCACCCTTTAATTTAACTACTTGTGGATCTTGAGTCTGTAGTTCTTTGATCCGATCAACCAGTATTGGACGGATCTGAAATGTGGCTAATAATGCTCTTGAATCTGACAATTCTAATTTTACACCTAAAGACCTCAATTCTATGAACATCGATAAATATGCGACCTTCAAGTGAGCTATTGAACCGACAGGCTTTCTGTTGATAGCATCTGCTACCACATTAGCTTTTCTTGGATGGTACTCCAAGGTGCACTCATAATCTTTAATAAGCTCCAGCCACCTTCTCTGCCTCATATTCAAATCTTTCTGAGTGAACAAGTACTGCAGGCTCTTATGATCCGTAAAGATCTTGCAAGGAACCCAATACAAATAATGCCTCCAAATCCTTAAAGCAAAAACTACTGCAGCTAGTTCTAGGTCATGTGTAGGATAATTTTGTTCATGCTTCTTTAATTGTCTGGAAGCATAGGTTATTAATTTCTTCTTCTGCATTAGCACACAACCTAAACCTTGCCTGGAAGCATCATAATATATGGTAAATTCGTTATTCCCCGACGGAAGTGTAAGCACAGGGGCCGAAGTCAACCTTCGCTTTAGCTATTTGAAGCTCTGCTGGCACACTTCTGACCATGCAAACTTCTCTTCTTTCTAGGTTAACTTAGTCAGAGGAGCAGCTATCTTTGAGAATCCCTCTACAAACTTCTTATAATATCCGGCCAAACCCAAGAAACTACAGACCTCTGTCACGTTCGTGGGCTGTCTCCAATTCACTATTGCTTCGATCTTCTGGGGATCTACTGCTACCCCTTCTGCAGAGATTACATGCCCCAAAAATGCCACTCTATCTAGCCAAAACTGACATTTACCAAGTTTGGCATACAGCCGATGCTCCTTAAGGTTTGCAAAACTATCCTTAAATGTTCTGTATGCTCTTTCTCACTGCTTGAATAAACCAGTATATCATCAATAAATACTATCACAAACCGGTCTAAATAGGATCTAAAAACTCTATTCATAAGATCCATAAAAGCAGCTGGGGCATTAGTCAGCCCAAAAGGCATAATCAAGAATTTATAATGCCCATATCGAGTCCTAAAGGCCATCTTAGGAACATCTTCCTCCGGGATCTTCAGTTGATGATAGCCTGACCTCAAATCTATCTTGGAAAATACTCTGGCTCCTTACAGCTGATCAAACAAATCATCAATTCTCAGAAATGGATATTGATTATGCACCGTTACTTTATTCAGCTCCCGGTGATCAATGTATAATCTCATGCTTCCGTCTTTCTTCTTCACAAACAAAACCGGTGCACCCTAAGGAGAAGTACTCGGTCTAATGAAACCCTTATTCACTAACTCTTTTAACTGAACCTTCAGTTCTTTCAATTCTGAAAGAGCCATTCTATAGGGTGCTTTAGAAATTGGTTGTGTTCTATGGGCTACTTCTATTTTAAACTCTATCTCTCTATCCGGAGGCAATCCCGGAAGATCCTCGGGGAATACATCCGAAAACTCTCTCACCACCGGAATATCCTCCAATTTCGTTCCACCATCTCTTACGTCTATGGCATAGACTAAGTAACCCTGACATGACTTTTGAAGCATCTTTCTTGCCCTCATTACCGACACCATGCTGGCGGAAAGTGATTTTCGCACCCCACGGAAAATAACTTCCGTTCCGCCTGGGGTAAATAATCTAACTTCTTTCTGGAAGCAATCCACTGAGGCCCGATACTTAGACAACCAATCCATCCTTAAAATTACATCAAACTCTCTGATGGCCAACACAATCAAATCCGCCATAAACTCTTGGCTTTCAATACTAATTTTACTACTCCTATACACCGTTTCTGTTACAATGGAGTCTCCGATAGGAAGAGACACTACTACCGCACCATCTAATAACTAAGGCGCTATACTAGCATTTACGGTAAGCTCCACAGAAATAAAAGAATGGGTCGCTCCAGGATCTATCAGTACATAAGCATCTCAATCAAAAATTGACATTATACCTGTCACAACTTCTGGGGCCGCATCCGCCTGCTGTTGGGTCACCACAAATACCCTAGCCTGGGTATGCGGTTTCACTTGTGATCCATCGGATGATCCTCCTCTACCGACTCCCCTACTAGGCTGGCTCGCGCCGCTCGATATTCTGAATTGGGGGCCTCCTCGAATCTGCCCTCGACCGCCACTGGTTTGTCCCGGAGCTGGTGGTCTATCTTCTAACTTACTGGTAGCTCCATCATTCGGGAAATCTCTCATGTAGTGACCCTTTTGACCGCACTTATAACACCCGGTAATCCCCTTCCTACAATCCTTCAGATGGGCCTTGCCATATTTATTACACATCGGGAAATTCTTCCAACTCTCCTTAGTGCTTCGAAATCCGGCAGATGGTTGCCGAACGAAAGCTTGGCTGGATTGAGCTCCTTGGCTTGGATTTCAACTGCTGGACCATGAAGATCTCTCCTCTGTTCTGGTGAATTTACTCGGTCCTCCTCGAGAACTACCTGACCAGCCTATTTTCTGACCCTGCTATTTCGGTTTAGGGATGGCCGCCATGCTTCTTTCAACCCGTGTTGCAGCTTCCACCAATGCTCCATACTGAGTGTGGGCTGCTAATACTACATACGCCCTGATTCATGGATTGAGACCCACTGCTCCTCATTATCGACTATAAAGGGAACGGCACAGAGGAGCTCTGAAAACTTCTTCTCGTACTCTGCCACCGAGAGAGAGCCTTGTTCCAACTTGAAGAACTCTTCTATCTTCGCATCTTTATAACTTTTAGGGTAGAACTTATTCACAAATTCCTCTTTGAAAAGTGCCCAAGACACCCCATCGGCGTTCCTCCTTTGTAAGGCCTTCCACCAATCTTTCGCTCCTTCTTTCAGTAGAAATGCGGAGTACACCACCATCTGCTCTTCCGTACATCTCATAACTTGAAAATTTTCTTCATTGTTCTCTAACCAAGATAAAGCTCTCTCGGGATCTCCGGTATCGTCATAAGGCTTAGTGCCTAATTTCTTGGCAGACTCAATAGACACTCTGGTCCTTCGCGGCTGTTGGATCGCCGTTGCCAGTATCTGGGCCATTTGAGCTATATTCACGTTTTCACCCTCTGGTTCAGCGGGTTAAGATGATTTAGGAGGGGTCTGAGGTGTAGAAACATTTACTGACTCATTTCTCCGCTTCTCTTCAGGTGCAAGAGCCTCCGAAGCTGCTCTCCTAGTACATGGGCCTCCACGACGATGCATATTTTATGAAAATTTAGTAATGCAAATGATTATCAAATGCAAGGAATTCAACTTACTAAACTTAGAAAAATATGCATGCAATTTCAAGAATCTCATTCTAAAAATGAACTTTTTAACTAAAACTTCAAAAATCGTGCTCTGATGCCACTCTGACAGGACCCGACCCAAAACCCTCGACTATAGATCCAAGAGGCCCTGCCGGGCACTCCGACAGAAGTTCCTCCGAACCTAACTGGGTAAGTTGAGAAATTTCACAAGGCGAACCCCTTTTTAATTCTTGTTACTACTAAGAATGTCTAGTAATATACATGGAAATGACATCTTAATTTTAAAAACAAACGGACAGAGTTTCTCCTGTTTTTTGAAAATTCATATAAAACCTGCAAAGAAATTTAACTTATATTTCCAATACATCTCAATTCTATCAATTCAGACCTCCGGTCCTTTCCAAATCAAATCCAACAAAACTCGATTATTCATTTGAATCACAATTAAGCGTAATCATAAAAGTAAAAAGAACGATCATCATAAAATTGAAATCTTTTCTTCTCGGTTCAAAACATACATCCAAACATACATGCCTACAACTATTATGCATAAAGTAAAGGGTGCTACTTAGCACATTTACATATACAAAAATAATCTTCGGATTTGGCCCACTACTTGGCAATAGAAGAATCAGCAACTTGCGTACCGAGACCTGCACCTGGGAAAGGGGTTCAGAAAATATAAAACACAAAACGGGTGAGCTAAAGGAGCTCAGTGAGTGCAAATAAAATTTCAATAAAATAACATCATGTATAGATAGCAAATTCTAAAGTTCATGCAGAAATCATGCTTCTAAAACTGATGTAAAACTGTAAAACAGTTTCTAACCTCATATGCTATTGAAATCTTACCGAGCGGGTTTTATCTACATCTTTAGAAAACTATATTCAGAATCTGTATAACATAACAACTGTTGTGTGCATATAAATGTATAAATACTATCGGTAAATTGAAAACTAGTAAAATCCTCGCTCAGCCATTTTCTTTCTAAACTGTACCAATGGTAACCCTAAAGCTCAATCCCCACGCAGCGACTCAACTAGCACCGCACACGTGAGTAGGTCACGGGGCACCTCAACTAGCAGCACCCACCATGACATCTCATGACATCTCACTGGCTATGCAGCGGAATCCTACATCGCATGCATATAGCGAGACAATACCCCGTACACATAGAGCGACTCACATGACTCGACATCCCGACTTTTCGGAGTTAGTGACATACCCCTAAGACCTGCCCATGTGCACGGGATATACCGGCCGGGTCTAATACAATCATCACCACTATAATCTGAGGGTACTAATGGCCTTAAAAACGAATGCAGAAATTTTAAAACTATTTCTCAATTCAAACATGTAAAGTCATGTCTACGAATATATATCAAGATCATAAATTATGGTTATACATCGAAAGCTCATAAAACATGCATATTCATTATGCGAAAACATAATAAACGAAAAGTAAACAAAATGGCAGATTTTCACTCACGACCGCTCTACGCTCAATTTCGCTCCCGATTTTTGCTCCCGTTATCTCTCTCGGTTATCTTTACCTACGCGCTATAAATGACATTTAGACCTAAATCGAATGCTAGAATCTCATTTAACTACTAAATGCCCTAATCGACATACAAAGCCCGGATGTAAACTATTTCCCGATTTTTATTTACAAAGCCCTTTAATCTAACCTATCTCACCATCCGGTGCCATAAACATTATTGAACGCCTTATAATCTTGGTTGGATATAATTGCCCTTCACCTTTCCAAAATGGACAATTGTGTCCCATTATCTTCATTTTTTATTTTTTCATCAACATATACATTCAATTTACAATATGCACCATTTACACACAACAATTCATTCAAAGTACCACTCACTCCCTAACTTCCCTAAAGTGGCAGAATTCCACCCTAGGTTCCAACACATTCCTTTTATCAATTTCTTGTTCCAATTACAACAAAATCATGCCCATTTCATTCTAAAGCCCTAATTAAAACCAATTGAAATCTCTACAACAAAATCACCAAAAACCCTAATTCTTACCTTGCCAATTTCTTCAAATTGATGAATCTTTCAAGCTCCAAACTAGAATTCAACTCAATCTAAGCCATGAATACACATAAGGACATCAATTTAAGCATTCTTGAAAGCTCACTTATCAAACTCATAAAACAATGCTTTTCTTACCTCTTTTTCTTGAATTCCCACTAATTAAGACTTTAATTGAGCTTAGGGATTGGTATGTAACCTTATTTTGGCTTGATTAAGCATGAAAAATCATGAAAAAAAACTTGAATAGTCATTGTAACAGCACCCCTCTTTGAAGCTCGAATTTCTCTCTTTTTTGTCCAAGTGTTGGTTTTGATCTCTCTTTAAATTTCTACACACTTCTAACATATATATAGTGCTCCCTCAATTGACCATTTTTCCCTTCAACTTACTTAAAACTTCTAATTTGCCATTAGTTCAAATGAAAAGATTTAATTAGTTTCTTTATAACTATCTAGTTAGAACAGTCAAAAGAACTAACTAGAGTTTCCAACTTGGCAATCCAGGAGATTGTTTCTAATTGGTCCATTCCTTAATATATGGATTGAATTTCTGAACAAATGCTTGTTTCATTCATAACCCTTAAATGGAAATTCATGTAGTAAATTAGGATTTCCTTTTCTCAGCCAATAGAGAAAAATTCCAAAAATATTCTAGGGTCGTCCAGCACACCGATCGAGTGTGAAATTACCAAATTAGGTCTAATATCTCTCGCGTGCACTATAAAGGGAATATTTCTAATATGGTTAAAATCGAGTAACCCTACGGTGTCTTATTTGCTCTATACCGAAATCTAGGCGCCAATACTACTAATAGGGATTAGATATTACACCCAGCATCTCTCTCGTGCCTTAGTGATGTGGAATTTGCCTAAGGTGTCTCATCCATATCGTAAAGGTGTCATATACACCCTCCTTAGGAACTCAACATTCTCGCTAAGGGTTATCCCACTACTGTATAAGAGGCCACCGAGAGTGGCTCTAGTACCATCTGTCATACCCCAACCCAGAACTGACTAGATATTGTCCACTTTAGGCCTAAGCCCGCACGATTTTATTCTTGGGCTTCATGCAAGCGTCTTTCACCCAAAACACGTCTTGCTAATTAAGGTGTGGATCACCCTTTATAAACCCTACATCTCTCCCATCCCTTGGCAATGTGGAATTTTTCTAAGGTGTCACATCCATATTGCCAATGTGTCATTGATTATTCTCCAACTCAAAAAGGGTATCGATGTTACTGCCCCTATTCCAAGAAAACCTATATTTTATATGATGTAGCCTTTTTTTAGGATAATCCATACTACTGTCCCACTTTGCTTCAAAGGGAGATTGTTCATTAAGAAGCTCAGTGTTTATGGGTTTCTTTGAATATACCATTAAACCAATCATCACTCTAATTATATATCCCTCTCTTACTATGACCAACATTACTACTCCAATAATGTCCATTATTAAACCTAATTCAGTTAATTCTTCAAGCCAATCATAGGATAATTTTCCTATACTGGAAATAAGGGGAGAAACAGCTAAGCTAAATTAAAAAGAGTTACGTGTCTACTTTAGAAAAATTTTCTGTCAAGAAAATAAGCAAATTATGAATATTAATAGTGGTCAACAAGCTGAACCAATGATAATACCTCAGTCTCCTTCAGGTATGTCATGTAAAACAAATAATCCAAGTTCTTATTCAGATCTAGATGCTCCTATAGCAATTAGAAAATAGTATTAGGTCTTGTACTCAACATCCTATTTCTAAATTTATTTCTTATTCTAAATTGTCATCTTCATTCCATGCTTTCACCTTGAGTGTGTCTAGTATTATTATTCTCATGATAATTAAGAGGCTCTTAATGTTCCTGAATGGAAGGCTACAATACTTAAAGAAATGTGTGCCCTTAAACAAAACAATACTTGAAGGTTGGTAGAGCTTCCACATGATAAAAATACTGTAGGGTGCAAATGGGTATTCATGATCAAATATAAAGCTAATGATTCCATTAAGAGGTATAAAGCACAGTTGGTGGCTAAAGAATTCACGCAGACTTATAGGATCGACTACACTGAAACCTTTGCCCTTGTTGCTAAAATTAATACCATCTGGATTCTTCTCTCACTAGCAACAAATTCTGACTGGCAACTATATTAGCTTGATGTAAAGAATGCATTTCTGAATTGTGACCTTAAAGAAGAAGTCTACATGAATCAACCTCTAGGTTTTGAAGAAAGGATGGGAACTATTTGTAAGCTCAACAAGTCCCTCTATAGGTTGAAGCAATCTCTTCGTGCCTGCAGATCATACACTGTTTATCGAGCACATAGAAAAGTGAAAAGATAACTTTTTTGATAGTTTATGTTGATGACATCATTGTTACTGGACAACATCAAGGAGATGAATAAAATTAAATAGATAATGGAATGGAGTTTGAGGTTAAAGATCTTAGAGCATTAAAATACTTTTTAGGGATAGAATTTGTGAGAAGTAAGAAAGATATTTTTGTATTACAAAGAAAATACACTTTTGATTTATTAGAAGAAACTGGTATGCTAAAAAGAAAGCCTAGTAAAACTCCGATTGAACATGGAAATAAAGAAAAATATTTGAAGAAAATACAGTTGACAAAAGAAGGTACCAGCGACTCATGGAAAACTAATGATATTTATTTATCTCATACAAGACATGACATTGCCTTTGTTGTAAGTCTGGTAAGCCGGTATATGCATGCACCTTATCAAGGTAATCTTAATGCGATCAATAGAATCTTGAATATTTAAAATAAACACCTAGAAAGGGACCGTTCTTTAAGAATACTAATGATTAAAGAGTTATAGTTTTCACAAATATTGATTGGGTTGGTTCATTTGATGATAGAAAATCAATATTTGGTTATTGTACTCTATTATAGGTAACCTAGTAATTTAGAGGAGCAAGAAATAATTTTTCATAGTAAAAAGTAGTGCAAAAGCTAAATACAGAACTATGGTTCATAGAATTTATGAAATTATCTAAATAAAAAGACTTATGGAAGAATTGAAAATCAAATACGGGGATCTTATTCATCTTTACTTCGATAACAAATTAACTATCAGTATAGCTCACAATTTGATACATCGTGATAAAACAAAACATGTTGAGACTGATCGATACTTTATTAAAGAAAACATCGATTGAGGTATTATCAGCATTGAGTATGTGCCTACTGATCAATAATTGGCTAATATAAGAGTCTTACAGAATAAGTGTTTGATTTTCTTTTGGACAAGCTTGGTCTTATCATTAACTACATCCAAACTTGAGGGGGTGTGTTGACAAAAAATTAAAATTATTTAAGTTTGATTTTAGTCAAAAATAGTTATTACTAGATATCGTTGTAAGTTTGATTTGTATTTATTTCCTTGTTTTTAGAAGATAGGTTTTCTATATTTGATTTGCCTCTCTATCTATATATTTGTAATATTTCCATTGATTAAATATACAAACTATTCAGCAAAATTACAGCCAAATATTTCAATTCCACAAGCAGCACTTGGAGACCATCTCTTATTGCCTTTCCTCTCTTCCAGGCATTACCCTCGAGAGAGCATAAGTAATGCATTCTTATAGAATAGGATTGCTGATTGACATGATGCAACATTGCAAGGACTAACTTGTTTTAAAAATGACAGAACTTTTCTTGTAGAGGTTTGCTTTCTATCTTTGAGCGAGACTAGATGCAATATTGTGTTATGATTGTTATGCTTTTGGTCAATGGATACAGAATAAGGTATATCATTGAATAAGTATTTGGGAGTTCGAACTGTTGAACAATCTGAAAATGATAACAAAGTTAATTTATCTTTTAACTTTTAAAACAACTTGTTTTTATGAAATCGTTATTAAAAAATTCAGTTGTTTCTTCAGTTTATTCTGCCTGATCTTATATGCAAAAAAACCATCAGACAAATGTATACAAACATAACTAGTAGAAAGGTATATTTGCCTTTTCCCCTTTTCTTCCTCGTTCTCTACTGATTGCAAGTTCCGTACTGATATCCTGCATAAATGGCAGCAGTCATATCTAAAATAAGCACGCCAGAGGTAACGTGATTTTTTGGTTTTTTGTTTCTTGTTTGTTCCTTTATTATTTTTCTTTGTATGTTTGTCTACCATCGTGAGTTCATGTTCCATATAATTTATGGTGAAGGACAGTTTTATTTCTCGAGTTTAATTTAATTTATAATTTTATTATATAAATTTTAAAAAATTTAATTTTATCTTAATTTATTAATAAATTTTTATTATTTTTTCTATTAGAGTGGCAAAATCATCATTCAACACAAAATATTCACATGTTAATCACTCATTAATTATTAAAATAATTAAATAAAATAAATAAAAAGAGAGCAATTGGTCATTAGCTGTCGTCGTCAGTGGGCGACGGGCTACCGATGACTAACTGCAATTTTATTTAAAATTAACATTATTTAACTTAAAATTTTGTGATTTACGTGATGGTGAAATTATTTTTTATCAATGAAGCACCATAGATATGCTAAAAGCAGAGAAGAACATGGTGGGAGGCGGCGTGCTAATCTGTCCAATGGTGCTGCACACCATTCGATGGCGAATGGTAGTGACTGTCGCCTCCCACCACTAGTCGATGGTCGCTGGCGAACAGAAGGGCAGTGCCAGATTGGATAGATCAGCCGCCAATCTATCTAATGATGTGGGCAGTGTATGCCACCGCCCTGTCGTTCGGTGGCGAATGGTGGTGGTCGTCACCCACCACCATATACCGATGATCTCTAATTAGACAGATCAGCCACCGATCTATCCGTGACTGGGGCGGTGTACGTCACCGCCCCACCGTTTGACGGTGGTGTAAGGTGGCCGCAGCCCCTCCCCCATTTTTGACTTATTTTTTGCTACTTTCTTATTGTCTTTGGACAAAAATGACTCTACCATTATACAAATAAAAAAAATAAAATCCAATAACATAAATTTTGATTACTTTCATCATTAAAATTCGATGATCGATGGTGGTCAACGGTGGCCAATCGCCATTGCTGGTGATTCCGACAGAGTTTTATTTATTTTAATTATTGTTTAATTATAATATAAATTTTTAATGAATATTAAAATTTGAACTTATCAAAACATATCACGTGTCTTTTTTATTTTTTATTTTTTAATAGCTTATTAATAACTGACAAGTGTACATTGTATAATGCACTCACAACACCATTTTCAACTAACATAATAATTGAGGGTAAAATTATCAATGTACTGTTAAAAGATATTTTCAATCAAATCTAACGAAAATTTATTAACAGACTATGACAAAATTAGATTTTTTTAAAATCGTAAAATAAAATTAAAAATTAAGTCAAACTGAAGTGGCAAAAATGTCTTTTACCCTATAATTTATGTCCCTTCTAGCCTGGAAATTTGTATTTCTAATTCTTTCCGAGTTTATAGCAGAGTTTTATCACTCAACTCTTATATTTAGGAACTGGACTTCCAAATCTGAATGTTGTCAGTAATACTTGGTAACTTTTACTGATCCAAGTAAGAAGAAACCAGTGATCAAAGTGAGAGCATTTATTGAAGAGGAAGCTGAGTGAGTAAGATTGTGTTAAGATTTTTCAACTGACTATTCCAGAGTTTTATTTTCAGTTAAGGACTACAGTTAGTTTATTCAAAAGCATACAAAAAACAGGAATTCCTATTCAAGAACTTCTACTTGGTTGATGATACCAAAATTCTTCTGTACGAAGAAATGAAATGAAATTAAATTACTTCACAAAAAGTTACAAAATGGTAACATATTCTTGAACATTTTGCTGGGTTCTCTAAGGGTCTTCAGAAGTTGAAATATTTGGTGAATTCCTATTTTTGGTATGCTTTTAAATAAACTAACTGTGTGCTTTTAGTATGAATTATTATCTTGGTTGATGCGGAAGATGACCAAGATAATAATTCATATAATGATAGTTTCATAGATGACAGGATAAATTATACTGCAGCAAGTGTTCAAGTTGAATCTAGTGGAGTTGACATTGACACAACTCGATTCGAGTCCTCCTCAAAAATCGAAACAGATCCTATAATAACAAATGACTAAATACTTTATACTCATTACATTTGAAACAATGAGACTATGTGCCTTAATAAAAATGTACACGTATATATTAATATACAAAACATAATAACTCATGTAACTATATATGTCATGGATTGACCTCAAAATATGAAGATTGTATTACACCACATGAATTCCTACAACAACTTGAGAAAATAGAAAAAAATAGTGATCTTATGGCTTAGTAAGTGGACATATCTAAAAATATTATGAACTTTATATGTACAATAATTAATAGCCTCTCAATAATAGTTTACTAATAAATCTTACTATATGTAACCTATACTTACAAATCTGTAATATAAAACAACTGTGAAACTAAGTGTTGAAAAATTAAATAAATTGTACTGAAATATGAACTGTCATAAAATCTTTGCTAAAGTTGAAAATCATAATGTAATACTACAATAAATATATACTAAAAATCTGAAAATCTGCAAGTATAAGTTTTAATGAATTTTGTGTTAAAACTAAATGAACATATTGTAGTACTAAGAATATAATATATGTTGCATAAATACTTAAACTATACTAAAATTATACCTAGGTAAAAGCTGGTTTACTCTGGCAAAATAATTCTCATAGGCAAAGTGGGAAATTTAGTCTCACCTAACAAAATTACTGCATTGCTCAAGCACAGTAAAATAAATTATTCTAACGCATGCGCAGAGTAAACCATACTAAAGAAAATTGTATGTATTTGGTAGTTCAAAAACTACTATATATTATCGTGGAAACAAAATTATTCTAAATTAATTTTTTTATCTATACTAAACGTAATCATAAACTATACTATAATAAATTCTAAAAGCATTTCTAAATATAGATAGTTAGCATAATTATTTCTCTATCTAAAAATAAATCATGAATAAAAGAAATACGATAACGTGTAATTAAATTATAAATTACTAAATTCAAAACATAACATATATATATATATATATTTGTGTGTATGTATCCAGTCACAAAAAGCACTAATCCTAAGTTGAATTTGGATTCTATAGTCTATCAACTGTTAGTATAATTCTTAAATCATAAGATAATAAAATATATCATTAATACCTATATATATATCATAAATACTCTAATAATGTAAAACTTTTACCTGCCGAATTATTGAATATAAATCTAATCATCCAAATACTTTTTCACAAAATTTTCTTTTTATTTCCTTTTTTATTTTATTTTTTGGCTCTCTCTTCCTCTTTTCTTTCTTTTTTTTTTCTTTTCTCGACTTCTCTTTTTCTTCTTCTTTTCCCTTTTCTTCTTTTTCTCTTTTCTCAGTTTCTTTCTTCTTTTTCTTTCTTTCTCTTTTCTTTCTTCTCTTATCAATTTAGTATCATTTCTCTTTCTCGGCTCACACAAGCAAAATAAAGCAAATTTATTCTCTCATTTAGTAAATTCCGCCACCCATAAGGCCAATAAAAGGCTTCTGAATGCCATTTAAATAACTAAATCCTAATTATTTTATTAATTTGCGAGATCATTTGGTAATTGAGTCCTCCACTTGGCTTTCACTCCTTGCTTTAATTGTTTGCTCATCCAATATGTTGTTGTTGTTGTTATTATTATTATTATTATTATTATTATTATTATTATTATTATTATTATTATTATTATTATTATTATTATTATTATTATTATTATTATTATTATTATTATTATTATTATTATTATTATTATTATTATTATTTATTCTTCAATGCCACTAATTCCATTTAAAGCCACTCATCTCTTAAAATAATAATATTATATTTTTCCTCTTGCCACTTAAACTCAATGCATGCAATTTATAAAACACGTGTATTGTAATTCCTCCCTCATAAGAATTTCATCATCGAAATTCATATAATTATCTTAAATAAGTATAGATATTGAGCTCTCATCTAATCCTTACATTCTCAAGCAGCTTCTGCCATTGCATAATGCTTCATAAGACTTTACTTAGGGAAATAGTCCTATCACGTAGTATTTGTTAGCGGTAATCAAGTATTTGAGCAGGCTTTACATCGTAGGTCAAGCCTAGCCTCAATTGAACTAATTGAGTATCTAGAATATGAGAAATGTCATGTATATACTCCAATAGCATAGGAACATGAAATACATCAGCAATATATGTCAATTCTAGGGGTAGTGTCATTTATCTCTATAACTTCTCTTTCTATCTTGGGCTGCCTAGAGTTTATCTTTGATAATTCTACTCTTTTTACTAATGATCTGGGAAATTTTTGGACCCAATAATTTTCTCTCTCCAAACTCATCCAATGGACTAGAGTTTTATAAAGCCCCATAGGATGCCATCTAAGTATTAAACTAATAATAAATTTTGCAAGCAAACTCTATGAGTGGTAAATAATCCTCTTAATTACCTTTAAACTGTAACACACTAGCTCTAAGCATCTCTTTGAATATATGTTTAGTTTCTCAAAGTATGGTATATCTTTGTGTTGTTAGGGTGCATAACATAAGTTGAACTATAAGTTTCTTCTAAAATTTGCTTCTTTAATTCTGAGTTATTCAATACATAAGGTCTATTATCCGTAACTAAAGTTCTATTTACTCTCAATGACAAATCAATCTATATACTATCTTTTACTTCTTACTTAAATTTATGTTAGGATTCTAATCTTACATCTCTCGATTTTGATAGTCAAAATAAACTTCAATTTAAAATCTGTTAGAAGTACTCCAAATTCATCCACTGACACATCAACCCTATACATCTCAATTCAATTAGTAATGAAAGATAGGTGACTCTTAAACAAGTTAAAAAGCTTAAGGATTTCCTATTGAATGCTTCTACCACCACATTAGCCATGTATGCTAGATAATGGTTAATGGTGCAATTATAATCTTTATCAACTCTAACAAATTTTGCTATCTCAAATTCAAGTCTGTCTATACAAATAAATACTTCAAACTCTTGTGATTAGAATAGTTCTATCATGTAACACCATATAAGTAATGTCTCTAAATCTTTAGTGTAAACATTACTGCTACAAGTCCTAAATCACGAGTCATATAATTCAACTCTTTCTTCTTAAACTGCTTAGAAGCATAAGCTATTACCTTCTTATGTTACATCATTACATAGTCTAGTTCCTATCTATAGCATCTCAATAAACAATAAATCCCTTGATACTATATTAAGTATGAAAATAAGAACTGGAGTCAATATCTCTAAGTATATGAAAAATACCTTTACATTCATCTGTCAACTTAAACTTTACACAACATTTTGTTTTCTCTTGCCAAACTTGTCAATAGTGTAACAATCTTAAGGAAATCCTCAATCAACATTTAATAATAACATACCAATCTAAGAAAACTCTCAAACTTTATGACACTAGTTGGTCATCCCCATTTACCACGACTTCTCTCTTTAGATGGTCCACATAAATTCCATCAATAAAGATCATATAACCTAAAAATGTGACTTTGTCTAACCAAAAGTAACCTTTACAATATTTAGCATATAATTGTTTATTTCTTAGAGTTTACAATACTATCCTTCAATGCCCTTCATATTCCTCTGAACTTTATGAATATACTAGGATCTCATCAATAATGCTACAATAAATCAATTCAAGTAAAGATAAAACACCATATTCTTAAGAACTATAAATGCAAGTAGAGTACTAATCAACCTAAATGGTGCTACTAGGAAATCATAATGCCATATTGAGTCTTGAAGGTAATCTTAGACATGTCATCATATCTAATCTTTAATTAATGATGTCTTAAGTACTAATCAATATTGGAGAAAACTTTTATACCTTATGGTTAATCCAATAAATCATCAATATAAGGAAGTGGGTATGTATTGCGTATTGTGACCTAATTTAATTTCTCGATAATTAATGTATAGCCTTATAGTTCTATCAATAATAATAGTGTTCCCAAAAGTGACACACTAGGTTTAATTAAACTGTTATCTATCAATTCCAGTAATTGAGTTTTTAATTCTTTTAATTCTATAAGGTACTTTAAAGATAATAGTAGTGTTTGTAACCAAAATAATATAAAACTCAATCTCCTTATCTAGCAACAAACATAAAATATCTTTAAGAAATACATCTAAAAACTTTTTGACCACAAGAATAGTTTCTAGTTTAACCCCACTTTCTTCCTCTTTATTTTTAGACATTATCATTGCCACCTTGAAAATTTTGAGAAAATATACTTTATTGAGTTGTTACTCTAAGTTAAAAGAAGAAAGATGCACTTTAAGTTTCCATTCTACCACTATAATAATAACACGTGGAATAGCTCAAACATTTTATCTCATAGTACCTACTACATATGGAACAATAAAGGTATCTTCTCATATTAATACTATTTTCTTGTTGGATACTACCTTGAGGTCTCTAACTCTATATATTGCTTTCAATCCAATACATAAAACTCTATCTAAACCTCTGTATTTACCCTTTAATAAGATAGAGTATTGGTTATATAGTTGACAACTCGAATACTCTAGAGAACTATCTCTCTTCATGCCATTTTATTGCTCTTTATCCATTAACTAACAAACTTTGTTCTAGTCTCTATTTAGATTTATTGAGATTTACTTGTCTCTTCCATACTTCTTTCAACCCTCATCATTGCCTTTATTAACTAATTAAACTCATTTTGCCCTATAGTTATCACCATTATCCTGAGATTACCTTTAAAGTCCTATTGAATTCCTTGTATTTTCCCCCTGCACTTTATAAATCAGTTCTTGTACTCCTCAACTATAATCAATCCCTGCTCTAGTTTAAAGAATTTACTTACTTAAATATCTTTGTTAATAATAGAAATAATTTAGCATTACACTCATTTCAAAACAATCAACCCAATTAATTAGTCCTCTATATCTACATGAAAATGATATCCTCCAATATGTTCCACCTTTAAATAAGAATGTGATAAATAAGATTCTTTCATCATTAATTTATCTCATAACATCAATATTTGCTAGTTAACTATAAATCTGCATTAGCTAACTCTATAATGCTTATAGAATTCTTTGCCCTTAACTTACAAACAAGTTCTATCGTTTTCTATCTCTGGGATTGTCTATATGTCTACTTCTTAACTACAATTATAACCACATGAACAAGCTTATTGATGGACTACTCTAACGTTGCTCTATGTGGCTATCTTTTTATAGGTTTCAACTTGGTTATGGCTTTATTTAAAGCTATGTATATTTTAAAATAGGGTGTGGTTGGGTTTGAAGTCTATGTTATGTATGACATATCTCAACTTTCCTCCTTTATAATAAGTTCATCACTTCTCTTTAAGACTAAGCATGAATCCAGATCAGTCACAAGTTTTGTGCAAGTTTGGCTAGTGGACACATAATGAAAATCTATAAAATGCTTTAAAATATCTCTAACATGCATGCATCATATAATAATCTATAGAATTTAAAACCTGCTCTGATACCAAACTGACAAGACCTGACCTGAGCCTTCCTCGAAAATCGAGGCAAATTCTATAATAATATAGGACTATCATGCTTTATACTCATTACATATGAAACAATGAGACTATATACCTCAAAAAAAATATACACGTGTACACAACTCATGTAATGATACATATCGTGAGCCAATCTCAAAATGTGAAGACTATATCATACTACACGAATTTCTGCAACAACTTTAGAAAAATAAGAAAATGGTGAGTTTGTGGCTCAGTGATTGGGCATATGTAGTATAAATAATAGCTTCTCAATAATAATTTACTAATAAATTATACCATATGTAACGTACATGTACAAATCTGTAATATAACATAATTATGAAATTAAGTGCTAAGAAATCAAATAAACTCTCTTGAAAATGTGAGCTGTTACAAAATCTGTACTAAATTTGAAAAAATAAACATAACACTAGAATAACTATATACTAGAAAAGTGAAAATCTACAATTATAAGTTGTCATGAATTTTGAATTAAAACTGTGTATGTATCATAGTACTAAGAATATAATATATGTTGCATAGATACTGAAATTACACCAAACTTATACTCTGGGAAAAGCTAGTCTCTCCTAGCAAAGTAACTCATGCACAGGTAGAGTAGGGGATCTGGTCTCACCCGATGAAATTACTACATCGCTCAGGCAGAGCAAAATAAACTGGTATAACACATGCGCAAGAAAACTATACTAAAGATGAGGGGTATATAACTTGTGGTTTAAAAACTACTATATAATATCGTGAAAATATAATTATTTTGAATTAAATATTTTTGTTTATACTGAACGTAATCATATGCTATACTATAATAAATTCTGAAAATATTTTTAAAATAGATAATTAGCATAATTATTTATCTTTCTAAAAATAAATCAATAAAACAAATCCAATAATGTGTAATTAAATCATAAATTGCTGGATTAAAAACATAATAAATATATATAGGTATCCATTCACTAAAAGCGCTAATCTGGAGCTGAATCTAGATTTTAGGTAGAAATAATAGTGGATTGGGTTTGGGATGAATATCCCTAAACCCGTATCCGCATTCGCTTAAAAAATAAAATATCAAATCTTTCCCAAACCCATTGTAGGTTTGGAATTTCATTACCAAATATACTCTAGTAACTTTGTACTCATTACCAAATCTGCAACGGGTTATTCGTAGATTTTAAGCGAATTTTAAATTTATATAATAAAAAATAAATAATAACTTTAATTTAAATGAAAATTTATAAAATATAGCAACTATAAGTTTACAATCATATCATCAATTTAAAAATATTATCAATCAAATTATAGCAATTTTACCTGTATTACTTATAAATTCTTGAAGTGTCAGGTGTTTGGTTTGAATTCACCAAATAAATAAAGAATAAACTCACATTGCTTAAGTTGTAAGTCTAAGAAGAAGACGAGAGTGAAGAAATCTAAAATTTTCTATAGTGAAGAAGACTACTGTAAAGCAGAGGAAGTTTAAGCATTTAACCAAAGAAAAGAAAATAAGTAATAAAATGGAGTTAGGGCTACATTTTAAGTTTTACTTAAAACTTTTAAAAAAAATTATTTTTCTTTAAAAAAATTAAAAATAATAATATTTGCCAGTATGTGGATACCCGTAACGGGTATTTTCAGATTTTATACCGAACCCATACTCATACCAAATTCCCTATAGGTTTTTATTTTGTACACCAAATCTGCTTCAAGCCTTATCAAACCTTCTCAATACGGGTGGATTTTAGCGGGTTTATGAGTTTGCAAATAGTTTTGTCATCCCTAATTTTAGGGTCTATCAACTACTGGCATTGTTCCTAAGTCATAAGGTAATAAAATATATCATTAGGACCTATATATATCATAAATACTGAAACATAAATAATATGACAATGTAAAACTTTTTCTTGCTAAATCATTAGATATAAATCTAATCATCTAAACACTTTTTCACAAATTTTCCTTTTTATTTCCCTTTCTATTTGTTTTAGCTCTCTCTTCCTCTTTTTTTTCTTTTCTCGGCCTCTCTTCTTCTTTTTTTTATTCTTTTTATTCTTCTTCTTCTTCTTTTCTCTTTTCTTTTTTTTTCTTTTCTAAGTTTCTTTCTTCTTTTTCTTTCTTTTTCTTTTCTTTTTTCTCTTATCAATTTGTTTCATTTCTCTTTCTTAGCTCACAACAGCAAAATGAAACAAATAAATTCTCTCTTATAGTAAATTTTGCCACCTATAATTCCAATAAAAGGCCTTCAATTGCCATTTAAATAACTAAATCCTAAACATTTTATTAATTTTCAAGGCCATTTAGTAATTTAGTCCCCCACGTGGATTCCACTCTATGTATAATAATGTTTGCACATCCACTATATTATCATTATTATTTTCTATTCCTTAATGCCATTAAGCCCATGCAAAAGTCACTCATTTCTTAAAATAATGTTATTATATTTCTTCTCTTGCCACTTAAACTCAATGCATGCAATTTTATTTTCTCTATACCTCTCCCTCATACACACAAACTAGCCTTTAAATATGTTTGTGATAGTGTAACTACAACACCTAAGATTAAAGATTCCTGAGGCCATAGATAAGAAGGCCAAGATGGATGAAGTAAGGGTCAGATGTCAAAATCTCACATTGTGTGGTAAGATAAAAAATTTGGAGAGCCTCTTCTCAATCAATGTGAGGTTTATTGGGGTGACCTAAGAATAAAACTGTGCAAGCCCAGTGTCATAGGTTGAGCGCTTATCATTAACCCAAAAGACTAACATGTTAGATAATGCTGCCTACCTGCCCATACATAACCAAGATCCACCCAATTTCTATTCGATGTGAGATGTAACATTCTCCCCCCACCTAATCACCTGATGCCCTCATCATGATCAGGCCCAAACTCAAGAGCTAACTTGGTTCGTATTACTCATTCCCCTAAGGATATGGGGACCCACTACCCAATCACAAGAATATTACATCCCACATCGAATAGAAATCAGATGGATCTTAGGTGTATATAGGCGAGTAGGCAGTATTACCTAACAGGTTAGTCTTTTAAGTCAATGGTAAGCACCTGGCCCATAACAAGTAGTATTAAAACGGACTTGAATTCTCATTCACATATCAGCCCTAAAATTATCTCAAATGGAGATTACCACATGGAATATAGGTCCCCCATGACTCAGGTCAAGTGAGCTACAAATGTGTCTTGAGCCTCAATAAAGATTGTCATATGGGTAGTGGGTTCCACGTGTCCTTGTATGGATAGGCAATACGGACCAGGTTAGCTCCTGCATTTGGGTTAGACTATGACGAGGGCGTCATGTGATTAGATAAGAGAGAATTTCATGCCCTACATCGAACAGAAATTTAGTGGATCTTGGGTATATGTGGGTGGGCAGGTAGCATTACCTAACAAGCAAATCTTTTGGATCAATGGCAAGTGCTCGGCCTTTGACACTAGGCTCACATGGTTTTATTCTTTGATCACACCAACCCTCTAAATAATCTCATACAACCCAATACACCGATACCCAAAATCAAGTACACATTTTCATTGAAAAATTCATAAGAAGACTCTATCACCCATTATAAACTCAAGTTGTCTATTATGTTTATTTATATAGCTCTTTTATCTGTCTTAAACTGCCTTAAGTCTATCTTTGATAATATTGATATTTTCATTAGTAACTTGGATAATCTCTAGACCTAATAATTTTCTCTCTCCGGTCTCATCCAACAAACCGGAGTTCTACTTTTTCTTCTATATAAAGCCTTATACAATGCCATCTGGATACTAAACTGATAATGTTATTACATGCTGACTTCATCAATGGTAAATAATTATCACATTTACCTTTAAGCTAGAACATATACCCTCTTAACATGTCTTCTAATATATGCATAGTTCTTTCTGACTGTCTATCTGTTTGAGCATAAAAGCTATACTAAAATTTAACTTACTACCCAAAATTTTCTGTAAGCTAGGGAATAATTTAAAAGTGAATCAAGAATCTCTATTTAATACACTGGATACTGGAGCCCTATGCAATAATATAATCTCACTCACATACAAATGAACAATCTTGTCTAATGAGTATGAAACCCTACAAGGCAAGAAATGAGCAATCTACATGAGATGATGAACAATCACCCAAATACTAACATGACACTCTTAGTACATGAAAGTTCAACAACAAAATTCATGGTAATAAATTCCCATTTCAATTCTAGAATTAGAAGTGGTTGAGATAATCCTGTTGGCCTCTTATGTTATGCTTTAACCTGTTGACAAATCATGCAATGAGATACAAACTATATAATCTTTCTTTCCATATCTTGCCACCAGTAATATTCTATTAGAATATGATACATCCTTGTACTATCATGATGCAAAATATAAGCTGAACTATGAACTTCTTTTAAAATATACCTCTTTAACTCTGAATTATTTGATACACAAAGTTTTTACCTATACCAATGTCCCATCAGCTCTCAATGATAACTTAGTCTGTGTGCCATCATTTATTTCTTGTTTAAGTTTAATTACGTTAAGATCTTTATCCTACATCTCTTGAATTTGATCAATCAATATAGGCGTAACTTAAAAATGTGCTATAAGTATTCTAGATTCATCCAATGACATATTAACCCCCATAAATCTCAATTCAACAAGTAAAGGAAGACAAATTACTCTGAAATAAGCTAAAGAATTAGAAGACTTCCTATTGAGTGCATCTACCACCACATTAGGCTTGCCTGAATGATAGTCAATAGTACAATTATAATCCTTAATCAGCTCTAACCATCTTCGTTGTCTCAGATTCAGGTCTTTTTATGGGAGCCCTCCCTTCATCTAGCAGGGAGTACTACCACTCAAAGGAATATCAGAGTCCCCCCTTATTTATTTCTCCTTTTCGAGGCTCAACCCCAGGACTATATAGGGTTCTAAGACCATTGAAAAGCACCTCTGGTAGCTCAAGTGGTACCAGAGGTGCTTCCTAAGGGTCTTAGAACTTTATAGGGTCTTGGGTTCGAGCCTCGAAAAGGCGAAAGAAAGGAAAGGGGACTCTGATATTCCTTTAAGTGGTAGTACTCCCTACTAGATAAGGGAAGGGGGCCCATAATAAAAGGGCTTCTTTTTATTATGGTCCTCCACCCCTCAACTAGCAGGGTGGGGCCTCTCCCTACACTAGCAGGAGGCTACCCACTCAAAGGAATATTGGAGTCCCCCCTTCTTTCTTTCGCCTTTTCGAGGCTCGAACTCAGAACCATATAGGGTTCTAGGGCCCTTGAAAAGCACCTCTGGTACCACTTGAGCTGGTACCAGAGGTGACGTGCACAAATCCAAAAATAGTCCAATTTTTTTATCGTGGGCCCCTACCTCTCAACTAGCACGGTGGGGCTTCTCCCTACGATAGTAGGAGGCTACCAACTCAAAGGAATATCAAAATCCCTCCTTTTTTATTTTGCCTTCCCGAGGCTCGAACCTATGACTATATGGGGTTCTAAGGCCGTTAGGAAGCACCTCTGGTACCACTTGGGCTAGTAGCTCAAGTGGTACCAGAAGTGCTTCCCAATGACCTTAGAACCTCATATGGTCTTGGGTTCGAGCCTTGGGAAAGCGAAAGAAAAGAGAGGAGACTCCGATATTCCTTTAAGTGGGTAGCCTCCTACTAGCGTAAGAAGGGCCTCCACCCTACTAGTTAAGGGGTGGGGCCCCATAATAAAAAAGCGCTTTTTATTGTGGGCCCCCTCCCCTCATCTAGTAGAGAGTACACATAAAGTGACTCACATGACTCGACAACCTGACTTTTCGGAGTTAGTGACACATCCCCCAATATTTGTCCACATGTACGAGATAAATCGGCCGGGTCTTAAACTATCACCACAGCTGTAAATCTGAGAGTATCAATGGCCTTTGAAAACTAATTTAATAACTTTAAAACTGTTTCTCAAATTGAACATAGAAATTTATGATTATAACATTAGATGAAAACTGTAAATCATATTTAAGCATTTCAGATCATATAAAATATAAAATTCAAATATGCTAAAATATATTAAACAAACAATACATAAAACTAATTTTCACTCACCGAACACTTCAAGTTAGATTTTTCTCCAAAAAATTTCCTGCTTTTACCGCTCAGTTTTATTCACCTACATGCCAAAAATGACATTTGTAACCTATTGGGATTTGTGCTTACGTGCCATCCCAAAATGTACAAATATTTAATATAGTATTTATACAATTATCATTTCTAATAAAATTATTAATATTATTTATAATTAAAATGGTAAGATGCTTACCCAATATATGCATAAGATGAGGCAAATATATGCGATTGTATTACCCAATATTGCTACAGCGTGAAGGTAATACTAATAACATATATTTGATGATTGACAAGTTAATTTAGAATATACTTATCCAATATTGCTACAGCGTAAGGATAAGGTGTATTTAAGAGAGTGGTAAGAGTTGCAAGAGATGCAATTGACAAGAGTTGTCTACCTTTTGGGTTTATAAAGGTCAATATTGCTCAGCGTGAGGCTGAAGTAAATTGCCAATGGGGTCTACTTCTCACTGTAAAGTTTAAAATGTTTAAATTTTCATTTTTCCACTTGAGAGATTAAAGGGATTATGTAAAACAGTGGGAGGGCGTCTTTAGATTAAAAAATGTATAAATGTTATATCCATGATCTAAAGCTTTATTAATTAATGATAAGAAATATTCCGCTTAACATCTCCAATTTTATCTTATAGTGATAAAATTAGTAACTTATAAAGATAAGATGTCTATAAGCAACCAGTTAATATACTTGATTAAGCACATAATCTATAGGGTACCGATAAATATTAAAACTTGCTTATATATCTAAGAATTGTTCTAGATTAATTAAAAAAAATACTCTGATATATAATAGATCAATAGATAATATAAAACAAATAGACGGTAGATTATCAGAAAAGGATTAAGAATAATTTGAAAGTCAAATCATATATCCTGACCTATCTAATGATCTTCAGTATAAGCATAGGCACATGAGATGCACAAGTAGTCTAATGCTTCATCTGAAATTTATTTTATATATCGATAACAAATATAGAGAATATTCACAATGGAAAGTGTTTCCATTATTAATAAGGTTTAAAATAATAGAACCCCTAACTTAGAAAGGATAAACCTCTTAGATATCTGCTTACCAATCATTGACATTTAATGTGCAAATGATTTGTAGAAGTGTAGGGATATGAGATATCGCACGTTCTTATCACATCTGTAAGATGTTGCATGTTTTAAGCAACATTAGATTAATAATAAAAATGCATAAAATGTCTAGGTAAACAGAACATATAGTAGTTCAAAAACTTTGAATAATTACGAATTTTGGCATAATTGATTAGGTTAAATAGCCATAAGATGACTATCCCGTCTGGTCAAGGATGGTCAAATACTTGATCTAACCATAGAACCTTATCCAGTTTATGAATCCCATATTCAAGAAAAGTTAACTAAATTCTTTTTGTCGGTGTTGGACATTGGGCCACTGATTTATTAAAACTAATACATAGTGATGTATATTATCTAATCAATCATACTGCCACTGGTAAGTTTCAATACTTCAATGTCTTTATTGTGATATGTCACGATACAGACATGTGTTTCTAGAAAAACACAGGTCAACAATTTTGAAGTCTTAAAAGAATTTCGACTATAAGTAAATGAAATATATCTATATGTATATTAAACACCTTTGACTAGTAGAGGCTGTTTATACATAAGCAGTAAATTCACGAATTATTTAAAAGAGAATGAGATTCTAGCTCAATATAGCTCTCTAGATACTCCTTGACATAGATATGTTTTGAAGTATAGAGAAATCATATTTTATTAGATATAGTCCGATCGATATTAAGTTTTACCAATCTTTTAAAATATCTAAAGGGTTATGTGATAAGGGCAAATTTATCATATTTTTATTATTGATATTTTATGGTTTTATGAGAATAGATGGTTATTTATATGCTTTATTGTTATTTATAGGGACTTGAATGAAATTTTAAAAAAAATGCAAAAGGAGCGAAAACAGGGACTAAAATGCAAAGTTTTCAAAGTATGTGTCCATCACCCCAACGCCACGAGGATTATTGCCCCAGCTCTGGAATAGTGATCGAAATAAGAAAAAGATCTGTTTAAGTTGCATCTGGCTCCCCGGCGCTAAACATTCACAACGCCAACGACAAGACAACGCCTCGGCGCCATCAACCTACCGCTCCAGCGGTGAAGCCTTTTTCACGTGTCGCCCCACCGACAACTGCATAGTGCCCCAGTGGTAGCGCGAGTCCTAGTCCAACGAGAATTGAGATTTTCAAGCTCATATCAATCCCTATAAAAGGCCACTCGTTTCCAGCCTTTAAAAATCAACCAAGAGCAACCTAGAGCAATTTAAGAACACCAAAAATACAGCGCACGAGTCTTGAAGAGCAATAGAAGTTTAATTGAAGCAACTTTAGAGAGAGATTCAAGGCGTTCTTTAACATCAAGAATATCTTAGGCAGCATAATCAAGAGCAATTCGACATCATATTGGTTTGCTATTGATTGTATCATGGTTTATTATTATTTTACTGCTATTCTCTTGTAGCCATGAGCTAAACTTATTTTCTAGGGTTAATACTTGAACTCAATATGTGTGCTTAATTGTCATATCTTTTGAATATTTAATAAACTTAGTTCTTTGATATGCAAATTACTTGATCTTAATGCTTCAATATATCTAGCCAATATATGGTGAATGAGTTGGTAATATTATTGATAAACTCGGAAGAGGAATCATAATATTTAGACCTAGGTAATTTGATGCATGATTGTAGAGTAACATTCAATGTTGCATATGCAAGTTTCAACTTAGGATAGGAATATACCTAATTGGCATGTATGATCAATAAGACCTAATCTTAATGAATCTTAATTTATTACAAGTACCATAGGAATATAGGTATTTGGTAAATTAAGGTATACTTGCATGACCTTGGAAGAGGCTTGTGAATACATTTGTGTCTTAATCAATAACAAAGATTAAGGGAGTTAAATATTAGAAGATTAATCATTAGAAAGCATATTGAGGGATAGTATTAATCCTAGGTTTTCTCTATATTGCTATCACTTAAATCTCTTTGCATTATGTTTTTACTTTTATATATTCTACATTCATTCTTAGATTTTTATTTTTCTGAATAATTATTAGGAAGACATAATTTTAATAATTGGTTAAAAAGAAGAAATTATCCCTGTGGGTTCGACATCCGACTTATTTAGTCTCTTTATTACTTGCATACAATAGTGTATACTTGCACTTAATTTAAGATATAGAAATATCGCATCATTATGCTCTAAAAACTGTTACTCATCTATTGAATAAAGTTTCATCGTAAATTGTTCCTTCTACTATATATGAGATATGGATTAGAAGGAAACAGAATCTTAAAGTATGTTAAGATTTACGATTATTCTACTTACATAAGAGTTGCGCAATAGGATATAGTTGAACCCAATGGGTACAAGTATCGGTTCAATTGATATCCTAAATATTTCATGGGATATCAGTTCTATGAATCGAAAATGGAACCTAAAGATCAATTGAGTTAAATACCTTTAACACACTTTCCCGTAGGTCAGATAAGGATATATAGGTTACCTGTTAGGTATATTACATACCTAAAAGGTGTTTTGGATGTTTTTCTTAGTTGAAGAAAAATAATCCTATGACTTATAGTTAAACGATATTAGACATCGTTTAAAGAAATTGACAAGGTGCCAGAAAATTCAAAATTAACTTTAAGCATGAAAATTAAGTCTAGGACTTGGTTGTGATTCCTATAGGAATTGTTCTTATTGGTTGTAAAAGAGTTTATGCATAGAAGTGTGGGCCCAAAAGCATGTAAGAGTCTTTAAAAGCTCCATTGACATAAAAAGTTACCCTTAACAGTCTGAAATCGATTATGAGGAAACCTTTTACTAATAAACATGCTAAAGTTAATTCGAATTTTTGTTGAGTATTGTAGTATGCTAAACTCTTCATTTTAACGAGATAATCAGATAATCTGATTTCAATAACAATGAAGAGAAAGCATTTGTGTTCAGAAGAGGTAGTGGGAGCATACATTATCTTTCTAATTCTCTATATATATAAATATACTCATCGTCAATCACAATGACAATGGTATGTTGCAAGTTAGTCAGTTAATAGTTAACTAAGTAAGAACATCTTCATAAAAGATTTGGTAGCCGATTCTTGTATACTAGGTATAAGACGTTATACAGATAGTGTTAGGAAGTAGATGTGACTCTCCAATTCTCTGTACATGGACTAAGTCTTGAAAAGGTATAATTTTAGTAATTATAAAATAGTTAATGTATATTTCAAACATGACATTCATCTTTCTAAGAGGAAGTGTCCTCAAGTAGAAAATAAAAAAGTTAAAGTGTTTAATATATAATATACATCAGCTAAAGGTAGCTTGATGTACACTATGTTATGTACGAGTCTTGGATTTTAATTGCTGTAAATGTTATAAGCCGACATCAGTCTGATCTAAGTGACAACCAATGAATGGTCGTGAAACATATCCAAGTTATACCTGAGTGGTATGAAGAATACGTTTTTAATTTATGGAGAAAGTTGCTTATAAATGAAAGGATAGGTAGAATCAGACTTCTAATCTGACCAAATGATAGAGAATCTATATCTAATTACGTGCTTCTTCTCAGCGGTACCAAAACTTATAGCATAAGTGCAATCTAAATGTCCACATTTGATTCTACCGTAAAGGTAGAAAATGTTGTAGCTTGAGAAGCCTGTAAAGGAATTTCTGTGGATATTCAAGTGTTCTAGAGCTCACAATAAGTTCTAAGCTCAATGAATCCTATCATATTATAATGCAACATCAATGAGATAACTGCTCAAATCGAGATCCCATATAACTAAATGTATCTTGGCTAATAGAGATGTATAAAAATCTAGGAAACATCTTTACAAATTATAGCAGACCCACTTTCTAAAACCTTAACTTTTAAAAGTGTTTACAAAACACGTAGAGTCAAAGGACATGAAATACCATCATGAATGGAATTAAAGCAAGTGGGAATTGTTGGGATTTATGCTTACGTGCTATCCCAAAATGTATAAACATTTAATACAGTATTTATACAATTATCATTTCTAATAAAATCGTTAATATTATTTATAATTAAAATAATAAGATGCTTGTAACGTTTCAGACATTGTATGATCTAAAGGAGTTTAGATCAGTGCTAAGAGTTAGCAACACTAATAGTTATAAATACAAAGAGTTAGTGTTACTAAGAGTTAGTGATGCTAAGAGTTAGCATGTTCATATAGTTAGCGAAATCTAAAGAGTTAGAGCATTGTCTGAAATGGAATAATGACCTGAGAATATATTAGTAATGACAGAGCTACAAGGAGTTACAGATGGTGCTACAAAATATCATTATGCAAGTATGTTCTCAAACACAATGTTCCTGGTCTAATTTCATCAATGCGGGTTTATCGGTGGAACCATTAATATAGATTAGTTTATGTCTATATTTGGATGGTCTAAATGGTTAGTCTTAACAAACCATGAGCTTAGTGGAAGCTCGTATAGAGATACAGGTATTCAGTAAGGACTAGATATTGAACAAACTCACGAGGACCTCCAATAAACATCTCATGAAGCCATCAATTGAAGGTCTTCCAAGTTGAGCAGTATTTGTGGCCTTTTGACCTGAGCGCCACGGTGGGCTTGTGAATGATCCACCATAGTTTGGTTCCACACATGTCAGAAACCTTTCATGGTCTGATCGTTGGGTCTCGTTGGGTATGGTCCGATACTCATGGAGTCCAGTATGAGTAGATATGGGATCTATCAGCTCATATAAGTGGGTTGTATATCCTGATGCTCCGAGATTGTATTTTAGAAAGTCTTGTGGCCACAAGAATAAACCTCAGAAAATATATTCCGAAGGAATAAACAATATCACAAAAGTGTTTGTGGATATCGTTTAATGAAATATAAATCTGGAGATAAGTTCATGGTTGAGCAAATAGAGATTTGACGGTGATGATCTAATCTCTGCTCTTCAAGGATATAAATGATGGAGGGATTATACGAATATGCAATAACCTAAACTTGCATAGTTTATCACGCTAATTTGTAATATCTGTAACGTGTGTGTAGGATATCGTTCACAGAAGTATGGAGGAGCTTCATAAGACAAATCAGGTGTGGACCTAGAGAGTTTCACAATATGAAGTGTACTCGTTGCGCACTAGGGTAGCGGATTAGATTGAATAATTCAATCCAATAAATTTCAGCAAGATAGAATAATTGTTCCGAGATCCCTCGGGATGTACATTTGTCAAGACTTAATTGTTAAGTAAATCACTCAATTAATTAACAAGGGTTATTAATTAATAAAATATTGACAAGTGGTAAATTTTGTTTCATGATTTAATTTTACCTTTTTACCATTTAACCTTGGTAGTAAAAATTAGTAAAGTAAAAAGTAATTATTCAAAATTATTTTGAATAATTAAATTATATATTATTATTATATTGTTATATAATATTATAATATATAGATCATGGCATTGTATTTTAATATAATGAGGGGCCTAGATGTTAGCCATTTAATTACCCATTATAATTAAAGTAATTGTATTTTTTAGGTAAAGATTAATTTAAGTGATCATTAATCTAGTGCTTGATTAATTAATCCTAAGTGAAAGACCAACAATAAAATTTGTGGAGCACTTCCTTTTGTTTAATCAAAGTGTTGAATAAGCAAAATTGATTTTGGCAAAACAATTGAATAATTCATTCAATCTTGGGAGAGAATTCAATAAGGGTGAAGGAAAAAGAGGTAAGAGAGAATTTTGAGTTTTATTCTTTCAAGTGTTGGAAAATAAACAAACTTCTCTTCATCTCATTCTCTAATGAATGGCCCAAAATGAATAAATGAAAATGGAGAAAAAGATAATTACTTTAGAAAAGAGTTGTTCAAAATAATTATCCTATAGAAATTGTTTCTAAGAATTATACAAGAATTGTATGTATAATATTTATAATTAATATAAGAGTTGTATGAAAAATATTTACCATCTCCATTTAAGAAACAAAATTGTATTTAAAAGAGTTTGAATACAAGTTGCTGGAAATTCTAAAACTAAAGCTACCACTCTAGCTTCATAATCCCACCAAACCGTTATGGACTATAATTGTTCAACAATATATTTTAAGGTGAGCTTTTCACTTGGATTATTGGAAGACTTGAAGAATCTGTAAAACTACCTTCATTAGGTAAGTGTTTTTACATAATATTTTTAATACAATTGTTCATCATATGTATTTTGTATAATAGTTATACTTGACCATATATGTGATATATGTAATTAATTATTAAATTGGGTGTATTTATTAATATGCTTCCGCTGCATGTAGTAATTTTTGAAATGTTGTATATACTTGTATGTCACACACTCGATCACCAACATAACCTTCACCAATGTTAAAATTTCACTTAAATTAATAAGCGTCCTAATCAGCTTATAAAGCCCGAATGGATTCCACTTTCCAATTTTCAATTACGAAGTCATTCAATCTTGTTTAATCTTGTTTAATTCACCATTCGAAGTTATAAAAATTGCTTAACACCTTATAAATTTGGTTGGACATAATTGCCCTTCACCTTACTAAAATGGACAATTATGTCCCATTTTCTTTATTTTTGATTTTTCATCAACCAAATACATCCAATTAACATAAGGAACCATTTATACACAATAATTTAGCCAAAACACAACTCAAGCTTTAAAATCCCCTAAGTGGCTGAATTCATATTCTCCAGCCAACACATTTCTTTTCTCAATTTCTTGATCCAATAGCAACCTCGTCAAGCCAATTTAATTCTAATTCCTTAATTACAACCAATTGAAATTTTTACATCAAAGTCACACCAAACCCTAATTCTTACCTTACTAATTTTTTTACTTTGATGACTCCTTTAAGCTCCACGCTTGATTTCAACTCAATCTAAATCAAGAATTCACACCAAAATATTAGTAGAAGCAATCTTGAAACATTCATACATAACCATTACCAAATAATGCTTTTTTTATCTCTTTTCTTTGGATTTTCACTAATGGAAGCTTCAAATGACCTTAAGAACTTGTAATTGACTTTATTTTAGCTTGTTCAATCATGAAAACTTATGAAATAGCTTTGTGTTTTACTGTAGAAACACCTTCCCCTCCTTGGCCGAATTTCCCCTCTTTTGCTCTAATAGGTTTTGCTTTTTACTTCACCAGAATTCTACACACTTCTACCTTATATAATGCTCTCTCAATTATCCAATTTGTCCCTCAACTAACTCTAAATTTTTATATTGCCATTGGTTAGAAATGTAAACATTTAATTGGTTCCTTTGTATCTATTTAGTTAGAATAGTCAAAGAAACTAACTAGAATTCCACTTAGGTAATCTATGAGCTTGTCTCTAATTGGTCCATTTTCTAAGACATGAATTGTGTTCTTTAACAAATGCTTGTTCCATGCATAACACTTATATGGAAATTCATGTATTAAATTAAAATTTCCTTTTCCAAGCTAATAGAAAAAAATTTCAAAAATATTTCATGGTCATCCGACATTCCAACCGAGTGTGAAATTACCAAATTAGATTTAATACCTCTCACGCGCACTATAAAAAAATATTTCTAATAGGGTTAAAATCAGGTAACCCTACGGTATCTTTTTTGCTATAAACCAAAATCTATGTATCAATACTATTAATAGGAATTGGATATTACACGGGGTAGCCTGTGCCTCCAGCTAAGATAAAATAAATACACGTGCCTATATATGAGGTCAACCTAGATGACCCCTTTACAGGTCTTCACTAGCTTCCAAAGCTCTAGGTTGTACTCTACCACTAAGAATAAGTCCTCCTCTGTGAGGTTCTCTCTGTCTCTAAACATGACTACCACCACCTTTAAAACCCTGAGAAGTTGCACCCTGTACTGAGCTATAACTCTAAGGTAGAAGAGAAAAATTTCTCCTCAAATGTTCAATCTACCCGTAATGGTAGCAACCTTTAAAACCTCTCAAACATTGTCCCTCATAACACCTGCCACAAATGGAACACTGAGGGTACCTTTTTATGCTAGCATTACTACTTAACTGGCTACCACCCCGAGGCCTTTGACTCCTTATACTACTTTCAACAGATAGAGGCATAAAACTTTAACTAAAACTCTATCTCTATCCTCATGATAGCATAGGGCTCTAACTATACTATTGACTACCTAAATATCCTGTATAGAATGTCTCTCCTCTAGGTGCTCTACTACTACTGGATCCACAAACTAACTAACTCTGGCCTTGTTCTGCTTAAATGACTAAGCTCTACATGTTTCTACCAAGCTTCTCTTTACCCTTATTGTAGCCCTTACTAACTCACTAAAACCACTGTGCCCTATAGTTGTGATTGCTATCTTGATATTGCCTATAAGGTTCTGTTAAAATCTCTTACATTTATCCCTCTCGTTATGCACTACATATGAAGCAAATCTCGATAACTCTATAAATCAGTTCTTATACTCCTCCACTGTCATCAATCTTTGTTCTAACTAAAAAAACTTGCTAGCCTAGATGTCTTAATAAATTATAAAAAATAATGTAGCATTAAACTCTTTACAAAAATTAGCTCAACTAATCACTCCTTCATATCTATGTGAAACTGATCTCTACCAATGTTATGCCCCACTCTCAAGTAAAAATGTGGCAAATAAAACCCTCACATCATCAATATATCTCTAACATCAAATATTCATTCCACTCTGGTCAACCATAACTCTACATTGGCTGGGTTTGTAATGCACAAAAATTTCTCTGATCCTAAACTGTGAACACGCTGTATTGTGCTCTCTCTTCTGAGTTGCTCATGTGCTTGTATTTCCATTACAACTGTAACTAACTAGGCAAGTCTATCTAGGGATTGCTCTATAGCAGGTCTATCAGGCTATCCTTATGTAGGTTGTATCAGAAGCTGTGGCATTGGCTAGAGGTGTATTTGCTTTACAATAGGATTTGGCTGAGTTTGAGATATAGGTATAAGGGGGAACTGACTCAGCTACTTCTTTTTTGATTAGTTCCTTCCTTCTTTTTGGTACCAAGGCAGATCTCAGTTCAACCATGGGTTTCGTGCAAGGTCAGCCATGTGAATGCATGATGAAAATCTATAAAATACAACAAATCATTAATGACATCTCTAACATGCATGCATCATGTACTAGTCTACAAAATCTAAAACGATGCTCTAATACCAAACTAACAGAACCCGACCTAAGCTCTCCTCAGAAGTCGAGGTGAATTCTGTGATAACATAAGATTAATATACTCTTCACTAATTTCATATCATACAACGAGGCTACGTACCTCACAAAAATGACCTGTATAAGTTGTTATGTTTTGTATATTTATATACACGTGTACATAAATATACAAAACATAACAACTTATACAGCTATGCATGTCGTGGGCCAACCTCACAATGTAAAGATTGTATCACACCACACAAACTCCTGTGACAATCTGGAAAAAATAAAAAAATGGGTAAGCTTGTAGCTCAGTGAGTGGACATAGTTCTAAAAATACTATACACTTTATAATAATATATACTAACAATAATAATTTCTTAATAAAAATGTACTGAAAAATAATACTAACATATGTACAAGTCTGAAGTCATAAAAAGATCATAAAACTATATTTTGGGTAACATGAAACATGTATTGATATCATGAATTATCATAAAAATACATTTTAAAATTGAATATATATAATGTAGCTCTAGGAATATATACTATATATATATTGAAAACCACACCAAACTTGTACCCGGAGAAAACTTGGTCTCACTTGGCGGGTAACTCACTCATAGACAAAACGAGGAACATGGTCTCACCTGGCAAAGCGAACTAAGCTAGTATAACATATATGCAGAGCAAACTAAACTAAAGGGAAGGGTACACATCTAGTGGTTCAAAAAATACTACTATATAATATCATAGAAGCATAAATATATTTCTGTGCTGAACATAATCATAAAATATACTATAATAATTTTTAAAAATATTTTTGAATATACTAATTAGTATAAATATTTATTTGTCTAAAAATAAATCATAGATAAAATAAATCTGATAACATGTTATCAAATCATAAACTGCTTTATCAAAAAATATAAAAACACGTATATTTATTTATTCACTCACAAAAGTGCGCTAATCCTGTACTAGTTAGGAATCTTGGATCTATCAGCTATCAATACTCTTCCTATATCATAGGGTATAAAAATATGTTGTTAGTACCAATATATATTATAAAACCTGAAACATTAATATTTTAATTTTGTGAAACTATTACCCGATGAGTTACTGGATATAAATCTAACTACCTAAACTTATTTCCATAAATTTTCCTTTTTTTAATCTCTCTTTCGACCTCTCTTTTTCTATCTATTTTTTTCTTTCTCTTCTTCTTTCTTTCCCTTCCTCTTGGCTTTCTTTCTCTTTTTTTTTCTTCTTTACCCCTTTTTTCTGCTCTCTTTCTATCCTTCAATTTCAATTCTGCTTCCTCCTTTCCCTGGCTTCAAATGAAGCAATATATATATATATACTTGAGAGGCGATTGTACCACTTGGCTATTTTTTATATTTTATTTATTCATTTTTTCCATTAACCCCCTCATAAAGCAAAGCACGTGTATTACATAGTGTTCTCTAGAAATTTGTGTCTTGTCAAGAAAAAAAATACAATGGGGAGTGTTGCTTCAAGGAGTGGTTAAATAAGGTCTTTATCAGTTGCAAATCAATACTTAACCACTCACAAATAAAATTTGTCAAGTCCAATATTCAAAATCAACAAGTATGAGTGAAAGTCACGAGTCAATGTTATCATTTTTTTACTTTGTTTTTGAGTCAATAGAAAGTCATCCTAGAGTTAAAGAAAAATTAAGTTTATGGCATAAAAGGTTAGGGCATCCCAATATATCAACTCTTAAAAAAACCTGACAGTCATGTAATATGCTAAGAATGAACAAAATTAGTATTTCTAAACTTTGCTTTGTTTATCAAATAGGGAAATTAAGTTAACCTAGTTTTTGAACATTCGACATTGTAGCACAGAATCTCTTTGATCTAATACACTCAGACTTGTAAGGACTTACACCACTCCCTTCAAACCAAGGTTTCAAATATTACATAACATTCGTTGATGATAGAATTAGGTTCACCTGAATGTACTCATTGACCACTAAATCTGAAGCACTAAACACCTTTGACAACTATAAGACTCAAATTGAGACATTTTTAGAAAAAACCATCCTCTGTATCTAATAAAGATAACCTACTTTCATCCAGAAGTAGCACCTCATATGCTGGTTAATGAGACTATACTCAAGACTTTCCCATTCACCTTTAAACCCTCAAACTACACCAATAAATTAGACACGGCACTAAAAACCAATACATAACACAGAATTCCCTCAAACACAAGACATCACACATTTTGAAATACCAATCCAGCAAAAACCAACCAATGTTCACCCCATGACCATAAAAGCCAAAGCAAGAATTTTTAAATCAAAGACATACTTATAATTTTTCTCACCTGACCATCACTGCTCTGTTCCCTTAAGTGTAAGAACAACATTAGCAGATCCATTTTGAAAATAAGCTATGTAGCAAAAGTTTGAAGCCTTACAAATAAATAAAACATAGACTTTAGTACCATATAGTTCAGATTTAAGACTGATAGGTAACAAATTGGTGTTCAAAATCAAAGAAAATCTAGATGGATCAGTTGATAAACTCAAAGTAAGGCTTGTTGCCAAGGGTTTTCACCAAACCCCTGAATTAAACTACACTATAACCTTTAGTCCAGTTGTTAAGTCTTCAACCATTAGAGTTTTCTTAAGCTATGTAGTTTCAAAGAGTTTGGATCTTAGACAAGTAGATGTGAACAATGCCTTTCTTAATGGAATATTAAATGAATTAGTACATATAATCAAACTAGAAGGCTTTGTCTCAAGCAAGCATACTTAAGGGCTTGGTTTGAAAAATTAAAGAAAACTTTGGTCTAATGGGGATACCACTACTTTAAATGTGATACAGCCTTATTCTTCAAAAGTGATGACAAACCATTCACATTACTTCTTAATTATTTTGATGACATAATTGTCACAAAAAGCAATCCCTCTCTTATGGAGACACTCATTCAAAAATTGAGCAAAACTTTTGCTTTAAAAGACTTGGAAAAACTTCATTACTTCTTAGGTATTGAGGTAACTAGAACCAAAACATTTCTTTATCTCTCTTAATCTATATACATCAAAGACCTTTTTTATATAACCAATATGTTGTAATGTAATGGAGTTAACACACCCTTATTAACTAGTTACAAGCTAGCTAAGACAGATGGTGATCCTTTCTTATATCATACACTCAACAAAAGTGTCATTAAGGGTTTACAATATGCTATACTCACCTAGCCAGAACTAAGTTATACAGTAAACAAACTCAGTCAATTCATGTCTAACCCATTGCAATCTCACTGGAAAGCTTATTCTTAGAGTCCTCAAATACATCAAAGAACCTCAGATCAAACTACTAAGAACTTAAACCCTATGATCTCCTTGAGAGACCCTATAATAATTTTAATTTACTAAGAACTTCCCAGATCAAATTATTCAATCTGGTACCCCAGTTCATAATGAGTACACTTCATATAGTGAGACTCCCTAGGTTCACTCTCATTTTGTCTTACGAGACTCTTCCGTAAGTTCAAAAATGATACCTCACACACACATTATAGAAAGAACAAATAGTATATTAAACCATACAACTTGAGGTTAATACATATTCGTATAATCCCTCCGTCATTTATATCATGGAAGAGCGAAGACATAGATCACCACCGTCAGGTCTCCATATGCTCAACTCTAAAATTTATCTCTAGATTCGTATTCTGATAACCAATATCTGTAAACACTTTTACGATATTGTTTCTAACACAAGAAACATTTTTTCTTAGTGAATTATTAATGGCCATAAAATTTTTTGGAACATAATCTTAGAGCATCTGGATATACAACTAATCTATATGAGTTGACGAATCCCATATCTACACACATCGGACTCCATGAGCATTAAACCATACCCAGCAATACCCAGCGGTCAAACTATGAAAGGTTTCTGACATATGTGGAACCTAATTATGAAGGATCACTCACAAGCCCACTGTGGTGCTCAGGTCTAGGGACCACAAATACTAGTCAACTCGAAAGGATCATCTATTGATGATTTTATGGGATATCTATTAGAGATCCTAATTGACCCAGTTCAGCACCTTGTCCTAACTGAATACCAGCATTGACAGGACCCGACCCGAGACCCTCTACTATAGATCCCAGCGGCCCTGCCGGGCACCCCGACGAAAGTTCCTTCGAACTTAACTGGGTACGTTGAGAAATTTCACGAGGCGAACCCCTTTTTAATTCTTGTTACTACTAAGAAGGTCTAGTAACATACATGAAAACGACATCTTAATTTTAAAAACAAACGGACAGAGTTTCCCCTGTTTTTCAAAAAATCTATATAAAACCTGCAAAGAAATTTCACTTCTATTTCCAATACATCTCAATTCTACCAATTCGGACCTCCGATCCTTTCCAAATCAAATCCAACACAACTCAATTATTCATTTGAATCACAAATAAGCGTAATCATAAAAGTAAAAAGAACGATCATCATAAAATTGAAATCTCTTCTTCTCGGTTCAAAACATACATCCAAATATACATGCCTACAACTATTATGCATAAAGTAAAGGGTGTTATTTAGCACATTTACATGTACAAAAAATGATCTTCGGATTCGGCCCACTACTCGATAATAGGAGAATCAGCAGCTTGCGTACCAAGACCTGCACCTGGAAAAGGGGTTCAGAAAATATAAAACACAAAACGGGTGAGCTAAAGAAGCTCAGTGAGTGCAATTAAAATTTTAATAAAATAACCTCATGTATAGATAGCAAATTCTAAAGTTCATGCAGAAATCATGCTTGTAAAACTGATGTAAAACTGTAAAACGGTTTCTAACATCATATGCTATTGAAATCTTACCGAGCGGGTTTTATCTACATCTTTGGAAAACTATATTCAGAATCTGTATAACATAATAACTGCTGTTTGCATATAAATGCATAAATGCTATCGGTAAATCAAAAACTAGTAAAATTCTCGCTCAGCCATTTTCTTTCTAAACTGTACCAATGGTAACCCTAAAGCTCTATACCCATGCAGCGACTCAACTAGCACCGTACACGTGAGTAGGTCACGGGGTACCTCAACTAGCAGCACCCACCGTGACATCTCAAGACATCTCACTGGCTATGCAGCGGAATCCTACATCGCATGCATATAGCGAGACAATACCCCGTACACATAGAGCCACTCACATGACTCGACATCCCGACTTTCCAAAGTTAGTGACACACCCCCAAGACCTGCCCATGTGCACGGGATATACCAGCTAGGTCATGGTCACTGTAGCAGCACCTCCCTTTGAAGCTCGAATTTCTCTCTTTTTTTGGCTAAGTGTTGGTTTTGATCTCTCTTCAAATTTCTACACACTTCTAACATATATATAGTGCTCCCTCAATTGACCATTTTGCCCTTCAACTTACTTAAAACTTCTAATTTGCCATTAGTTCAAATGAAAAGATTTAATTAGTTTCTTTATAAATATCTAGTTAGAATATTCAAAAGAACTAACTAGAGTTTCCAACTTTGTAATCCATGAGATTGTTTCTAATTGGTCAATTCCTTAATATATGGATTGTATTTCTCAACAAAGGCTTGTTCTATTCATAACCCTTAAATGGAAATTCATGTAGTAAATTAGGATTTCCTTTTCTAAGCCAATAGAGAAAAATTCCAAAAATATTTTAGGGTCGTCTGGCGCACCGATCGAGTGTGAAATTACTAAATTGGGTCTAATATCTCTCATGTGCACTATAAAGGGAATATTTCTAATAGGATTAAAATCGAGTAACCCTACGGTGTCTTATTTGGTCTATATCGAAATCTAGGCTCTAATACTACTAATAGGGATTGGATATTACACGCATGTCTATATGAACTTCTACTAAGTTCATGGTCTGCTAAGATTAATGATCTGGACCATCTAGATATAGACATACATTAATATATTTTAAATAAAATTTCCACCGATAGACCCATATCAGTGAAAATAGATCAGGAACATAACATTTCAAAACATACTTGTACAATGACATTTCTTAGCAATATTTGCAACCCTTTGCAACTATATCATTGCTAATACACCCTCAAGTATTTGTCCCATTTTAGACAAGGTTCTAACACTTTAGATCTCGCTGACTTTTGTAACCTACTAACTCTTAGCAATTATAGCTTTTAGCATAGCTAACTCTTATCGCTGATCCAAACTTCTTTGAACTAGATCTGAACTCTTTCAGATCATACAGTGTCTAAGATGTTACAACCATCTTATCATATATGAAAAAATATAATTAGCGATTGATTGAAATATTAATTGCATTTATAAATTATTTATACAAAATAAGATTGCACGTATGCACAAATATGAGCAACTTCCACTTGCTCTAGTGCCATTCGTAATTGTACCTTATACCTAACAAACTCCACGTATTTTTGAAACACTTTTAGAGTTAAGGCTTTAGTTAATGGGTCTGCTACATTATCTACAAAGTCTACTCTATGAAATACAACATCTCCCTTAGCCAAGATCTCTCTAACTATATGGTATTTCCTCTTCATGTGCTTAGATCTCTAGTGTGCTTTTGGCTCTTTAACTTATGCAACGGCCTTGTTATTGTCACAAAATAATAGGTTAGGATCCATTGAACTTGAAACTATTTCGAGCTCAATGACAAATTTATGTATCCACACTACTTCTTTTGCTGCTTGCGAGGCAGTATTTTATTCTGCCTCTGTGGTAGAATCAATTGTGGATCCCTATTTGAAACTTTTCTAACTTATTGGGGCGCTAGTGAGAATAAACACATATCCAAATATAGACTTTCTATCATCCAAATTAGACTGGAAGTCTGAGTCTGTGTATAATCTTACTTGTAAGTCACTGTCTTTATTTATGAGAAACTTTTCCTTTGTAACCTTAAGGTATTTCAAGACATGTTTGGCTGCCATCCAATGGCTACGACCTAGATCAGACTGATACCAGCTCATAATACTTACTGCCATCTTGATATCAGGTCTCGTGCATATCATGGCATAAATCAAGTTTTCAATAGCTGATGCATATAGGATGTTAAACATTCTAACCCTTTCATCTTCCGTCTGAGAACACATCTTCCTCGAAAAATCAATGCCATGTCTAAAAGGTATATTAACTGTCTAGCAGTTAGTAAAGTTTTTCCTTTCCAAGACATTATCAATGTAAGTAGATTGAGAGAGTTCTATCAGCCTCATAGCTCTATCTATATAAAACTTTATACCCAGTATATAAGAAGCCTCTCCCAAATTTTTTATGGAAAAGTTCTTATTTAGATAAGCTCTTACTGACAGTAACATACCGACATCATTTTCAATGATTAGTATGTTATCCATATAAAGAATTAAAAAGATAATCATGCTCTCACTAACTTTTTTATACACACAAGCTTCCTCTTTGTTTTTGATGAAACCAGACCCTCTGATAACTTCATCAAAATAAATATTCTAGCTCGGGAGGCCTGCTTAAGTCCATAAATGGACTTCTTTAGTTTGCATACTAAACCAGAGGTCAAGCTAGATGCAAACTTGAGCTTAGCTTGATTTTAGTTTGATCATGCATAGAAAATCATGAAAAAAAAACCTTCAATTTATAGCTGGAAATGTTCCCCCTCACTTGGCCGAATACTCCTCTTTTTGCTCTAACGTGTTTTGCTTTTCAATTTGCCAAATTTCTAAACACTTCATCCTTTTATAATGCTCTTCTAAAAGTTCAATTTGCCCCTCAACTAACTCTAAATTTCTAAAATATCATTAGTTAAAAATAAATGCATATGATTGGTTTATTTCTAACTATTTGACTAAACTAGTCAAACAAACTAAATTACCCTTTTAACTTGGCAATCTACTTTTTTATACACACAAGCTTTCTCTTTGTTTTTGATGAAACCAGACCCTCTGATAACTTCATCAAAACAAATATTCTAGCTCGGGAGGCCTGCTTAAGTCCATAAATGGACTTCTTTAGTTTGCATACTAAACCAGAGGTCAAGCTAGATGAAAACTTGAGCTTAGCTTGATTTTAGTTTGATCATGCATAGAAAATCATGAAAAAAAACCTTGAATTTATAGCTGGAAATGCTTCCCCTCACTTGGCCGAATACTCCTCTTTTTGCTCTAACATGTTTTGCTTTTCAATTTGCCAAATTTCTAAACACTTCATCCTTTTATAATGCTCTTCTAAAAGTTCAATTTGCCCCTCAACTAACTCTAAATTTCTAAAATACCATTAGTTAAAAATAAATGCATATGAGTGGTCTATTTCTAACTATTTGACTAAACTAGTCAAACAAACTAAATTACCCTTTTAACTTGGCAATCTACAAGCTTATTTCTCGTTGGTTTATTTTCTAACACATGGATTGTATTTTTTAATAGAGGTTTGTTCCATGCATAACACTTATATGGAAATCCATATGTTAAATTGAAATTTCCTTTTCCAAGCCAATTAAAAAAAATTTCAAAAATATTCCATGAGCATCCAACTCCCCAATCAACTGTGAAATTACCAATTTATGTATAATACCTCTCACGCGCACCATAAAATAATATTTCTAATAAGGTTGAAATCATGTAACCCTATGATTTCTTTATTGTTTTATACTGAAATCTAGGCACTTACAGTAATAATAAGGATCAGATATTGCAGTTTCACTCCTCCTAAAAAAATGTTTTCTCCTCGAAATTTAAACCGTACCTATCCCAAAGAGCTGGGCATGTTGTACTCGCATCTGATTTTACATTCCCATGTGGCTTCTTCTACTCCATGGTGTGAGTGATTATAAACCTAGGGTGCATACATGTGGATTTATGTCTATTAATCAAATATAGCATATGTATCACATACATACATGCGCAGTAGATAAGCATAATATAAATTACTCAATGATAAACACAAATGAACTTTTACATGTTATCTCATAAATGTAAAAAATTTCAAGATTGAAAAATAGTACCTTGTCAAGCCTTTGGCATATGGTCGAACCGGAGTACCCGCCTTGAAGTAACCTGTTCATAATCCTAGTTCCTCAACACGGTGAACTTGAGGAAGCTAGAATAACAGCTTTTTCAGCAAATGATTCAACTCTTAAATCCTTGTTTCTACCTTGTAGTATGGGTGATCAAAATAGAAGAGGAAAAATGAAAGATGTGTGGTTTTGTGCTCTTAACACTTGAGAGAATTTTCTAACACTTAGCAAAATTCACTTCTCTCTCACACTCATTGGTGTCATGACCAAATTTTTACTTAATCAATTGAGCAACATATTGCTCTTTCATTTGTTTATTCTTTTCTTTCATTTTCTCACCTAATGACATCCATTATCTAGGTCAATGTTTACCATTAGTGTTTTGTTTATTATTGTTTACAACAAACCAAATGAAAACAAAACAAAATGGAAAATCATATAAATAAACTTGGCCTAAATCTAGGCCAAATGAGAAAATATTTTCTCATTATTAACAAATATCTTAAGGCCTACCATTAATAAGTGCCACCTATTTATTCCTATTATATTATTTAATTAATATTAAGTAAATAATTTAATCATATTAAATCATGATAAAAACACATGCCAATTTAAATTTAAAAATAAATTGTTTGATTTTAATTCAAATAATAATATTATATATTATTATTATTATTATTTTATTCAATAAACATTTTAATGAATAAACTAATGATATTATTTGTCTAAAAAATAAAGTCATTTTAGTAATTTCTAAATCAAACAATAATTGGCCCACAATATGCCATGTGTCAATATCCCATTGGTCAACAACTAATTGTTAACTAATTGATGTACTTAACTCTTAAGTCTTGCCACGTGCACGACTGGAGGGAGACCGAAGTAAATATCCGGTCTGCTGAAATTTTTTGGATCGAATTTTCAATCCGATACGCTACCCCAGTGCACAACGAGTACACTTTATATTGCAGAACTCTCTAGGTCTACTCTCGATTTGTCAAACAGAACTATTCTGTGAGTCTGAGATTGATGTCCCACGCACACATTATGGATATTACAAATCATTGCAGTTGACCATACAAGTTGAGGTTATAGCCCATACGTATAATCCTTCTGCCAATCACATCCTGAAAAAGCAAGGATATATATCACTACCGTCAAATACCTATATGCTCATCCATAAACTTATCTCCAGACACGTATCTTGATAAACAATATATGCAAACACTTTTGTAATATTATTTAACCCTGTGGGAAATTCTTTTTTTAGGTTTATTGCTTATGGCCATAAGAGTTTCTAAGATACATTCTCTGAGCATCCGGATATATAACTCATCCATGTGAGCTAACGGATCCCATATCTGTACACACTGAACTCTATAAGCATCGAACCATACCCAACGACACCCAGTGGTCACACTATGAAAGGTCTGTGACATGCATGAAACCAAAGTATAATGGATCACTTACAAGCCCACTGTGGTACTCAGGTCAAAGGACCACGTATACTACTCAACTTGAAAGGACCTCTCATTGATGGCTTCATAGTATGTCTATTGAGGTCCTCGTTGAGTCTATTCAGCATTCAGTCCTCACTGAACACCTGTATGTTATACAAACTTCCAATAAGCCAATGGTCAGCTAAGAACAACCATCTAGATCATCTAGGTATAGTATACACTGGTCTATATAAAAGAATTCCACCGACAGCCCTACATTGGTGAATTGAGACCAAGACTATATAATTTTAAGAATAGATTTGCATAATAATCTTTCTTAGCACCTATTGCAACTCTTGCAACTATGTTATTACTAATGTATTCTCAGGTCTTTGTACCGTCACAGACAAGATTCTAACTCTTAGACTTCACTGATTAATATAACATGCTAACTCTTTAGCATTTATAGTTTTCAGTGATGTTAACTCTTGACATTGATCTAAACTTCTTTAGACTAAATCTGAACTCCTTCAAATCATATAATGTCTGTAGCGTCACAATCATTTAACCATTTAATAATAGTAATTAATGATTTAACAAATAATAAACTATATAAATATTATAAAATAAAATATTCATACAACAATGGGATGGCACGTGAGCACAAATTCCAACACATGGTTCATCCATAACACCATCACCTAGGGAATGCTTTTATTACGAAGCACATGTTCTTTTCGGTCTAGAATTTGCACAGGTTTCTCTTCGTAGTTCAAATTCTCGTTTAATTCTACTGACTGTTCCCTTAGAATATGCGAAGGGTCTTTTATGTACTTATGAAGTATGGAAATGTGAAACACGTCATAGATTCTGGTCAACTCTTTCGGTAACCGTAAACGATATGCTACCTCCCTAACTCTTTTAATTATTTCATACGACCCAATGTATCGGGGACTCAACTTTCCTCGCTTCTCGAATCTTAATACTCTTTTCCATGGTGATATCTTCAAGAAGACTTTATCACCAACCTAGAACTCTAAGTCCCTTCTCTGATTATTTGTATAACTCTTCTGTCTATCGTTAGTTATTTTTAATCTCTGTCTAATAATTTGAAACTTTTCTGAAGAAGACTTTAATCTCCAAGTCCCTTCCCAAGAAGACTTTAATCTCTGTCTGATAATTTTTAATCTCTATCTGATATCTTCAAGAAGACTTTATCACCAACCTGGAACTCCAAGTCTCTTCTCCGATTATCTGCATAACTCTTCTATTTATCGTTAGCTATTTTTAATCTCTGTTTGAAAATTTGAAACTTTTCTGAAGTAATCTGGACAATTTCTGAACCAATAGGCTTCTTTTCACCAACCTCATCCCAGCAAACTAAAGTTCTACACTTCCTTCCATACAAAACTTTAGATGGTGCCATCCCGATGCTAGCCTGGTAGCTATTATTGTAGGCAAACTTCATCAATGGCAGCTTTCCTTAAACTCCATAACACAAGCCCTAAGCATATCCTCTAGTATCTAAATCGTCTGCTCAAACTGGCGATCTGTCTATGGATGAAAAGGTCGTACTAAAATTTAATTTAGTGACTAGAGCTTTCTGTAAGCTATGCCAAAATTAAAAAGTGAACCACAGATCTCTATCTGACAGTATGGATACTGGAATGCCATGAAGTCGTACCACCTCATCTACGTACAACTGGGCCAATTTTTCCAGGGAATAATTACTTCTGATGGGTAGAAAATGAGCAGATTTTTTCAATCTATCAACAATTACCCATATCGCGTCATTGTCTCTTTAGCTACGTAGAAGTCCTACCATAAAATCTATTGTTATCCTCTCCCATTTCCACTCAAGGATTGCAAGAGGTTGTAAGAGCCCTGTAGGTTTCTAGTGTTCGACCTTTACTTACTGGCAAGTCAGGCATCTGGAGACAAATTCAGCTATATCTTTCTTCATGCCCTTCCATCAGTAGTGCTCTTTTAGGGTACGATGCATTTTTCTGCTCCCTGGCTGCATAGCATATACAAAAGAATGAACTTCTTCCATAATCTCTTTTCTTAACTCATTCACATCCGGTACACATAATCTCTGACCCAAGGTTACTGTACCATCCTCAGTCACTAAAAAGCCCTTTCGTTGCCCAGACTCAATTTCACCCTTCAATTTAACTACCTATGGATCTTGAGTCTGTAATTCTCTGATCCAATCTACTAGTATTGGGGGAACCTGAAATGTGGCTAATGGTGCTCCAAAATCTGACAACTCCAATCTCCACCCAAAGACCTCAATTCTATTAGCATTGATAGATATGTGACCTTCAGTTGAGCTACTGAGCTAATAGGCTTCTTGCTAAAAGCATCTGTTACCACATTAGCTTTTTTAAGATGGTACTCAAGTGTGCACTCATAATCCTTAATAAGCTCCAACCATCTTCTCTACCTCATATTTAGCTCTTTCTGGGTGAACAAGTACTGCAAAAACTACCGCTGCCAGTTCTAGGTCATGTGGGGGATAATTTTGCTCATGCTTCTTTAATTTTTTATAAGCATAGGCGATTACCTTCTTCTTCTGCATCAGCACACAACCTAGACCCTACTTGAAAGCATCACAATATATTGTAAATTCGTCCTTCCCTAATGGAAGTGTAAGCACTAGGGCTGAGGTCAACCTTCTCTTCAACTCATCAAAACTCTGCTGGCACGCCTTAGACCAAATAAACTTCTCTTCTTTTAAAGTCAGCTTAGTCAGAGGAGCAACTATCTTTGAAAATCCCTCTACAAACTTTCTATAATACCCAGCTAAACCCAAGAAACTACGGACCTCCGTCATATTTGTGGGTTGTCTCCAATTTACTATAGCTTTAATCTTCTGGAGATCTACAAAAACCCCTTCTGTAGAGACTACATGTCCTAAAAATGTACTCTATCTAGCCAGAACTAACATTTACTAAGTTTGACATAAAATTTATGCTCCATTAAAGTCTGCAAAATAACCCCTCAGATGGTCTGCGTGTTCCTCCATATTGCCTGAATAGATCAGTATATCATCAATGAGCACTACAACAAACTAATCCAAATAGGGTCAAAAAATCCAGTTCATAAGATCCATAAAAGCGGCTGGCTATTAGTCAGCCCGAAAGGCATGACTAAAAATTCATAATGTTCATATTGAGTTCTAAAGGCAGTCTTGGGAATATCTTGTTGGAATTTATTCTCACATGCCATCCTATTATTGTATGAATATTTTATTTTATAATATTTATACAAAAAAATTATTTTTTAAATCGCTAATTACTATTATTAAATAGTTCAATACTTGTAACACTATAGACATTATATGATCTGAAGGAGTTCAAATTTAGTCTAAAGAAGTTTAGATCAATGCTAAGAGTTAGCATCGCTAAAAACTATAAATGCTAAAGGGTTAACATGTTATATTAATTAGTGAAGTTTAAGTGTTAGAATCTTGTCTGTGACGGTACAAATAGCTCAGAATACATTAGTAATAACATAGTTGTCATAGTTGCAATAGGTGCTAAGAAATGTTATTATGTAACTCTATTCTCAAAAAATTTGTTCCTAGTCTTAATTCACCAATGCAGGTCTGACGGTGGAATCCTTTTACATAGACCAGTGTATATTATACCTAGATGGTCTAGATGGTTATTCTTAGCTGACCATAGTCTTACTGGAAGTTCGTATAGCATACAGGTGTTTAGTGAGGACTGAATACTGAACAGACTCAACGAGAACCCCAATAGACATCCCATGAAGTCATCAATGGAATGTCCTCTTGAGTTGAGTAGTATACATAGTCTTTTGACCTGAGTACCACGGTGGACTTGTAAGTGATCCATCATACTTTAGTTCTGCGCATGTCACAAACCTTTCACGGTGTGACCGCTAGGTGTCACTGGGTATGGTCCAATGCTTATCGAGTCCGGTGTGTACAAATATAGAATCTACCAGCTTACATGGATGAGTTATATATCTGAATGCTCAGAGGCTGTATCTTGGAAACTCTTATAGCCATAAGCAACAAATCCAGGAAAATAATTTTCCACAGGGTTAAATAATATTACAAAAGTGTTTGCATATATTGTTTATTAAGATACATGTCTGGAGATAAGTTCACTGATGAGCACATAGGGATTTGACGGTAGTGATCTATATCCCTACTCTTCCAGGATATGATTGGCAAAAGGATTATACATATACGCTATGACCTCAACTTGTATGGTCTACTGCACTGATTTGTAATAGTAGAGAGAATTTTAAAATGCTAAGTGTTAGAAAATTCTCTCAAGTGTTAAGAGCAAAAACACCTCTTCCATTTTTAATCACCCACATTACAAGGTAGAAATAAGGATTCAAGAGTTGAATCATTTGCTAGAAAAGCTACTATTCTAGCTTTCTCAAGCTCACCGTGTTGAGGAACTAGAATTGTGAACGGATTACTTCAAGGCGGGTACTCTGATTCAACCATATACCAAAGGCTTGACAAGGTACTATTTCTCAATCTTGAAGTATTTTACATTTATAAGATAACATGTAAAATTTATTTGTGTTTATCATTATGAAATTTGTATTTCAGTATTCCGCTGCGCATGTATGTATGTGATACGTATACTATATTTGAATGATAGACACAAACCCACATGCATGCACCCTATGTTTAAAATCACTCACAAAATGGTATCATAGCTATTTTGAATTGATATTTGGTGTTTTGAGTGTAAAATTATTGTTGGTGATGTTCCGGTGCTCAAAAGGTGCATTTCAAGTTTTGAAATGGGTATACAGAAGGTGGGAGCACCGGAACGCTGCGGCCATGAGTGCTCAGTTCCGAGGCGCTGGGTAGCTGGAGCTGCAGCGCTAAGGCTTCCTAGCCCTAGCGCTACAGCACCAGGTGCTAGGCGCCTCAGCGCTAAGTGAATCGATGCTTAAGCACTGATTCTGAAATTCGCGTCATAGCACTAGGCGCTGAGCGCTGTAGCGCTGAGAGGCCTATAAGCCCTGGCGCTATAGCACTAAGGGGCCTCCTGGCCCTGCAGTGCCAGACGCTAAATGCTACAGCGCTGGCTGTTAAGCGCCGCAGCTCCAGAAGCTGGGTACCAGGTCGCAGGGGGTTTATGAGATACGGTGCTGCCATACGGTCGGCCCAGCACCGCGAGGCCGATGACACTTACTCTAATCATGTTTTAAATTATTATTTTAATCATATGGGGGTTTATGAGATAGAATTAAAGGTCTTTGACATGTGTGAAACCTAAGTATGGTGGATCACTTGATGCGATATTTCTATATCATAAATTAAGTGCAAGTATACACTATCGTATGCAAGTAATAAAGAGACTAAATAAGTCGGATGTCGAACCCACAGGGATAATTCTTTCTTTTTAACCAATTACTAAAATTATATCTTCCTAATAATTATTCAGAAAAATAAAAATCTAAGAATGAATGTAAGAAATATAAAAGTAAAAACACAATGCAATGAAAATTAGGTGATAGCAATGTAGAGAAAACCTAGGATTAATATTATCCCTCAATATGTTTCTAATGATTAATCCTCTAATATTTAACTCACTTAGTCTTTATTATTGATCAAGACGCTAATGTATTCACAAGCCTCTTCCAAGGTCATGCAAGTATACCCTAATTTACCAAATACCTATATTCCTATGGTACTTGTAATAAATTAAGATTCATTAAGATTAGGTCTTATTGATCATACATGCCAATTAGGTATATTCCTATCCTAAATTGAAACTTGCATATGCAACATTGAATGTTACTCTACAATCATGCATCAAATTACCTAGGTCTAAATATATTGATTCCTCTTCCAAGTTTATCAAAATATTACCAATTCATTCACCATATATTGGCCAGATATATTGAAGCATTAAACACAAGTAATTTAAATAATAAATGACTAAGTTTATTAAATACTAAAAGGATATGGCAATTAAGCGCACATATTGAGTTCAAATATTAACCCTAGAAAATAAGTTTAGCTCATGGCTACAAGAGAACAGCAGTAAAAATAATTATAAAACATGATACAATCAATCGCAAACCGATATAGACGTCGAATTGCTCTTAATTGCGCTGCCTAGAAACTCTTGATGCCAAAGAACGTCTTGTATTTCTCTCTAAAGATGCTTCAATTAAGCTCCTATTGCTCTCCAAGACTTGTGCTCTGTATTCTTGGTGCTCTTGGGTCGTCTTGGATTCTTTTCTAAAGGTTGGGAACGAGTGGCTTTATATAGGGATTGATATGAGCTTGAAAATCTCAATTCTCGTCGGATTAGGACTCGCACTACCGCTGGCGCGCTATGAATCTGTCGCTGGGGCGATGCGTGAAAAATCTATTACCACTGGAGCGGTGGGATCTTGGCGCTGGGGCGCTGCATAAAAACGGCTTCACCGCTGGCGCGGTATGTTGATAGCGCTGGGGCGCTGTAAAGTCGCTGGCGCGATGAATCTTCAGCGCTGGAGCGCTAGACGCGACTTAATCAGGTCGTTTTTCTTATTTCGATCACTATTCAGCGCTGGGGCGAAAATACTTGTGGCGCGGGGGCGCTGGACTCATAATTTGAAAACTTTGCATTTTAGTCCCTGTTTTCGCTCCTTTTGCATTCTTTCTTTAAATTTCGTTCAAGTCCCTATAAATAACAATAATGCACATAAATAGCCATCTATTCTCATAAAATCATAAAATATCAATAATAAAAACATGAGAAAATATATGACAAATTTGCCCTTATCAAATTCCCCCAAACTTAAATACTTGCTTGTCCTCAAGCAATAAAATAAAACTAAGGGAGAGACAAAGGTTTATACTTGACTCATTTAACAAAACAAAATATACTAATACTAGTAAGATGATCAAGACCATTGTCTCAAAGGCTGATGAAATAGTACAAATCCTTAAGGTAGACAAATAGCTATTGACAATTCTAATTATCTTCGTTTAGTCCCTCATTCTTCCTCATAAATAATCACCATGTGTGTGTGTGCAAGCAGCAAGCAAATAGCGAAAACCATACTTTGATTTACTTTATACTTTAGTTTGTACAGAAAAGATGATGTCTCGGCATTTTATTTGTATAATGACACTTCCATAGGCTTGTCTTTATTACCACTCTCCACTAATGTAGAAAATCACATGTCTAGATATCTATTTAGGACTTTACTTAGCTTGTAATGTAAGGCTAAGGTCAAGGTGGGATAAAAGGATAAATATATTAAGTTCAAATTACACCATGAACACTTAGATTTTTACCTAGAAACCTCTTGATCTTTCGTTTTCTTGTATTATCTCTTCCCCCAAACTTATTGTGTTCCCATCCTTCTTTTCAAATTTTTATTTTTCAAAGAATTTCTTTTTTTTCTTAAGCTGGGGGTATTTTTTTTACTCTTTTTTTATTTTTTTTTATTTTTTTATTTTTTAAATACCCCCAAACTTAGATTGACAAATATCACCCAAACTTTATTTTTCTCATATCACCACAACATTTTCCTTTTCAAGAGTATTTCTAAGTAAATGCAAGGTTTATGGTGTTATGGGTAAATTTCTAGATAAGCAAACTTTAAGTCTTGGGCTTGTAATGTGGTTAAACCAAAGAATGGGTCATTAGGCTCAAAATAGGGTACTAGGGATAAAAATACTCTAAAAGGTAGGCTAGAAAAGCTCAATCGGTCCAAAGATGGCCTAATGTCATTTCCCTATTCATGTGTTTCCTAGAATTTCGCCTCAAGTAGTAATTAAAGACAAGTTCTAGAGTATCGGTCTTCGAGACTGTGGTGTACTCTCTAAAACATAAGTATCTCTAAGTAATAGTTATAACTATTCATGCTTATAAAGTGCTCAAAAAATTGGTGATAATAAATAAGGTCAAATTTGTTCCTAAACTTAAATAATTAAAATTGTCTCAAGTATCTATCATTCCCTATGAATTTGTAAAAATAAATTCAACCATATATTCTTTTTCTTATCATAGACTAATGATCATCTTATCAAAACCTAATAAAAATGAATTAACTAAAAAAAACTAAGTAACTAAAAAAAAATTTTAACCCACAAGAATGACCACTCAAATCATGCAGAAAAATGAACACAAGAAAGTGTTTCCCACCCCCAAACTTAATTTAGACATTGTCCCCAATGTCAAAAAATAAAATAAAGAAGTGAAAGTAAGAGACTTCCCTGGTCAATTTTCGCTGCCGCGCTGACTCTCCGTCGCTGGGGCGACGTTATGGCGCTGCCGCGGTAATCGTCTATCGCTGCAGCGCTAGAAGGCTGATTTCTGCACAGTTACTGGAATTTGCGCTGGCACGATGTTGCGTGTACCGCGGGGGCGGTGGTGTCTCGATTTTTCTGTCGCTGCCGCGCCATGTTATGTCGCTGGAGCGCTGAAATTCTTGGTTTTGTTTTTTTTGTTTTTTTGTTTTTTTTAAATGCTGAAAAAAATAAAAAATAAAAAAAATGATAATAATAATAATATTTTCCTTGGGTTGCCTCCCAAGTAGCGCTTGATTTAACGTCATCGGCTTGACGGGGCTTCCTTTTTCTTTTATGGTGGGTCGAAGATGCTGATGGAAGCATTTGTGTAAGTGATCTTGCTGGCTTTCTTCTTTTTCGGCTTCCATATTTTTGCAATTAAACCTCGGGCAGTATCTTTTGCTGCATTCTCCTTATGTCTCTCCGGAAAGACTTTAATCTTAGACTGAGGAGATGGTTCTTCCTTTTCTTTCTCTTTGCTTGCTTCGTCGTGATGCTGTTTTTTCTTCTTCTCTCTTGCCTTCCTATGCTTTAATGCTCTTTTTCGGATGTGAGGATCCAATGTCTCCATATCTTTAATTTGCTTAACGCTTGGATGCACCACATTAATGCAGAAACAGTCTTCATTTTCAGCTGGTAATTTGATCTCCTTGAAGACCTTAAAAGTGACTGTATCCTCTTGTACTCTCATGGTCAACTGCCCTTTTTGCACATCAATGATTGTTCTTCCAGTGGCTAGGAAAGGTCTTCCAAGGATGATAGGGATCTCCTTGTCTTCTTCCATGTCCAGAACAATGAAATCGGCAGGGAAGATGAATTTATCGACTTTAACCAACACATCTTCAATTAATCCCTTGGGATAGGTGAGAGAACGATCTGCCAGCTGAAGTGTGATATTTGTTGGCTTAGCTTCTCTCAATCCCAACTTTTTATATACGGACAATGGCATAAGATTGATGCTAGCTCCCAGATCACAAAGTGCTTTCCCAAAATCATAATTCCCAATTGAGCATGGTATGGTGAAACTCCCAGGATCTTTGAGCTTTGGAGGTAACTTCTTTAGGAGGATGGCGCTACACTCTTCCGTCAGGGCCACAGTCTCGAAGTCATCTATTTTTCTCTTCTTTGATAGGATTTCCTTCATAAATTTCACATAGCTCGGCATTTGCTCCAGCGCATCTGCAAAAGGAAAATTAATATGTAATTTCTTAAAAATATCAAGAAATTTAGAAAATTGCTTATCTAATTTCTTCTTTTGCAGTCTCTGAGGAAATGGAGGTGGTAGAGTGAATGACTGCATAGGTTGCTTCTGCGGATTGCTACTGGTATCTTCTGCTGCATTTTCACTTTTCTGTTCTTGTACTTGAATACCAGATTCTATGCTTTTCTGCGTCTCATCACTCTTCTCTTGGTTTCTAAGCTGCTGTAATCTCTGAGGAAATGGTATAGGTGGTCTATATGGTTGCACGTCATTTTGCTGGACCACTGGTTCTTTTTCCTTCTCTATCATCTCTGAAAGCTGTGGTTGAGGTGTGTTGTCATGTAAAACTTTACCACTTCTTAGGGAGATGGCTTGGCACTGTTCTACACTTCCTTTTGGATTGACTTCAATGTTGCTTGGTAGAGTTCCTTGAGGTCGATTGTTTATTGCTGTAGCAAGTTGTCCTACTTGATTCTCCAAGGCTCTAAGTGAAGCTGCTTGACTTTGGAAGAGTGCATCTGTTTTCTTCATGTATTGCAGGAGCATGTCTTCAATGTCTGGTTTCTTCTCTTGCTGAATTTGCGTTTGGAAGCCAGGAGGAGCTTTGGAATACTGTCCTTGATTATTGTTGCTCCATGAGAAGTTTGGGTGATTTCTCCATCCAGGATTGTAAAAATTAGAATTGGAATTGTTGTGGTTAAAGTCCCCTACATATTGAGCAGTCTCCATGCATTGTCCATTTGCATGATTGCTTCTACAGAAATCGCAAGTGATGGGTTGACTCTTGATAGCATTAACTCCCAAGTTGCTTAATTGTTTGGTCAAAAGGTTGACTTGAGCAGATAGTGTAGTCAAAGTGTCTACTTCATGTAATCCAGCAATCTTTCTTGTAGTTGACCTTTCAGTGGGCCATTGATAGGCATTGGACGCCATCTCATCTAGTAGATCATAAGCTTCATCGGTGGATTTATTCATAAGTGCTCCTCCAGCTGCAGCATCTACTATTGTTCTAAATTGACCGGCTAATCCATTGTAGAATGTTTGTACAAGCAACCACTTCGGAACTCCATGATGAGGACATTTTCTTTGCATATCCTTATATCTCTCCCATGCCTCATAAAGAGATTCTCCATCTAGTTGTAGGAATGATGTGATGTCGTTCCTCATCTTGGCAGTTTTAGCAGGTGGAAAGAATTTGGCGAGGAACTTTTGTGCAAGATCATCCCATGTCGCTATGGATCCAGATGGAAGTGATAACATCCAGCTTTTTGCTTTGTCTCTCAAGGAAAAGGGAAACAATCTTAGTCGAATTGCATCATCGGACACCCCATTGTATTTAAATATGTCACATATCTCCAAGAAGTTGATAATGTGCATGTTTGGATCATCATTGGGTAGTCCACCAAATTGTACCGAATCCTTGAGCATTTGGATTGTGCTTGGCTTGATCTCAAAGTTGTTAGCTTGAACAGTTGGTCTTTGGATGCTTGAATGGATTCCATTCACTAAGGGGACAGCATACTCCCTTAGTGGTCTTCCTTCATTGTTGGGTGCAATTGGTACTTGATCTTCCATGGTGTTGACTTGATTTTGCTCTCTTCTAATTCTTTGTAAAGTTCTTTCAATCTTTGGATCAAAAGCAATCAAGTCTTCACTTTTCTATCTTCGCATGTACCTCGTAACAAAGAAAGTAAAACTAAATTAAGAAAAATAAAAATAAAAAAAAATTCTAAAGTAAAAACTAGAAAGATTGGTATTAATATTGGTGAAAAAGTAGATAATTATCCCCGGCAACGGCGCCAAAAACTTGATGCGATATTTCTATATCATAAATTAAGTGCAAGTATACACTATCGTATGCAAGTAATAAAGAGACTAAATAAGTCGGATGTCGAACCCACAGGGATAATTCTTTCTTTTTAACCAATTACTAAAATTATATCTTCCTAATAATTATTCAGAAAAATAAAAATCTAAGAATGAATGTAAGAAATATAAAAGTAAAAACACAATGCAATGAAAATTAGGTGATAGCAATGTAGAGAAAACCTAGGATTAATATTATCCCTCAATATGTTTCTAATGATTAATCCTCTAATATTTAACTCACTTAGTCTTTATTATTGATCAAGACGTTAATGTATTCACAAGCCTCTTCCAAGGTCATGCAAGTATACCCTAATTTACCAAATACCTATATTCCTATGGTACTTGTAATAAATTAAGATTCATTAAGATTAGGTCTTATTGATCATACATGCCAATTAGGTATATTCCTATCCTAAATTGAAACTTGCATATACAACATTGAATGTTACTCTACAATCATGCATCAAATTACCTAGGTCTAAATATATTGATTCCTCTTCCAAGTTTATCAAAATATTACCAATTCATTCACCATATATTGGCCAGATATATTGAAGCATTAAACACAAGTAATTTAAATAATAAATGACTAAGTTTATTAAATACTAAAAGGATATGGCAATTAAGCGCACATATTGAGTTCAAATATTAACCCTAGAAAATAAGTTTAGCTCATGGCTACAAGAGAACAGCAGTAAAAATAATTATAAAACATGATACAATCAATCGCAAACCGATATAGACGTCGAATTGCTCTTAATTGCGCTGCCTAGAAACTCTTGATGCCAAAGAACGTCTTGTATTTCTCTCTAAAGATGCTTCAATTAAGCTCCTATTGCTCTCCAAGACTTGTGCTCTGTATTCTTGGTGCTCTTAGGTCGTCTTGGATTCTTTTCTAAAGGTTGGGAACGAGTGGCTTTATATAGGGATTGATATGAGCTTGAAAATCTCAATTCTCGTCGGATTAGGACTCGCACTACCGCTGGCGCGCTATGAATCTGTCGCTGGGGCGATGCGTGAAAAAGCTATTACCACTGGAGCGGTGGGATCTTGGCGCTAGGGCGCTGCATAAAAACGGCTTCACCGCTGGCGCGGTATGTTGATAGCGCTGGGGCGCTGTAAAGTCGCTGGCGCGATGAATCTTCAGCGCTGGAGCGCTAGACGCGACTTAATCAGGTCGTTTTTCTTATTTCGATCACTATTTAGCGCTGGGGCGAAAATACTTGTGGCGCGGGGGCGCTGGACTCATAATTTGAAAACTTTGCATTTTAGTCCCTGTTTTCGCTCCTTTTGCATTCTTTCTTTAAATTTCGTTCAAGTCCCTATAAATAACAATAATGCACATAAATAGCCATCTATTCTCATAAAATCATAAAATATCAATAATAAAAACATGAGAAAATATATGACAAATTTGCCCTTATCATCACTCACAAGTTCATCATGGTGCTTAGGTCTTGGGACCACGTATACTACTCAACTCAAAAGAATTATCCACTGACAGATTTATTGGATGTCTATTCGAGATCCTAATTGATTCTGTTTAGTACCCAATCCTTACTGAACACCAGAATGTCTATACGAGCTTCTACTAAGCTCATGGTTTGCTAAGACTAACCATTTGAACCATTCAAATGAAAATAGATCAGGAACATAACGTTTAAAAACATACATGCAAAATGACATTGCTTAGCACTATTTGCAACCTTTTGCAACTATATCATTGCTAGTATACCCTCGAGTCTTTGTTCCATTTCAGATAAGGCTCTAACTCTTTAGATTTCGCTGACTCTTATAACTTGCTAACTCTTAGCAATGCTAACTCTTATTAATTATAACGCTCAGCGTAGCTAACTTTAGCACTGGTCCAAAATTCTTTGAACCAGATCTAAACTCCTTTAGATCATATAGTGTCTGAAGTGTTACAAGCATCTTACCATACATATTTAATATTAAATATTTTTGTTCGAAATGGATATTAAATAAATATTAAATAATTAATATTTATACAATTTAGAATGGCACGTATGCACTAGTTCCAACACTTATCCCATCTTATTTTTATACTGTTAAATCATTTAAATCTTATTTATTTATTGTATAAGGCTACTAATATAAAAGGGGGATGCCCTCAGTTGTAAAAGTATCTCATAGTTTGTAATTGTTTTCAATTATATAGAGAGTATTTTCTCAAATACTTGATGTGCTTGCCATTTTTCGCTTTGTATAATTTTTGTAGGTTGCATAGCACTCAAAGTGCTAAGGCCGCACAATTTTTAAGAAGGTCTGTGACATTTGGTGTCAAAGTAAGTTTAAAGAAGATGGTGAAAGACGCTATTATATTATCAAATGTGATTGAAGAAACGGGTAAGAACCCCAAAGCTAAGAAGAACAACATACCTCCTTATAAGAAGCATGTCGATCCAAGCCATAATTTGCAGAATATGGTGAAACAACTAGATGTCACTGTGGAAAAGGCTACAGATCACCTTGGAGAGTTAGAACAGCACGTGGAGAAACTCAAGGTAAGCCTCGACACTTAATGGGATGAGCTGTTCTCCCTCATTGACACATCCATCAAGACTTACATTAATAAATAGCAATAATGGATCAAGGCTTTTCAAGGAAAGGTCTACACCACCATGACAAGGTTCAAACCCAAGTAGAGGAGCTACATCGAGGGTTTAAAGCTGTCAAGGAGGATATGGTATTGTGAAAGCGAGCAGTAATGAATGAAGCTATTGCCACTCAAGTTATGGTGGATGCACCGAGGGTTGAGGCTCTTAAGCAAAAGGAATTCAATAGTAAGTAGAATGCCAAGGAGCTCAACAACTATTTTTGGCAAATAAAGAGATATTTTGATGTCATGGGTGTACAAGACGAGGATTAGGTAAATATCGCAACCCTATATCTTTTTTATCATGCAATTCTATGGTGGTGTAAGAAAAACGAAGAGATACACAAGGGACCTGCACCATCAACACCTGAGCAGAATTGCAATGAGAGCTAAAACGCCAGTTCTACCTAGAGAATGTAGCGAATGACGTTAAAAAGTGGCTGAAGAAATTAAAGCAGACAAAGTCCATTAATAAGAATGTAAAAGAGTACTCCTTATTAATGCTGCAAATCTCTAACATGAGTGAAGAGGACTTTCTATTCAATTTCCTGATGGATTGCAAACATGGGCATCCAATGAGTTAAAGTGGAGTGGTGAACATATCCGACGCCATTACATTGGTAGAGACGGTCATGTATTACTGTAAGGGTGATGTGAGAAAGTCCATGTATGTTAAGCCCAATCATTGCAAGGTGAGGGAGTCAACGAGTCTCAGCCTCCATATGACAAGGAGGGGAAAGGCAAACCACTCATGGTGAGAGCAAAAGTGCAACAGCTGAAGAAAGCCGAATCTAATTGCTTCCTTAGCAATATGGATCATTGGGTAAAGGACTGTTCAAAAAAGAAAGCTATCAACATAATGTTGGAGACTCAACATGTGGGTAAATAGCTACTCAATGCCTTAATGCCAAGTAGGCAGCCCATGCGCCAACAAGAAAGGCGCTTATATACATTAAAGCTTATATAAATGGGAAGAAGACTCAAACGATAGTAGATATGGGAGCTACACACAATTTCCTCAAGCATGCAAAAGCAGAGTGCTAGGGCTTTAAAGTGGAGAAAGGGATTAGTTACCTTAAAACTATGAATGCTATAGTAAAACCACTAGATTAGGTCATATGCGAAATAGATATGCGCCTTGGAAAGTGGCACGGTAAGGTAAACTTTTTGTTCGCACCACTCAATGACTTTGATGCTATTCTTGGTATAGATTTCTTGCAATAGTTTAATATAGTGCCACTTCCCCGACACAACTACATGTGCATCTTGGAGAGGAGACCATGTATAGTGCCAACAGTATACATGCCAAGGGTGGGCAATCCAAATCAAATGCTAACACCACTTTCCTTTTTACCATGCAATTGAAGATATGTGCCAAGCGGGCAGAAGAGACATACCATGCCACAATATGAGAGGCATATGATGAGATGAACGGGGGCAAGAATGTACGGGCAACGAAGATTATGAGAGTGCTTGAGAAGCATAAAGACGTAATGCCAATAGCGCTACAGTAGAATTACCCCAAGATGGGCAATTAATCATGAGATTAAGTTTAAGCCAAGGACTAAGCCTTTAGCTAAAGCACCCTACTGAATGTCTCCACTAGAGTTAACAAAATTGCAAAGGCTACTTAATTGTTGGATGTTCAAAATCATTCAACCATCCAATATGCCATATAGTGCGCTAATGCTTTTTCAGCATAAGAATAACGAATTACTATGGCTGTGCATAGACTATCGGGCATTAAACAAAGTCACTTTCAATAATATGTATCTCATTCCTTTAATTAATAACTTATTTGATCAATTGGGGTGGCAAAATACTTTTCAAAGCTAGACTTGAGATCGAGTTATCATCGAGTATGGATAGTCAAAGGTGATGAACCAAAGACTACATGTATGATGCGCTACAGAGCGTTCGAGTTTCTTGTCATGCCATTTGGCCTTAATAACGCACTAGCCACATTTTTTACGTTGATGAATATACTCTAGCTCTTTCTTGACAAATTCATTATCGTGTACTTAGATGACATAGTTATCTACAACACCACTCTGGATGAGCATATGAAGTATTTGCAGAAACAGTCTTGAAAATGCTTCGTGAGAATTAGCTGTATGTAAAGACGGAGAAGTTCTAATTTTTCACGTTGAAGGTAGATTTTTTGGGCCACAAGATCAAAGACGACAAGTTGATAATGTATAGAGCGAAAATACATGCTACAGCGGATTAAGAAGCACCCACAAGAGTTATCTAGCTACAATTTTTCTTGGGTTACTTAACTACTACCAGAGATTCATCAAGTTCTATTCCACCATTGTCATACCCCTTATCGACCTGTTAAATAAGACAAAAGCATGGGAGTGGATGCAATAGTGTCAAGGGGCTTTTGATCAGTTGAAGAATATGGTGATCGAGGAGCTGATTCTAGCATTTTTGAACCACTTGTTACCATGTGAGGTATATATTGATGCATCTAATTTTTTCATTGATGATGTTTTGATACAAAAGAATGAGATAACGAAGTCATCCACTGTCTACATACTTGGCGACATTATTTGCTTAGGGAAAGTTTGTTGTAATAACTGACAATGTGGTGACGAGTTACTTTCAATGACAAAAGAAACTCAGCCCGAAGCAAGCTAGGTGGTAAGACTTTCTGGCGAAGTTTGATTACGAGCTTGAGTACAAATCGGGCAAGGTGAATACGATGCAGATGCCTTAAGCCAAAAAGCCGAGTTAGTAGCTATAAGCAAGCTAGAAGAGTAGATACTCAGCCTATTTCAAGAGGGAATGAAGCATGATCCAATATTCAGACAGGTCTCCGAACAAGCACACAAGAAAAAACACAATGGTTTTGGTAGAAGACGAGCTCCTCTACACCAAAGGTCATCAGGTGTATATGCTAAAGTGAGGAAACTTGCAGCGCGACCTTATTAAGGAGTATCATAACAGTAAATAGGCTAGACATCTGAGACAAAGGCATACACATGCTCTATTGGAGGCAATGTACTATTGGCCACACATGTGGAAGGAGATAAAGTAATTGTGAAGACTTGTCATATATGCCAACAAGATAAAGTCGAGCAGTGGAGTTTCACTGGCCTACTTGATCCATTGCCCATACCGGAGAGAGCTTGTGAGAGCACAATGAATTTCATTATAGCTTTGCCAAAATTCAAGGGATGTGGGACCATTATCATAGTGGTGGACCAATTTATCAAATATACTATTTTCAAACCAGCACCTAAGGAGTGTAGTATGGAGAAGACCGCAAGGCTTTTCTTTAAGCACGTGGTCAAGTCTTGGGGATTGCTGAGGGGTGATAGTAAGCGATCGTGACATGAGGTTTACAGAGAGATTTTGGATGGGGTTGTTCAATGGAGCTTCCCTTTTCCATTAACTTTCACCCACAGACGGATGGGCAAACCGAGAGGGTGCACTATTAGAGCTGTACTTAGGCATTTTGTTAGCGCAAACTAGTAAAATTGGGTTAAGCTACTCGATATGGCATAATTCTCGTACAACTTACAGCGGAGTGAGTTGAGGAACAAAAGCCCATTTAAGTTAGCTTATTGGCCAGCAACCTCTTACAATACAAGCACTCGTATCTAGTGATACGATGAAGAGTCCCGCAATGTACTAAGCTACAAAGTCTTGGCATAAGCAATCGGATGTAGCGCAGGTCTATCTCAACAAGGCGACAAAGTGGATGAAGAAATAGGATGATAACAAGCAAAGGCACGTTGAGTTTAATGTAGGAGACTTAGTGATGATAAAGATTCTTTCGACGCAGCACAAGTCTACTTACCCACTTCACATGGGTCTTGTTCGAAAGTATAAAAGGTCATTTCCTATTGCCAAAGGGGTTGGCAATGTCTAATATAATGTAGAGTTACTTTCGAGACTTCTCCTACATCTGGTATTTCACACAAGCTGCCTAAAAGCATACAATAATGATGCAGAGGACACGGAGTATAGCCACAAACAAGGGCACCTTTAAGAGTTTTCACATCTTACGACAAGAAGGCAGAACTTATTCTTGATGTGAGGACAGTACAAAAGAATAACTACCTTTAGTGTCATGAGTATTTTGTCAAGTGAAAAGGGTTATCCGATAGTGAAGCAAGTTGGGAACCCGAGAATGCACTATGGAAATTCAAAAGGAAGATGCGTGAGTTCCAACGAAGATACAACGACGGCGTTGCATGATTTTGGTGGGGGAGAATGTCACGTCTCATGTACTCTCAAGCATTTTCTCGAGCACTTGGTACGCAACTATACCTCCTAAAGGCAACTGAACCCATGCAGCACTACCTGGACAAGAGTTTCTAAAAAGCCTATTTGATTGAGAGGGAGATATGGGTCAAATCCATTACTTATAGGATAAGTTTGTCCTTATATGAGAAGTTTTATCCTTATCTAGATGAGATGATATCTAAGAATATTCTTTGGCATCTTATTCCATCTTGTATATAACCGTTAGATCATATAATTCTTAGTCATTGATTGTATAAGGCTACTAGTATAAAAAAGAGACGGTCTCAATTATATAAAACATCTCATAGCTCGTAATCTCATTCAGTGATATAGGGCATTTTCTTAAATTCTCAATGTGTTTGCTTTTCATTTTATCTTTGTGTAATTTTTCTAAATTACTTTACACACAAAGCGTTAAGGCCATAGGATTCTCAAGAAGGTGTGTGACACATGGTACTGTTTGTTTTCTTGCAGGCCACAAAATAGTACTACTAGTAATGTATTGTTTTGATTTAAATTTTAAATAGTAAATAATTAATTTAATTCTAGTGTAAGGGGATTTTTGTAAAATTATCTATTTTGATAAAGGGTATGATGTTTCTTATATTTCACTAAAAATTGATTCTCAGATAATCACTTTGAAAAAACCACCCTGCCTTGCTTCTAAAAATTAATACAAAATCAGATTATAAAGCTGAATTTCAAATAATTGGTTTTAAAAATGATTTATCAATCATATTTAAAGTGACAAATTCTAGAAAAAAGAAGTGTTTTTTTACAGTCCATCGAATACCAAACATGCACCAATTCTAAACATGTCAATTTTAATAAAATTTACAATTACATAAAATAAAACGTATTAACACGTTGATTATTTCATAGTAGAAGTTATCGTATAAATAGAAAATTTATAAATATAAATTTATAAAAAAAATACAAAAATAAGCTGCAACTAAGGGTTAGGGAAAAAAAAAAAGTAAAAATAATAAGCAAATATGGGTAGTTGTAGAGCAATGAAGTGTTTAAAATCTAATGCTGAGAGAAGAGAGCTTTTAAGTTCTTAAGTTATGATAGATGGTAAATAATCTCATCCGGAGATTGGTGATACAAAATAAACAAGCTTTCACTAGTATTAGAATAACGAGCTTGGCCCAATCGTTATAAACGTAGCCATAACCCTCTCTTCACCCCCATTTATTTACACATTTACCACCATTGTATACCCGCCAACACAACAAATTGCTGAAAAGTATGCAGAGTGCAGACTTAAAAGAAGCTCCATCTTAACACCACTGCTGTATTGTTCATCTATGATTTATGCAATTTGTCAAATCTAAATTTTTTAACTTTAATTTTCTTATTTCAATTGATTTCATTTAATTTAATAAAAATAATATTATACGCACAAATGTTTTATACAAATTATTTTATCTGAATATTTGTAAAATATAAAGTTAATAAAATAAATAGATATTTTCGTTAATACTCTTAAAATGTGACTTAATTTTATTAATATTTAAAATTTTAATAAATTGGCAGTAATGCTAAACTATTAAAATCAACCACGATGATTTTGGCAAAAATAGATGTACGTAATTGACTCTGCTCAACATCAACTCAATAAAATTTTGTTCAAATTAAAGAGAAGAAAAAGAAATCAACGTTAACTCTAAAATAAATCCAAATTTTTTTGCCCACTCATAATGGTCTGGCAAAGAATAGAAGTACGTGATTGACTCTATGATTCAAATGAGTTACGGGTTGGTGCGTGGAGATGAGTTGGAAAAGCGAGCAACAGAGTGGATAAAAAAAAAAGCACAGCAAGGCTGCCACTACAGCCAAGTGAGGCTATCGCAATAGCTAAGCAAGACCATCGCAGCCAAGCAAGGCTGCCGACTGTTAGTGGTTGCGCCACCCGTAGATTAGAGTTTTCTAATTTAGAGAGGAGAGAGAGAAAAGAGAGGAAAATAATTAGGTACCACATTTTATTATTAGTTAAGTAATAATTTTTATTTTATTTCTTTTAAATTAATTATTACATTTACTTTACCGTTAACTAATAAAGCTAACAAAATATTTTAATAAAATTAATAAAATATTTTCTGACGGTTAAATATTACTTTTAATTTTTTAAATTTTATTATTTTGATAATATTAAATTGAAGACAGACAAAAATTTATATGATATAATTTATATAAAATTGTTGATAAATTGCAATTGCTTAGATCGATTGATTACGCTTCTAGATTATCGAATACATCACGAAATTAAAATTTTAATTTATTAAAATAAAAGAAAAACATTTATGTTTCATTCTCTTTCCTTTTCCCTTTTACAACAGGTTTAGCTTGGTGCTGCATCATTTCAGTAATAAAATATACATACAAAATCCTTGAATTCAATGATTGAGAAGCTATTGCTCATACATACAAAGTACATCACAAATCTCTCAAAGCTCATGCCTCCATTTTATATGTAATATGTTCTCCCTCATTTATATCAACAAACCCCATTACAATAACATTTTAAAGCCTAAATAAATCACTTTTTAAGTCATTGAGTATGCTAATGGCCAACTGTCAAGTGTCACTCTGGAGAAAAGAATAAATGTTTTCTACAATTTCACAGACTGTTTCACCGAGCCATCATGATTTCACTGATTACCAGGTTGTGTGAGTTCTGTAATCCTCGCCACCCAGCAAATAATTCAGGCTCCACACAAACCAAATTGCAACAGCCAAAAAGGGAATAAGAAAACTTCAAAGAAGATAAACCTTTCACATTAAATCAATCAGCATACCACCAAAGCATCTATCAGTCAATAAACTATCTACATGTCTAAAGGTTAATGGTTAAAAACCCTTTACATGCACTAAGAAACTAGACAACTCCCAGAGACACATCAGACAAACAGATACCTCTTGACATGAATCTGGGATTGGGGAAAATGGGCCACTAACAGCTGCATTACTGGCCACAAGACATAACTGACATGGCTCGTCTAAAATCTAAAGATTTAAGGGCTGACTTTGGGAAATGTTTTCCATCAGGTAACCAAAATCCACCTTTATGGGGAAGCAAGACCTGTGGTTGGGTACCTGTTAGACCACCTTCCTCAGCAGATTTAGCAGATTGATCTTCTTTCTTTTTCTTCACAAATTCAAAAAACTCTGCCACTTGGCGGGCATACCTTCACAAAAATTAAATTATGACATGTTAGTGTACAAGACTACGGCAATTAGGATTCATGAGTGACAATTTATAGCATAACGGTAATATGCAGTGCACAAAATCCCAGTACCAAGGGGAAAAAACAACAGGAAACCATGACACAAGTCTTGGCAACACAACATAAACCCAATTCAACAACTGTTTCATGTAGGCACCTATTCCAATAGTCCAATTTTGATTTTCACTTTGTTAAGAGCTTAAGAACTAATTTCAGATGCCTGGCAAATTATGCAAAGAGCATCAGATGCTTTCACTATTAACAGATGCCAAATAGAAAGAAATTCCAACATAACAGTAAGGCATTTGTCAATCCATTTCTAGGATGCCACTTCTTCTCAATCCTAAATGTACCTTCGGTATGACTTCTCTATTGACAAAGAGCTTCTTTAATGTTAAAAGTTCTATTCAATTTTTTGTCATTTGGTTGTAAACACAGAAGAGCTTCAGGAGGATTAAGAAAGTTATTTTACCTCTTACTTGGAGAATCTCAAATTTAGGCTTCTCTAAATAGGGTTTTAAAGCTTTTTTAACAAGTTATATCTTACAAATTATATCTCATCCTTTTACTAATATAACCCTTAAAACTAGCCTTTCGAGGTATTATATAATTTTTACAGAAAGTAATGATTGACAACCAAACAACCATACAGACCCTAACACAGTTGATATTTAATCAAAACAACCTTCAGATCAGAAGGCTAATTACATGTCAAAAGCTGAATCAATCAGAATGCTATTCTCCCTTATGACAACTGACATGTTAGAAATCATCAATGCAGCAAAAATGACTGAAACATAAAATACTATACAACCAACCAATTTTAACCAATTTGTATTGACAGGAACATCATCTCTTCCATAAGATAGCTAATTTTATTCACTATTCTACCCACTAGCCTGCTTTCAAAACACGTGCATAGGAAATTATTGCTATATACATGTGCCATTTCTGAATGTCATATTCAATTGTAGCAAGACTGTCTGCACATTAATGGTATACACACGAATCTTAATAGAAATGCCAATGACTAACATAGCATTGAGGAATAATCCCTCCAAAATGCAATGGCATATGTATATATCAAGTAACGATTGACACATGCTACAGCCACATGATAGATAAAAATTGATATAATGCCAACTTATTAGTCATTTCACCAAAGAAAGTAAATGCAAGTTATGCAGAAAAATCACAAGAAAGAACATTCAGCAATATTCAGACCAAAATATTCCAAATGACAACCTCAATTCAATAGGGTATGATCATATAATATGAAGTAGAAGAGCAAACACAGCCATAAAGAGTAATACTAATGTGAGGAGGGGCATGCTAGGAGTGCAATTGTTAAAATATAAAGACCCTACTATTACATAAAAGATTACATAATTTAGCAAAGGATGATTTCTTACTGCCTCTTTGCTTCAATGTCTTTGCTGAAATCGATGTTGGGTTCACAGTCAAGAACTAAAGCAGGAACCTAATCACACCCAAAGAAACATAAGACAACATTTTTTATTTTTTGGAAGGCTACATGAATTTCATGTAAACAGTGGCATAGAGCATACCTTTTGAATACTGGAATGCATATGTGGACCGTCCAAGTAAAACACACGGTCCCTTATGTCAGGAGGTAAAGAGTTGTCCATATGTAGTGGAAGCTTACTGACAGATAATACCCTGTGATTACCACTTTCGAATGGGAAAAGCCAGTTTTCATGCTTTTCATGCAAGGAATGGAGGTAGTCTAGACTGACCCCACCCTCTTCTGCTCTCTTCCGTAGCATCATTCTCTTGTGGCAAGTATCAGGACTTGCCCTAAGATAGATGAAACCATCTGGAATAAGCCCAGGCAAGACAGATACAACAGGATCAAACCATGAGTCGTAGATGCTGATTTCCATTTCATTCATATATTTTGCCTCATGGACAGCTCGTACAAAGACCTATATTAAGTAACAATGAAAAAAAATATTATTTCGTAACTCTTAAATCAGGTCTTTCTTCCTCTTGACCACAATCAACAAATGAGAAAGGAAAGAACTGCACAATTTCATAGATCAACTTTGGTCATCATTCAATTTGAAAATTAAGCAATTATCTTAGCATTGCAGAAGCACCAATTTTCCTCCTATAGAATGTAGGAGTTTTATAGTGCCAAGAAATTAAAAATAAATAAATAAATAATGCACACTACTTAAACTCAGTCAAACCTTCGCAACAATGAACAATGTAACAAAACTGCGCATTTATTATCTAAAAATTAAAAAGTTGTGAAATCGTACCATTCTGTCGCTGAAAACACTCCTCTCCATCAACCTAAGTGGCTTAATTCCACCAGCTGACTCTCTCTCCTGCATAACCCTCGTAACAAAAACATAATTCTGGAAGGTGTAAGCATACCTTTCTGGCTCATCATAGTAAGCACCCAGTATGTTGAAGTGGTCAGGTCCAACATCCTGCCACTTATCAATGGGTTCAGGAACTATCTCAACGAGGTCACGAAGCTCAAGTGTTTCATTTGCTATTCTCTGAAGGAAAGTTGTCTTCCCAACACTAATATTTCCCTCAACACAGAAAGTGATTCTTTTCTTCGGGCTTGGCTTGTCATCAGAGTTTGAATCCTTGAGATCTTCATCCACACTCTGTTTGATGAAAGTTGTGATACTCTCAGCATGATTTTTGTGAATAATCCCAACAGAACTCTGTAAATACTCAACCATCTTCTGACTAGCCTTCGAAAACTGCAAAAGAAGATAATCCAGAAATATGTCAGCACAAAACCAACTATTACATGAGCTTTCCCCTCTGTAAAATCAAACACAAGCCACTGAAATCCATTTAATGCTGAGAAACAGAAATTGGCATTCTAGTATATGGAACAGAAACCATACTTAGAATTGTCATCTGAACATTCAGCAAGATAACTAAACTCATTTCTGGTTGCTCATTCCCACCACAAGGATTATACCCAAAAAAAATCTCTTAACCTAAAGCAAAGAGGTATAATTCATACAGTATGTTTGTCAACAGCAATGAGTTCAAGAAAAGGAACTTCATAGATATTTTACTATCACAGACTAGTAAACATGTCCCCCTTCAACACCAACTAACATATTAAGAAAAATGTTATTCTGCTTTTTCTTTTTCAGGGATTTTTATGGCATACCGTAGATTTTGCCCCCTCTTAACACAAATGAGCACAAAAACAAATAAATAAACACAATTAACTATATCCACTCCCCAGTATCATAGTCGTCAAAGAGAAAATAAGCAATCCCCCAAATCTACATAATCTATCTTCAAATTTCCAGAAAGGAAAACATAATCTATCTTCAAATTTCCAGAAAGGAAAACATAATCTATCTTCAAATTTTCAGACAGGAAAAGTAAAATTTCCAGTTCAATGTATTTAAAAAAAAAAAACCGCAAAAAAGGAAAACGAAAAAGACCTTATCCTTATACAATTGCTTCAGTTCAGCGACACCCCCAATCCCATTATCAACTAGCTTCCTCAGGTTTCTGGGACCCACTCCCGGAATCGTCAACAAGTCCGGACTCCCCGCCAACCCATCACCGCCACCACTCTTTTGCCTTTTATTCATCTTCATACTACTTGACTTCTCTTCACTACTGTTCTCCTTCTCAGACCCTTTCACTCCCTCCGCTGTGGCCGACGTGCGGCACCACGCCCTCCCTTCCTTCAACACCACCCACGGCCTAGACGACGCTGTTTTCACAGAGCACCGAGCGTAGAATCCGGAGGATGTTGCGGGTTTTCTTGCCAAGACGGCGGATACGGCGGAGCCAGCGCTGGGAAAAGAGGCAGAAGTAGATACTGATTGCATTACAATTTGTTTGAGGTTAAAGTTGAGTTTTTTGGTTAGAGAAATTGAAGGGCTAGTGCAGAGAAGGGGCCCTTTTGGGTTTAGCCGCAAAAGCTTCTGCATCCTTCATAAGCATCATCAACACCTCAACTGACAAAAGTGAAATAAGAGTAATAACTATTTACTATTTATTGATGGCGGGAATATATAGAGGCAATTCAGGGTTTTAGGGTTTTGGAAATAGGAAAGAGAAAAGTGAGGGTTTATGGTTACTGTAGAGAGAAAATGATTAGGGTTCCATTGTTTTCTCATTTTGTTCTTATTTTTGTAAAATAGTAACAACATCCGCATCCCTATATATTTTATGATTTCTCAACAAGGGTATAGTTTATACATTTATATCAAATAGATCCGTATTTTTACTGAATGATTGACACCCGTTAGTTTCAAATTACATTGTCTTACTTCGGAGTAATCTGCAAGGTTATCGTGGTCATTTGTGTTAGGATGGGGTCATTTAAAACAAATTGACAACTAATATCTTATTTGAGCAGATATAAGAACTTGGTCTATAAGATCTTGGAGGACCCAAAGTTTTTAACCATTTCGGATATTATCAATAATATTGATGTGAGCCTTATAAAAAAGTTTTTAATTTAAATTTTTATACAAATAAAAATAAGATTTTTGACTCATTATCTATTAAAAATAAGAATTAGAAGTATAAAAAGATAGTACACACTACAATCAAAATAGGTGATAAGTTGTAAGTGATAAGTCTAAAGGAATGTCACAACATAAAATTTTGAAAAATTTTAATAAAAGTTCTTTGAACAACTTAAGAGAAAACTCTTAACATTAATATCATTAATTCTATTTTCGTTCTCCTTCATCTCTCATGTATTTATAAAGACATTTTGGGATGTCTAACATTCATTACAATAATTAATGACAACTTACAACTACTATCTACCAACAATTACTAATAACTAAAGCACTTGGGATTCTAGTACTTATTACAATAATTAATGCGAACTTACACTTACTAACTATCAATTACTACCAATAACTAAGGCACTTGGAATGATAGCACTTATTACAATAATTAATAATAACTTATTAATGTGAATCTAACAAAGAAAAGTGAGATTCGACGTTCAATGAGATTCCCTTGTCAAAGATCGTTCTAATTCAAATTTTTATATAAATAAAAAAAAAGAATCTTGACCCATTATCTATCAAAGATAATAACCAGAGGTATAAGAAGATAGTACACTCTACAGTTAAGATATATGAGAAGTTGTGAGTGATAAATTTGAGGGAACGCCATAAGATAAAATCTTGATAAGTTCTAATAAAAGTTTTTTAAAGAACTTAAGAGAAAAATCTTAACATTAATATCATCAATTCTATTTTCGTTCTCCTTCATCTCTCATATATTTATAGAGACCTTTTGCGATGTCTAACATTTATTATAGCAATTAATGACAACTTACAACTATTAACTACCAACTACTACCAATAACTAAAGCACTTGGAATTCCAGCACTTATTCCAACAATTAATGAAAACTTACAACTACTAACTACCAATAAACTAGGCATTTGGAATGTTAGCACTTATTACAACAATTAATAGCAACATATTGATTTGAACGTCACAAAGAAAAATGAGACCCGACGCTCAATGAGGTTCCTTTGCCAAAGATCGTTCTAATTCAGATTTGTATACATAAAAAAAATAAGAATCTTTACCCATTATCTATCAAAGATAAGAACTAGAGGTATAAGATAATAGTACACGCCACACTCAAGATAGATAAGAAGTTGTGAGTGATAAGTCTGACGGAACGCCACAAGATAAAATTTTGATAAGTTCTAATAAAAGTTCTTTAAAGAACTTAAGAAAAACCACTCAACATTAATATCATCAATTCTATTTTTGTTCTCTATCATCTCTCATATATTTATAGAGACCTTTTGGGATGTCTAACATTTATTACAGCAATTAATGACAACTTACAACTATTAAATATAAACTACTACCAATAACTAAAGCACTTAGAATTCCAGCACTTATTCCAACAATTAATGAAAACTTACAACTACTAACTACCAATAAATTAGGCACTTGGAATGCTAGCACTTATTACAACAATTAATAGTAACTTATTGATGTGAACGTCACAAAGAAAATTGAGACCCAACATTCAATGAGGTCCTTTGTCAAAGATCGTTCTAATTTAGATTTTTATATAAATAAAAATAAGAATCTTGAACCATTATCTATCAAAGATAAGAACCAGATGTATAAGAAGATAGTACACGCCACACTCAAGATACATGAGAAGTTGTGAGTGATAGGTCTGAAGGAACGCCACCAGATAAAATTTTGATAAGTTCTAATAAAAGTTCTTTAAAGAACTTAATAGAAAACTCTCAACATTAATATCATCAATTTTATTTTTGTTCTCACTCATCTCTCATATATTTATAGAGACCTTTTGGGATGTCTAACATTTATTACAACAATTAATGATAACTTATAATTATTAACTACCAACTACAACCAATAACTAAAGCACTTGGGATTCTAGCACTTATTCTAATAATTAATGAAAACTTAAAACTACTAACTACAAATAAACTAGGCACTTGGAATGCTAGCACTTGTTACAACAATTAATAGTAACTTATTGATGTGAACCTCACAAAGAAAAGTGAGACCCGACGCTAAATGAGGTTCCTTTGTCAAAGATCGTTCTAATTTAGATTTTTATATAAATAAAGATAAGAATATTGACCCATTATCTATCAAAGATAAAAACCAGAGGTATAAGAAGATAGTATACTCTACACTCAAGATAGATGAGATGTTGTGAGTGATAAATCTGAAGGAACGCCACAAGACAAAATCTTGATAAGTTCTAATAAAAGTTCTTTAAAGAACTTAAGAGAAAACTCTCAACATTAATATCATCAATTCTATTTTCGTTCTCACTCATCTCTCATATTTTTATAGAGACCTTTTGGGATGTCTAACATTTATTACAGCAATTAATGACAACTTATAATTATTAACTACCAACTACTACCAATAACTAAAGCACTTGGGATTCCAGCACTTATTCCAACAATTAATGAAAACTTACAACCACTAACTACCAATAAACTAGGCACTTGGAATGCTAGCACTTATTACAACAATTAATAGTAACTTATTGATTTGAAACTCACAAAGAAAAGTGAGACCCGACACTCAATGAGGTTCCTTTGCCAAAGATCATTCTAATTCAGATTTGTATACATAAAAAAAATAAGAATCTTTACCCATTATCTATCAAAGATAAGAACTAGAGGTATAAGATAATAGTATACGCCATACTCAAGATACATGAGAAGTTGTGAGTGATAAGTCTGACAAAACGCCACAAGATAAAATTTTGAAAAGTTCTAATATAAGTTCTTTAAAGAACTTAAGAGAAAACTCTCAAAATTAATATCATCAATTCTATTTTCGTTCTCCCTCATCTCTCATATATTTATAGAGAATTGTTGGGATGTTTAACATTTATTACAGCAATTAATGACAACTTATAACTATTAAATACCAACTACTACCAATAACTAAAGCACTTAGAATAAATGAAAACTTACAACTACTAACTACCAATAAACTAGGCACTTGGAATGCTAGCACTTATTACAACAATTAATAGTAACTTATTCATTTGAACGTCACAAAGAAAATTGAGAGCCGACGCTCAATGAAGTTCCTTTGTCAAAGATTGTTCTAATTCAGATTTGTATATAAAGAAAAATAAAATTTTGACCCATTATCTATCAAAGATAAGAACCAGATGTATAAGAAGATAGTACACGCCACACTCAAGATAAATGAGAAGTTGTGAGTGATAAGTCTGAAGGAACGCCACATGATAAATTCTTGATGAATTCTAATAAAAGTTCTTTAAAGAACTTAAGAGAAAACTCTCAACATTAATATTATCAATTCTATTTTCGTTCTCCCTCATCTCTCATATATTTATAGAGACCTTTTGGGATGTCTAACATTTATTACAGCAATTAATGACAACTTACAACTATTAACTACCAACTACTACCAATAACTAAAGCACTTGGGATTCCAGCAGTTATTCCAACAATTAATGAAAACTTACAACTACTAACTACCAATAAACTAGGCATTTGGAATGATAGCCCTTATTACAACAATTAATAGTAACTTATTGATTTGAACCTCACAAATAAAAAGTGAGATCCGACGCTCAATGAGGTTCTTTTGCCAAAGATCGTTTTAATTCAGATTTTTATACATAAAAAAAATAAGAATCTTTACCCATTATCTATCAAAGATAAGAACCAAAGGTATAAGATAATAGTACACACCACACTCAAGATACATGAGAAGTTGTGAATGATAAATCTGAAGGAACGCCACAAGATAAAATCTTGATAAGTTCTAATAAAAGTTCTTTAAAGAACTTAAGAGAAAACACTCAACATTAATATCATCAATTCTATTTTTGTTCTCCCTCATCTCTCATATATTTATAGAGACCTTTTGAGATGTCTAGCATTTATTACAGCAATTAATGACAACTTACAACTATTAAAAACCAACTACTACCAATAACTAAAGCACTTAGGATTCCAGCACTTATTCCAACAATTAATGAAAACTTACAACTACTAACTACCAATAAACTAGGCACTTGGAATGCTAGCACTTATTACAACAATTAATAGTAACTTATTGATTTGAACATCACAAAGAAAATTGAGACCCGACATTCAATGAGGTTCCTTTGTCAAAGATCGTTCTAATTTAGATTTTTATATAAATAAAAATAAGAATCTTGAACCATTATCTATCAAAGATATAAACCAGATGTATAAGATGATAGTACACGCCACACTCAAGATACATAAGAAGTTGTGAGTGATAAGTCTGAAGGAATGCCACAAGATAAAATTTTGATAATTTCTATTATAAGTTCTTTGAAGAACTTAAGAGAAAACTCTCAATATTAATATCATCAATTTTATTTTCATTCTCCCTCATCTCTCATATATTTATAGAGACCTATTGGGATGTTTAACATTTATTACAGCAATTAATGACAACTTACAACTATTAAATACCAACTACTACCAATAACTAAAGCACTTGGGATTCCAGCACTTATTCCAACAATTAATGAAAACTTAAAATGACTAACTACCAATAAACTAGGCACTTGGAATGCTAGTACTTATTACAACAATTAATAGTAATTTATTGATGTGAACCTCACAAAGAAAACTGAGACACGACGCTCAATGAGGTTCCTTTGCCAAAGATCGTTCTAATTCAGATTTTTATATATAAAAAAAATAAGAATCTTGAACCATTATCTATCAAAGATAAGAACCAGAGGTATAAGAAGATATAGTACACACCACCTCAAGATACATGAGAAGGTTGTGAGTGATAAGTCTGAAGGAACGCCACAAGATAAAATCTTAATAAGTTCTAATCAATGTTTTTTAAAGAACTTAAGAGAAAACTCTCAACATTAATATCATCAATTCTATTTTCGTTCTCCCTCATCTCTCATATATTTATAGAGACCTTTTGGGATGTCTAACATTTATTACAGCAATTAATGACAACTTACAACTATTAACTACCAACTACTACCAATAACTAAAGCACTTGGGATTCCAGCACCTATTCCCAAGATTAATGAAAACTTACAACTACTAACTACCAATAAACTAGGCACTTGGAATGCTAGCACTTATTACAACAATTAATAGTAACTTATTCATGTGAACGTCACAAAGAAAATTGAGCGCCGACGCTCAATAAAGCTCATTTGTCAAAGATTGTTCTAATTCAGATTTGTATATAAAGAAAAATAAGAATCTGGACCTATTATCTATCAAAGATAAGAACCAGATGTATAAGAAGATAGTACACGGCACACTCAAGATAAATGAGAAGTTGTGAGTGATAAGTCTGAAGGAACGCCACAAGATAAAATCTTGATGAATTCTAATAAAAGTTCTTTAAAGAACTTAAGAGAAAACTCTCAACATTAATATTATCAATTCTATTTTCGTTCTCTCTCATCTCTCATATATTTATAGAGACCTTTTAGGATGTCTAACATTTATTACAGAAATTAATGACAACTTACAACTATTAACTACCAACTACTACCAATAACTAAAGCACTTGGGATTCCAGCAGTTATTCCAACAATTAATGAAAACTTACAACTACTAACTACCAATAAACTAGGCATTTGGAATGATAGCACTTATTACAACAATTAATAGTAACTTATTGATTTGAACCTCACAAACAAAAAGTGAGATCCGACGCTCAATGAGGTTCCTTTGCCAAAGATCGTTTTAATTCAGATTTTTATACATAAAAAAAATAAGAATCTAGACCCATTATCTATCAAAGATAAGAACCTGATGTATAAGAAAATAGTACACGCCACACTCAAGGTAAATGAGAAGTTGTGAGTGATAAGTCTGAAGGAACACCACAAGATAAAATCTTGATGAATTCTAATAAAAGTTCTTTAGAGAACTTAAGAGAAAACACTCAACATTAATATTATCAATTCTATTTTCGTTCTCCCTCATCTCTCATATATTTATAGAGACCTTTTGGGATGTCTAACATTTAATACAGCAATTAATGACAACTTACAACTATTAACTACCAACTACTACCAATAACTAAAGCACTTGGGATTCCAGCAGTTATTCCAACAATTAATGAAAACTTACAACTACTAACTACCAATAAACTAGGCACTTGGAATGCTAATACTTATTACAACAATTAATAGTAACTTATTGATGTGAACCTCACAAGGAAAAGTGAGACCCGACGCTCAACGAGGTTCCTTTGCCAAAGATCGTTCTAATTCAGATTTTTATATATAAAAAAAATAAGAATCTTGAACCATTATCTATCAAAGATAAGAACCAGAGGTATAAGAAGATATAGTACACGCCACCTCAAGATACATGAGAAGTTGTGAGTGATAAGTCTGAAGGAACGTCACAAGATAAAATCTTGATAATTTCTAACATAAGTTCTTTGAAGGACTTAAGAGAAAACTCTCAACATTAATATCATCAACTCTATTTTCGTTCTCCCTCATCTCTCATATATTTATAGAGACCTTTTGGGATGTTTAACATTTATTACAAAATTAATGAAAACTTACAACTATTAAATACCAACTACTACCAATAACTAAATCACTTGGGATTCCAGCACTTATTCCAACAATTAATGAAAACTTAAAACTACTAACTACCAATAAACTAGGCACTTGGAATGCTAGTACTTATTACAAAAAGTAATAGTAACTTATTGATGTGAACCTCACAAAGAAAAGTGAGACCCGACGCTCAACGAGGTTCCTTTGCCAAAGATCATTCTAATTCAGATTTTTATATATAAAAAAATAAGAATCTTGAACCATTATATATCAAAGATAAGAACCAGAGGTATAAGAAGATATAGTACACGTCATCTCAAGATACATGACAAGTTGTGAGTGATAAATCTGAAGGAACGCCACAAGATAAAATGTTGATAAGTTCTAATCAATGTTTTTTAAAGAACTTAAGAGAAAAGTCTTAACATTAATATCATCAATTCTATTTTCGTTCTCACTCATCTCTCATATTTTTATAGAGACCTTTTGGGATGTCTAACATTTATTACAGTAATTAATGACAACTTATAATTATTAACTACCAACTACTACCAATAACTAAAGCACTTGAGATTCCAGCACTTATTCCAGAAATTAATGAAAACTTACAACTACTAACTACCAATAAACTAGGCACTTGGAATGCTAGCACTTATTACAATAATTAATAGTAACTTATTGATTTGAACGTCACAAAGAAAATTGAGACCCGACATTCAATGAGGTTCCTTTGTCAAAGATCGTTCTAATTTAGATTTTTATATAAATAAAAATACGAATCTTGATCCATTATCTATCAAAGATAAGAACCAGATGTATAAGAAGATAGTACACGCCACACTCAAGATTCATGAGAAGTTGTGAGTGATAAGTCTGAAGGAATGCCACAAGATAAAATTTTGATAATTTCTAATATAAGTTCTTTGAAGAACTTAAGAGAAAACTCTCAACATTAATATCATCAATTCTATTTTCGTTCTCCCTCATCTCTCATATATTTATAGAGACCTTTTGGGATGTTTAACATTTATTACAACAATTAATGAAAACTTACAACTATTAAATACCAACTACTACCAATAACTAAATCACTTGGGATTCCAGCACTTATTCCAACAATTAATGAAAACTTAAAACTACTAACTACCAATAAACTAGGCACTTGGAATGCTAGTACTTATTATAACAATTAATACTAACTTATTGATGTGAACCTCACAAAGAAAAGTGAGATCCGACGCTCAACAAGGTTCCTTTGCCAAAGATCGTTCTAATTCAGATTTTTATATATAAAAAAAATAAGAATCTTGAACCATTATCTATCAAAGATAAGAACCAGAGGTATAAGAAGATATAGTACACGCCACCTCAAGATACATGAGAAGTTGTGAGTGATAAGTCTGAAGGAACGCCATAAGATAAAATCTTGATAAGTTCTAATATAAGTTCTTTGAAGAACTTAAGAGAAAACTCTCAACATTAATATCATCAATTCTATTTTCATTCTCCCTCATCTCTCATATATTTATAGAGACCTTTTAGAATGTCTAACATTTATTACAGCAATTAATGACAACTTACAACTATTAAATACCAACTACTACCAATAACTAAAGCACTTGGAATTAATGAAAACTTACAACTACTAACTACCAATAAACTAGGCACTTGGAATGCTAGCACTTATTACAACAATTAATAGTAACTTATTGATGTGAACGTCACAAATAAAATTGAGAGCCAACGCTCAATGAAGTTCATTTGTCAAAGATTGTTCTAATTCAGATTTGTATATATAGAAAAATAAGAAGCTTGACCCATTATCTATCAAAGATAAGAACCAGATGTATAAGAAGATAGTACACGCCACACTCAAGATAAATTAGAAGTTGTGAGTGATAAGTCTGAAGGAACGCCACATGATAAAATCTTGACGAATTCTAATAAAAGTTCTTTAAAGAACTTAAGAGAAAACTCTCAACATTAATATCATCAATTCTATTTTCGTTCTCCCTCATCTCTCATATATTTATAGAGACCTTTTGGGATGTCTAACATTTATTACAGTAATTAATGACAACTTACAACTATTAACTACCAACTACTACCAATAACTAAAGCACTTGGGATTCTAGCACCTATTCCAAAAATGAATGAAAACTTACAACTACTAACTACCAATAAACTAGGCACTTGGAATGATAGCACTTATTACAACAATTAATAGTAACTTATTGATTTGAACGTCACAAAGAAAAGTGAGATCCGACACTCAATGAGGTTCCTTTGCCAAAGATCGTTCTATTTCAGATTTTTATACATAAAAAAAATAAGAATCTTTACCCATTATCTATCAAAGATAAAAACCAGAGGTATAAGATAATAGTACACGCCATACTCAAGATACATGAGAAGTTGTGAGTGATAAGTCTGACGGAACGCCACAAGATAAAATTTTGATAAGTTCTAATATAAGTTCTTTGAAGAACTTAAGAGAAAACTCTCAACATTAATATCATCAATTCTATTTTCGTTCTCCCTCATCTCTCATATATTTATGGAGACCTGTTGGGATGTCTAACATTTATTATAACAATTAATGACAACTTACAACCATCAACTACGAACTACTACCAATAACTAAGGCACTTAAGATTACAGCACTTATTGCAACAATTAATAAAAACTTACAACTACTAACTATCAACTACTACCAATAATCTAGGCACCTAGAATGCTAGCACTTATTATAACAATTAATTGTAACTTATAACTACTAATTACCAACAACTACCAATATTGAGACTTCATATCACATGGTCTACTCACATAAGCTGCTATGTTGTTGTTTCCTATCACACATGGATGTTTAATGGACCTTGTGATCTTTTTTTTGCAACCTAGTTCGCATAATTTCCCCTCTCTTAAAAAGGATTTGTCCTCAAATCTTTTCCGGGCCCAAATACAACTTTTCTTGAATTTTGAAGTGGTATTTTTGATAATGCAGTAATCAATACACATCTTCCATAACCCATCATTCTTAAGCATAAGCAATATTGAAATGGCAAGATGATTCATGCTCTTACACACGTACCTCTTTTCTATGAGCTCACAAATTTGTCTTTAAAGCTCCTTTGTCTTATTAGGATTACTTCTATAAGCTGTAATATTTAAAATTGATGCTCCAGGAATAAAGTTGATTTGATGCTCGATTCCCTTTATTAATGGTAAAGCATTAGGTATCTTTTTAGAAAATATATCAACAAATTGCTTTTCATCTTCTTCAGTTTGCAAACTTAATGTATGCTTAGTAACCATCAGCTTACCATCTATTGGGTACTCCATTCCATCACTTGCATCTTCCAATGGTGGCATAGGTTCGTTATCTGACTTGCTTTCAGTTTCAATGAAATTGTTATTACTTAGAATCAATGCACTTTGATTTGGACATTGAGATGCAATATGTCCTTGGCCGCCTCCTACGTTTTGGCCTTTAGTTGGTTCTGCTTTGAAATTGGAATCATCTTACTCATCTTTTTTACTCCAATCCAGTTTCAAAGATGATGTAGAACTATAGTTTTGGCCATATCCTGTGGAACTCTTCCTACTTAGTTATTTGTCTATATTCTTTGCCACATTCAACAATCTATCCCAAGCATCTTCATCAATGCATTCATCATTCGTAGTAGCACGCCTATCTTGAATTCGTAATTTAGGAACTCTATGTGTCTATGCCATTTGTGTACTGGATTCAAATTTATCTATCTGTTCATGAACTTGCTCTATCTCTACTTTCAACATTTTTCTCATCTCACCCATTAAAGCTTCCATGAGAAACTTTGAATCAGCCTTTTCTGATGCAACTTCAGAAGTATTTTTGTCTTTGTTGTTTAACATGTTTGTTGCAAACAAAGTTAGAAAAATAAAAAGAACCTCGTACACTCTTTCACATGTTTCACTTAAAGAATGATTCACTCAACTTTCACTCGTATTTTTTTTAAAATTTAGAAAAGTAAATTTGGAATCAATGGAATATGATTTTTTATTTATTTATATGTAATAACAGAACTTGAAGAATTAGATAAAATAACAGACACAAGAAACAAGAAAATTGATATAGGCTACAGATTTTAGAGACTAAAATAAATTTGTTGATTTAAAAGAAAGAATAATCCATGAAAATTAAAAGGATAGTTCAAACCTGATTAGAGCCTAAGCTCTGATACCAAATGATGCGAACCTCACAAAGAAAAGTGAGACCCGATGCTCAATGAGGTTCCTTTGTCAGTGATTGTCTAATTCAGATTTTTATATAAACAAAAATATGAATCTTGACCTATTATCTATCAAAGATAAGAACCAGAGGTATAAGAAGATAGTAGATGCCAAACTCAAGATAGATGAGAATTTGCGAGTGATAAGTTTGAAAGAATGCCACAAGATAAAATCTTGATAAGTTCTAATAAAAGTTCTTTAAAGAACTTAAGAGAAAACTCTCAACATTAATATCATCAATTCTACTTTCGTTCTCCCCCATCTGTCATATATTTATAGAGACCTTTTGGGATGTCTAGCATTTATTACAGCAATTAATGACAACTTACAACTACTAACTACCAACTACCACCAATAACTAAGGCACTTAGGATTCCAGCACTTATTACAACAATTAATGAAAATTTACAACTACTACCAATAAATTAGGCACTTGGAATGCTAGCACTTATTACAACAATTAATAGTAACTTATTGATGTGAACCTTACAAAGAAAAGTGAGAGCCGATACTCAATGAGGTTCCTTTGTCAAAGATCGTTCTAATTTAAATTTTTATATAAAGAAAAATAAGAATCTTGACCCATTATCTATCAAAGATAAGAACCAGAGGTATAAGAAGATAGTACACGCCACACTCAAGATAGATGAGAAGTTTTTTGAAGAACTTAAGAGAAAACTCTCAACATTAATATCATCAATTCTACTTTCGTTCTCCCTCATCTCTCTTTATATTTATAGAGACTTTTTGGGATGTCTAGCATTTATTATAGCAATTAATGACAACTTACAACTACTAACTACCAACTACTACTAATAAATTAGGCACTTGGAATGCTAGCACTTATTACAACAATTAATAGTAACTTATTGATGTGAACCTTACAAAGAAAAGTGAGAGCCGATACTCAATGAGGTTCCTTTGTCAAAGATCGTTCTAATTTAAATTTTTATATAAAGAAAAATAAGAATCTTGACCCATTATCTATCAAAGATAAGAACCAGAGGTATAAGAAGATAGTACACGCCACACTCAAGATAGATGAGAAGTTTTTTGAAGAACTTAAGAGAAAACTCTCAACATTAATATCATCAATTCTACTTTCGTTCTCCCTCATCTCTCTTTATATTTATAGAGACTTTTTGGGATGTCTAGCATTTATTATAGCAATTAATGACAACTTACAACTACTAACTACCAACTACTACCAATAACTAAGGCACTTAGGATTCCAGCACTTATTACAACAATTAATGAAAATTTACAACTACTACCAATAAATTAGGCACTTGGAATGCTAGCACTTATTACAACAATTAATAGTAACTTATTGATGTGAACCTCACAAAGAAAAGTGAGAGCCGATGCTCAATGAGGTTCCTTTGTCAAAGATCGTTCTAATTTAGATTTTTATATAAAGAAAAATAAGAATCTTAACCCATTATCTATCAAAGATAAGAACCAGAGGTATAAGAAGATAGTACACACCACACTCAAGATAGATGAGAAGTTGTGAGTGATAAGTCTGAAGGAACGCCACAAGATAAAATCTTGATAAGTTCTAATATAGGTTCTTTGAAGAACTTAAGAGAAACTTAAGAGAAAACTCTCAACATTGATATTATTAATTCTATTTTCATTTTCCCTCATCTCTCATATATTTATAGAGACCTCTTGTGATTTTTAGTATTTATTACAACAATTAATGACAACTTAAAACTACTAACTACCAACTACTACCAATAGTTTTTGCACTTTGGATTCCAACACTTATAACAAAATTTAATAAAAACTTACAACTACTAACTACCAATATTGAGACTTCAAATCACATGGGCTACTCACATGAGTTGCCCATGTGATTTGAACCCATCACACATGCATGCTCAATGGACCTTGTGAAGTTTTGGCAGCCTAGTTTGCATCATTCTCCCTTTCTTGATAAAGATTTGTCCTCAAATCTTTATCGAGCTCAAATACAACTTTCTTGAACATTAAAGTAGTAATTTTGATAGCGCAATAATCAACACACATCTTCTATAATCCATCATTATTAGGCACTAGTAATACTAGAATGGCAAGATGATTCATGTTCTTACACACGTACCTCTTCTCTATAAGCTCACAAATCTGTCTTTGAAATTCCTTTGTCTCATTGGGATTAATTCTATAGGCTGTAATATTTGAAATTAATGCTCCAGGTATAAAGTTGATTTGATGCTCGATTCCCCTTATTAATGGTAAAGCATTTAGTATCTCTTTAGGAAGCACATTAACAATTTTCTTTTCATTTTCTTTGATTTGCAAACTTAATGTACGCTTAGTAACCATAAGCTTACTATATACTAGATACTCCATTCCATCACTTGCATCTTCCAACGGTGGCATAGGTTCGTCATCTGACTTGCTTTTAGTTTCAATAACATCGTTATTGCTTAGAATCAATGCACTTTGATTTGGACATTGAGATGCAGTATGACCTTGGCTGCCTCCCACGTTTTGGCTTTTAGTTGGTTTTGCTTTGAAATTAGAATCAACTTGCTCATCTTTTTTGCTCCAATCCAATTTCAAAGATGATGCGAAACTAGAGTTTTACCTATATCTTATGGAACTCTTCCTACTTAGTTGTTTGCCTAGCTTCTTTGCCATATTTAACAATCTATCATAAGCATCTTCATCAATGCCATCGTCATTCATGGTAGCACTCCTATGTTGAATTCGCAATGTAGGAACTCTATATGTCTATACCATTTGTGTACTGGATTCAAATTTATTTATCCGTTTATAAATTTACTCCATCTCTATTTTCAACATTTTCCTCCTCTCATCCATTGTTTATTGCTTAGTTCCCATTTGGTCTCGCAATATTTGCTAATTTTTAATTTTTCTTTAAATTTTTTATTTGATTCGCACGACGCCAACGAGCCTTAAGACTCTTGTTTGGGCTTTGTCCAAGCATATGGGGAAGACCAAGAGCTGGGTTGTTGCCCTCAAGTTTCAGCCGTACAAAAGATCGGACGGTTGTCATTTGATCTCTCTAGATTTCATGATGGGCATTCCAGCCATAGCAGTTCATGGGGTTTCAATAATTTTATTCGTGCTTACTACGTGTTTCTGGACCAAAGATCTGCATTTTGTTCGAGCAAAGCAAGCGCAACGAGCCACCAATGGTTCAAGAGCTCTTTAAGCTTAAAAAATGGCACTCTTTGCTTGATTTGTTGCTTCAAATCAAACCACAGTCTAAGATCGCCCAGATTCCGAAAGAAGGCATTGAAGATTTCAGGTGCATTGTTAATGGAGTTTTAGCAAGCAATGCTGAAGAAGAACATTCAATGAAGGAAAGCTTTGATAATGTCGTTGATAAAGCCATGGTGCTTCATATAACACAGTATCTGCATATAAGAATGATCTTCCAAATTTAATTGTTTTCTAGTAGCTTCTTGAAGGTCAAACAATTGGGAGTTTGTTGATTTCCTCATCATGGAGCTTCACCGGGACAATATTATTAGAAGTTATCTATATATCTTAGTATACATATCTCGTTTTAATTCTAACCCAGTTTAGAAATTTGAAAGTCCGTTTCTTTTTCTAATTTTGAACTCTCTTTCCTCTATTCTCCAAATTATTAAAGTTTTCATACACTTTTTTCATTTTTATAGAAGAAATTTTATTACTTCAAATTATTATTATTTCTAGAGAAAAGTTAATTTATTTTAAAAAATAATTTTTTTGTTAAATCATGTGTATATAAGTAATTTAATTATTTCATTTGTACTGACATATTATTTATTAATTTTGATGAAAAAAATTTTAACAATTGAATCTTGTTGCATACTTTTTTAAACGTTGAGGTTTATAAATTATTTTTAAAATTTTAGGTATTTTTTATATTAGTTAATATTTTGAGGGTATTAACGATAATATTCTGAATATTTAATGAGTTTCGTTTGTCATTTTAAAAGGTGGTGGAGTACTGTCGACTCGACTGGCGTTTCGGAGATTGTCACAGATTGTTGCGTATGACACGTCTTCGTCATTAATTACGGACATTTTCTTTACATTACTATGACCGTCCGATTTCTGTACTCCTTTGTCAAGAGATTATTATGGCCGTTCGATTTCGGCTCACCTCTATCAAGGTATGTTCTAACCATATTTAATTTGAATTATAAATGCTTTGCACGTGTAATTATATATATAATAAGAGAGTACTCACTAATAGAATTTTCATTCATACGTAGTTTAGCTTCAAGATCGGTCATTTTCTATGTAATTTTTACACAAATTTTAAATTATTGAATTTTTTAAAAATTTTGAGAAATAAACCTAATCCATTTAATCAAAATAACTTCCCCATACAACATAATAAAAGATAATTTATTCAACCAAAGAAAACTTCAATACTTTCTTTTTTAAAAACAAAACTCTAATAGAAAAATATAATAAAACATAATTTATTTTATTAAGTGTTCATTTGATTATATTAGAATAGGAGTTTTTAAAAATATAATTTTTTATAAAAGAAAAAACTTTTTAAAAAAATCAAGACGTCTTTATTTGGTCGCATAAAAATATAATAAGGATAGATCTGAAAGTAATATATTATAAATTAAATATTATAAAAGATTGCACGTTGGTTCGATAGAAGTAGTGACGATTCACTCTTGAACACAACAAGATCATAAGTGACAAAGTAGATATATTGTTGGAGATAGGATTCATATAGAAAGTAACTATTTGGAGTGGCTCTCGAACATAGTGGTAGTGGAAAAGAAGAAATGGGAAATGTAGGGTACGTGTGTGTAGACTACACTAAGCTGAACAAAGCCACACTTAATGATTTTTTCACTTTTGAAAGTCGATCAGACGGTGGATGTAATAACTGGTATGAGAGGCTATCAATTATGGACACTTACAATTGATACAACCAAATTAGGATGGATTAAGTGTCACGTTTCATGTGCTATCAAGCATTTTCTCTAGCACTTGGTGCGCGACTATGCCTCCTAAAGGCTACTGAACCTATATAGCACTACATGGACTGAAGTTTCTAGAAGGTCCATTTAATTGGAATGGAGATATGGGCAAAGCCCATGGTAAATAAGATAAGTTTATCCCTATAATATAAGTTTTATCCCTATCTAGATGAGATAGCATGTAGGAATATTCTTTGGCATATTAATCTATCTTGTACATTCACCGTTAGATCATTTCGATCTTAACCATCAATTGTATAAGGCTGCTAGTATAAAAAGTGGTCAATCTTATTTGTGTAAAGCATCTCATAGCTTGTAATCTCTTTAGTCATAATATAAAGAGAATTTTCTCAAACACTTAGTGTGCTTGTCTTTTTTTTTTTTTTGTATAATTTTTTTAAACTACTTAGCATGCGAAGCGCTAAGGCTGAATGTTTCTCATAAAGGTCCGTGATATTTGGTATCAAAGCGGGTTCAAAAAAGATGGTGAAAGACGCTTCAACATCGTTGGATATGACTAAAGAAATAGATAAAGACCCTAAAGCTAAGAACAACATACCTCCTCGTGAATCAAACTAGGAGATCGGGAACTTGGTGAAACAACTTGGTGGCACTGTGGAAAAAGGCAACAGATTGCCTTAGGGAGTTAGAGCAGCAAGTGGAAAAGGTCTACACTACTATGAACAAGGTTCAAGCCCAAATGGAGGAGTTGCATCGAAGGTTTAAAGCTGTCAAGAAGGATGTGGCGCTATGTAATCACATAGTAGCAAATGAAGCTGTTACTGATAGTGCGCTGTGTGTATGGGTAAGTGTGTACATTTTTTAATATTTAATTTACACATCACATGTATAAAGAGGTAGCAAAAAATAAACAAATATTTCATTACTTTAATGAAATATTAGAGAACTCACCATTAAAACATGCTTTGCGCAGTTCTAGTATAGGACTCGGTAGGATTCTTCAAGCTAGAATGGTAGTTTCTTTTTCTCGGCGGAGTATTTTACCAGAGGCCATACTTGCCTCTAAATTTCTCTCAGACCTTTACTAGTCAATTTGCTTACTATTTCACCATATATCAAATGAAGAAATGCTACAATTTATAGCCATTTTGGCCGCCCAAGCTTCTAATAAAAATATAATTAGTGGCTATCATTTGAAGCATAAGATGGCATAAGAATAAAAAATTTCTCATTTTGTGCTTGGTGGCAAAATAACAAAGTAATTTGTGGCAAAATTAATACTCGATCAACGCCATCTCTTGCTTGCCAAAATGACCAAATTTTGTGCCAATTAAATTATTCATAACCTGATTCAATAGAAGCCATAAATAATTCATATAACCGAATATGGCTTTCATGGCTTCATTATGTATATAAAATAATTGTTTCATTTTCAATTCATTTAGCTAATTAAAAGATGCCACCAAATGCTAAATTCATTTCATTTACATTTTATTTTTTTAAATATAATTTTGCAACATTTACAAATTATATATTAAGCCAATGAAACCTTGCCACATATCATGTCCTAAGTCCTAATAAATTAATAGCATGATATGTGATATCCAATAGAAAGGTAAAAGTGAAAAATCTCACTTGTCGAGATCTCAGACTTAACACAAAAACCCTATGATCTCCCTAAGAGACCCTAAAATAATTTTAATTTTCTAAGAACTTCCTAAATTGAACTATTTAATTGGTGTACTACCCCAGTGTACAACGAGTATACTTCATATAGTGAGACTGTAATATCCAATCCCTATTAGTAGTATTGGCACCTAGATTTCGGTATAGAGCAAATAAGACACCGTAGGGTTACTTAATTTTAACCCTATTAGAAATATTCCCTTTATAGTGCACGCGAGAGATATTAGACCTAATTTGATAATTTCACACTCGATCGGTGCACCGGATGACCCTAGAATATTTTTGGAATTTTTCTCTATTGGCTTAGAAAATGAAATCCTAATTTACTACATGAATTTTCATTTAAGGGTTATGAATGGAACAAGCCTTTATTGAGAAATACAATCCATATATTAAGGAATGGACGAATTAAAAACAATCTCATGGATTGCCAAGTTGGAAACTCTAGTTAGTTCTTTTGACTATTCTAACTAGATAGTTATAAAGAAACCAATTAAATCTTTTCATTTGAACTAATGGCAAATTAGAAGTTTCAAGTAAGTTGAAGGGCAAAATGGTCAATTGAGGGAGCACTATATATATGTTAGAAGTATGTAGAAATTGGAAGAGAGATCAAAACCAACACTTAGACAAAAAAAGAGAGAAATTCGAGCTTCAAAGGGGGGTGCTGCTACAGTGACTATTCAATTTTTTTTTCATAATTTTTCATGCTTAATCAAGCCAAAATAAGGTTACATACCAATCCCTAAGCTCAATTGAAGCCTCAATTAGTGGAAATTCAAGAAGAAGAGGTAAGAAAAGCATTATTTTATGAGTTTGATAAGTAAGCTTTCAAGAATGCTTAAATTGATGTTCTTATGTGTATTCTTGGCTTAGATTGAGTTGAATTCTAGTTTGGAGCTTGAAGGAGTCATCAATTTGAAGAAATTGGCAAGGTAAGAATTAGGGTTTTTGGTGATTTTGTTGTAGAGATTTCAATTGGTTGTAATTAGGGCTTTAGAATGAAATTGGCATGATTTTGTTGTAATTGGAACAAGAAATTGAGAAAATGAATGTGTTGGAACCTAGGGTGGAATTCTGCCACTTTAGGGAAGTTAGGGATTGAGTGGTGTTTTGAATGAATTGTTGTGTGTAAATGGTGCATATTGTAAATTGAATGTGTATGTTGATGGAAAAATAAAAAATGAAGATAATGGGACACAATTGTCCATTTTGGAAAGGTGAAGGGCAATTATGTCCAACCAAGATTATAAGGCGTTCAATAATTTTCAGGGCACCGGATGGTGAGATAGGTTAGATTAAATGTCTCCGTAAATAAAAATCGGGAAGTAGTTTACATCCAGGCTTTGTATGCCGATTAAGGCATTTAGTAGTTAAATGAGATTCTAGCATTCGATTTGGTTCTAAATGTCATTTATGGCGCGTAGGTGAAGATAACCGATAGTGATAACTAGAGCAAAAATCGGGAGCGAAATTGAGCGTGGAGCGATCGTGAGTGGAAATCTGCCATTTCTTTTACTTTTCATTTATTATGTTTTCGCATAATGAATAAGCATGTTTTATGAGCTTTCGATGCATAACCATGATTTATGATCTTGATATATATTCATAGACATGCCTTTACATGTTCGAATTGAGAAATAGTTTTAAAATTTCTGCATTCTTTTTTAAGACCATTGGTACCCTCAGATTATAGTGGTGATGATTGTATTAGACCCGACCGGTATATCCCGTGCACATGGGCAGGTCTTGGGGGTGTGTCACTAACTCCGGGAAGTCAGGATGTCGAGTCATGTGAGTCGCTCTATGTGTACGGGGTATTGTCTCGCTATATTCATGCGATGTAGAATTCTGCTGTATAGCCAGTGAGATGTCTTGAGATGTCACTGTGGGTGCTGCTAGTTGAGGTGCCCCGTGACCTACTCACGTGTGCGGTGCTAGTTGAGTCGCTGCGTGGGTATAGAGCTTTAGGGTTACCATTGGTACAGTTTAAAAAGAAAATGGCCGAGCGAGAATTTTACTAGTTTTCGATTTACTGATAGCATTTATGCATTTATATGCACACAGCAGTTATTATGTTATACAGATTTTGAATATAGTTTTCCAAAGATGTAGATAAAACCTGTTCGGCAAGATTTCAATAGTATATGATGTTAGAAACCGTTTTACAGTTTTACATCAGTTTTAGAAGCATGATTTTTGCATGAACTTTAGAATTTGCTATCTATACATAATGTTATTTTATTGAAATTTTATTTGCACTCACTGAGCTCCTTTAGCTCACCCGTTTTGTGTTTTATATTTTCTGAACCCCTTTCCCAGGTGCAGGTCTCGGTACGCAAGCTGCTGATTCTCCTATTACCGAGTAGTGGGCCGAATTCGAAGAACAATTTTTGTACATGTAAATGTGCTAAATAGCACCCTTTACTTTATGCATAATAGTTGTAGGCATGTATATTTGGATGTATGTTTTGAACCGCGAAGACGAGAATTCAATTTTATGATGATCATTTTTTTTACTTTTATGATTACGCTTATTTGTGATTCAAATAAATAATTGAGTTGTATTGGATTTGATTTGGAAAGGACTAGAGGTCCGAAATGGTAGAATTGAGATGTATTGGAAATAGAAGTGAAATTTCTTTGCAGGTTTTATATGGATTTTCCAAAAAACAGGGGAAACTCTGTCCGTTTGTTTTTAAAATTAAGATGTCGTTTTCATGTATGTTACTAGACCTTTTAGTAGTAACAAAAATTAAAAAGGGGTTCACCTCGCAAAATTTCTCAACATACCCAGTTAGGTTCGGAGGAACTTCCGTCGGGGTGCCCGGCAGGGCCGATGGGATCTATAGTAAAGGTTCTCGGGTCGGGTCCTGTCAGAGACTCCCTAGGTTTACACTTATTTCATCTTACGGAACTCTTATGGAAATAAAAAAACAACGTGTTGAACAATACAAGTTGAGGTTAATACATTCATATAATCTCTCTGTCATTTATATCTTGGAAGAGCGAAGACATAGATCATCACCGTCAAGTTTTTATATGCTTAATACTAGAACTTATCTCTAGATACATATTCTGATAAACAATATCCGCAAACACTTTTGTGATATTATTTCTTACACGAAAAATATTTTTTTCAGGTAAATTACTTATGGCAATAAGATTTTCTAGAACACAATCTTAAAGTATCTAGATATACAACTCACCCATATAAGCTAACGAATCCTATATCTACACACATCAAATTTCATGAGCATCAGACTATACCTAGCGACACCTAGCGGTTAGACTATGAAAGGTCTTTAATATGTATGGAACCTAAGTATGATGGATCACTTATAAGTCCACCGTGGTGCTTAGGTTAAAGGATCACGAATACTACTCAACTTGAAAGGATCTTCCATTAACGGCTTTATGGGATATCTGTTAGAAATTCTAATTGAGCTTGTTCAGTACCCAGTCCTCACTGAATACCCACATAACTATACGAGCTTCCTCTAAGCTCATGGCCAGCTAAGAACAATCATTTGTACCATAAAAATATAGACATACACTGATATATATAAAATGGACTCATCGACAGACCCGTATCGATAAAAATAGATTAGGAACATAGGGTTTTGAGAATATACTTTCATAATAACATTTCCTAGCACCTATTACAACTTATTGCAACTATGTCATTACTAGTATACCCTCAAGTTTTTGTTCCATTTCAGACAAGGATCTAACTTCTTAGATCTCACTGACTCTTATAACTTGCTAACTTTTAACAATGTTAACTCTTAGCAATTATAACTCTCAGCGTAGCTAACTTTTAGTACTGATCCAAACTCTTTTGAAATAGATTTGAACTCCTTCAGATCATACAATGTCTAAAATATTACAAGCATTTTACCATATGTATTTAATATTAACGATTTTATTCAAAATGCTTATTGTATAAATATTAAACAATTAATATTCATACAATATTATAATGGCACGTAAGTACTGGTTCCAATAACTCCCACTTGCTCTAGTTCCATTCATGATTATGTCTAATACCTATCGTCTCCATATGTTTCTCAAACACATTAGGAGTTATGGCTTTAGTTAGTGGGTTTGCTATATTATTCATGGAATATATCCTAGATATTATTACATCTCCAATAGCAAATTTGTTTTTCTTCTAATTATGTGGTATTCAGAGTTCACATATCAGAATTTTGGTGAGCCTTATGGCTTATTAGCTTGAATAACTATCTTGTTATTGTTACATTTAGTAGAATAGGATCCATTGAACTTGGAGCTATTCTAAGCTCTGTAACTTACTTATATATCTACAGAACTTTTTTTGTAGGCTTCTTAAATCGCAATATATTCTGCCACCAAGGTAGAATCAGTTGTGGATATTTATATAGCACTCTCAACTAACTATAATATTGATGAGAAGAAATACATAACTAGATGTAGACTTTCAATCATCTGGATTAGACCAGTAGTCCAAGTTTGTGTATCCCCTCATTTATAAGTAACTTTTTCCATGGGTTAGAAACTTATCCTCTATACCTCTTAGGTATTTGAGATATGTTTCATGGTCAATTAATGGTCGTTACTCAGAGAAGACCGATACTGGCTCGTAACACTTACAGCCATCCAGATTTGGGTTTTATACATAACATGATGTACATCAAGCTGATGCATATATATTGTTAGGCATTATAACATTTTCATCTTCTTGTCGAGGACACTTCATCCTAAAAAGATGAATACTATGTTTGAAAAATAAATTAACTATATCACAGTTACTAAAGTTGTACTTTTCAATAACATTGTCTATGCACGAAGATTAAGATAATCCTATCAGACTCTCAACTCCATCTCTACAACGCTTTATAGCTAGTATATAAGAAGCATTTCCCAAATATTTTATGAAGAAGTCCTTTAGATAACTTTTATTCGACTGACTTGTAACATATCAACATCATTTTTTACATTAAGTATGTCAACCACAGAGAAAACTAGAAAGATAATTATACTCCCATTATTATTTCTAAACACATACGCTTTCTCTTCATTCTAGATGAAATCAGAATCTCTAATTTCTTTATTAAAAAGAGGAATCCAGTACAGTGCAATAGCCAACAAAATTTGGATTGACTTAAACATGAATATTTCTTCATTACCAATGCCAGATCTATGAGTATAACCTTTTATCACCAGACGAGCATAAAAGGTCTATACCTTCATATTAGGCCCACACTTTTGCTACATAAATTCATTTACAAATGAATAGGATTAATTCACACTGAAAGCTTGATCAAGTGCTAAACTTGATTCTCATGCATAAAGTTAATTTTGGATTTTATGGCATCTTGCCATTTTCTTGAAACGATGTCTAACATAGGTTCTTTATATAAGTCAAAGGATGATTTTCTTTAAACAAGAAAACACCAAGGCACCTTCAGGTATCAAACATGCCTAATAGGTAACCCTCAATATCCTTTTAGACTTATAAAGAGATTGTATTATAGGTATCTCACTTAACTGAACTTTAGGCTCTATCGTTGGTTCATATTTATTTTTAGATTGACTTCACTAAGTTTAATCTTTCTATAATCTCTACGATCTTTGAGAAACTCTTTCTCTTGAAAAATGGCATAACGAGGAACGAATATATTTCACTCCTCTAAATATAAAACTAGTATTCCATTTAGTTCTTGGGATACAAAATGAACTAATACTTGTACCGATTGGGTGCAAGTTTATCTTATTGCATATCTCTTATGCAAACAGACCAACCTCAAGCCTTAACATATTTAAGACTCGATTTCCTTTTAGTCTATATCTCATACAGAATAAAAGGAACGACTTTTGATGGAACTATGTTCAATAAGTGAGCAGTAGATTCTAAAGCATAATCCCATAGATATTCTAAAAAATCAGTGAAACTCAATATCGATTGAACCATATCTAATAAAGTCCGATTCCTTTTCTTCAAAACACCTTTGCATTGAGGAGTACCTATAGGATTATATTGAGTGAGAATTCTATTCTCCTTTAAATAATTTATTAAATTATTATTCATGTATAAATCGCCTCGATCTGATTAAAGGCATTGAATATACATAGGGTTTTAATTCTCTACTTTTAGTCGAAACTCTTTAAACATTTCAAAGGTTTCCGAACTGTGTTTCCAAGAAACATATAGCTGTATCATGACAAATCACAGTGAAATATCAAAATTCACCTAATGGTAGTATGATTCATTGGACCATATACATCACTATGTATTAGTTCCAATAAATCAGTGAGCTGGTATCTAATACTTATATAAGTATTTGGTCATTTTTTTTCTCAAATTTAGGATTCATAAATTGGCCAATGTTTCATAGTCAGATCAAATATCTGGCTATCCTTAACCAGATAAGATAGTTATCTCATGACTACATGATCTAATCTTATGTCTCATAATCCATTATTATTCAAAGTTCTCGAACTACTATTTATTCTGTTCACCTAGATATTTCAAGTTGTATTTAAGATATAATAGCAATTATATTTGAAATACAAAACATTAACTGATATTCAATTAACAAAACATTATCATTATCATATTTACATGAGGAACTATTCCTGATATATTCATGATAACCCTCTTTATCTATTACAGTGAGTGATATGGTTCGCCTTATAATGTTTGGCACAAAATATCAATTATACAATATAATACTTTTGCCTGAATGGAGAAGTGACTCATAGGTCATAATAGCTACCACATGTAGAAAATCTCCATTTCCTATACAAAATTGTACTTCTCCTTTTATAGCTTCGTAGCATTCTTCAAATCATGCAACACTTTTGCAGATATGAGAATGACAAGCGGTGTCTAATACCCCTATACTTCTTAGCATTAAATACCAATGAAATATCTATGATTGGAAAACAAATATCTAAGGCATCTATCTTTACAAAGGTAAAGTATCTTGAATAGTAACATTTACTATGTCAAACCTCACCACAGTAGAAACAGTTTTTCGCTATGACTATTCTCTATCTGTGGTTTGGATATAACAAATAATTTTCAGACAGAGTACTGTACTACTTGTACATCTCATGTGCAAATGCTCATACTGAAAATCATTAGACATTGAGGTCAAAAAATATGATTTGAATCTCAAATCATCCTTAATCCCTTTCCGATAAATTTTATCTTATTTCGAAGAAATATTATCAGAAACACCTCTAATTATCTATTGATCATAAATATATCCAAGTTTTTTTGAATCTAGAACTATTCTCAGATTTATTAGCAAGTTAACATATTTTTTGGTACCCTATAGTTTGTTTGCTTAGATCAAGTACACTAATAGATTGCTAATCCTGATCTCATCTCTATGAGATTAAATATGAGATGTGTAGCGGAACATTTCTAATCATTAATTAATAATGTTTTAGATTATGGGAATAACCTCTATACATTTTTTAATCTAAAAGCGCATTCCCATTGCTTTACATAATCCTTTTAATCTCTCAAATAGGATAACGACAGTTTAAACTCTTTAAACTATACAGTGAGAAGTGGACCCCATTGGTATTTTACTTCAGCCTCACGCTATAGTAATATTGGCCTTTGTAAACCCAATAGATAGATAACTCTTGTTAATTGCATCTCATGCAACTCTTACCACTGATCTTAAATACACCTTATCCTTACGTTGTAGCAATATTAGGTAAGTGTATTCCATATATTTGTAAATGTATGTCACTGATATTACCCTCACGCTGTAGCAATATTGGGCAATACATTCACATATATTTTTCTTATCTCATATTTAATTGGCATAGTCCGAATTATATCGATCAAATCCCTCATGTTGTAGCGATATTGGAAAAAGACTGAAATGACCCGTCTAACACCGTATTGACAAGACAGATCATTGTGTAACAATATCTTATAATGAAACACTTTTAATATAATTAAGAGAGATTTTTCTTTACTTGTCCTCATCTTATAAGGATGTGATTCTAAATCACACATTTATTTTGTGTAAGCACAACAAACTCTCACCAGTAGGGTTCTCATTGTGAGCCATAGTTTATATTGCAATATTTACAATAATTATAAATTCCATAAAATAAACAATAAACAATCGGAGTAATTAGCATAATTACAGCTTTTCTTAGGTTCCTGTTATTACAATTTTGAAAGCCCAACCTCCAATGTTGCAGTTTCAATCTTTACAACACTGCAGTGCTAAAGTCCCCACCTTGGTGCCATGACGCTGAACTTTCGGTGCTATGATGCTGGGTCACTACCTAGCGTTGTGGCCCTGGATCAGTGGCGCTGTAGCACTGAAGATTCTACTTCTAGCGCTGTGGCGCCGAACTTTTTATATTGTGGCATTGGGTCATTACCCAGAGTGGTGGCGCTGGACCAGTGTGCTTGATAATATTCCATTCCTTGAAAGCCAGTGAATACTAAAGCCAGTAAAACGATAGCTACTAAAGCATAAACTACTCATTTTTCCTTCCCTGCGAGCATAACATGATGAGCCTAAGTTACGGTAGCTCCAGATGAAAGAAGAATAAAGGTATTAAGAAAAGGGATTTCCTAAGGATCTGAAAGCCCAATCCCAGTGCTCCTCACTAGAGTTGAAGCCTGGACAGCCCCAACATCGCGGCATAGAGTGACACCGCCGCAACGTCTCTTTCGCTGCGTTCAGATTACGTGTTTTTCAATATTTGAATCACATAATTGGCAATGTTAGGACATCCTAATTATGCTATGGATACTCCGATTAAGTACACAAATAGCACACAATCATATACTTTGATACTAATTTGATAGTGCGCTGTGTATCTGGGTGAGCATTTATAGTTTTTAATATTTAATTTACACATTACATGCATAAATAAGCAGTAAAAAATTGAGATTAAACTACTTCTTTTGTGACAGAGATCATTGGGTGAAGGACTATCTAAAGAAGAAGGCTATCAATGCAATGTTGGAGACTTAACAAGCAGGTGAACAGGGTCAATTGAGGTGTATACAGCTGCTTAATGCCCTTAATGCTAGGCAGGTAGCTCGCATGCCAACAGAAAAGACACTGATGTACGTTGAAGCCTACATCAATGGGAAGAAGACTCAAGCACTGGTGGAGACAAGAGCTACGCATAACTTCATCAAGCATGTGGAGCTAAAGCACTAGGGCCTTACGGTGGAGAAAGAGATTGGTTACCTCAAAACCGTGAATGTTATAGCAAAACCACTAGACGGGGTTATACATGGAATGGATATGCTAATGTGTGCTTTAATAGCGTAGTATAAGCGTACATTATCGTATCAAGTAATATAGGATTTTAAGTCCAAGTATCAATTCTACAGGGACTATGCGATTTAATTATAGAAATCAAGTACTAAAATTGTATCTACTTAACTTTTATTCAGAAAATCACAATCTAAAATTTAATTAACTAATCTAACTATATCAATTAAACTAAACAAAAGCAAAAGATAGAATTCTCAAATAAAGATAACCTACGATTTTGACTCGTCCCCTAATATTTTATTAGACTTATTAATCACTTAGTTAATCCCTAAATACCAATTGATTGGCTTAGACACTAATCTCATCATAAGCCTCTATCGATTATCAAGTGACTATATTACACATTCTAACAATCACCTATATGTCTATGGTAATCAAATCAGAATGTAATTCATTAAGATCAAGTCTAAATTATACTATACGTGCCACCTAGGTATATGTCTATCCTAGATGGAAGTCATAGTTGTTACCCTATGATCATGCATCAAACTATCATAGGCTAAACACATGAATCCCTCAATCGAGTTCATCATGGTTCCTCAATCATTCAAAATATTGATCAGGTATAATGAAAGTATTAAAACACAAGATAGAATGAATCAATTAAATGTATCAAGTTCATAAACTAAAAATTAACACAATTCAAATCCATACTAGGTTCACATAGTCTAACCCTAGATGAACAATTTAGTCCATCACAAAACCAAAAGTATTAAATCAATTCATAAAGATCAACAAGAATAAGAATATAATGATAAAGAAAGAGAAGAAAAACTAATTAAAGTGACTCCTTGATGTGCTTCTCACTCAATCTTAACTTAAAGTTTGAATCTTGATCTTGGTTCTTCAATCTTTGGCTTTGATCTTTGATTTTGTGTTGTGAATTCTCTTTAAGTTTTTGCCTCTTTTCTTTTTCTCCCCTCTTAATTAGGGGTTTTGGCCTTTTATTTATAGGTTTTTGTCTTCAAATTAGGGTTAAACATAAAATACAAGTCAAAGTATGATTACTGTTCACAAGTAACTATATCAAAAAAATTGTTCACGATGTACTGTTTATAGCCAGTGTTCACGCACTGCGGCACTGGATCCTGGGCACTGTGGCACTGAGATACTGTTTTGGGCACCATGGCACTTATTTCTGGGCACTGGGTACTGTAGCAGCACTGTAACAATTTGATGTTTTTGGCTTATTTTCATTAGAGTTTCGACCCTATTTACTCCATTGACTCCAAACCTACAAAAATCATAATAAAATACATTAAAAGCTAAATAATCTTAATTTTTATGAACAAATATTAAGTTTGGAAGATAAAAATATTTGACTTAATTAACTCCTATCAAATACCCCAAAACTTAAGACTTTGCTCGTCCTCGAGCAAAATAAAGAGAAGTATTAACAACTTATTCATGACTCTAAATAAAAAATAAAAACTAAAACCAAGCTTTGATTGAGTAGATGATCAATATCGTTGTCTCAAAGGCTGCGAAAAATAGCACAAGGCTCTTCAAAAATCAATAAACAACTTTTAACAATCTTCATACCATTGATCAAGTACTTCATTCTCTCTTGTAAATGATAACTTGTGCGTGTGTGTAAAAAGTAAGTAATTAGCTTAATAGAACATAGGTTTACTCAATACTTAAGAAATATATAAAGATGATATCTCAGCATATTTTCAATTATTACACTATCATAAGTTTATTATTCTTGAATCTTAGACCAGTGAAATGTCTTTTTGTGCCATTCTCTTCAATCTTGTCATCGTACTGCTTATTATTCTTCTTCTTTCTTCTCTTTCATGCCTTAACACCTTCTTTTTAATGTGAGGATTCAACATCTTCACGTCTTTGAGCTCTTTGGTATTTGATGGCACTACATTAATGCTGCAATAGTCAAGTAATATAGTGCGTATGGGCTGATTCTACTCTTAGTTACTAGTATTTTCTACTGTGTTGTCACTTTTCTACAACTTAGAATGTTGCTACACTTTAATACCAGTTTCTGTACGTTTCATTGTTGAAAATTCTGCACTTTTATCAGATTCTACGCTATTTTCTGGACTGGTATGCTGCTGATTTTTTATTTCAACACTTGTTTGACTATAGCCTTTGAAGAAAAGGAATAGGCAGTCTATATGGTTGCACTTTATTTTTCTGCAGTTCCTTCTCTTTTATACTTGATGGTGGTGGTGTGGATATGTTTTCTTGTAAGATCTTACCACCCCTCAAGGTGATGGCTTGACATTGCTCTAAATTCTCTTTTCGATTTGTCTTAGTATTGCTTGGTAAAGTGCCTTGAGATCTCCTATTAACTGCGGCAGCTAGTTATCCCATTTGAACCTCTAAATTCTTCAAAGATGCTGAATAATTTTGTAGGATAGCATCATTAGACTTTATATATTGCATAAACATGTCTTTTAATTTTGGTTTCTTTTCTTGTGGTGGCAGGAATCTTGAGGGATTCATTGGTCTAGATGGCTCCTCTTAATTGTAACACTAAGAGAAGTTTGGATGATCTCTTCACTTCGGATTATAGAAGTTAGATTGTGGGTTAGGTGGTTGTCAGTTAAAATTTCCCACATAATTTGTTTTTATGCACTGCTCATTCATGTGGTTATCACCATAAAAGTTGCATGTCACTTGTTAGGTTTTGACGGCATTCAATGCATCTAACTTCTTTGCTAATAAGTTGATTTGGGCTGTCAATGCATTTAATTCATCAATCTCATATATATTGGCAACTCTCTTTACTGGCCATTGGTAACTATTAGACGTCATCTCCTCTAGTAAATCATAAGCCTCATCTGTAAATTTATTCATTAAAACTATTCCAACAGCAACATCTACAATAGTCCTCAAATGGGATACTGATCCATTATAGAACGTTTGGACTAATAGCCATTTAGGAACTCCACGATGAGGATACTTCCTCAACATGTCCTTGAAGCGCTCCCATGCTTCATACAACGACTCTCCATCAATCTGAATGAATGAAGTGATGTCATTCATCATCTTTGCTGATAGAAAAAACTTGGCTAAAAACTTCTGTACTAGATCTTCCCACGTTGATATAGATCCTGACGACAATGACATCAACCAATTATTGGCTCTGTCTCTTAAGGAAAAAGAAAATAGTCTTAATCTAATGGCATCATCAGAGATCTGTTGTATTTGAAGGTATCACAATTTTTCAAGAAATTTATGATATGCATGTTGGGATCATCATTGGGAGCTCCGTTGAATTGTACAATTTTTTTCAACATTTGAATAATATTCGACTTAATCTAAAAGTTATTAGCTTTAACGGTTGGTCGTCGAATACTAAACTGAACAACATTTATAGTTGGGATAGCTTACTCTTTTAAACCTTTCTATGGTATCATGGGCTTAAACACAATATTATTGATGTGATCGTTGTTTTCCTCTATGGTATGAACTGTCAAAGCAAAATAAAAAGAAAATCAAAGTAAAAAGAAAAAGATAAAATATAAATAAAAATATAAATTAAAAGTAAGTAGTTTGGTATTAGTATTAATTTAAAGAATAGATAAAATTAGTCTCCGACAATGGCGCCAAAAATTTAATGTATGCTTTAATAGCTTCGCTTAGCATATGCTATCGTATCAAGTAATATAAGATTTAAAGTCCAAGTATCGATCTCATAGGGACTATGCAATCTAATTCTATAAATCAAGTATTAAAATTGTACCTACTTAATTTTTATTCAGAAAATAAATATCTAAAATTTATTTAAATAGTCTAATTCTATAAATTAAATCAACATAAACAAAAGCAAATGGTAGAATTCACAAATAAAGATAATCTAGAGTTTTGACTCGTCCTCTAGTATTTCATTGGATTTATTAACTTCTTAGTTTATCCCTTAATACCAATTGATTGGCTTAGACACTAATCTCATCATAAGCCTTTGTCGATAGTCGAGTGACTATATTACGCATTCTAACAATCACCTATATATCTATAGTAATCAAATCAGAATGTAATTTATTAAGATCAAGTCTAAATTATACCATACATGCCACATAGGTATATGTTTATCCTAGATAGAACTCATAGTTGTTACCTTATGATCATGCATCAAACTATCATAGGCTAAATATGAATCCATCCGTCGAGTTCATTACGGTTCCTCAATCATTCAAACTATTGGCTAGATAAAATGAAAGCAATAAACACAAGTAGAATGAATCCATTTATAATAATTAAGTTCATAAACTAAAAATCAATGAAATTCAACTACATACTAGGTTCACATAGTCTAACCTTAGAATAACAAGTTTAGCTCATCACAAAACTAAAAGTATCAAACCAATCCATGAAGAATAGCAAGAACAAGAATATAATGATAAGAAAAGAAAAGAAAAACTAATCAAGAAGATGTCTTGAGTTGCTTCTCTCTCAATCTTGACTTGAAGCTTGAATCTTGATCTTGAATATTGATTTTTTAGCTTTGATATTTGATTTTGTGTGGTGAATTCTTTCTTTATATTTTTGCCTCCCCAAAGTCTGTGTATTTTCCTTTAAAATAGTATTTGTGTTGGTATGAGAAACCCTAGGAGCGAGGGGTTTCGAATCCAAGTAGAAATATGGGAGTTGAGAAGGGATTTTATACGTTTCACGGGCGCTACAGCACTAAGACCAGAAAATACGACTTGGGGAAGCATCACCGGACACTAGGTTATGGGCGGCCCGGTGTTCAGCTACGGACCTGAGCACTGTGGTACCCAGCCTTGGTACTCACTTTCGTATTTTGAGTGTAACTTTTTTGTTTTACCTCTTATTCGCCTCCTGTTTATTCTTATCCGTCACATTGTTTGTCGTGCATCTATTTATGATAAAAAAATACAATTAAATAGCCAAATATTTATGATTTGGAGCAAAATACAAAAATTGGGTACAAATTATACTAGTACTTTTACGCCCCTATCACATGTGTCTCATAAAATGGCATGATAAGGTATACTTTTGGTAGCACATTTTGATAACTTTGATGCTGTTCTTGGTATGGATTTCTTATGATAGTTTAATATGGTGCCACTTTCTTTACTTAACTACGCATGCATCATAGGGGGGACTATGCATAGTACCAATAATAGATAGGCCCAAGAGTGGGTAATTCGAGTCAAATGCCAACCCCACTCTTTTTTCCACCGTACAACTAAAGAAAGGTACCTCGTCATGATATGAGAGGCAAATGATGAGGTGAATGAGGGTGAGGATGAGCTGCCAACAGAGATTACAAGAGTTCTTGAGGAGAACATGGATAGGGACATAATGTCAGCAGTAGTGTTGCATAAATTAACCCCAAGACGGGTGATTGATCGTGAGATTAAGTTGGAGCCAGGGATTAAGCCTTCAGATAAATCACCCTGCTAAATGTCCCTACAGAAGTTAGTGGAGTTGCAATAGCAGCTCAAAGAATTGTTGGATGCGAGATTCATCCAACCATCCAAAGAGTCATATGGTGTGCCAGTGCTTTTTCAATGTAAGCATGACAAATTGTTATGGCTGTGCATAGACTACCGGGCGCTGAACAAAGTCGCTGTCAAGAATAAGTATCCTATTCCTTTAATTGCTAACTTATTTGATCAATTAGGACAAACAAAGTACTTTTCAAAGTTGAATTTGATATCGAGTTATCATTAAGTGCGAATAGCTAAGGGTGATGAGCCAAAGACCATATGTGTAACGCGCTACAGAGCATAAATCATATCATTTGGCCTCACCAATGCACTAGCTACATTCTGCACATAGATGAATAATATACTCAAACCCTTTTTTGACAAGTTCGTTGTCGTGTATTTAGACAACATCATCATCTACAATAACACTCTCAATGAGCATGTAAAGCATATGTAGACTGTTTTGAAGGTATTTCACGAGAATGAGTTGTATTGAAGGGGGAGAAGTACTCATTTTCCAAGTCAGAGGTGTACCTTTTGGGCTACATAATCAACTATAGCAAGTTGATGATGGATACAGCTAAGATTCGCGCTATAGTGGATTGTAAGACACCCACGAGAGTTACCGAGTTGTCTTTTCTTTGGTTAGTCAAATAATATTGAAGGTTCATTAAAAGCTATTCCACCGTTGCTGCACTACTTACCGACTTGTTGAAGAAGACTAAAGCATGGTAGTGGAAGGGGGAGTGTTAAGAGGCTATTGATTAGTTGAAGAAAGCGGAGATTGAGGAGCCAGTTCTAGCATTGTTGAAACACTTATTACTATATCAGGTACATATTAATGCATCTGAATTTGCTATTATGGGTGTTTTGATGCAACAGGGCCCTCCAATCCCATATGAGAGCCGAAAACTTAATTAAACGGAGAGGCGCTATATAGTGCAAGAGAAGGAGATGATGCGGGTCATCCACTATCTGCGCATTTGGTGACATTACTTACTCGGCATAAAGTCCGTGGTGATGACAGAGGCTATCTGCCCTAGTGTTCACTCACAAACAAGGTTAAAATGAGATTTTGGTTCATTTTCACCCATTTGAACTCAAAAACATTGTCAACTCTCACAACTTAAACTCAAACCTAATTAACACCCACATAATCCAACACCCAAAACACATTCCCCACCACCTATATATCTTATTTCGTGGATCAAAACACAAAATCACAACCAAAATGACAAAATCCCACCAAATTGACCATACCTTACAACAACCAAAATCATCATATTCAATCCAGTTTTGGGCATGGCACCAAAAAGAGCACGAACTACCAACATAAGGAGTGCATCCTATGACATTTGTCGCTTGATTTTAGCATACACTGAGAAGCGGTACACTAATAGGGTGCTGAAGAAGTCATTCGTCACTGAGAGGGCTTTGATCTTACTGATCTTGGACTCTTACAAATTGAGACAAAGATTCAGCATCGACATTGAGATGCATTTTTTCAATAGCCAGAAGCTACTATCATACCTATTATTTGTGAATTCTATGCTAATGCAGCTAAGCATAGCAATCATCATACATTTACCATAAGAAAGATAATGGCATTTATGCAGCCACTGTCAACAGGATGTTTAGTTTACCGACTGATATAGAGGACGAGTACTAGCAGATATGCAAAGACCCAAATTATAGGGAAATTATTTGAAGACTATGCAGTTCTTAAACCCAGTAGAGGAGTATATAGGATGTCTAAATGATATACCTCTCCAAGTATATAACGCTTGAGACTAAGACATTATTTTTCTCTCTTCCAGACCGATGTCAATAGTCCATACAAATGACATCACCAAGCCACAAGTAATACTCCTCTACGCCATCATGATAGATTGCTCTGTCAACATTGGGTAGGTTATCCAGGGAGAGATACTAGCTTGTGCACGCCTCACTAATGCAAGTCTATTCTTTCCTTCTTTGATTACTTCTCTATATACACGAGCTTGAGTACGTTAGTAGGACACAATTGAGTTACACTAACCAGCACATGCGATCAAAACCACCACCATTCAAAAGTATCAACAGTTAAGGATCTGCAACAGGCCCTACCACCAGCAGTTGCCCCGCCATCTCTTGGCACTAGACAAATAACTATGCCCACCTGCAACCTACTAATAGAGGCTTAGATAGTGGAGCAGCTGTTAGAGTGTGTGGGACCCACTAACTCCTTGGTCCATCGGCTGGATGACACCTCAGAGCCACTGGCGTCCCACTACATAATTACTCAGGTTACTTACACCCCCAAGGATTCAAACCCCCGCCCCCATCTTCATGGAGGCCTTATAGGCCTTTAGAGGTTCGTCCTTATACCTATTGGGATGGCCAGCCCGATGGCTATAAGGACGAACCTCTAAAGGCCTATATGGTCTCCATGGAGATGGGAGCGGGGGGTCGAATCCTTGGGGGCGCAGGTAACTTGAGTAATTGTGTGGTGGGACGCCGATGGCTTTGAGGTGTCATACAGCTGGTGGACCAAGGAGTTGGTGCAGCCTACACACTCTGATAAAAAGGCCGGCCTTTTTACTGAGGTGTGAGCCCTACCATCTCTATGGTCTAACCAGCAATGGGATCCCTATCCCCTACTAGTCCCACCAGTTAAGCACTGACGACCCACACACTCCCTCAGGTAATCTGCGCCTCCTCAGGTTTCAAGCTCGGGATCTCCATCCCAACAGGCCTTTAGACTCTAACCCGGTATCTATTGGGCTGGCCAGCCTGATGGGTACAAGGACGAACCTCAAAAGGCCTATAAGGTCTCTATAGAGATGAGGGCGGGGGTTCGAATCCTTGGGGGCGCAGGTAACCTAAGTAATTATGCCAGCCTGATGGGTACAAGGATAAACCTCTAAAGGCCTATAAGGCCTTTATGGAGATGGGGGTGAAGGTTCGAATCCTTGGGGGCACAGGTAATCTGAGTAATTGTGTGGTGGGACGTTGGTGGCTCTGAGGTATCATCGAGCTAGGTCAATCGTTGAATTGAAGAATTGAATAAAATGGTGGGTCTCACATACTCTAACAGCAGCATAATGCTTTCAAGGCCTTTTAGGGAAAGACTCACGAGTTCCAAGCTTATATGCTACACTAGACATACCTATGTGCCACACATTTTTAAATGGACACAAGCACACTTCCTCCACCGTCGATCATACTACCTGTTGCTGCTGCCGCCTAATGCTACTAAGGATGAGGATAAAGATTAGGATTATGATGATCTAGGGATCGAACTGATGACATCCCAAATGAAATAGGGATGAGTGAGCCTACACACTATAGAAGATAAGGAGTGTTTCATTTTTTGTAATTTTTCTACCTTGGGGACCATGTCGAGTTTAAGTTTGAGAGCGAGGAAACACTTTCTATATTGTCTTTATTTTTAGTTCTCTTTATTTATATTTATGTTTGTTTGTTATTTTTGGTTTTAGTTATTTATTTACTTTTAGAGTCAGTATTGTATAATAGAAAAAGCATAACAGTAGTAATATAATTCTGTCCATATTTTCTTGATCTTTATGTCCATTATCTATTTGCTTTTTTTCTTCTTTTAGGTTGAGATGATGATCATTGATTGATGATAAAAAATAGAGTATCGGCTAAATTGTTTATTTATAAGTCTTTAGAAAATAATAAACACTTAAGATAGTTCATATAGTAGAATTTTAGGACTACTTTCGACCTTGTATATGATCACACATTTATATGCACATTTAAATAAAAGTTCGTGTTAGTTGAATTTTTTACTTAGATATGCTCATACTTAAGTAGTACACTCAAGTCTTAAGGTCTAACACTCTAGAATTTACTAGATTACTACTTGAGGTGAAATCATGGGAAACATTTGAATAAGAAAATTAAATTAGGCCATCTTTGGACTAATCAAGCCTTTCTAGCCTACCCTGGATATTGTATTTATACCTAGTTACCCCATTTCAGCATAAATACCCATTTATTTATTTTAACTACATTACAAGCCTAAGACTTTTAAGTTTATGTATCCAAAAATTACTTATAACACCATAAATCTAAAGTTGACTTAGAAATACTCGTGAAAGGAGAAAAGTTATGGTTGTCTGAGGATTATAGTGGAAAAGCAATTAAGTCTAGGTGGTACTTATCAAGCTAAGTTTGGGGGTATATCAGTTTTTATTATTAAAAAAAACACTCCTTCAATTCTCTACATCTCTAACTTAAGAAAAATAAGAAATTCTTTGGAAAAAGAGTGGTTGAAAGAAGGATTGAAACATCTTAAAGTTTGGGGGAGGAAATTATTCAAGGGAAGGAAATTCAAGAGGATTCTAAAATAGCCTAAGTGTTTATGGTGTAACTTGAACTAATTATATTTATCTTTATATCCCATTATAACCTTAGTCCTACGTTACAAGCTGATAAAAGACCTAATAGATCCTTAGATATGTGTTTATCTACAATAATTGAGAGTGGTATGAAAAGTGTAAAAGAAAAGAATATAATTCTATATTATCTTATTCATTGTAAAGAAACAGTACAATATATAGAAAAAAGGCCAGCCCTAAAAAGGAAGTCTTCTATACAAAAAGGAACATCATTAATGCTTTCTTATTTTACGTCTACCATATATATACCTACTATATACATTTCAACACTCCCCCTCAAGCTAGAGCATATAAGTTATATGCGTCAAGCCTGTTACAAATGAAATCAATTCGAGGACCTTTAAGAGATTTAGTAAGAATATTTGCTAGCTAGTTATTTGAACTAACATGATTAGTAGAGATACAACCAGACAATATCTTCTCTCGAATAAAGTGACAGTCAACTTCTATATGCTTAGTCCTTTCATGAAACACCGAGTTTGATGAAATATGAAGTGCAACTTGATTATGACAAAACAACTTCATCTGTGAAATGTTTGTAAACTTTAATTCTTGGATTAATTATTTTAACCATATAAGCTCACATGTAGCTAAGGCCATGGCACGATATTCTGCTTCTACACTTGACTTAGCAACAACATCTTGTTTCTTACTTTTTATGATACAAGATTACCTTCAACAAAAATACAATGCCCAGTAGTAGATCGTTTATCCAATGGAGATCCTACATAATCTGCATCTGAGTATCCCACAACTTGTGTGTGACCCTTATTCTCATGCAACAATCCTTTGCCTGGTGTGCCTTTGATATTGTAAAATTTGAAGAACTGCATCCCAACGACTATCACATGGAGACTGTAAAAACTGACTGACAACACTGATTGAAAAGAAAATATTGAGCCGTGTGATAGTAAGATAATTAAGTTTACCAATTAGTCTTTAATATCTCCCATGGTTTGAAAGCGGCTTTCCTTGTCTAGGTAGAAGTTTAACATTAGAATCCATAGGAGAATCTATAGGTCTGCAGTATAACATTTTTATTTCCTCTAGAATATCCAGTGCATATTTTCATTGAGAGATAACAATTCCAGACTTAGATTGGGCAACCTCTATACCAAAAAAATATTTGAGCAATCCCAAATATTTAGTCTAAAAATGACGAAATAAATGATTCTTTAATTACTTAATACCTTCTTGATCATCCCTTGTAATGACAATATCATTAACATAGACTACTAGATATATGTATTGTCCTTGTAGTGTATGTTTATAGAAAATAAAATGATTTAACTCACTTCGGATCATGCCAAACTCCTGGATAACAGTACTGAACAGGTTAAACTGAGCACGAGGAGACTATTTCAAACCATACAAAGAGCGATGAAGCTTACATACCAAACTAGACTCCCCATAAGCAGCAAATCCAGGTGGTTGCTCCAGATATATTTCTTCCTAAAGCTCACCATAAAGAAACACATTTTTGATATCAAGTTGGTGCAAAGGCCATTGTCGAATGGCAGCCATAGATAAAAATAACCAAACATATGACATTTTAGTCATAGAAGATAAGGTCTCGAAATAATCCAGCTATATAAGTCTGAGTGTATCCCTTTGCAACCAACCGAGCTTTTAATCTGTCCACCTGACCATTAGGTCTAACTTTGACAGTGTATACCCATCGACAACCAACTGTGGAGTGCCCAGGTGGCAACCAAACTGAATCCCATATACCATTAACATACAAAGCAGTCATTTCCTCAACCATTGCTTGACACTAGCTAGAGTGTGAAAGAGCCTCACGAAGTATTTTGGGGACAGAAACAGAAGATAAAGTAGACACAAAGGCATAATATGGGGAAGATAAGTAATGATAACTAAGAAAATTATATATAGGATGAGGATTGCGAGTGGATCGTATACCTATACGAATAGCAATAGGAAACTATTCAGCAGAGGGCAAGACCACAGTCGAAGAGGAATCAGGAGTAGACAGTGAGTCAACAGAAATAGAATCAATGGCATCACCAGTATCAGCAGCACCTATAAGATCTACATCAGGGGCAATAGTAATAACATAATCTGTAGAAGGAACAGAGACAAGTTTATCACAGGCTGGAGATGGAATGACAGACTCTGACTTAGATACTGGCTCAAAGGAGGACACAGTAGGAGGAGCAATATAAGGAATTGGAAGAACTTTTGTGATGATCTATGTTTTGGAACAAGAGGAAGAGAAGAATGAAGAAGACTCGCAAATATGACATCAGCAGATATAAATACCGTCGTGTGTCAGGAGAGTAACATCTATATCCTTTTTGAAGACAGGAGTACCTGAGGAAGACATATTTTATGGATTGAGCAGATAACTTGTCTTGGCCAGGAAAAAAAGGCATGGCTAAAGCATGTGCAGCAAAAAATTTGAGACGAGATAGGATATAATGGTATATCAGGATGTAAAAGAGAATGGGGGACTTTATTTTGTAAGACAGAAGAGAGCATACGATTTATTAAGAAATACGCAGTAAGAATAACATCGGCTAAAAAACAGAGAGGAATATAATTATGGATAAGTAAGGTGTGAGTAGTTTCAATAAGATGCCTATTTTTACGCTCAGTAACCCTATTTTGTTATAAAGTGTAGGCATATGAGGACTGATGTAAAATTTTTTTAGAAGACAAAAATTTAATAAAGGGAGCGAAAAAATATTCACATGCATTATCACTACGTAATGTATGAAGAGTAATACAGAACTGTGTCTTAATTTATGCATAAAAAGATTCAAATATGGAGAATATTTCAAATCGATCTTTCATTAAAAATAACCAAGTGCAACGTGAATAGTCATTAATAAATGTAACAAAATACTTAAACCATAAAACAGAAAGAAGTTAACTAGGACCCTAAATATCAGAATGAACTAATTCAAAGAGGGATGCAGCCCATTTATTGACACGATTGGGAAATGATCCACAAGAGTGTTTTCCAAGTTGACAGGACTCACAATTTAAATATGACAATCTAGACAGATCTGGAATCATTATTTGTAATTTTAACAGGCTCGGATGTCCCAGACGATTATAAATAAGTGTTGGAGATTCAGTGACAGTGCATGCTACAAATGGTTGCAGGACCGAGATGATAGAGCCCATATGACTCACGTCCTGTGCTAATCGTCTACCCTGTACTGCAATCATATATAACAATAGAGTCATCAACAAAGGTGATAGCACAATTTAAAGAACGAGTGAGTTGATTGATAGATATAAGATTAAAAGAACAACACGGTATATAGAGAACAAATTCTAAAGGTAAGAAAGGAATAGGATATGCTCGACCAACTGCTTGAGCAGTAGTTATGAAACCATTAGCTAAGGTGACAGATGATAATGACCTAGATGTAGAAGTATGAGAAAATAATTGAAGGTTACTAGAAATGTGATCAGAAGCACCGAAATCAAGAACCCAATGTCTTAAAGAAGAGGACTGAGTAAGACAAGCGACAAAATTTTCAGTATGTGCAACAGAGGCAAGAGACGATGTAGATTGCTTAGCCGCTTGGTATTTCAGGAATTCCTCATAGTCAGCACCTGTGAGAGTCATAGATGAAGGTTGCTTATCTGTAGTGTTAGAATGATCAGATTGAGCAAGGTTAGTAGCCCGATAGGGTCGTCCATGTAACCTGTAACATTTTTCCCAGGTATGTCCTCACTGATTACAATAAGTGCACTTGAGATGACTTTTTCCACGATCTCTTTGCTTTTTCTTAAAAGAAGGCTGTGACTGAGATGCCAAGATAGAGGAATTTGAATCAGTGGTAGAGGGCCCATACATCAGACTTGGAACAGATACACGAAGCAGTCGGGCAAAGACATCATTCATGGAAGGAACAATAGAACTAGTAAGAATCTGATCACGGACTGATGAAAGCTTAGGGCTAAGTGATGCTAGGGTGAGAACCATAAAGAATTTGTCCCTTTGAGCAAGATCGTCAGTGACAGTTTCACCATACGGCATGAGTAAATTAAACTCAGTTTTGAGGGAGGCCATTTTGCTAAGAAATTCTGACATCTCTAGACCCTGTTGTTTTAAATTAACTAGACTCGAGACCATAGAGTACAACCTTTGAATATTATTAGTATATAAGAATTTAGCTTGATGCCAAATATCAAAACATGTTTGATAGGCCTTATAAATGGGATATAAATAAGGATCGATGGTTTGTTATAATTGATTACATAATAAGGCATCAATCCATTTCCATTCAGTTGTATCTTTATTTCTTAAATCTATAACCCTAGTAGTTAAATGGTCCTTTAAGCCATATCCCATACACCATAATTCAATAGATGTGGCTCAAGAAGTATAATTGCTACTCTCTATTAATTTTTAAATAGAAATAGTCGGGAATGAATCGAAAGGAAAATCCAAGCCTGTTTTAAAGCTCTCAGTGGTCATATTGGCTCATAAATAAGAGAGGATGAGGAAAGAGAGAACAATAGACAACCAGGAGTAGTTTTTTGGCAAGGCAGTGGCAGATTTTTGATGATGGTGATGGCGGCCGGCTACGACAAGGGACGCGGTAGGTAGTTTTACGGTTACAAATTGAAATAAGCATATAGTAGTGTTATTACAAATTAAAATATGTCGAGACATTATCTTTCTATGTAATCTTAAGTATTTTAGTAAATCTAGGTAGGATTCAACTATTTACTTGTTGACTACACATATACACACATAAGGTAATCATTTATAGGGAAGAATAAGTAACTTGATGATGATGTTTTGAGTTATTAAGAGTTGTTTATTAATTCTGAAGTGGCTTATTAATATTATAACAACCTTTGTGACTTTGGTATGATAATAAAATCAGCATAGTTTATTGTGTCTGCTTTTATGAGTCACTTATATTTATATTTTTATGTCTCTTTACTTAAGGACGAGCAATTCTTTAAGTTTGGAGAAGATTGATAGAAGTGAAATACATATATATTTGTCCCCAATTTACTTAAGAATTGTTGGTTTTTAAATGAATAGAAAGCTAATTATGTGTTTAATGTTGATTTTACAGGGTTGAAGCATTAAAAGATAAAAAATGAAGATTTTTATGGAACTTCTTGAGGTAAAGCCCTAACATTGAGCAGAGAACATGCCAGTATAAGAGCGATTCCAAATCTAATTCTAAATAAAACCTTAAGACTCCAAGGTTTCCTTATAAAAAGACCACTCGTCTTAGCCTTTTAGATATTCATAAATTAGGTATTTTAGAGCATTTAAAGCATAATTTTAGAGTAATTTTGAGAGAGATTTTTGTGCATATCAAAGGAAGCAAAAGATTATCGTGAGATCAACCAATTGTAAGGTAGAATTTGTAACATCAATTTTGGTTTGCTTTTTGATTGTATAATATTTTTAATTCTTTCTAGCCTTCATTCTCTTGTAGCTAAGAACTAATTTTATTTTCTAGGATTATAGCTTGAACGCAATATGTGAGGTTAAATGATATACTATTTAATATTTTATGAGCTCAGTTTTTATTATTCAAATTATTTGATTTTAATGCTTTCAGTATAATTGGCCAGTTATTGATTAATTTAGGAGTACATTGATAAACTTAGAAAAGACACCTTTATGTTTAGCTTAGGGTAATATAATACATGATTACAGAGAAGTATCTATAAGTTTCAAAATAGGATAGGAATATACCTATGTAGTATATATAGTTAAAAGGACTTAAACTTAATGAGTCTTAATTTTACAAGTTACTATAGGAATATAGGTAATTAGTAATTCTAGATATATTCACTTGACTATTGGAAGAGGCTAGTGAAGATAGTATCTTAACCAACAATAAAACTGAAGGATAATATAAATATTAAAGAGTAGCATTTTTAGAAAAATATATTAAGCGATAGTTATAATCCTAGTCTTTCTCTACCTTGTGATCCTCATAAATTGCTCAGTTGTGATCATTCTAGTTTAATTGTATTCATAACTTTTGTTTTATTTTAATTCTAATTGAAGTATTGATTTTTTAGATAAAAATAAGAAAATATAATTTTAGTACTTAGTTGAAAATACATACTAATTCCCTGTGAGTTCAACTTTCACTTTTACATAGTATTATTTGTTGCGATACATATACTTGCGTTTAATTGTGATTAGAACAATTCAACAATAATTGAAGATATCCTGGTGAAAGTGGATAAGTTCATATTCCTAGCAGAATTTATGGTGCTCAATATGGAGGAAAACTGCAAGATCTATATCATCATTGGAAGACCATTCTTAACAATTGGAAGAACATTAATTAACATTCAAAAACATGAGCTAACCATGATAGTGCAAGATAAAGAAGTGACCTTCAATGTATTCAAGGCCATGAAGTATCTAAGTGAAGAAGAATAATGCTTTAACATTGACATTATTGACAATGAAATCCAAGAGATATTCACAAAGAACAGCATTCAAGACTCTTTAGAAGACGTTGTCATTAATTGAACTAAAGTAGAAGGCCTTGAAGCTCAAGAATACTTACAAATTCTAAATGCAACCCCAAGATTTAACAAAGTCAAAATAAGGGTTTAGCCATTAGAGAAACCTGAAGGTGTTAAGGCATACAATAAGCCATCCATTGAAAAACCACCAACAATAGAGCTCAAACCTTTACTAAGCCATTTAAGGTATGCATTCCTTGGAAATTCCTCTACTCCTCCAATAATAATCTTAACGGCCTTAGATGAAGTTCAAGAAGATAAGCTGTTGAGAGTGCTAAGAGAGCCATAGAATGGACTATTGCAGACAATAGAGGCATTAGCCCATGATTTTACATGCATAAGATATTATTACTATAGGATGGCTAGAAGACTTCTATAGAGCATCAACGTAGGTTAAATCCAGTCATGAAAGAGGTAATAAAAATGGAAATTATAAAGTGGTTAAATGCTAGAACAATTTACCTTATTTTAGATAGTTCATAGGTCCAATCCAGTATGTTCCTAAGAAAGGTGGGGTTATTATAGTGGCTAATGAAAATAATGAATTAATTCCTATAAAAAAATAACTGAATGGAGAATATGCACGAATTACTATTAACTAAATAGTTTCTTCGATATTGTCAAACAATTTCTTATAGTCTTTATGGATTAATTTTTAGTATTTTAGGATTCTTTTGATATATGCTTATATAACTTAACTTTTGTGTGAAGCACTGTGAAGACATTAACTTGGTGCTGAATTGGAAGAAATGTCACTTTATGGTCAATGAGAGAATAATCATTAGTCATCGAATTTCTTCCAAGGAAATCGAGGTAAATCGTATAAAGGTAGAGATAATTGAGAAGCTACCATTGCCAAAAAAATGTAAATAAGATTAGAAATTTTCTTGGACATGTTGGATTTTATAGAAGATTCATCGAAGACTTCTCCAAAATCTCCAAACCCTTTTACAATTTGTTAGAAAAATATATACAATTCAAGTTTGATCAAGAATGCCTAGATACCTTTGACATTCTTTGCGCACAATCTAACTACACAATAATAGAAAAAGAGCTTCTTACAATAGTCTTCACCTTTGAAAAATTTCGCTCTTATCTCATCGGAGTCAAGGTGACAGTCTTCACAGACCACTCAATCACCAAATACTTTATCACAAAGAAATATGCAAAGCCAAGGTTAATTAGATGGATCTTATTACTACGATCTGAGATAGAAAAGTGTAGAAAATCAAGTGATGGATGATCTATCCCATTTAGAAGATCTAAATCACGGAAAAGAATATATATTAACCAATGAAACATTCCCTGATGAACAACTCTTAGCAAGATAACACAAAGACATACCATTATATGCCTATTATGTCAACTATTTAATCAGTGGCATTCTTCTTCCAGATTTGACACTCCAGTAAAGAAATTTTTGCATGATGCTAACTTTTATTTCTAAGACAAGCTTTTCATCTTTAAACAATATACGATTCAGTTAATTAGGAGGTGCATTCCAATGGAAGAAATTGAGGACATGCTTATGTCTATAGTGGACATTTTGAAGGAGATAAGACTATAAAAATGTATTGCAATCTGGTTTTTATTGACCTACTTTATTTAAAGATGCACATTTCTTTGGTGTAAGTTGTGACAGGTGCCAAAAAGTAAAAAATATCTCAAAAAGACATGAGATGTTTATGCAGAACATATTCGAAGTTGAACGTTTTGATGTTTGGGGCATAGATTTTATATGAAATTTCTTATCCTCGAACAATAACCAATACATCTTTGTTATTGTGGATTATGTCTCTAAATGCATAAAAGCTGTAGCATTGCCTATCAATGATGCAAAAGTGGTGATAAGATTTCTCAAGAAGAACATTTTTGCAAGATATGGAACCCCAAGAGCTATCATTAGTGACAAGGGCTCTCATATTTGCAACAAATACTTCTTAGCCTCTCTACAAAAATATGGATTAAACATAAGATCACCATTGCATATCATTCACAGACAAGTGGGAAAATTGAAATCTCTAACAAATAAATCAACAAGATTTTGAAGAAGACAGTGAAGCCAAGTCGAAAAGATTAGGCATTACACTTAGATGATGTACTTTGGGCATATCGTACAACTTACAAGACCCATTCTTATTATGATGTCCTTTTTCTAGATAGCCTTTGAAAAAGCATGCCACATGTTGTTTGAATTGGACCATAAAGCTTATTGGGCCATAAAAGCCTTAAAATTTGACCTACAAGCAATTGGTGAAAAATGCTTGTTACAGCTCAATACAATGGACGAGTTCTTGATCTAAGCATATGAAAATGCAAAGCTATAAGAAAAACATGTAGCAGTTGCATGATAAAAAGATTCTATAATGCACATTCAAACCAGGCTAACAAATATTGTTATACAATTCTTGACTGAAGCTTTTTCTAGGAAAGCTCAAGTTTCAATGGTCTGGACTATTCCACATCACCAAGATGTACCCACATGGAGCCATTGAAATCAAGGATGAGATAATCCAAGCAACATTCAAAGTTAATGGCCAAAGATCTAAACACTATTAGGGTGGCGAAATTAATCATTAAAAGACCTCCGTCAACTTGATCAAGCCAAGATAGAAGAAAGAGCACTACATCAAGCTTACAATGTTAAATGAAGCGTTTCTTAGGAAGCAACCCAAGTAAAATATCATTTTCAGTTTTATTTTAATTTTTCCTCTCTATAAATATAATGATGAGTTAGTGCTTTTTGGAAGGCAACCCACAAGTCAGTGCCGCTGCGCTAAAAAGCTAGGGTCATCAACCTTCAAACTTAGGCCCCAGCGCTATGGTAATATATTCTCACCATCGTGGTACTAAAGACAGAGTCTCCAGTGCCACAACACCCAAAAACTAGTTCTGTAGTGTTGAGGCTTGGGCAAGAAACCATAAATTCCAAGTCTGATTGCCATGATGCCCAAAAGCAAGTACTGTGACGCTTCTTCAAAAATTATACAAAATTCTAAAATTCTCTCATTTCTTAGCTTTTACCATCTCAAACCCTAAAACTCATCTCTCAACCCTAATTCAACAATCTTCCGTAATTTGTCCAGGACACACAAATTTCACCACCAAACCAAACTTGAAAATCATCAAAAATATAAAATCAAACCACAACAACAAGCATTTTTGCATCCAAAACCCAGAAATCATACCAAAACTACCAATGGATGCTTCCATCAATTTTGTGCAAAATCGTTCATTAAAAGTATCAATTTCAAAATTCTTAACTCTACTGATCATTAAAAATATGTTGTAGTGAAGAATCTGAATTGTTGTGTTGATTTGATAAGTGTTCCAAAATTTTTCTTAATTGTTTATTGAATATTAGATATGTTGAGATTAGCTTATAATTTTGTAGTCCTGGGAGTATTAATTGATCATTATACTATAAGAAATTGGGGAGGAGTTGGAATTACTATTGTTATTCTAAATTTAAGTGTGTGGAATTGAAACTTGCATAGGTATTGTTCCATTTATAATGGCCCCAAAACGATCCAGAACAGTAGCATCAACATCTGCAGGCTATGACAATGTTAAGTTCGTATCCCAAGCAGCCTTTGAAAGCCATACTAATTCAATGTTTAAGCAAACCACTATTCCAGAGTGAGGTTTTAACATTACAGAAATTTCCAAACGTAAAAAGTATCTTCAATGCAAGGGGGTGGCAGAAGCTTTGTGCCCAATTGAAAGCCGCCATCCTTCTGGTTATACGTGAATTCTACGCCAATGGTCTTGATCACTGGGATTTGAAAGTTAAAGTAAGAGGCAAAGATGTAACCATCACAAGCATCGCTATTAACTATTTCTTTGAGACACCGAGCATTCCATATGATGATTATCATGAATTGTTGAATGACCCAGATTATAAAGCAATTATTCGGTTCCTTAGCACTAAAAAAGAAGAGTGAAAAATGTCTGGGAACTCACATGTCTCATTTCTAACAAAATACATGAGTAGAGAGATAAAGGTGTGGAACTACTTTATTGCAGTACGTCTCATGTCAGTCACATATGTTAGCAATATAACTAAGCATCAGACTATCTTACTGTATGCATCCTTACCAAAATGACCATCAACATTAAAAATGTCATAAAAGATAGCATATTTCACATCATCTAACGCACAAATATGAGCTTCTACTACCTATCTCTGATTATAGCACTTTATGCCTAAGCAAGAGTTTAATGAGATCCTTAAGAGAAGCTATTGTACACTGCCCATCATTAGACAGTAAAACCATCTCCCAAATCCAAACTAATAGTTCACAGTAGGGCCTAATTCCAACAGCTCCCAAATGACATACATTATTAGCTACCTCATCTATATCCAGACTAAAATCTACGTTTAGTTTTTTTCCTAGTTAGAGATAGCTTTTAAGGCACACCAATAAGCATTTACTGCTCATCAATAGTGGTGTGCCCAGTGAACAGCTTACTAAGATCAAGTTCTCTAAATTTCGCTCACCCATTTTGGAATGGATACCAACATATGACCACAACTAGCGGCATACCCCACCACCCCTACCACTACCACTCCAGAAAAGGGTAGTGAGGCCACTGAGGACAACAACGATGACAATACTAAAGATGATGATAGGGATGACATGGATGATAACTAAAGCTCAACTCAACATTCAGGGAAGTGTTTCAATTTTTGGGGCAGGGAAACACTTCCATATCTATTTACGGTTGTTTGTTTTCTTTAATTTGCATATTTTAAGTTTTATATCTATTTAAGTTTTATTTTTATTTCTAGTTTTCAATCTTTTTTTTTGGGGGTCAAAGATGATGATAGATTAATAATAAAAAATAAAAACTCAATTGTTGAAAAGCTATAAATCATAAAAGTCAATAAATGTTGTGTTATTCATAAGTTTAATCTAAATTGCTTATTTTATCTTATCTATGATCACTTGAAGCATATTGAGCACTACAGTTGTTTATTTAGGTTAGTTGCTAACCTAGAGAAAATTTTTCATAGCAAGAAACCATTGATAGTCTGAAGCATTCTAGAACTTGTTTGAATAACACTTGAGGTGAACTCCTAGGGCATACATAGTTAGGGAGATGATTTTAAGCATTTTTTAGATTATTTAAACTTTTCAAGCTTACCAATAAACACATTATTCCTAATTAACCAATTTCAGCCTAAACGACCAATTTGCTTTGCTAACTATAATCAAAACCAAGTCCTTAAAATGAAAATCCTTTCATAAGCACCCTTCACACCATAAACATAAATATCTTATTTAAGGGTTATGTGAGGAAATTAAGTTATGAACAAGGATAAAGACTAAGAGTGCTAACTCACTAACAGTGTAAAAATAAAAAATTTAGGGGTAAGGATGTTAAAAAAAGAAACACCTTACTCCTAGCTTAGAAAGAAAGTGGGTAGCAAAATAGCAAAGAAAGATAGAAATTAAAGTTTGGGAGATCCTTGGAAAGATTAAAGGTTGGATGATCTAAAAATAAGAAAACTATGGTTATGGTTTGGAATAAACTTAAAATTTTCCAACTTTTTCTACCCTTGCCCTAGCCATACATGACAAGGTTTTAAAAGTCCTATATGATCCTTAATTATGTGGTGTCTTACATTAGTGGAGAGGTTATGAAATACAAGCCTATGAATTGTTAAAGAGACACTAATTATTCTTATATGCTTAAACCCTTCTGAGTGCAATCGGCTGACAATAAGCAACAAGGTGCACACACTTACTGACAATAAGCAACAAGGTGTACACACACACACACACACAATGATTACTTATAGGGTAAAATAAGCATGATGATTGAGTATATTGAATTCTTATAAGTGTTTAAAGATTCTTAAGTGTTATAGGTGTAATACAATCTTTGAGACCAATTGATACTTATCTAAGTAGCCCATTAATTTTTTTTTCTTTTATTTTAATTTTGTTAATTGTTATTTTCGATTTTGCTCGAGGACGAGCAAACTTTTAAGTTTAGGGGTATTTGATAGGGGTTAATAAGATTTAAATATTTCCATCTTTCAAGCTTAATATTTGCTCATTTTAATTAGATAATTTGGCTAGCTATGTAATTTATTGTCAATTTATAGGTTTTCATACATATAATGTGAATATTGGAAATCGGACAAAAATGAAGGAGAATTCAAGAAAAAGGGCCAGCGTCATAGCATTCTAAATCCAATGTCACAGCACCCAAGTTAGAGACTCTAGCATTGCGACGCTTAACAGCTAATGCCACAACTCCTATTCAGAGCCAGAAGAAGCAAATTTTCAAGTCTTATTGCTGCAACATTCGAAACATAGCTCTGTGGCGCTGAAGTCAGAGAGTCCAGCACCACAGTAGTCAAAAGCTAACATTGCGGCACTCATCCGATTGAAAAGGAAAATAAGAGGAAGACTTAACCAGACTTGGATTTGAAGAAACCTTACCTTAAGGCTAACGAAGACCAACAAATAATACCTTTTTTTAGACCAAAGAGACATACAAGCAAAAGCAAAGTACAAAAACAAGTTTCAAGAGAGATTAGGTCATAATTTAGAGATTGAATAGGAGAGTTGTACTGCAAGTTAAAGAAAGAAAGTGAAGATCTAAGGCGTCACACCTTGTTAATCCTTCTTTTCCTAGTTTTATTATTCTTCCTTATGATATCTTTCAATTTATACTTTAGTACTTCCTTATTCATTATGAACTAATTTTGTTTATCTAGGGTTACAACTCTTGAACCCAATATGTAGATGAATTCAGTTATCTCTTTTATTTTATAAACTTAATAAATTGAATTATTCATTCTATTTGTGCTTATTGCTTTCTTTATATTTGGCCAATACATAGATCGTCTTAGGAACCATAATGAACTTGACAAAAGAAGTTATGTTTTAGCCTAGAGTAGATTAATATATAATCATAGCACAACAGTTATGAGTTTTATATGGGATAGAAATATATCTATATGACATATATAGTATTAATAAATCAGTTCTTACTTAGTTTTATCTTTAACTAATTACTATAGACTATAGGTAATTGATAGGATAAGATATAATTATTCGACCACCGATAGAGGCTTATGACAAAATTAGAGATCTAGCAAACAATTCATAATTAAAGGATTAACATAAGAGAGTAATTGGGTCAATAAAGTATTGGGGAATAAGTTGTAACCCTAGGTTTTTTATATATTAGTGATTCAACTTATTTGCTTAGTCTTTTATCTTAATCAATTAGTTTAATCTTAAATCAATTAGTTTATATTAGTTTAATCTTAAATCAATTCTAATTTTGTTTGGATAAAAGTAAGGAGTTTTAATTTTAGTACTTAGCAAAGAATAGATTAAATAAAGTCTCTATGGGAACGATACTTGGACTCAAAACTTATATTACTTGTTACAATGTGTGCACTTGCACTTAAGTAGAAATTATGCAACAATAATCACCAAGTAATAAATGTAGCTAGGATCCTTGATCCACTGTGAACGTAGGTAATTTGTTGAACCATGTAATTCTTATGTGCCTTGTGTTTGATTGGTTATTTTCTGTATTTTGATTGGGTAATCTTTTGCAATTCTCAAATACTTGTAGGTGTAGCCTTTTGTGAAATCCCTAACAATTTAGTATCAAAGCATAGGTTGATCCAACCATAGAAACATGAAAGTATAAAACTTTATCGATACACTCCTATATGACAGAGACTTTAACGATGACGGATGTTAAAGCCTCATTAAAATTAACATAATTAGAGAAAAGATCAAAGACTACTATTACTGCAGCGATTTTTACTGCAAGGGGAAAGGCTAAGAGTATAGATGGTAAGAACAATCATTCAGAGTATTATTGCTACAAAAAAGAATGGCACTTTATAAGAGATTGTCCAGAGAGAATGGCCATAAAAATGAAAACAAAAAAGAATGTGATTTTGCGATACTATATGAAGATGACTATGATAGTGTAAAAATCTTGGTAGCTTTTGATAAAAGGAATATTGGTAAGTGGATGCTAGATTCTAGTTGTACTTTCTATATATGTCTCGATAGCTCCTTATTTACCAGCTATCATTCCATTAATAGTGGTAAAGTATCAATGGGTAATGATATGGCTTGTAAAGTCATTAGAATTGATAGAATAAGATTGAGATTACATAATGAGAAAATTAAGAATTTATTAGGTGTAAGATATATACTCGATCTCAAGAGGAACTTGGTATCCCAGGAAATGCTAAATCAAGTGGATTGTTTTTCCAAAGCTGAAAAATGAATACTAAAAATGATTAAAAGGTCTATGGTGATAATAAAGGGTGAGAAGTACAATGGGTTGTATATGTTGAATAGAAATGTTATTTATGGTTTAAAATCTATTGCTATTGATGTTAAGGGGATGTAACTGTTAGGTGTGTTCAAATTAATTAGGGTTCTTGCATGTGGGTTGTGTTTATCATACAAACAATATACATATCTCATACATACATGTGCATAGCGGAAGATTAAATACAATGAACACAGAAAATAACATTTGATTAACTGAAAATTCGAGATTGAGAAATATCACCAATGAAGCCTTTGGATTAATTTTCTTTGAAGTCCACCATGAAATGAATCTTTGATCAATCCTAGCAATCAACAAGGGTGGGTTTGATTGTCTAGAATGGCAGCATCTTAATCCAGCATTTGTGTTTAACTCTTAAACATTTTTTAAAGTTAAACTATTTAACTTAATTAAATTTGTTTTTCCTTTTATTCAACTCTTGAATAAATAAAACAAATCTTATTTTTAGTTATTACATTTAGTAACCATTAATTCAATTTGTTTTGTTATTCTAACACCTAAAATACAAAACAAAGAATTCCAATTTCTCAAATTGAAATGGCTCCCAAAAATGCAAAACATATAAACTAAAAACTTCTGAATTTTGAATTTCATTTCACTTTATATACTAATGCATTAATTCCAAACTAATTTGAATTTCATTTGGTTTAACCTACCTTAGTTAACAATTAACCTTAGTTAGATTATTTTAACTTAACCTTTAAGTTAATAAATATTTAATTATTCTAATCATAATTAACTAACTTAACCTTGGTTAGGTTAACCTTTACTTAACCTTTAAGTAAAGTTAACTAAATTAACTATATGATTAACCTTTAATCATAGTTAAATTAAATCATTTATTTAACAATTAAATAAATAAATATTTATTCTTATTATTTAACAATTAAATAATCATAAAGTGAAATTACTATTATATCCTTACTCGGTTACCAAGTTAACCTAAAGTGGGTCCCACCATTTAACCATATACTTTAGTTAACGTAACCTTAGTAATTGCTGAATTATACTGTATTGAACAATTCAATACGGTACACTGCCCAAGTGCTCAAAAAGTACATTTCATATTGGGACTTTCTAGGTCCACACCCGATTTGTCAAATGGAACTGTTCCATTAATCCGTAATCGATGCCCCACGCACACGTTACGAATATTACAAATCAGCGTGTCAGACCATACAAGTTGAGGTCATAACATATACGTATAATCCTTCCATCATTTATATCCTGAATGTGCAGGGATATAGATCAGCACCGTCAAATCCCCATTTGCTCATCCATAACCTTATCTCTAGATTCGTATCTCGATAAACAATATACGCAAACACTTTTGCTATATTGTTTAACCCTGTGGGAAACTCTTTTCCTGGGTTTATGCTTGTGGCCACAAGACTTTATGAAATACAACCTCGGAGCATCGGATATACAACTTACCTACGTAAGCTGACGGATCCCTTATCTACACACACCGGACTCCATGAGCATCGGACCATACCCAGCGACATATAGCGGTCAGACTATGAAAGGTCTCTGACATATGTGGAACCAAAGCATGATGGATCACTCATAAGACCACCGTGGCGCTCAGGTCAAAGGACCACGAATACTACTCAACTCGAAAGGACCTTCCTTTGACGGTGTCATAGGATATCTATTGGGGTCCTCATAAGTCTGTTCAGTATCTAGTCCTGACTGGATACCCGCATGCCTATACAAGCTCTAAGCTCATGGTCAGCTAAGAACAACTATCTGAACCAGTCAGATATAGACATACATTAATCTATATAAAGTGAATCACTAATAGACCCGCATTGGTGATTATAGATCAGGAACATTATCTTTGAGACATACTTACATAATGATATTTCTTAACACCTATTGCAACTCTTTGCAACTATATCATTACAAGTATACTCTCAGGTTTTTGTCCCATTATAGACAAAGTTCTAACTCTTTAGACCTCGCTGACTCTTATAACCTGCTAACTCTTAACAGTGCTAACTTTTAGCATTTATAACTCTCAGCTTTGCTAACTATTAGTTCTGATCTAAACTCCTTTAGATCAGATCTGAACTCTTTCAGATCAAACAATGTCTATAATGTTACAAGCATTCTACCATATTAATATGATATTATCAATCTTTATTCGAAATGTTTATTGTATAAATATTAACAATTAATATTCATACAATATTGGAATGGCACGTGAGCACCAGCTCCAACAATAACCAAGAAGAAACATTAAAGATTAGCTCACTAGGGTGAAAGAGGTCTAAAGAAATTGTATAAGGGTGTTATTAGTAAGAATAAGTTTTAGCCACCACAGTTTTGTGGACATTGTTTACTTGGGAAAGCTGATGGAGTCAAGTATAACACAGAGGATCACAACATCAAAGCTACCCTAAATAGTATATAATCGAATCCGTAGAGACATAAGCCACTATTATCAATTAAATTAAGTCTATGCAAAGGCTTAATTGAAATCATCCCTATGTAATTATGTGTGTGATATAGAGTGGAAGGGTCGTGGGAAACTTTTTAGTGATTTGATTCAAGAAGAGAATTGTGGAGACTAGAGATTAAAAATAACATTTGAGTGTGAATTTTGAACTGAGACCAATAAGGAGACGACACGTGGCCAATAAAGCATCGGACGGGTGAGAAAGGAATGGAAATGGAAAATCGAAGCAAGAAGGGGCTCAGGATGCGACAGAGAATAAATTCAAGGCTTTGGGAGCGCTTCAGTGCTTAGCGTATAAGAAAGTGCTGTATAAACCCTTGGAGAAGTTATTCTATTGTGTATTCCTTACAAATCTCTTAAGCGATCTTTGTGATTATTAACTGATTCATGATAATCACTCAGTAATACAATAAGCTAGAATCCTTGATCTATCGTGAACGTAGGTAATTTGTTAAACTACGTAATTTTTGTGTATGATTGATTATTTTGTCTATTCATTATATATGATCTTTATAATCCTTGTATACTTGTGGGGCAAAAACTTCCGCAAAAATCCCAACATCTATACATTTAATATTTTATAATTTGTTATAATCAAATTGTCATCTTACCTTGTCTTTTTAATAAACAAATGAAAAACAAATTTTGTAGATAATAAAAAATTCATAAAGAAATATAAAATTGCATCCTTTCATTAAAAATAAATTTGTAATTGTACCTTAAGGCAAAATATTTAATCAACTTCTCTTTTTCATTCATCAAAAACACTTCCCCCAATCTTTACCTCCAAGTATATACTTTCAAACTACATAAAACCCCAATAACTTCTAAAAGTATTATCTAAAATGTGTATAAATCAAGTGTATTGACATCATTTTAATACTTTTACTTACTCCACCTTTTCCTAATAGAATTAGAATTTAATTAAAAAAAAGTTACAATCATGTAGAAAAATGGTGAAAGTAATAACATTTTGCAGTAATTTAAATTTCTTAACACTTATAGTCTAAGGTAAAGTTTCACAAACTAAACATATATACATAGCCCACTCAGATCCAACTCGCTAATACGGATGGTTAAAAAAAACCTGAACCCTTCGAACCTAGAAAAACTTGAATTCGAACTCGGATCTAAATCTAGAACTCGGTCCGAAAAATTCGAGTTTTTTTTGGATCCGGGTCTGGTTTTATTTTTTTAAAAAAAAAATCGAATTCGAGCTAGAATCAGGTTTTTACAAGAACTTAAGAACCCAAACCCGAATCTGAATTTTATTTATTTTTTTAAATCTTAAAATAATTTCTAAAATTTTTTATCTTTAATATATAAATATATATAAATCTAACAATTATTTTACAAAATAAATATCTCAAAAATTCAAATTTCACCTAAATATTTGAAATGTTTTTTTGAAAAAACAAAACAAAATCCGAGCTTAAATCTTGATTCGGATAAAAAAAACCCAAAAAAACGCGGGTAAAACCCAAGTTTCAGGTTCACTAAAAAATCTCATATCCAAATTTAAATTTTATCATCCTTACTCGCTAATAACTCCTTAAGTGTAAGTATCATTTTTAACTATGTTTGAGCAAAGTTAGTTTCGATTCGATTGGTTTGAATTTAACCCTGATTTGTTAACTCCTTTAGTTAAATCAAATCAAATTGGTCTGATTTGTTTTTTTATTTTTTTTGTTTTGAATTGAATTGAACTAAATTAGACTAAAATAGAACTAAACCGATGAATTTTAAAAAATAAACCAAAGTAAAATCAAAAGTGGAAGTGAATAAAATTGAATTAAGTCAATTTGGTCTGATTTAATCAATTTGGCAATATCTTTACTTTTTCTAAAATAGACACATCGATATTATCAATAATATCTCTCACATATGTAATCTCTTTGTCCTATTACTTGTATTAAAAATATCGAATACATTTCTGAAGTTCTCGAGTTTAGAACCTTTATGTTAATTATCTTTATGCCATTGCATACTTCTACAAATAATGAGAGTGCATCGTTCTCTTATAAGAAAAAATTCTTTGACCCTCGAATCAATATTTATTTGAAGAATATGATATTTTCGTCTGGAAAAGTATTCACCAAGACAAGTAAAATGTAATATTTGCTATACAAATTGCAATTACTTTATGAACGAATTGAATAGAATAGAATCAATTAATTTTGAATGAATGCATTAACAAATAAACTAACTCTATTTGTAGTGTATGAGTTCTAGTTCCTTTCAAGGAATGAATGAGCACTTATATTTAATTATTCTCACGTTAATAAGGGTTCAAATCCATTAATGAGTCACCAATTAAAGAGAAGTATTTAAGTGGAATTTATTCGCTCGTAAAAATTTTTTTTTATACAAAATAATAATTAATCAGTAAAAATTAATATAAAAATGAAAGTTTAATTCATTCTTGCTTGTTCATGACTCATATACATTTAAAAAATTTATGGGTTGGCGGGTCATTTACCTAACGTGTTAGACTTAAAATTTGGGTTGAAACTTTTTATTTTATAGAGCTAGGCCTTCCTTAGTTGTGACTTGTCACTTGAAAGAATTAAGCTGGACGTGGGTTGATTAGGCCTTTGAGAAATAGGCCCAACAACTTTATTTCATAAGAAGAAAAAATAATTGTAAGTTAGTAACTCAAGCTATTTTATAATATGTACAAATATGAATTGTTAAGTTACAAATTAATAAAAGTTTTTATATTAGATGATCACGCTATGCTATGCCAATGGATTCTTCCAATATGTTTGGTTGTATGGGGGCTCCGAATAGCTAATATCCCATGTTGATTATGTAGGAGTTTTAAAACTTTTGATGCAGCCGAAATTGATTAAAAAAAAGAATTTTTTAAGATAAAAAAAATATTCTTTTTGTCAAATCTTTATGAATATATGGTTAAATGCTTTATAAAAATAATATACGAATTAACAAAATATCTTGAATTCTCACTTAGTTTTTTTTTCTTAAAAAATTCTAAACTAAACCTCTCATATTATAATGAATGAAAGTGTGAGTTTTCAAAAATTTCATGTAATTTTGTATTATATGTGTGTATCAGGCTTGTGTCCATTTTCTTTTCCTATCTCTTTCTTTTATAATACTTCAACTAAAATAAAACTCTTTTTATTTAATTACAAAAATTAATTAATAATATTTATTAATCAATTATTTAAATAATTATCTCCCTAAAACTAGAGAGACAAAAGCGTAAGACAAAGAGGGTCTCACTTTTTTTGGTTTACATAACTCAGTATTTAAATGTTATAAGACTTCTAATTTTGACATTTTAAGATCTTTATCAAAATTAATTTCTCAAAAATTAATTTTTATAAAAGAAAAATTAGAGAATAAAATCTCTCCTCTTTTTTTAGGAGAGTTACACCTTCAACCTAGAGAAAATTCCTCTTTGTTGGACCTACAAGGAGAGAGAAAAAAATCTTTAGATAATTTTAAAACATTATCTTTGAAATTTTATTTATTTAATTTAGAAAAATATCTTTAATAATTTCATAAATTATCTTTGAGTTTTTAATCTTGCAAATTAAATATTATATTATTGAATAAAATATTATCTCAAGAATTAATTAATTCTCAATTAATTACTTATAATATAGACACAAATAATTTGTGTAGTAACACAATTCCTTTTATTGTTCACAATAATAATTATAGAAGTGGTATTAGGGACCTTTTTATGATTTCAAGCTCCAAACAAATTTGGACAATTAATTTAAACTCTTTAATCAATTAATCTAATTTATTAATTCTAATGTGATTTCACTAAAAATCTAGAATTGCACTCTTAAAATTATAAATATATTTTACTCAAAAAAATTAGAGCAGTCCTTTGATTTAATCACTACATGCAATTCAACTTTTCATAGACGGTTCATAATTAAGGTCAGGTCAAATTACTATTATATCCTTCTAATTCTTCTTTATCCTTAAGTATCATTAATTCACCATTGAACAGTTCATCTATAAACTTGTTATAAATTGAATGTTTCAACTGTTCAGTTCTAGAACTAATACTTAAGAAAACATTCTTTTTGACTTCCGTTAGGAAAGAATAGATTCTATATCTATAAATCACATTCCTAGTTAGTTATGTCACCGTTCTACCAAAATACAAGTTTTTAGTCTATTCTGTGACAAATCATAACAAGTATCTCAAATGACATAGTGATACAAATAGAATTCATGATGGGAAAAAGATTGGTGGATCCCCTTAGTTTGGCCTAATTGCCTTAAACACCCTCTTAGTTTCAAAACTACCTAAATCTTTCCTTTTTTGTATGAAAACAGTTTAATTAAAAAGATGTTTAAGGTATAAAACACTCCCTAATGGAGTCTTTCAAGTAGTTTTAAAATTAGTGGGTGTTTAAGGCACTTTGGCCAAACGAAGGGGTCCAACAGTCATTTTTTCATTTATGATCACTCAAGATTAAATTTGATTTACATATAATATCAGTTGACATTATTTGAATTCTTAATTAACAACATTATTTTTTAGAAGGATTCAAACTACGTCTAGTCCATTCGTATATAATCATATTATATAAAATACATCTACCATAATGTCACTTCATTAGTGATCCAAATAAAATCATCACATTCTCAATGTTTGTGAACCGCACTAGCAATATTTTAAAATATAATTAATTTATTATAGACCTTCTTTTATCATCCAACCTTAATCCTCTTGTATATAATAGTTATATACTAAAGTTATAGTCATATAAATAAATCCAAGATTTTCTAATATTTATAACATAAATATTATGTACACATTTCAAGTATAAAACTCTAATTTTATATATTTCCATAAAAATTGTACAAGTACATGATTTTAGGGCACTATCTCTAACAATCTCCTACTTGCCCTAAAGTAGGTGAGACATGTCTTTTAAACCTATGCCTTCCATATAACCGTCAAACGTCCTAACTGGTAATGTCTTGAGGAATGGGTTTGTAAGGTTATTCTCAAATGCTATCTTCATGACCATCACATAGGTTCCTTCAAATTTACCACCGCTTTACTTTTTTCACAGTAAAAAGTCAATGGTTTATTTATATCTAGAACTACTTCCAAATCAGTGAAGAATTTCCTAAGTCACACTACTTCTTTAGCTGCATCACAAGCTATTATATTTTTAGCATCCATGGTTGAATCAACAGTGTTGGATTATTTTACACTTCTCTAGAATAAGCTCTATTATTGAGAATAAACAATGACCCAGAGGTTAACTTTCAACTGTCTTTGTTCGATTAATAATTAGAATCAATAAAATCAATAAGGATCAAGTCTCCACCTGAATACACGAGCATATAGTTTCTCATTCTCCGAAGCTACTTAAGAATGTGCTTCACCGTAATCTAGTGAACCAATCTAGTGTTAGATTGATAACAACTGACTATTTTTGCTTCATAGCAAATATCAAGCCTCATATATAGCATAGTGTATATAAGACTACCAACTGTTGAGGCTTAGGGAACTCGTCTTATATCTTCTTCTTCATTAGATGTCTTAGGATAATGTTTCTTCATTATGCATCAAAAATTGCATAAGCACCTTATTGATATACAATGCCTGAGATAGAGCAAAGAGTCTATTTTTACGATCCTGAATAATTTGGATCCCAATGACATAACTCACTTCTTCTAAATTTTTCATTTAGAATTATTTGGCCAATCACTTTTTTACATTGGATAGAGTTTCTATACATTCCCGATGAGTAGAATATCATCCATATAAAGCACTAAGAAACCACCTTTTTATTTTTAATGTACTTGTATACACAAGATTCATCATTTTTTACTCGAAACTATAATTTTTTACCATCTCATTAAATCTTAAGTTCAAAGTCCTTAAAGGTTGCCCCTCAAGTTGCATCATGTAGATGCTTTCTTCAAAGTAGTCATTGAGAGAGCTTATCTTAACATTCATTTTCCATATCTCATAGTCAAGACATACTATAATGGATAATAAAACGCGAATGGATATAAGCATTACTATTGGCAAGAAATTCTCTTCATAGCCGACTCTCTCTTTTTGGTATAATCTTTTGCACCAACCTTGCCTTGAAAGTCTTTACTTTTCTATCCGCTCATTTTTTCTTCTTGAAAATCCATTTGCACCTAATAAGTCTGACATCTTCAGGCAGATGTACAAGTTTACAGACTGAATTATAGTGCATGGACTTTATTTCTTGGTTCACGACTTCTTGCCATTTATCCTTATCAAAATCCTCCATTGCATGTGTGTATGTCAATGGATCATCTTGACTTATGGACACAACTACTTATGCCTCGCCATCCTCTCTATAAAGAGTAGGTAGTTTCACTACCCTCTCACTACGTCAAGGTGCCAAGGTATCTTGATTAGGAACAATGGTTTTCTGAATTTGTCGTTCCTTAAATGTCGACAATGAAGGTTTGATTAGATTAAAAAGCATTTCCTTTAATACAATCTTACTGCGAGGTTTAAAGTTTACTATACAGTCATTCACAAAGAAAGTGGTGTTGTTGATACAATCATCTTATTTTCTTAAAGACTATAAAACATACATCCTCTTGTGCCTTTAGGATAGCCTACAAATAGACACATTTCTGTTTGCGGTTCTAACTTTTCCTTCGACATATATGCTGGACACTTTATATACAAAAATGACATAAACTAGGTTTACTACCATTCCACATCTCTAAGAGTGTACTTTGGACAAATTTAAAAGTACCACATTCAAAATGTTGACCATGGTGTGTAGTGCATATCCCTAAAATGAGAGCCATAATAAATAGTAGTTCATCATAGACGTAACCATGTCCAGTAAAGTTCCAACACCATTCTACTGTGATGTTCTAGGTATTGTTAGTTGGGATAGAATACCATGCTCTAGCAAGTGATCTTTGAACACTGTGTCAACGTACTCATCACCTTGATTAGATTGAAGGGTCATTAGTGATTTACCTAGTTATTTTTTAGCTTCTGCTAAAACTTTCTTGAACTTTTCAAAAGTCTCGAATTTTCTTTACATTAAGTAAACATAATGGTATCTCGAATAGTCATAATGAAGGCGACGAAGTATTTATAACTGCCCCATTACTAACCTGCATAGTAAAGGCCTCATCAGCTAACTCTCTAGAATAATTAAGCATCTGTAAAGAAGAATAAACATGGTTAGTGGCTTCTGAATTAATTATCCAAGTAGATGATTCTTCTTCCACTAAACAAGCTTTTAAAACTAGTAAATCAAATTTAACTTTATTCTTATTTTCCTTCAACCTTGGAGAGGTACATTTTACTGTTTCTCTTCTAATGCCTTTCAACTTCACAATGGAAACATTTTCCTTCCTTTACCTTGGAGTTATTCTTCTTGCTCTTACCACCATTAGAGGTTTTATTGGCTTTCCCTCCAGAACTTGAACCGACACCATTATTTTTCCTCTTCTTGTTACTTTTGGAGGAAGTCAGCTTAACTTCAGCAATATTTGCTTCAACTACTTTAAGCTTATCTTTTGATATAGCCTCAAAAGTTTGTAATTTGTTGAGTAGCTAAGTTATACTATATGAGAGCTTGTTCTTGACATAATTCATCATGAACTGCAAAAATGCAGAAGTAAAAGACTTTAGAATGATGCTAACTTCGGTTTTGTTTTATCTATGGTGGCTTTATGGATCTCTACCTGATCCATTAGGTTGATCATGTTCAAAACATGCTCACAAACCATTACTCCTTTCTTTATCTTGGCGTTCATGTAGTTACAAGAAGTTTCATAGTAACTTTGTTCTAATTGCTGGCCAAACATCACTTGGAGAGAATCTCATATCTCATATGTAGTCTCCAAGTGCTCGTACTTCATCTTAAGCACATCTCTCATGCTGGCAAGCATGTAGTAGCAGGCCTTATTACAAGGAGCATTAGCTACAAAGCTTTGGAGGATACTCCTCCATGAAGATGAACTTTTGATCCTCACAGATCAGTATAATGTTTACATTACTTTTCCACTTAACGAAGTTATCATTGGTTAATTTTTTATTTGCTAAGAGGGCTATTATCGGATTTATACTAGACATGATGCTAAAATAAATTAATTAATATAAAGAATACTTGAATAAATATTATAAAAATTTTAGAATATTAGACGTGACGTATGACTGTATAGTGTTTAAACACATAAATGAATACTAATCCATGATAGTTTAATTTAAGATTTAATATGCCGATGTAAGACAGGCAAACCTAAAGTATCCCATATTTTTATTTACCTATTAATTACTATATATTTCAATCAAGATATAATTACCAGCTTAATTATATCTTTGAGAGTGTAGCCCATTATTTTGGATTATATTGACTTAACTCAAAATTCCCATCGTATGGTAGGTCAATTTTAAAATACATCAATTAAATCATATCTCTAGAAAGTTAACCTTGATATTAACATAGGTAGACAACCTCCATATAGAGCACAAAATCAAGTCGTTGCGAGGTGCCACCTATACCTCATGCTATTATACTAATAATGGAGACTTGTAGGTGTATTATTATGTATCCTTTCCCGTACACTATTTTTAATTATGTATTTTCTTATTTTTAAAACATCTTATATTTTATAACCTTAGCAAATTATTATATCGTATATAAATAATTACTAGATTAAATTAATTAACCTTTATGGAGACCAATCTTATTGAGCCTAGGTTCATTAGTCTTTACTAATCCATTTTTAATATGTGCATAACTGAGTGGTGAAAATTATAGGCCTAATTAATTATTTTATAATTAATAAAATCAATTATTTTATTAATAATTTTTATAATTCATCCTAAATTAAACTATTTAATGATGATAATTTAAAATTATATGAAATTACTAAATTTAATTGTTAAATCTATTTCATACTATTTGATTAATTATGTATGTTCTAAAGATGATAATTAATCAATTAATTTAATCCTATTTAAATTAAATAGGTTGCTCTAACAAAATAAATTATTTAATTCTAATTTATGGTATCATATTACAATAATATGAGTAGGTACTTATACATGGCATGTGACTATGCATGATCATGCTATAATTCATCTTATAGATAAATAACATAAATTAACATCTAATTTAACTTTGGTTGGGTCTGTTAAGATTTTTAATTACAACCCATTAAAAAAATAATTATAAAAGTTATATAATCAAATACAGGCATGCAAACTTAGTTTAATGCAGTCTTTTGAAGTCTCAAATAGGCCCATTTTATTTTTCTTTGTAACTTTCTTCATATAGGCTTAAGAACATTTCTTGAGCCCATTGTATAACTTTACATGGCAATCCAACTTTCAAACATTTTAAAAAAAACTCCAAATAAAGCCCAAATATCAAAAGGACCAAAGTTTAATTAGAATTGGGTTTTTTAAGCCTAAAAAGGGCCTTATCATGTCCTATTTATACTAAAGACAGCAGCATGAAAGTTACTACCCCATGGTGCTGTCAGAGGCAATGGCCTTAGGCAACTACCCAAGCATTTTTGCAAGGCCATAGGGCTCTTATGCCCTAAGCCTGGGCCCTATGGCCCTTTTTTGTTGCATGCAGGGCACTGATGCCTTGCATGCTAAAACACAAGGCCAGACCAACCAACATTTAGCGCCCTAGCCAAGCCTTGCTAGTGATGCCCTACATGCCAAACACATGGCTAGGGCGCCAATACATGGCGCCATAGCCAAGGCTTGCTAGTGAGGTAGCCAAGGCAGCCAACACTTGGCACCATGCCCAAGCCTTGGTCGGCAATGGGTGTTTTACCCACTTCCATGTTCTTTCCTTTAAAAAAAAAATGTATTTCCTTTTATTCAATTTAATAAATAAAATAAAAATTACAATAAATATCTATACTCATTTACGAGTTTAAATAATTTTGATCTAATCAGAATAAAAGAAATTTAAAATCAATCCTAAAGGATCATATAACTAATGACCAAAGGATCTATATACCATCATTCATTCATTATATGAACTAAAAATAAAAATAAAAGTACCCACTCTCCACACATACAAGTAAAACATGATTTAATTATAATAAATTATCATCATCAAAACCATATATTCATAAAATCTTGGCTCTGATATAAATTGTTAGAGTTCTAAAACTTTTGATGCAACGAAAATTGGTACAAAAAGAATTTTTTCAGATAAAAAATATACTTTTTGTCAAATATTTTATAAATATATAGTTAGATGCTTAATAATATATATATATATATATATATATATATGAATTAAGAACTTACCTTGAATCCTCGCTAGTTTTCTTTTACTAAAGGATTCCAAACTATGCCTCATATCAGAATGTTATGAAAGAGTAGGCTTCCAAAATTTTTATGTATTTTTGTGTTATGCATATGTGTGTTAGGCATTTGTCCCTTTTCTTTTCCTATCTCTTCCTTTTATAGTACTTCAATTAAAATAATTTTTTAATTTAATTAATTAAATAAATAATAATATTTTCTAATTAATTATTTAAACAATTATTTCCCTAAAAATAGGGAGACAAAAACGTGAGCCAAAGGGAGTTCCACTTGCTTTGTTTCTCGTATAACACCCACTATTTAGGTGTTATAAGACTTCTAATTTTAACTTTTCAAAATCTTATCAAATTAACTTTTATAAAAGGAAAATTAGAGATTAAATCTATCCTCTTTTTGAGGAGAGATACACGTTCAACACAGAGAAAATTATTTTGTGTTGGATGTGTTCCCCTACAACAAGAAGAGAGAGAAAAATCTTTTAGATAATTTCAAAAAAAATATCTTTGAAAATTTATCTATTTAATTTAGAAAAAATCTCTTTGATAATTTAATAAATTATCCTTGAATTTTTAATCTCTCTAATTAAATATTATATTATTGGATAAAATATTATCTCAAGAATTAATTAATTCTCAATTATTTAATTATAATCTGAATAAAAAAAAATTATATAACAACACAATTTCTTTTAATTGTTTAATATAATAATTAAAAAAGTGGTACTGAGAACTTATGAACCTAATGGCGGATAAAAAAACAAAAAAAACTGAAAAATCAAATCAGTCTAAATCGAATCGGCCGGCTCAGTTCGATTTTTATATTTTAAAAAAACCATTCGGTTCTTATTAAGAAAATCGAATAGTTTAATTCAATTCCGGTTCAATTATACATAAAACTTGAACCAAATTTTTTTTGTAATTATTGATATTTTATAATTAAGTATAAGAAATGTAATATGCAATCTTAAAATTAGTTTTTGCTTAGCTGGCAGAGCATATTAATATTTTTCAAAAGGTCTATGGTTCGAATCTTGTTGGATACATTTTTTTTAATAATTAATATGTTAAAATATATATTGAAAAAGGAATGTATTTTATATTTAAGATCCAACTTTATCTCAATTGGTAAAGTTCTCAAGTTCCTAAGTTTTCATTTAAAATATAAATAAACTAGTCTCCTTAGTTCCTAAGTTCGAATCCAATTGATTTGGGGTTTTTTAATTAATAATATTTTAAAATGTAAATCTAATGAAATGAATTGTATTTTAGTTCAAAAATCAGCTTTTAGTTTAGTGGTAACGCATAGTTAGTATTTTATTATTTGAATCTTCCTAATTAGATTTTTTAATAATAAAATTTTTAGATTGACATATAAGGAAACGAATTCTATTTTAGCTTAAAAACCAACTTTAGCTTAGTTGGTTAAATAGTAGTGGTATGTCCTTTAAGTCAAAGGTTTGATTCTTCAATATGCTGTAATTTTTTATTTATTTAAAAATTGACTTAAAAATCAGAAAACCAAACCAAATCAAATTGTGAAGGATCAGTTCAGTTTGGTTTGCATGGTAATTTTGATATTTTTCTGTTCTCCTTCGGAGGAGAATTGAAATACCAACGTCTGGTTTGGTTTTGGCTAAAATTAGATCAAATCAAAATGTACACACCCTTATATGGACTTACAATTTCAAGTTTTAATAAATTTTAGATAATTAATTTAAACTCTTTAATTAATTAATCAATCTAATTTATCAATTCTAGTGTTATATCACTAAAAATTCAGAACCGTACTCTTAAAATTATAGATATATTTTATTCATAAAACTCAAAACAGTCCATTGATTAAGGTTCGAGTTTTACAATAATTTTGGTTTTTTATGTTCTCCTTTAGAGGAGAACCGAAAAATCAAGGTTAGGTTTGGTTTCAGTCGAAACCGGACCAAACTGAATTGTGCCCACCCTTATATAAACCTACGATTTCAAGCTCAAATAAATTTTAGATAATTAATTTAAACTCTTTAATCAATTAATCTAATTTATTAATTTCAGTGATATTCTACTAAAAATCTAAAACTGCACTCTAAAATTTGTAGATATATTTTACTAAAAAAACCTAGCGCGTTTAATTGAATTAATCACTACATACAATTCAACCTTCTATAGATAGTTCTTAATTAAAGCTATATCAAATTATCATTTTACCCATCTAATTACTTCTGTATCCTTAAGTACCATCAATTTACTTGTGAACAGTTAATTTGTAAACTTGTTACAAATTGATCACTCTAACCGTTCAGTTCTAGAATTAATACTTAAGGGAACCTTCTTTCTAACTTCCATTAAAAAAAAAATGGATTCCATATATGTAAATCACATTCTCAGCTATTTATGTCACTATGCTACCAAAACACAAGATTTAGTTTATTCTGTGACAAATTGTAATGAGTATCTCAAATGACACTATGATACAAAACCTGAAATTTTTTTATATTTTGTTGCAAAAAATTAGCTTTAACACTAATCCCACTTAGTAATTAGCATTAGTATTGATCACATTTGTTGGGGTTGATGTGCGATTTCTAACTAAGCCAAATGCATGCTATTTTACTGATATAAAAGGAATTTAGGGTTTCAACTTGTCCCATAATATTTCATTAAACCTATCAATCTCTTTGTTAATCCTTCAATAATAAATTGTTGACTAAAACACAAATTTCGTTATAAGCCTTTGTCGATGGTCAGATAACTATATCTCATCATAATAATTACTTATATGAATATGGTAATCAGAATAGTATGAAATTAATTAATAATGGGTCTAATAATGCCATATATACCATCTATATATATGTTGTTGGGATTTGTGCTTACGTGCCATCCCATAATATATAAATATATAGTGATAGTATTTATACAATTATTATTTCTAATAAAATCGTTAATATTATTTATTATTAAATGGTAAGATGCTTGTAACGTTTCAGACATTGTATAATCTGAAAGAGTTCAGATCTGGTCTAAAAGAGTTTAGACCAGGGTTAAGAGTTAGCAACGCTAATAGTTATAAACACTAAGAGTTAATGGTACTAAGAGTTAGTAATTTTATAAGAATTAGCGAATTCTAAGGAGTTAGAGCCTTGTCTGGAATGGGACAATGACCTAAGAATATATTAGTAATGACATAGCTGCAATGAGTTGCAGATGGTGTTAAGAAATGTCATTATGCAAGTATGTTCTCAAACAAAATATTCCTGATCTAATTTCATCGGTGTGGGTCTATCAATGGAACCCATTAATATAGATTAGTGTATGTCTATATCTGGATGGTCCAGATGGTTAGTCTTAGCAAACCATGAGCTTAGTAGGAAGCTCGTATAGAGATGCAGGTATTCAGTAAGGACTGGATATTGAACAGACTCACGAAGACATCCAATAGACATCTCATAAAGCCGTCAATGGAAGGTCTTCCGAGTTGAGTAGTATTTGTGGTCTTTTGACCTGAGCGTCATGGTGGGCTTATGAGTGATCCACCATGCTTTGGTTTCACACATATCAGAAACCTTTTATGGTCTGACCGCTGGGTGTCGCTGGGTATGGGCCGATGCTTATAGAGTCTGGTGTGCGTAGATATGGGATCCATCAGCTCATATAAGTGGGTTGTATATCCTGATGCTTCGAGATTGTATTTCAGAAAGACTTGTGGCCGCAAGCATAAACCTCAGAAAAGATCTTCAGAATGAATAAACAATATCACAAAAGTGTTTGTGGATATTGTTTAATGAAATATAAATTTGGAGATAAATTCATGGTTAAGCAAATAAGAGATTTGACGATGATGATCTATATCTCTGCTCTTCAAGGATATAAATGATGGAAGGATTTTTCGAATATGCAATAACCTCAACTTGCATGGTCTAATGCGCTATTTTGTAATATCCGTAACATGTGTATGGGACATTGTTCACGAACGTATGGAGGAGCTCTATATGACAAATTAGATGTGGACCTAGAGAGTCTTACAATATGAAGTGTACTCGTTGCGCACTGGGGTAGCAGATTGGATTGAATAGTTTGATCCAATAAATTTCAGCAAAATAGAACGATTGTTTAGGGATCCCTCGGATTGTACATTTGTCAAGACTTAATTGTTAAGTACATCACTTAATTAATTAACAATGGTTGTTAATTAATAGAATATTGACAAATGACAAAATATGTTCCATGATTTGATTTTATCTTTTTACCATTTAACTATGGTAGTAAAAATTAGTAAGGTAAAAAGTAATTATTCAAAATTGTTTTGAATAATTAAATTATATATTGTTATTATATTATTAGATAATATTATAATATATATAGATCATGACATTTTATTTTAATACAATGAGGGGCCTAGATGTTGGCCATTTAATTACCCATTATAATTAAAATAATTATATTTGTTTGGTAAAGATTAATTTAGGTGGCCATTATTCTAGTGCTTGGTTTAATTAATTCTAAGTGGGAGACCAACAATAAAATTGATGGAGCACTTCATATTGTTTATTTTTGTTTCATCAAAGTGTTGAATAAACAAAATAAATTTTTGGCAAAACAAATGAATTGAATTCATTCTTGCAAGAAGAAGAATTTGGCCAAGCAAGATGGAGAAAGAGAGAGAGACATTTTTGGTCTCAATTTTCCTTTCAAGGAGTTGAAAGAATACAAGGTGAAGTTATTTTATAATTTTTCAGATTTCTACATGCTTAGAAAAATTGTAAATTACAATAGAGAAAAATGATTCTTGTTATGTTAGTAATGAGTTATTAACAAGAACAAGAGAAAACTTCATCTTCCTCTCCTCTTCCATGGATGGCTAAATAATATTTATGTTTATGAAACAAAAATTGTATTAAAAAGAATTTGAGTACAAGTGCTGAAAATTCTAAACACTAAGCTACCATTCTAGCTCCTTAATCCCACCAAAAGTTATGGACTAGAATTGTTCAACATATACTTCAAGGTGAGCTCTTCACATGGATTATTGAAGGACTTGAAGAATTTGTAAAGCTACCTTTATTAGGTGAGTATTTTACATTATGTTTTTAGTACAATATTGTTCATCATATATATTTTGTATAATTGTTATACTTGTTCATATATGTGATACAATTGTTCATCAAGTTTATAAATTGTATAATTATTATACTTATACATATATGTGATATATGTTGAAATTGTTAAAAATGGTGTATTTTTGTAATATGCTTCCGCTGCGTATATAGTAATTTTTGAAATTAAGTATACACTCGTATTATCACACACTCGATAATAAAACACCTAACATATGTCTATCCTACATAGAACTCATAGTTATTACCCTATGATTTCAAACTATCATAATCTAAACACATAAATTCCTCTTTCAAGTTCATTATTGTTTCTTGAACAATTATTATATTGAACATTTATAAAGAAGCATTAAACATAAGATAGAATGAATCAATATAATTTATTAAGTTCATAAATTAAGAGAGATAATAATATCCAACTATATATTAGGTTCAAAAGTCTAACCCTAGATTAAAAGAATTTAGTTTATAATAAATCTAAGAGTATCAAAACAATGAATTGAAGACATGATTAACAAAGACATCAAGTAGAGAAGATGAAAATAATAACATAAGTTCATGACCCTAGAATCATTTCTTCTTCTCTGCTTGTTATGTAATCATTGCTTTCAATCTTCTTACTTTAATCTCCCTTAAAAGATGTTTTTGTGTTTGTTCTATTATTTTTTATGTTGCCTCAATTGTTTGATGTGAAAATGGGTCTTTTTATAGGTCTTCATAACATTAGGACCTTCTAGCTTTGAGTACAAGTCGTATTATGACTAAAAAAGATAAGGTTTCTTTAGTCGCATAGGCATCATGATGTTAGCTAGTGGGCATCGCAGTGCTGGCTGGTGGATGTTGTGGTGCTCAGCTCTCTGACTTGGGCACTACGGCACTCGCCTATGGGCGCCGCGATGCCAGCTCAAATTTTTCGGTCTTATTGTTTTACTTTTGACTTCCTCAGTATCTTCACGCCGTGGGTAGAAAACCTATATTTAATCAATAACCTCAAATTAATAGCCAATACTCATCAATTTAGAGAAAAATCTAAGTTTAAAAGATAAAAATAATAGTCTATATGAAACCCTATCAGGGGTATATATGCTCTAATACCTTTTGGCTCGATATTTAGCACTATAAATTCTATGGACTTTATAGAAGACTTCACTCACAAGTAAAACAAGAATAAATAAGATCAACTATACAACAGAGATAACAATTAATCACACAAGGCATAAGAATATACATGGTTTAGCAATAACTACTTACGTACACAGTGGATCACCAGATCCTCGCTTCTTCTATTAAGCTTTTTTACATAGAAAGAACTACCACAAGAGAAACTCACAGAATCAAATAATAGATGAGCTCATAAATGATCTACCTAGTGCTTTCTTGTTCTAATGCCCAATACTCAGGCACTCTAAGGTACTTTTTTGTACTTATGCCCAATATCAGAGCTACCTCAACCCTTTATCCTTTCTCTTGTTGAAGAATTTTCTATTCTAATGAATTACAATGGTTTATATAGTATTTACAAAGTCCTTATAAACTTTATTTCTAGTTGGAATATGATATTTAAGGGTAGATTAGTGGCATAAGCTTTTGCTCAGCGTAAGGATGTGTATTATGATAGCCAACCCCCTCACGCTGAGTGAAACCTTGTGCTAATAATTTAGCCTTAAATCTCATAGGCTCTACCTCCGATATCCCCTTCTTAATATTGTAAACCCACTTACACCCAACTAATTTCTTATTTTGAGGTATCTTCACCAATTTTCAAATATTGTTCTTTAGGAGAGAACTAATCTCATCCTTTATGGTCTACTACCACTTTTCACTATTCTTACTCTTTATAGCCTCTTTATATGTCTTAAGCTCATTATACTGAATAGTGAATGCAGAATTAAAAGATTGAGTAGTTAAATCTGCTTGTACATACCTTATTGGTGCTTTATTGTTCTCCTTAACTTATCTCTAGCTAGTTGGTTTTCTTCAAGTTCTATCTCAGGGGTCCTAGTTTATTTTTAGGTGGAATTTGAGGAACTAATTAGTGTCTTATATCCATCTTCATGGGATGACTTGTTGAAGTTTTGATCTGGGGGCATCTCGGATCTACTCTTAAGTTCTACTTCAACTTTAACTATTTTTTATACTAAAACTCCTTTAGGCACAGACTCTTTCTTTACTTCTTCTTGTTTGATTTTCAACATTATTGTCTCATCGACCATCAAATCTCTATAAATGATACTCCTTTGTGGCTTCAACTTTGTGCACCATACCTTATATCTTTTCACACCTTCTAGATACCATATATATATCCCTTTCAAGGCTCTAGATTCCAACTTACCTTAATTCACATGCACGAATATAGGGCAACCAAATATCTTTAGGTGATCATCTTTTAGAAGGCTGCTAAATCACTTCTCTTCTAGTATTTTAAAGTTTATCACTAAGAAGGGACTTCTATTAATCAAGTGGGCTGTTATGACTACAGCCTCACCTCAAAATGTCTTAGCCAATCCTATATTGGTCAGCATGGATCTCACTATCTCAAGTAAGATCCATTCATCTTTTTATAAGATCATTCTGTTATGATGTTGACCTCAAAGTTTTGTGTCTTGTGATCTTATGCTTGGCACAAAAGCTATCAAACTCCTTGTTGCAACTCGAGACCATTATCTGTCCTTAATCTCTTAATCTTCTTACCAGTTTGATTTTTAATAAGAGCTTTTTCATGTTTTGAAAGTCTCAAACACTTACTCTTTACTCTTTAACACATACACCCACAACTTTCTAGAATAGTCATTTGTAAATGTCAAAAAGTTTGTTGCTCCACCATGAGTGACTATTTGTGTTACCCCATAAAGATCTGAGTGTATATAATCAAGAGTCCCCTTGATTTATGCTCTCTAGTATACAACTTAACCCTATGTGCTTTACTAAGCACATAATGCTCATAAAACTCTAATGGCCGTAACTTATCCTTACCAAACGCCCTCTAATTATACAACCCCTTTAAGTTACTTTCACTTAGGTGAGCTAACCTTAAATGCCATAACTTGGTCTATATTTCTCATCATCTACAGAGATTAAAGTAGAACCACTCACTATCTCTCCCACGTAGCACATATACACCATTGTGCCTATCACTTTTCATAACTACCATTGAGCCCTTTAACACCTTAAGAATCTCATTTTCAACTTTGATTGAACATCCATTTTGGTTTAACATACGTAAAAAAATTAAATTTCTCTTGAGGTCAAGAATATACCTAACTTCTAAAAATTCTCTAACTTTTCTATCATGTAACTTCAGCCTAACACTACTAATCTCCAATATTTAACAAGCCATGTCATTCTCCATTAATATCTTTCCTTCATTAATGGATTGGAAATTAGTAAATAAAGACTTATTTGGACACATATGAAATGTACAACTTACATCCAATATTTGTTCACCAGAACTTTTCCCATAAAAAGCAGAATGAGTTTCTTCACTTTCATAGCTATCCGCATAAGCTATTGCAGCGTCTTCGTCCTTTTTCTTATATTTTATCTTGGCTTTCTTCTCCAAATAATTCTTTATAAAGTGTCCTTTATTCTTGCAGCAATAATAATTTCTAGATTTTCCCTTTGACTTTAATCTTGAGTACTTCTTAGACTTTCCTTCTCTTTGTTTAGGGCTTCATATTACAGCTGATCCTTTTGTATTGTTGGCTTCTACATTCTTTCATAATTACTTAGAGTTTAGTGATGATTTCACATCATTCAAACTCTCTCTGTAGTAGAGTAGAATATCAACAAACTATTTATAGCTTTGAGGTAAGGAACTTAATAGGATAATTGTCTTGTCCTCATCCTCAATCTTCACGTCGATTATTTCTAAATTAGTAATTATCTTATTGAAGATATCTATATGGTCTTTAACTAGCGTCCTTTTTGACATAGACTACTGATAAAGCTTCTTCTTTATGTGCAGATGATTTTCTAATAACTTTGTAATATAAAGCTAATCAAGCTTTTTTCAAAGACTAATAGTATTTTATCTCATGCAATTTTTCTCAAAAACTTATCGTTCAATGATATAACAATTGTACTATGAGCCTTCTTTTGGATGACATTCTTATCTGCTTCAGTTTTAAATGTCCTAGGCTTTTTCTCATCACTGGATATAGCTACAGTTTCATCAAGATTCGAGTTTAACCCTTGACTAATCAACAAAGTCATAACTTTAACCTTCTACAGATTGAAGTCATTTTCACTGTTGAATTTCTATACTTCATACTTATGTGTGGCTATGATTGTTAAATCTTGCTCTAATACTAATTTGTAGACAAAAGTGCTTCACATAAGTATAGATAAGCAACAACTAAGAAAGTAAAAGAGAATAAAGAAAGCATGGAAGAAGAAAGCACACAACGATTTATATAGGTTGACAATTGCCTACATCCATGATGGATCAAGATCAACGCTTCTTTTTATTGAACCAATGAGAACTCACAAAGAGCACTCTTACTAGAATCATAAAAAAACTCTCTCTAAGAATTACAATTAATCTCTTAATTTTCTAATGATGTTTGATCCTATTTATCTAGCTAAAATAAGGTATTTATATAGCCTACATACATCTTAAGTTAACCTTAATACAAGTTGGAAATAGTTTATGAGTAATTAAAACTCAGGACAGATCGCACTAACGCTACGACACTATGATATAAGGTGCTAGCACTACGACACTAGATTCTAGGCGTTGCGATGCCACACATTCAAGAATTATCACTGTAGCACCAACTTCTGGGTACCTGATTGTGTGCTTTAATATTCTAGCACAAGCGCAAACTACCATATCAAGTAATATAAGATTTAAAGTCCAAGTATCGATCCCACAGGGACTATGCAATCTAATTCTATAAATCAAGTACTAAAATTGTACGTACTTAAATTTTATTCAAAAATCATAATTTGCAATTTAATTAATTTATCTAATTCTATCAATTAAACTAAACAAAAACAAAGGGTAGAATTTACAAATAAAGATAATCTAGGATTTAACTCGTCCTCTAGTACTTCATTGGATTTAGTAACATCTTAATTAATCTTTTAATACCAATTGTGTTGGTTTAGACACTAATCTCATCACAAGCCTCTATCGATGGTCGAGTGACTATATTACACATTTTAACAATCACCTATATGTCTATGGTAATCAAATCAGAATGTAATTCATTAAGATCAAGTTTAAATTATACCATACATGCCACATAAGTATATGTCTATCTTAGATGGAACTCATAGTTGTTACCTTATAATCATACATCAAACTATCCTAGGTTAAACACATGAATCCATCTGTCGAGTTCATCATGATTCTTTAATCATTCAAAATATTGATCTGGTATAATGAAAACATTAAAACACAAGATAGAATGAATCAATTGAATGTATCAATTTTTTAAACTAAAAATTAACACAATCCAAATCCAAATCCATACTAGGTTCACATAATCTAACCTTAGATGAATAATTTAGCCTATCACAAAACCAAAAATATCCAACCAATTCATAAAGATCAACAAGAACAAGAATAAGAATATAATGATAAATAAATAGAAGAAAAACTAATCAAAGTGATTCCTTGATGTGCTTCTCGCTCAATCTTGACTCAAAACTTGAATCTTGATCTTGGTTCTTCAATATTTTGTTTTGATATCTAATGTTGTGTTGTGAATTCTTTCTCTAAGTTTTTGCCTCTTTTCTTTTTTTTTTCCTCTCATCTCCCTTCTTTAATTAGGGTTTTTGACCTTCTATTTAGAGGTTTATGTCTTCTAATTAAGGTTAAACATCAAGTACAAGTCAAAGTAGAATTACTGTTCACGAGTAACTATAGCAAAAACACTGTTTTTCGCTACTGTTCGCGTGCTGAAATATTGTTTTGGGTGCCGCAATGCTCATTTCTGGGCGCTGGGTACTGTAGCATATTATTGTAGCTAGTTACTGTAAAAATTAACTATAACATACTGTAGCAATTTGATATTTTTGACTTATTTTCGTTAGAGTTTCGACTCTATTTACTCTATTAACTCCAAGCCTATAAAAAATAATAATAAAATACATCAAAAGTTAAATAATATTAATTTCTTTGAAAAAAGATTAAGTTTAAAAGATAAAAATATTAAACTTAATTAACTACTATCAGTACCATGACATCATATATTTTGAATTAACGCTGCGACAGTGACTTTTTAGCATTACAGTGTTCATTCTTTGCTTTGCATTTCCTTGTTCTTTGCATTTTCGCATTTTCTTCCTATTTTCCCTTTTTATTTGCTTAACTGCAAATTATTTTCTTCATAATTTTTAATGATCATTTTTACATGACTAATGTTATTTTGGATTCTTTCCAAATGTATGTCCTTTATCCAGTAATATTCTAGATGAGTGGAGCTACTAACCATTGTTATTTTTCTCGCAAGCCCCCTGCTTCCAATTTAGTAAGGATGAAAAAGTAATATTGAAATTTATAGCCAAAAACAAGAATTGCATTGTATGCCAGGGTAGCTAGATTTTCAAAACACTTTTCAAAAATAATATTATTTTATAATATCAATTGACAATTAGAAATTATGAGAAAAAATATTATTATTGATTCATTCGAATAAAAATATTATTTTACACCATGAAAATTTTTCTACAATAGTAATCAATTATTGTGTTGTAATTTTTTTAACTTTAACTGGTGTAATTTTTATTGGAGAAGTCAATTATTAACTCAAAGGATTAAATAAAGTTAAAGATGTTAGGGATAATGCCCTGAAAGCATATACTTGTACTGTTTTTATGAAATTAATAAAGTTACAATTTTATACTTGATGAGTGTTCATAATTTTATGACATAAAATATCAAAAACTCTCTTGTTTATTTATGTAATCATAACTTTAGTATATAATTGTTATATACAAGAGGATTAAAGTTATGGATAATAAACAAAAAAAAAGTCTGTAATAAATTAATTAGAGTTTGGGATTTCTAATTAAATATTATTAGTGCGGTCCACAAACATTTAAAATGTAGTAATCTTATCCTGATCACTAATGTAATGACATTATGGTGGAGGCACTATGTATAATATGATTATATAGGACTGGACCAGACGTAGTTTGAATTCTTATGTAAAATACCGTTGTTAATTAAGAATTCAAATAACGTCAACCGATGATCATATGCTGATTAACCTTAATCTTGAGTGATCATAAACTCCTATTTGTGTCATTATGTCATTTAAAATACTAGTTACGGTTTGTTTAAAGAACAGACTAAAAACTTATGTTTTGGTGGCATTATGAGATAAACGGTTGGGAATATGATTTACAGATATAGAATTCATTCATTCCTAATGGAAGTTAGAAAGAAGGTTCTCTTAAGGGTTAATTCTAGAACTAAACGGTTAGAACGCTCAATTTATAATAATGTTACAAATTAACTGTTCACTGGTGAATTAATGGTACTTAAGGATAAAGAAGTAATTAGAGGGGTAAAATGATAATTAACCTTGCTCTAATTATGAATCATCTATGGAGGGTTAAATTGCATGTAGTGATTAAATCAATGGACTGCTCTAAGTTTTCTGAGTAAATTATATCTATAATTTCAAGAGTGCAATTCCAGGTTTTTAGTGGAATAACACTGAAATTAATAAATTAAATTAATTAATTAAAGAGTTTAATTAATTATTTAAAATTTATTGGAGCTTAAAATTGTAGGTCCATAGGTCCTCAATACCGCCTCTTTCGTTATTACAATGAATAAATAAAAGAATTTTGTTATTACACAAATTGTTTGTGTCCAGAAAATAGTTTTCAAATACGTATATTTTATAGTTTTGGATAAAATTAATTAATTAAGAATTAAAATAGATAAGATCTTATCCAAATATAATTAAATATTTAATTTAAGAAATTAAATAAATAAAATCTTAAGGATAATTTTTTGAAATTATCAAAAAGATTTTATTTTAATTTAGTGTTTTTCTTTTATTAAAAGACTAATAATGTCCAAATGTTGGGTATTATATGTTAACCACAAAGAGTAGGACTCTGTGTGATTTACATGAATAAGGTCTCCTTTTAAGAGATAATAATTTAATTAGTAAATGTTATTAATTAAATTATTTTTTTTTAAAATAAGAAGACTAGTTTAAATAAAACATAAGACACATATGTGAAAAATGCAGGATACGTATTTTTTCTTTAGAGAAGAAAAATAAAAGAAAGAAGCCCACTCTTCCCTTCACTGTAAAAAACAAAAGGCTTGGTTTGGAATTCTTTGGTGGAAGAAAACTCTGGGTGAATTTAAGGTATGTTTTATTAAATTTTATTTACTGTAACATCAAAATCATATATTCATAAGATCCTTAAATAAAAAATATTTTTATCTAATGAAAACAAAAATTAAAGAATTTTGTTTTCTTATTACGCTGCGTTATGAATGTCACAACAATAAAATCATCCAACAACTGGTATCAGAGCGTTGGTTTCTTGAATATATGATTTTTATGTTATGATTTAGTTTATATTTTGCTGGATATGTATGTTTTAGTGGGTACTTGCATTTTTATATTATTCATGTAATGAATGATTATTTTATGTATGGATCTTTTGGTCATTAATTATATGGTCCTCTAAAATTGATTATAATTTTTTTTTATTAAATTAAAATTTTGTAAACCCATAAAGGGGTATAGGTTTATTTTTTGTAATATTTATTTTTATTTATTAAATAATAGACACGAATGTACAGTGTTACTTTCTCTTTTTACCTCAAAAAAGAAGAATTGATAATATATTTATTTTTGTTTCTTGCCACTGGAAGACAAAAGAAAAAAAGGGAAGAAAGAAAAGAAGCAGAAGGCGACAATAAAAGAAACAAAAATGGTTGTGAGGATATATTGTTATTTCTTTTAGTATAAAAAAAAAAAGGAAAAGAAAAGTCAAAAAAAAAAAGTTGTCATAAGTGCTTTTCAATATCATTTGCCGTATAAAGCAAAAAAAAAAAAGTGAATAAGACAAAATAGCTTGGTCAATTGCTTTTGGCTTTTGGTTTTGGCAGGTGACAACTGTTGGTGCCCTTGCCAATTTTTGGCTTCCATAGCTGCTACCACTGCTTTTGGCAGTGAACAGTAGCAATTTATCAACTGCTATCCGAATGGTGTCCAAGGGATAGTGTTTGTGGCTGCTGTCACCATAGGCAGAGTCTTCGTGTTATATGCAATTACGGCAATATAAAACTCTTATTGAAAAGTTTAAATAAAATTGGATTTGATTCATTTAATGTGTGGGCTTTAAATGAATAACTTTTTTTTTTTTAAAAAAAAAGGTGTTTAAGAGTTGGACTACCTTGCAAAATATACAATGAGTTTAAAAAAAATTCTTAAGTCCAAAATGTATAAAATTACAAAAAAAGTAAATTTGGCTCGTTATGGACTTGAAAAGATCACGTGCAATTGGGTCTGCATGTCTATTTTTTTTTTATGTAATTTATTTACTCTTATTTTATGGATTGTAATTTAAAATCTTAGAGGACCCGATCAAAGTTATATTAAATATTTATTTATGTTATTTATTTATGTGATGAATTATAACATGATCATGCATAATTACATGTCATGCATTTGTATCCACTCACATTATTGTAATATGACATGCATACATGCCATAATTAATATTTAAATAGTTTTATTTTATTATGGCATATTAATAAGATTAAATTAGTGGATTGATTAACATGTTTAAAACTTGTATAATTAATTAAATAATGTGAAATTATATTTAATAGTTAAATTTGTAATTTTACATTATTCTAGGTAACCTAAACTAAATAGTTTGATTTAGAATTACTTAAAAAATTATTAATAAAATTATTGATTTTATTATTTATAAAAGTAGATAATTAATCCAATAATTGAAAATTTAGGTTCACCTAAATTGTTAGGCCTATTTAATAAGAATAGTTAGACTAATGAATTTAGGTCTAATAAGATTGGACTTTATTAGGATTAATTAACTATACTTAGTAATTTGTTATATGAGATATAATAATTTGCTGAAGTTATAAAACATAAAGATGTTTTATAAATTATAAAAACACAGTTAAAAATAGTGAGTGTGAGAGGGGTACATGAAAATGAACCCACCGGTCTCCATTATTAGTACAACATCGTGAGATATAGGTGGTGCCTCATGACGCTTTGATTTCGTCCTCCCTACGGAGGGTGTCTGCCTATTTCAATAACAAGGTTGACTTCCTAGAGATAGGATTAAGTGATGTATTTCATAATTGATCGTGCCTACGACGACATTTTTTGAGTTAAGTCATCTTAATCTGAAATAATAGGTTACACTCACAAAGATATAATTAAGAGGTTAATCATGTCTTGACCGAAATAAACGGTAGTTAATAGGTAAATGAAAGTATGAGATATTTTAAAAATTTTCTATTAATTTGAGATAGTCTTATTTTTAAGTTAAATTTAATTTAATGTGACCTACCCTACGGTGGCATATTAATTGTTAAATTGAACTATCGTGGATTAGTATATATATTTATGTGTTTAAATAAATGCAGTCATGCATCATGTTTACTATTCTAAAAATCATTATGATATTTATTCAAATATTCTTAAAATTGCTTTATTTATTTATTTCAGCATCATGTCTGGAACAAACCCAATCATAGCTCTCTTAGCAAATGAAAAATTGACCGATGATAACTTTGTAAAATAGAAAAGCAATATGAATATTGTGCTGATCTGTGAGGACCAAAAGTTCGTCCTTATGGAGGAGTGTCTTCCAGAACCTGCAGCCAATGCTCATCGTAATGTACGGGAGCAATATGAGAAGTGGATACAGGCCAATAATAAGGCCCGCTGCTATATGTTTGCTAGCATGAGCGATGTGCTTAGAATGAAGCACGAGCACTTGGAGACTGCACATGAGATATGGGACTCTCTCCAAGCGATGTTTGGCCAGCAGTCGAAACAAAGTCGTCATGAAGCTACTCGAGCTATATGAATGCTAAAATAAAAAAAAGAGTTCCGGTGCGTGAGCATGTTTTGAACATGATCAATTTAATGCATCAGGCAGAGATCCATAGAGCCACCATAGATGATAAGACTCAAGTCAGCATCATTCTGGAGTCTTTTACTCCAGCATTTTCGCAGTTCAAAATAAATTATATCATGAACAAGCTCTCATATAGTATGACTCAACTACTTAATGAACTGCAAACTTTTGAGGCTATATCAGATAAGCCTAAAAAGTCTGAGGTAAATGTTGCTGAAGCTAAAAAGTCTTCCTCTAAGCAAAATAAAAAGAGGAAGAACATTGGTGGTGGTTCAGGTTATGGAAGAAAGGCCAAGAAAGCCTTTAACCGCAGTAAGAGTAAAAAGAAGGACTCCAAAGTAAAGAAAGGAAAGTGTTTTCATTGCAGAGTCGAGGGGCATTGGAAGAGGAACTGTAAAAAGTATCTCTTCGAGCTGAAAGAAAAGAACAAAGGTAAATATGATTTACTGGTTTTAAAAGCCTGTTTAGTGGAAGATGAACTTTCTCTTTGGATAATTGATTCAGGAGCCACTAATCATGTTTGCTCTTCCTTGTAGATGCTTAGCTCTTCTAAGGAGCTTGTTGATGGGGACTTTACCATGCGGGTTGGCAATGGGGCAGTCGTTTCAGCTTTAGCAGTAGGAGTGGCTAGATTGAATTTTGGGAATAATTTTTTAATTTTAAATAATGTTTATTTTATTCCTGGATTAAGAAGGAATTTGATTTCTGTTTCTAAGTTGCATAAATAATTGTTTAATATTTCTTTTTATAATAATGAGATTATTATTGGTAGAAATGGTTTAGATGTTTGTCATACGAAATTAAAAAATGGGCTTTATGTTTTAAGGCCCGATAAGCCCTCACTGCATAATTCTGAACTATTTAGAGTAGAATATCCTAAATCTACTAAAAGGCAAAAGTTTTCTCCTAATGATGACACATATCTTTGGCATCTTAGATTAGGTCATATTAATCTGGATATGATAAACAGGTTAGTAAAGGATGGTTCTTTAAGAGAGCTAAACGTTGGCACTCTTCCTGTATGTGAGTCTTGTCTAGAGGGTAAAATGACTAAAAGACCCTTTTCAACTAAGGGTGAAAGAGCCAAGGAACCACTTCAGCTTATACATACTGACATTGAGTTCTATTAAATGTACAAGCAAGAGGCGGTTATGAATATTTTGTCTTATTTATTGACGATTATTCAAGATATCGTTATGTTTACCTAATGCAAAGAAAATCTGAGACTTTTATAAAGTTCAAAGAATTCTTAGCAGAAGCTGAAAAGCAATTAGGTAAAACTCTTAAGACCCTTCGATCTGATCGAGGTGGTGAATACCTTGACACAGAGTTCAAGGATCACCTATTGGAGCATGGGATTTTATCCCAACTCACAGCACTTGGAACACCACAGCAAAATAGTGTTGCAGAAAGGAGAAACAGAACCTTGCTAGATATGGTTAGGTCTATGATGAGCTACTCTTCACTACCGCCCTCATTTTGGGGTTATGCACTACAAACTGCGGTCTACATTTTGAATGTAGTACCTTCTAAATCTATCTAAAGTACACCCTTAGAGATGTGGAATGGTAGTAAACCTAGTTTACACCATTTTCATATATGGGGGTGTCCGGCACATATGCTGAAAGGAAAGACTGAAAAGTTAGAACGGCGAACAGAAGTTTGTCTGTTTGTAGGCTATCCTAAAGTTAGAACGGCGAACAGACGTTTGTCTGTTTGTAGGCTATCCTAAAGGCACAAGAGGAGGTTTGTTTTATAGTCCTCAAGAAAAGAAAATAATTGTATTGACAAATGCCACTTTTCTTGAAAATGATTATATATTAAACTACAAACCTCGCAATAAGATTGTACTGAAGGAAATGCTTGATAATCAGATCAGACATTTACCACTGATAGTTAGTGAACGACAAAGTCAGGTAACCATCAATTATGATCAGAACACCTTGGAACCTCGGCGTAGTGGGAGGATAGTAAGACTACCTTCTCGTTATAGAGAGAAGGGAAAGGCACAAGTAGTTGTGTCTGACACAAGAGAAAACGATCCATTGACATATAGACATGCAATAGAAGATTCTGATAAAGAAAAATGGCAAGAAGCCATGAACCAAGAAATAGAGTCTATGTACTCCAATTCAGTCTGGGAACTTGTAGATCCACCTGAAGATGTCAGGCCCATTGGATGTAAATGGATCTTCAAGAAGCAAAGAGGCGTAGATGGGAAAATAGAGACTTTCAAAGCAAGACTAGTGGAAAAGGGTTATACCCAAAAAGAGGGAGTCGACTATGAGGAGACTTTCTCGCCAGTAGCCATGCTCAAATCCATTCGCATTCTCTTATCCATTACTGCATGTCTCAATTATGAGATATGACAAATGGATGTCAAGACAGCCTTTTTGAATGGCTATCTTGAAGAGAGCATCTACATGGTGCAACCAGAGGGGTTCGTGGCAGAAGGCTAGGAGCAGAAAGTCAACAAATTGCTCAAGTCCATTTATGGACTTAAGCAAGCTTCAAGGTCTTAGAACTTAAGATTTGATGAGACAATTAAATCTTATGGTTTTGAGCAAAATGTTGATGAATCTTGTGTATACAAGTACATCAAGAACAAAAAAGTGGTTTTCCTAGTACTTTATGTGGATGACATTTTTCTCATTGGGAATGACGTGGAAGCATTATCCAACATAAAGAAATGGCTGGCCAAGAACTTCCAAATGAAGGATTTGGGAGAGGCACGTTATATCATTAGGATCCAAATTATTCGGGATTGCAAAAATAGACTATTGGCACTGTCTCAGGCATCGTATATTGATAAAGTACTTACACGATTTTCGATGCAAAATTCTAAGAAGGGTCAATTATCAACTTGACATGGAATTATTCTTTCTAAAGAGCAGTGTCCTAAGATACCTTAGAAGGAAGAAGATACGAGACGGGTTCCCTATGCCTCAGCAGTTGGCAGCCTCATGTACGTTATATTGTGCACGAGGCCTGACATTTGCTATGTAGTGGGAATAGTTAGTCGTTATCAATCCAACCCTGGATTGGCTCACTGGATTGCGGTAAAGCACATTCTCAAGTATCTTCGGAGAACGAGAAACTATATGCTTGTGTATTTGGGTGGAGACCTGAACCCCACTGGTTATACTGATTCTGATTTTCAATCAGATAAAGATAGTCAAAAGTCGACATCTGGGTCAGTGTTTACTCTTGGTGGCGGAGCCATAGTCTGGAGAAGTGTAAAACAATTCAGTACTGCTGATTCAACCATGGAGGCTGAATACATAGCAGCTTGCGAAGCAGCTAAAGAAGCAGTATGGCTTAGGAAGTTCTTCATTGATCTGGAAGTTGTTCCAGACATGCATAAACCATTGACCCTTTACTGTGACAATAGTGGGACAGTGGCAAATTTAAAGGAACCCAGGAGCCACAAGAAAGCAAAGCATATAGAGAAAAAGTATCACTTGATCTGGAAAATAGTGCATAGAGGTGATGTGATAATCATGAAGATAGCGTCTGAAAATAATCTTGCAGACCCGTTCACAAAGACATTATTGACTGGGTCGTTTGAGAGTTATATGGAGGGCATGGGTTTAATAGACATGTCTCACCTGCTTTAGGGCAAGTGGGAGATTGTTAGGGATAATGCCCTGAAAGCATGTACTTATACTTTTTTTATGAAATTAATAAAGTTACAATTTTATACTTGATGAGTGTTCATAATTTTATGACATAAAATATCAAAAAATTCGTTGTTTATTTATGTAATCATAACTTTAGTATATAATTGTTATATACAAGAGGATTAAAGTTATGGATAATAAACAGAAAAAGTCTGTAATAAATTAATTAGAGTTTGGAATTTCTAATTAAATATTATTAGTGTGGTCCACAAACATTTAAAATGTAGTAATCTTATTCGGATCACTAATGTAGTGACATTATGGTGGAGGCACTATATATAATATGATTATATAGGACTGGACCAGACGTAGTTTGAATTCTTATGTAAAATACCGTTGTTAATTAAGAATTCAAATAACGTCAACCGATGATCATATGCTGATTAACCTTAATCCTGAGTGATCATAAACTCCTGTTTGTGTCATTATGTCATTTGACATACTGGTTACGGTTTGTTTAAAGAACAGACTAAAAATTTGTATTTTGGTGGCATTGTGAGATAAATGGTTAGAAATATGATTTACAGATATGGAATTCATTCATTCCTAATGGAATTTTACTCCTCTAATTACTTCTTTATCCTTAAGTACCATTAATTCACCAGTGAATAGTTAATTTGTAACATTATTACAAATTGAGCTCTATAATCGTTCAGTTCTAGAATTAACCTTTATGAGAACATTCTTTCTAACTTTCATTAGGAATGAATGGATTCCATATCTGTAAATCATATTCCCAACCATTTATCTCACTATGCCACCAAAATACAACATTTTAGCCTATTCTTTAGACAAACTGTAACGAGTATTTCAAATGACGTAATGACACAAACAGGAGTTTATGATCACTCGGGATTAAGGTTGATCTGTATATGATCATCAATTGACGTTATTTGAGTTCTTAATTAACAATAGTATTTTATATAAGAATTTAAACTACATCTAGTCGAGTCTTATATAATCATATTATATAAAGTGCATCTACCATAATGTCACTGTATTAGTGATTCGAATAAAATCACTATATTTTAAATGTAGGTGGACCGCACTAGTAATATTTAATTAAAGATCCCAAACTTTAATTAATTTATTACGAAATTTTTCTATTTATTATCCACAACTTTAATCCTTTTGTATATAACAATTATATACTAAGGTTATGGTCACATAAATAAGGAAAAGATTTTTCTAATATTTATGTCATAAAATTATGAACACTTATCAAGTATAAAATTATAACTTTATTAATTTCATAAAAAGAGTACAAGTACATGCTTTTAGGGCATTATCCCTAATAGTTTTAATATCTCTCTTATCCCAAATAAAGTTTCTTTATAAGTAAGAGCACCCTTGTGGGTAAGAAGTCAAAAGAAAATTGGAATGCAAAAATATTTGGATTTAAGAATAAGACTGGCTAAAGACATTGGTTGGGTGAGTACATGTTGACCTTGTTTAGCTACCAAAGCTTTAAAATCGACCATATTCTTAAACTTAATGCCTCCATCCACCAAAGGCAAACAAAGGTCACCTTAGTTCAACTAGTGCAACTTCTTGTTATCTCTATTGAGCCCTACTAGAATGTTCGATTCATTTGCAAGATTCTTGAAATGATAGAGCCTCATAACTAAAAAATTGACATAGAAGAAATAAGGATTGCTTGAATAACAGCCTTAATCAAATACCTGCTAAATAAAATCTACTCTTTTAGGGTTATAATTGGTGCCATACCTTTTTTATAATGTGTTGGAAAGCCAACATTCTATCCATCCCAATATATGAAGGAATCATCAAATATCGACGATTCATAACACTATTTGACGAACCAAATAGCTCTAAAATATATCATCAATTTTTTGAAGAGAGACAAAGGCTAAAGGTAATTGAAAATTTATCAAAATTTATGTTTTGATCTGAGACTTCTCATGGATAGCCAAAATATCCTTAATGGTTGAACAATTTTGAAAGGCAATTTTGTAGAAAACCAAACTATGATCCGCAAAAAATAGATGAGAAACCTTTAGACCATTACGTGAACATGCAAACCCATACACAACCCCTTGCACCTCAGCTTGTTGAAATAAAAAAAAAACCCCTCAATGAATAGTAGAAACAAATAAAGGGATAAAGGCACCCCTGTCGCAAACCCCTGGAAGGCTTTACCCATCTTGTAACCTCTCCATTCACAAGGAATATAAAGAGAATGGTCAATAGACAATTATAAATATGCTGAAACCATCGATTGCTAAATACTAGTTTTCCATCAAAAACTAGCACAAATTGCCACTATACTCACTCATAAGCTTTGCTCATATCTAATTTTAAGGCAAACGAAAAAACCAATTTACTTGTTCTTTTGTGCTTTAAATAATGTATTAACTTAAAAGGTGAAATGACATTATCAGTTATTGATATGCCAAGCATAAAGGTAATTTACAATGGCAAAATAATATTATGGAGATACCTATTTGCCACACATTTAGCAACAATCTTATATAAAACATTACAGAGGCTAATAGGCTCATAGCAACTTGCAATCCCTTAGTTGCCAAAGGATTTTGAAATAACACACATTAGTTTGATAATAGTCAATCAAAGAATGGCCTTTATTAAGAATCCCTAGACAAAACTTACCACATGCACTCTAATAACCTACCAAAATTTTTGGAAAAAAAAAGCATAGAATCCATTAGGCCTTGGAGCCCTAAAATGCCATATAAAAGAAACAGCAGTACGAACCTTGTCCTTAATAAAACTTTCCTCAAAGGTAGCAAGCCATTTGCTTCAAAAATAGGTGACTCAGTGCCTCTAAAAAGCTTTAAAAATCATAAGGTTAGTTGGTTGAGCAGACCAAAAAAGAACTGAAAAACCCCAAAGATGACATTAGAAATTATGGAACCATTCTTACACTAAACTCCATTTTTCTAAAATAGTCCACATATCAGTTTTTTACTCATCGACAAGTAGCTTTATAATTGAGACTTTTTGAGTTTTGGTCACCCCAAGAAAGCCAATCACAGTCCTTGTACGTCGAAGCCAAAAAATTCTCCTCCCTCCCGAGCAATTTCTGAAGCTCAATCTCCAGTTGTTTAAGCTTATTAAAGTCCTTCCTAGCAGAATTTAACCCAAGTACCTCATTTATCTCTTTTCTAACTCTCCGAATCCTAGAAGAAATTTTGCCGCTATTATTTTTATGCCAATTCTAGAATGAATTGTGCCGCTATCAATGTTGTCACACATAAATTAAGTTTATTACCATCGAATTATCATCTCAACTCTAAACTAACTCAATGATTTATTGACAATATACTGCATCCGTAAAGGCTCAAACAAAAAAAAAACTTTTCCTCATCCATAGAAGATCACCTTAGGTGTTAAAATAATATTTATTGCACTGTTACCTGAAGAAAATAAATCTCGATTGAAAATATTTACTTTTGGGGAAATAGAAAACCATTAACTACTATAAAAAAGTCTGTCTAATCTTTGCAATATTCCATCTATTAGGGTATATACATACGTACCATTTATGTTTGTATGAATGCTTATTTGTTAATATTTATACAATGTGTCTTTTATTAAATTACTAATACTTTTTATTAAATCGTAATGATGCTTGTCACATTACTGACACTGTATGATCTTAAAGGGTTCAAATCTAGTTTAAAGGAGTTTAGACCAGTGCTAAAAGTTAGCAAAGCTGAGAGTTATAAATACTAATAGTTAGCACTGCTAAGAGTTAGTAGGTTATAAGAGTCAGTGAGATCTAAGGAGTTAGAACCTTGTTTATAATGGGACAAAGACTTGAAGATACACTAGTAATGACATAATTCCAAAGAGTTGCAATAGGAGTTAGGAAATGTCATTATGCAAGTGTGTTCTCAAACTCTGTGTTCCTGATTTTTACTAATGTAGGCCTATCGGTGAATCTCTTTTATATAGATCAGTGTATGTCTATATCTATAGGGTATAGATGATTTTTCTTATTTGACCATGAGCTTAGAGCTTGTATAAGTATACGGGGATTCAATTAAGACTGAATACTAGAAAGACTCATGAAGACCTCAATAGATATCCTATGAAATTATCAATGGTAAGTCCTCTCGAGTTGAGCAGTATATATGATCATTTGAACTGAGTGCCATGGTGGACTTGTGGGTGATCAACCATACTTTGGTTCTACGAATGTCAGAGACCTTTTATGATCTGACCACTACGTGTCACTGGGTATGGTCCGATGCTCATAGAGTCCGATGTGCATAAATATGGGATCCATCAGCTCATATAGGTGGGTTGTATGTCCGATGCTTTGAGATTGTATCTTGAGAGTCTTATGGTCGATAAACTCGGGAAAGAAGTTTTCCACTGGGTTGAACAATATAACAAAAGTGTTTGTTTATATTGTTCATAGAGATACAAATCTAGAGAAAAAATTGGATGAGCACATGGGATTTAATGATGCTGATCTATATCCCCGCTCATCCAGGATATAAGTGATGAAAGTATTATACATATGCGTTCTGACTTGAGCTTGTATGGTCTAACAATCTGATTTATAATATCCATGATGTGTGCGTGGGGCATCGATCATGGACTCATGGAATAGTTTCATCTGATGAATTGAGCGTGAACCTAAGGAGTCCCGTAATATGAACTGTACTCGTTGTGCACTGGGGTAGCATACCAGATTGAATAGCTCTATCTAGTAAAATCCAAAAAAATCAAATATTTGTTTCAGGAATCCTCGGGATACATGCGTGTCAATACTTAAGTGTTAAGTACAATTAATTGGATAACAATTGTTGTTGACCAATTAAGAGGTGACACGTAGTGCATAATGAGTCCTCGGTTAAGTTAACTCAAATGAAGGTTTAGTAAGACCCATGATGGGTTAAATGAGGACTTAATGACAATATTATTTAATTAATTATTTTATTATTAAATAATTAAAATATCTATTTATTTAATTGTAAATGAATAGTTAATTTAACTATGGTTAATAGTTAACCTAACATTAGTTAAAAGTTAACCAAAGGGTTAAAATTAAATTAAGATATTTAGTTAATTAAATTACAGTTAAGTTAATTAATTATAGTTGGATTAAAGACCTAAATATCTAACCAATCTTAAGGGTTAAATTTACTTAACTAAGTTTAAGTTAAAACTTAACTTTGGTTTGGTTAAATTAACATGGTTAATTGAAACAAATATTATAATAATGAAAAACAATTCATTTGTGTGACATATATGAATGTATTAAAAAAAAACCACATGTTTTGCTCTTCCTCTTTGGCCGACCAATTAAAGAAAAATTGAACAAGGAAATTGTTTCTTTTGCTTTTGGCTTCAAGAGTTGAAATTACTTCTCTTCATCTGCTCAAACAAGTCCAGCCATTAAAGAGCAAGACACGTTTTTTTTTTGTTGATCAAAAGTTGATCGAAGAGAGAACAAATAGCTATTAAGTGGTTAAAGGGGTAAACACAAGTTAGATTCAAGCTGCCGTCTAGCTAATAAATCCCACTGTAATTGATTGCTGATACTTGTTGGGATTTATGCTTACGTGCCATCCCATTAAGTATAAATATTTAATGATAGTATTTATAGAATTATCATTTCTAATAAAATCGTTAATATTATTTATAATAAATGGTAAGATGCTTGTAAGTTTTCAGACATTGTATGATCTGAAGGAGTTCAAATATGGTCTAAAGGACTTTAGATCAGTGCTAAGAGTTAGCAGATTAATAGATTTAGAGAAATCTAAACAGTTAGAATCTTGTCTGAAATATGACAATGACCTAAGAATATATTTATAATGACATAGTTGTAAAGAGTTATAGATGGTGCTAAGAAATGTCATTATGCAAGTATATTCTCAAACATGATGTTCCTACTCTAATTTCATCGATGCAGGTCTATCGGTGGAACCCATTTATATAGATTAGTGTATGTCTATATCTGGATGGTCCAAATGGTTAGTTGTTGTGTAATTTCTATGCTAAGCACAAGTGCACGCTATCGGGAACAAGTAATATATGATGAGTTGAGTGTCAATCCCACGATGAATTATTATTATTCTTAACCAAGTACTAAAATTGTGTCATCTAACTTTTATTAAAATAAATGATCAATTTGATTTGTTTATATTAAAACTAATTACTAATTCTACAAATCAATCTTAATTGTGCAAACTATGTAAGCGCAAATACCATAGGAACAGTATCTAGGATTATATCTATCCCTCAATATGAATTCATTATCCCATTTTTAATCATTCGGTTTAATTATTAGTCACAACACGTATTTCATCACAACCTCTTCCGATAGTTGAGTGATTATACCTTAATCTATCGAATTCTTATGGTAATTCGAATAAATCAAGGTTCATTACGAACAAGTTGTATTGACCTATCCTATATCGAAACTTATAGATATTACTCCACAATCATGCATCAATTTGTCTAAATCTAAACAATATGATGCCTTTTCCAAGTTTATCCTAATGTTCCATAATCATCCAATCAAAATTCCTAGTATATTGAAAGCATTAAGAACAACACAAATTGAATAATAAACTGAATTCATAACAATGGGAATCAAATACTCAAATTAAGTCCACATATTGAGTTAAAGGCTACAATCCTAGATAATGAAATTAAATCAGCATAACAAGAGTTTAATGGCTAAATAATAATAATTAAACATGATACAACAATCCCAAACCGAATTTATGAAGACAAGGGTGCCTCCAATCAATCCACGGCATTTGGTTGAATCCTTCAAAAGTTAGACAATATGCTCGTGATTGTGTAATATCTCTCCAAAATAGATTTAAATGTTGTTTTTGCACAATATGAGGATGATTTATGGGTTATAAATGTGTTAGATTGAGAGAAAATGGGTTAGGATTAGGTTAGGGGCCGATTTTTTGCGTTTGGAGGCGAAAAAGTGTATTTATAGAATCGTCGAAACACTGAGGTGTTTACTGTTCAACGATAAGGTGTTTGTTTTGGATGCCGGAGGGTGGTCAATGTAGCAAAATACTGTAGTAAATCAATGCTCACAAGTACTGTAATGATTTACTGTAGCAATGTTCCTCGTTTGCTCCAATTTCATCATTTTCCATATTCTCCTGATTTAACCCTAAAACAACAACATTTAACGCATAAAAAGCTCTTAAATTACTAAAAAATGAATAATTATTAAGATAAATGGGGTTGGATTATGGATCTAAAATATACTCATCAAATACCCCCAAACTTAGACAATTGCTCATCCTCAAGCAATTAAAGAGAATAACACAACTTAAAAATAATTAAATAAACACACAAACGCATATAAACAAATCATAAACATAAAAGAAACAATTGGTCGGATTGATTTAATGATTACCCTTATTGTCTCAAAAACTGCATCATTATTCTTAATTCTTTTAAAATTAATAAACAATATAAACAATTCACAAACACCACAATTAAGCACTTTCATTCTTCCCCATAAGTAATCAACCGTACGTGTGTGTGGAACAAGCAAGTATTAATTGAATTGTATCTAGATTAGCTCAACTACTCAAGATTGTACAAAACAAAATGTGTCTCAGCTTATTTTAAGTACAAAACACTACCATAAGCTTGTTTTTCATACAACTCTCCACTAATGTAGAAATACACATGTTTAAGGATCTATTAGGTCTTTTATTAGCTTGTAATGTAGAGTTAGGATCAAGGTGGGTTATTTTGGATACAAATTTGATTTAATTCACACCATGAACACTAAGTCCCATTGGCTACCACTTGAACTTCCTACACTTGGTTTAATTCCCCTAAACTTATGATTTTTACTCAATTTCAACCACTTATTCCTTTTTTCTTCTTCTTTTTTTTTTTCATTTTTTACAACTCTCCCAAACTTAAGGTAGCACTTACCCACCAAAATTTATTATTTTTCCTCTTTAAACAACCATAACGCAATAATCTCCAAAATATTTTTTACTATGCTCAGTGTTTATGGTGTTAAAGTTATTTTGGATACTTAAATTCAAAGTTTAGACTTATAATGTGGTTATTCAATAAAATAGGTATTTTAGGCTCAAATGGGTGACTACGGATAAATACACATCAAAGGTAGGCTAGAAAGGCTCAAACGGTCCAAAGATGACCTATTTTCATTTTCTTATTCATGTGTTTTCTAAGATTACGCCTCAAGCCATAATCAAACAAGTTCTAGAGTGTCTGTCTATTCATTGAGACTGGAGTGTACTACTTGAGCATGAGCATCTCTGAGCAAAAATTCAACTAACACAAGCCTTATCCAAGTGCTCAAAAATTGGTGATCACAAATAAGGTTAAAATCCGTCTAAGTATTGATGCATGAATTATTTATTGTATCTATTGTTTCCTAGGGAATTGAAAAATAAATTCAACAATCACATTTCTTATCATGGACTAGAAATCATAATCTTAATCCAACACAAAACACTCAACACATAAAATAATAAGTTTTTTTTTTGGTGCAAAACAAAACAACTAAAAATAGCAGTTATAAATAAATATACACGACAAAAATGAGTAAATTAACAGCACAAAAGTAAATAAACACCGAAGAGTGTTTTCTTTCCCCAAACTTAAATTTTGACATTGTCCCCAATGGCGAGAAAAAGAAAATGAGGTTATGAACCTCCCTAAGTGGATGATGTTTGGAGCATGGTGTTTGGATTTTGAAGTCAATTATGCTGCTGGGCTGATGCTGAGTAGTTAAAGTAGACGCCAGCTTGTTACCAAAATTTTAAATTTGCATCTTTTTCCAGTTCCTTTGATTGCATCTTTTTGGTATGCTTCAACTTCTTTTTATCATGCTCTGTTAGGCACCAACTTGTTGTTTCACACGCTACAATACAAAAACAACATTAAAAATAAAATATTACAAAAATTAAAAGTAAAAACTGAAATTCACTTGGGTTGCCTCCCAAGAAGTGCTTGATTTAATGTCATCAGCTTGACGTCCTCCTTTTGGCTCAAGAAGGATCAAATTGCATATCTGAGGCATCTCCCTTATGGAACTTAAGTCAATGTCTTCGGGTGTTAACATTCTTTTTCTTCGACTTCCACAACTCCATAAGAAAATCTTGAAGTAGCATCCCTGACCTTTTTCCTTGAGCCTTCCCAGAAAAGCTTTAATCTTAAACTGGAAGATTGAACCCTAATGGCCTATTTTGGCTGTTTTCTTTTTTAAAGTACTTTGACTCTTCTTATTATCAATCTGTACAGCAATGCCTTTTTATGATCTTGGTATTGGATGGCTTCTATCACTTTTAGCCTCTGAGGTAATTGTGTTTCATCTGGAATTACCATGTCAATCTGGAAACAATGGGAATAATCCTTGGAAATCTGTAGATTAAGGTAATCCTCTTGAAGTCTCTCAGGTAATAAAGGTGGTGAACTACAATGACTCGAAAAGCTTTGTTGTTGCTGTTTTTTTTTTCTTCTTCTTGTGCTTTCTCTTTTTTCCTCTATTTTCACTTCATCTACATGATGATCATCATTTGATTTGGCTAGCTCAATAGTTGCAGGGTGCTCCATGCCACCATTTACAATGATTGCCTTTCAGTGATCAATATTTTCCATCGAATTGATCATTGTGTTGCTAGGCAATACTTCTGGAGGATGATTATAGCATGTGTCTATAATTCGTTCAACTTGAATCTCTACAGTCTGCAGAGAAACAGATTGTCTTTGTAAGAGAGCATTTGCATTCTTTATACTTTGTTTGAACATATCCTCTAACGTGGATTTCTTCTCATACCACAGCAGATTTTCTGTTGGAAGCTCAAGAGGACTCACTTGCCTTGAATTTTATTCTTGGTTTCCACTACAAGAAATATTTGTATGATCCCTCAATTCTTGATAATAGAAATTGGAAGTGGGGTTGTGTTGCTGTTGGTTACAACCTTCAATATAATGTGGAGTTTCAATGCATTGACCATTTGGATAGTTGTCACTACAAAAATCAAATATAATTTGTTCTCTGCTCTTGGTGATTTTTATTGAAGTAATGCTTTCAGCTGTCCATTGACACTCGTTGAAGGCCATCTCTTCTAACAAGTTATAAGCATCATCAACAGACTTATTCATGAATGCATCCCCTGCTACAGCATCAATTATGATTTTTAAATGTCCAAATAACCTATAGTAAAAGGTTTGCATAAGCATCCATTTTTGAATCCCATGGTGCGGACATTTTCTCAGCAATTCTTTGAATCTCTCCCATGCTTCATATAGAGATTCTGAATCATTCTGTACAAATGAAGTGATGTCGTTCCTAATTCTTACTGTCCTTGTTATGGGAAGACTTTAGCAAAACAATTATGTGCTAAATCATTCCATGTTGTAATAGATCCTAAGGGTAATGACCTTAGCCAAATCTTTGTTTTGTCCCGAAGTGAAAATGAAAATAATCTAAGTCAGATTGCATCATATGAAACTCCATTATATTTGCATAGATCACAAATTTCTAATAAAAATTTACAATATGTTCACTTGGATCTTCATTTGGCAACCTGCTGAATTGTACTGAAGCTTTCAACAATTGGATTACCTCCGGCTGGATTTCAAAGTAATCGACATCTATGTCTGATTTTCGAATGCTAGATTATATGTCGCTTACTTGTGGGATAACAAAGTCTCGCAATAATCTTTGTGTTCCAACTTGGTTTTGCTCAGCCATCATATAAGAATTAAATATACCGTGAGATAAAAACAAAACAAATTAAAAGTAACTGTACAAAAATATAAAAAAAAAATTCATTGTACAAAAATATATTTAAATTAAAAACAAATCAAAATAATACAACCCAAAACAAAACAATTCCAAACAAACAACAATATAGTAAAAATAATAATCATAATCACAATTCAATATAAACAAAAATTAAAAAAAAAAAGCAATTAAAAGCATAACAATAAAAACATAATAAATAAAATCAAATGAAATAAATAAGACAAAATACAATAGAAATTAAACAAAAATTAATTAAAGCAAACAACAATAAAATAAAATAAAAATAGAAAATAAAATATGAACTAAAAGCAAGATAGATTGGTATTAGTATTGACAAGAATAAATCTAATTCCTCAACAACGGCGCTAAAAACTTGTTGTGTGGTTTCTATGCTAAGCACAAGTGCACGCTATCGAGAACAAGTAATATATGATGAGTTGAGTGTCAATTCCATGAGAAATTATTATTGTTCTTAATCAAGTACTAAAATTGTGTCATCTCATTTTTATTCAAATAAATGATCAATTTGATTTGTTTATGTTAAAACTAATTACTAATTCTACAAATCAATTTTAATTGTGCAAATTGTGTAAGCACAAATACCATATGAAGACTATCTAGAATTATAGCTATCCCTCAATATGAATTCATTATCCCATTTTTAATCCTTCGGTTTAATTATTGGTCACAACACGTATTTCATCACAAGTCTCTTCTGATAGTTGAGTGATTATACCTTAATCTACCAAATTCCTATAGTAATCTAAATAAATCAAGGTTCATTACGAACAAGTTGTATTGACCATACATGTCATATAGTTATATTCCTATCTTATATCGAAACTTGTAGATATTACTCCACAATCATGCATCAATTTGTCTAAATCTAAACAATATGATGCCTTTTCCAAGTTTATCCTAATGTTCCATAATCATCCAATCAAAATTCCTAGTATATTGAAAGCATTAAGAACAACACAAATTGAATAATAAACTGAATTCATAACAATGGGAATCAAATACTCAAATTAAGTCCACATATTGAGTTAAAGGCTACAATCCTAGATAATGAAATTAAATCAGCATAACAAGAGTTTAATGGCTAAATAATAATAATTAAACATGATACAACAATCCCAAACCGAATTTATGAAGACAAGGGTGCCTCCAATCAATCCACGGCATTTGGTTGAATCCTTCAAAAGTTAGACAATATGCTCGTGATTGTGTAATATCTCTCCAAAATAGATTTAAATGTTGTTTTTGCACAATATGAGGATGATTTCTGGGTTATAAACGTGTTAGATTGAGAGAAAATGGGTTAGGATTAGGTTAGGGGCCGAGTTTTTGCGTTTGGAGGCGAAAGAGTATATTTATAGAATCATCGAAACGTTGGGGCTTTTACTGTTCAACGTTGGGGCATTCAGTTTTGGATGCCGGAGCGTGGTCACTGTAGCAAAAATACTGTAGTAAATCAATGCTCACAAGTACTGTAGTGATTTACTATAGCAATTTTCCTCGTTTGCTCCAATTTCATCCTTTTTTTCATATTCTCCTAATTTAACCCTAAAACAACAACATTTAATGCATAAAAAGCTCTTAAATTACTCAAAAATGAATAATTATAAAGATAAATGGGATTGGATTATGGATCTAAAATATACTCATCATTAGTCTTAGCAAACTATGAGTTTAGTAGAAGCTCATATAGATATATAGGTATTCAATGAAAATTGGATATTTAACATACTCACAAAGACCTCCAATGGACATATCATAAAGACGTCAATGGAAGGTGTTTCGAGTTGAGTAGTATTTATGATCCTTTGACCTAAGCCCCATGGTGGGCTTGTGAGTGATTCACCATACTTTGATTCCACACATGTCAGAGACCTTTTATGGTCTGACCGTTGTGTGTCGCTAGGTATGGTCCAATGGTCACAGAGTCTGATGTACGTAGATATAGGATCCATCAGCTCATATGAGTGGGTTGTATATCCTGGTGCTCTAAGATTATATTTTAGAAAGTCTTGTGGCCACAAGTATAAATCTCAAAAAATATATTCCGAAGGGATAAACAATATCACAAAAGTGTTTGTGGATATTGTTTAAGAAAATATAAATCTGGAGACAAGTTGATGGTTGAGCAAGTAGAGATTTGACGGTGATGATCTATATCTCTGCTCTTTCAGGATATAAATGATTGAGGAATAATACAAATATTCAATAACCTCAACTTGCATGGTCTAATGCGCTGATTTATAATATCTGTAACGTGTGGGGGTGCATTGGTCAAAAACGTATAGAAGAGCTCCATATGACAAATCAAGTGTGGACCTAAAGAGTCTCACAATATGAAGTGTACTCGTTGCGCACTAGAGTAGCTGATTGGATTGAATAATTCGATCTAGTAAATTCTAGCAAAATAGAATAATTGTTTCGAGATCCCTCGGGATGTGCATTTGTCAAGACTTAATTGTTAAGTACATCATTAAATTAATTAACAAGAGTTTTTAAATAATAAGATGTTGACAATTGGAAAAAATTTTGTTCTACAATTTGATTTTACCTTAGTTTTACCATTTAATCTTGGTAGTAAAAACTAGTAACATAAAAAGTAATTATTCAAAATTTATTTGAATAATTAAATTAGATATTATTATTATATTATTAGATAATATGATAATATATATTAATCATCGCCATTGTATTTTAATATAACTAGGGGCCTAGATGTTGGCCATTTATTTACCTAATATGATTAAAATAATTATATTTGTTAGGTAATCATTTATTTAGGTGGGCATTATTCTAGTGCTTAATATATTAATCCTAAATGGCAGACCAATAATTAAATTGGTGGAGCACTTATTTTTATTTTATTAAAAAGTGTTGAATAAAAAAAATAAAATTTGGCTAACAATTGAATATATTATTGTAACAAATTGATACAAGAGATTTGAATGAATTCATTTAATTAGGAAGAACAAAAGTCGGCCAAGTATTGAGAGGTAACAGAAAAATTAATTTTTGTTCTTTCAAGTGTTGAAAAATATGAAAAACTTTTCTTCTTCTTCTTCTCTAATGAATGGATCAAAATGAATAAATGAAAATTAAAAAATAGATTAGTAATTGTAGACAAGAGTTGTGCTAAATTTAATTAATCTATGAAAATTGTTTCTATCATTTAAACAAGAGTTGTATGTAAATGTTTATCATCTCCATTTAAGAATCAAATAATTTGTGTTCAAAGAGTTTAATACATGTGCTGAAAATTGTAAAACTAAGCTACCATTCTACCTCTATAATCCCACCAAACCGTTATGAACTAGAATTGTTCAACAATTCACTTTAAGGTGAGCTCTTCAATTGGATTGTTAGAGGACTTGAAGAATTTGTAAAACTATCTTCATTAGGTAAGTGTTCTTTACATTTTAATTTTAAATACACAATTGTTCATCATGTATAACTTGTTATATAATAGTTAAACTTGAGTATATATGTGATATATGTGGTTAAATTCGTTAAATTATGTGTATATATTAACATGCTTCCACTGCGTGTAGTACTTTTTAAAATTACGTATACACTCGTATATCACGCACTCGATTTTTGATAATATATTATTAAAATAGAAAGTATGTCCAATACAACCATAGACATGAGTGGTTACCCTTGAAAAGGTAAAACAACATATACTTAAATGTAATTAGAATTAGAATTAGATTGGAATTATAAAATTTAATAGAATTGAAATTAGAATTATAATATTTAATGTCATTAGAATTAAAATTAGAATTGAAATTATAAAATGTAATGTAATTGAAATTAAAATTAGAATTAGATTTAAAATTATAACATTTAACATAAATGAAATTGAATTTAAAAATGGAATTGAAATTATAAAATTTAATGTAAGTGAAATTGAATTTAAAATTGAAATTGAAATGATCACATTTAATGTAATTAAAATTAAAATTGAAATTATAACATTTAACTTAACTAAAATTGAAATCATATTTGAAATTTTAGAATTTAACGTAATTAAAATTGAAGTTAAAATTGAAATTAGAATTATAATATTTAACATAAGTGAAACTGAATTTAAAATTAGAATTGAAATTATTAATGTAATTAAAATTGAATTTAAAAATAGAATTATTATAACATTTAACATAATTGAAATTTAATTTAAAATTAGAATTAAAATTATAACATTTAACATAAGTGAAACTGAATTTAAAGTTAGAATTGGAATTATTAATGTAATTGAAATTAAAATTAAAATTGAAATTATAACATTTAATGTAAGTAAAATTGAAATTATAACATTTAATATAAGTAAAATTGAAATTAGATTTGAAATTATAAAATTTAATATAATTTAAATTGAATTTAAAATTAGAATTAAAATTATAACATTTAACATAATTGAAATTGAAGTTAAAATTAGAATTAGAATTATAAGATTTAACGTAATTGAAATCAAAATTAAAAATTAGAATTGGAATTATAACATTTAACATAAATTAAAATTTAATTTAAAATTAAAATTGAAATTATAACATTTAATATAATTAAAATTGAGGAGCTTGGCTGAGCCCCCCAAGGTCTCACATCCCTACCTGGGTTCGACCCCCCCTTCCCCCCAGGTGGTGCGGAAATGCTGAAAAATATTGTAATCCCCTCATTCAAAAAAAATATATATATATAATTAAAATTGAATTTAAAAATTAAAATTAGAATTATAATATTTAACCTAATTGACATTGAATTTGAAATTAAAATTGGAATTATTATATTTAACGTAAGTGAAATTGAATTTAAAAATAGAATTAGAATTATAACATTTAATGTAAGTGAAATTGAATTTAAAGTTGGAATTGAAATTATAATATTTAACGTAATTGAAATTGAAATTCAAATTAGAGTTAAAATTATAAGATTTAATGTAATTAAAATTAAATTTAAAAATTAGAATTATAATATTTAGCATAATTGAAATTGATTTTAAAATTAGAATTCGAATTATAACATTTAACGAAATTGAAATTAAAATTAGAATTATAACATTTAAGATAATTAAATTTGAAATTATAATATTTAACTTATGTTCCAACTATCTGTTGTATGTTGCATTCCACTTAACATACAACATGACAAATAGTATAAACATGTAATATATAAAATAATACTATATAATATAAGAGAAAGCTATTTTATGAGTGTTCTATATAAATTTGGTTTTCATATATGTTGTAAAAAATAAAAAAAAAATAAATTAATCACAAACAACATTGTTTATGTTTCCACTAAAAGTACTAAATGTTCTCACTACTTTCAGCTTTTACCAACAAAATGGTCTATATCCTTACTTTTAAATTCTTAGCTTTTTTTGCTTATTATTAAAAAAAAAAAAGTCACATAATGTAAGGGGAAGCTATATTTATAAGTCTATATAAGTATGGTTTTCATATATTTTATAAAAAATTTTAAAAAAATAATCACAAAGAACATCGTGTATGTTCCCACTATTTTCAGTTTTCACCCACAAAATGGCCTATATCCCCACTTTTAAATTTCTAGCATTTTTTCGCTTACCATTGAAAATAAAGTCACATAATATAAGGAAAAGTTATTTTATCAGAGTGCTACATAAGTATAGTTTTTCATATATGTTAACAAAAAAAAAATTAATCACAAAGAACATCGTGTATGCTCTTACTTAATATACTACATGTTCCCACTATTTTCAGTTTTCACTAAAACAAAAGGTATATATCCCAACTTTAAATTCTCAGTTTCTTTTGCTTATCATTGAAAATAAAATCACATAATATAAAGGAAAACTATTTTACGAATGTTCTATATAAGTATGATTTTCATATATGTTACAAAAAATAAAAACTAAATTAATCATAAAAAATATCGTGTATGTTCTTACTTAGTATACTACATATTTTCATTATTTTCAGTTTTCACTCAAAAAATGGCCTATATCCTAACTTTTAAATTCTTAGCTTTTTTTTTTTTTGCTTACCATTGAAAATAAAGTCACATAATATAAGGAAAAACTATTTTATGAGTTTTCTATATAAGTATGATTTTCATATATGTTACAAAAAATAAAAACTAAATTAATCACAAAAAACATTGTGTATGTTCCCACTTAATATACTACATGTTCTCATTATTTTCAGTTTTTACCCACAAAAAGGGCCTATATCCTCACTTTTAAATTCTTAACCTTTATTTTGCTTACCATTGAAAATAAGTCACATAATATAAAGAGAATGTATTTTATGAGTGTTCAACATAAATATGTTTTTCATATATGTTATAAAAAATAAAAAATAAATTAATCCCAAAGATCATCGTATATGTTCCCAATTAATATACTATTAGGGTCGGTGCTTACGTGTCATCCCTGAATGTACATATACTTGTGTATTTATACAAGTGTACATTCTTATTAAATTGCTAATACCTATTAATATGGTATCATGCAATGTAACGTTACAGACATTGTATGATCTGAAGGTGTTCAGATAAGATCTAAAGAAGTTTAGATATAGGCTTATAGTTAGCTACGCTGAGATATATAAATGCTAAATGTTAGCACAATTAAGTGTTAGCTGGCTATAATACTCAACAGATCCAAGAGTTGGAGCCTTGTCTGTAATGGGACATAGACCTGGGAATATACTAGTAACTGCATAGTTGCAAGAGTTGTAATCGGGTGCCAGAAAATGCTAGTTATGCAAGTATGTTCTCGAATTATAGTCCATGATCTATTTCTACCGATGCGAATCTGTCGGTAGATACCTTTATATATAGATCATCATATGTCGTATCTATAGGGTATAGATGGTTATTCCTAACCGACCATGAGCTTGGAACTCGTATTGACATATGGGTATCCCATTAGGACTGGATATGAGACATACTCACGAGGGCCTCCGATAGACACCCTATATAAGCTGTCAATGAAGGGTCTTCTCGAGTTGAGTAGTATACGTGGTCCTTTGACTTGAGTGCCACGGTGGGCTTATAAGTGATCTACCACACTTTAGTTCCATACATGTCATAGACCTTTCATTGTGTGACCGCTGGGTGTCACTGGGTATGGTCCTATGCTTATGGAGTCCAGTGTGTACAGATATGGGATCCGTCAACTCACATAGGGAGTTAGATATCTAGATGCTTTGAAACTGTATCTCAGAAAGTCTTGTGGTCACAAGCATTAATCCCGGGAAAGAGTTCCAATAGGGTGGAATAATATGGCAAAAGAGTTTGCATATATTGTTCAATAAGATACAAGTCTGGAGATAAGACATGGATGAGTACAAGGGGATTTGACGGTGATAATCTATATCTCCGTACATCCAGGATATCATGATGGAAGGACTATACGTATACGTTGTGTAACCTTAACTTGCATGATTCAACGCGCTGATTTGTATATCCGTGACGTACGCTTGGGGCATTGCTCACGGACTCATAGAATAGTTCCATTTGAAAAATTGGGCGTGGACCTAGGGAGTTCTGCGATATGGAGTGTACTCGTTATGCACTAGGGCAACATGCCAGATTAAAGTGTTTAATCCAACAATATTCAACATTACCACAGGAATGCGTGCATATCTGTATTTAAGTGTTAAATATAACAATTAGTTAATAATTATTATTTACTAATTGTATAATGACACGTGGTGCATTGTGAATCCTCGGTTGAGTTTACCCAAGTGTGGGATTTGGTGGAACCCACAAAGGGTAGACTTGGTAACTATTTATGAGTGGCAAAATTATCATTTCACACTTTAATTAATTAATTGTTAAATAATTAAAACATCTCATTATTTTATTATATTATATATAATAATATTATATTTTAGGTGCCAAATAGTTGGCACCTATTATTATTATTATTATTAATATTATATAATATATTATATTATTATTTTATTATATATATATAATGAGATGTGTGTGAGAGAAAAAAGTGAAAAGTGTGTGTTTTGTGAATTTGGCCGAGAGAATGGGAAATGGAAGAAAATAAAGAAAATAAAAGAAAATAGGGAAAAATAACGGTGCCATGAGAAGCGATTATGAATTGTTTCATATTCCATTTCTTTATTCTTTTAGAGAAAAGGAAGAAAATACACACCCGACTATTTTGGGGATTAAGAGTTAATCCCTTGTTGGATATAAGGCTGCTATTCTAGCTCACCAAACTTACCGTGTTGGTGACTAGAACTGCCTACGAGTTGATCTTCATGCGGACTCTATGAAAATATGTGTATAACGTTACACATTGAGGTGAGTTCTCTACCTTATTAATACATTAATGTGATTAATATATTTATTTATTGTATTTATTATTTAATTTAACGCTTCCGTCGCGTATAATATATATGTGATACGTATTTTAGAAAATAGACACAATTGTACATGCATACACCTACATATATTTGATCCCCAACATATACTACATGTTCTCACTTTTTTTCAGTTTTCACCCACAAAATGGCCTATATCCCCATTTTTATATTTTTAACTTTTTTTGCTTACTATTAAAAATAAGTCACATAATATAAAAGGAAGCTATTTTATAAGTGTTCTACATAAGTATAGTTTTCATATATTTTATAAAAAATAAATTAATCACAAAGAACAACGTGTATGTTCTCACTTAATATACTATATATTCTCACTATTTTCAGTTTTCATCCACAAAAGAGCCTATATCCCCACTTTTAAATTCTTAGTATTTTTTTCGCTTACCATTAAAAATAAGTCACATAATATAAGGAAAAGCTATTTTATAAGTGTTCTAAATAAGTATGGTTTTCATATATATTATAAATAAATAAAAAAGAAATTAATCATAAAAAATATCGTATATGTTCTCATTTAATATACTACATGTTTTCACTATTTTCAGTTTTCACCCATAAAATAGGGCATATCCCCACTTTTAAATTCTTATCTTTTTTTTCGCTTACCATTGAAATTAAGTCACATAAGAAGCTATTTTAGGAGTGTTCTACATAAGTATGATTTTCATATATGTTACAAAAAATAAAAATTAAATTAATCACATATAACATTGTATATGTTCTCACTTATTATTCTACATGTTTCCACTATTTTCTTTCTCCATCTTGAAAATGGCATATATTCTCACTTTTACATTCTTAGTATATTGCTAATTACAATTGCAAATAAGTTAAATAATATAAGGGAAAGCTGTTTTATGAGTGTTCTACGTAATTTTTATTTTCATATATGTTATAAAAAAAAATTAAAAAAAATAAATTCATTACAAAGAACATCATGTATATTCCCACTTAGCATCATTTATGTTCCCATTACCTATTGTATGTTGCATTCCACTTAGCATATGACGTGTTCCCACTTTTTGCACCTGTCACTTACAAATTTAAGAGAGTGTTCACTTTTTCAAAAATTATGAGTTTGCAGAAATACCTAAATAATAAAAATATTACATCCATAACTTGTTGTATGTTATATCCCACTTAACAAATGACGTGTTTCCCACTTTTGGCACCTCACCTACAAATATAAGAGGGTGTCCCTACTTAAGGAACAATTGCAAGTTTGCATTTAGCTACACTAAAAATGTAACATAATATGAGGGATGATATTTTATAGGTATCCTAAATATATGCTCTTTCTTGGTCAAACCAACAATTTCTGTCTTCCTGAATTGGGATAGTAAAAGTCAGTCTCTCTTTTTTTGGGGGGAGCAAAGCAGTCAAAGAATGAACCAAAGCAAATGATTGTTCTAGAATGCTTATTACATTGATTAATATAAAGTACCTAAATTAAAAATAAATTATATCCACAACTTATTGTATATTGTATCTCACTTAATGTATAACATGTTCGCACTTTTTGCACCTATCGCCCATAAACGTCTGAGGTAGTCCCCACTTATACATAAATTACGAGTTTGCATTTAGTTACATAAAAAAATGTTACATAGTACAAAGCGATGATATTTTATAAGTGTCTTAAATAACTATAATTAATAAAATACCCACCATGTAGTGCCACTATAGACAACATACTAAGAATGTAAATGTGAGGATAAAGACTCGTTTCTAGGTGAAAATAGCAAATAGTGGGAACATATAGTATATTAAATGGGAACCTACATAATGTTCTTCGTAATTAATTTATTTTTAATTTTTTGTAACATATATGAAAACCAAACTTATGTATGACACTTATAAAATTGTTTCCCCTTACATTGTGTGACTTATTTTTAATGGTAACCGACAACGCATTAAGAATGTAAAAATGATGATATAAATACTTTTCTAGGTGAAAAGTGTAAATAGTAGAAATATGTAGTATATTAAATGGGCACATACATGATGTTCTTTGTAATTAATTTATTTTTAATTTTTTTGTAACATATATGAAAACTAAATTTATATAGGACACTCATAAAATTATTTTTCTTTATATTATGTGATTTATTTTCAATGGTAACTGATAGTGCGCTAAGAATGCAAAAGTGAGGATACAACTACTTTTCTTAAAGCAAATAGTGAGAACATGTAATATATTAAGTATGAACATATATGATGTTGTTTGTAATTATTTTATTTTTTGTAAAATATATAAAAACCATACTTTTTAGGACACTTATAAAATAGAATCCCCGTATATTATGTAACATGTTTACAATGGTAACCAACAACGAGCTAATAATATATAAGAGATATAGACACTTTTCTTTGTGAAAACAACAAATAGTAGGAACATACATGATGTTGTTTGTAATTATTTTATTTTTTATTTCTTTTAAAATATATAAAAATCAAACTTATTTAGGACACTTATAAAATAGCATCTCCATATATTATGTAACATGCTTTTAATAGTAACCGACAACGAGCTAAGAATGTATAAGCAGGAATATAAACACTTTTCTCAGTGAAAACAGCAAATAGTGGGAACATACATGATGTTGTTTGTAATTATTTAATTTTTTATTTTTGTAATATATATATAAAAAAACTATACTTATTTAGGACATCCATAAAAAATAACATCCCCTTACATCATATAACATGTTCCCACTTTTTATATTCACAACTTGTTGTATATTGTATTCCACTTAACATAAAACATGTTTACACTTTTTGCACCTCTCACCCACAAATATAAAAGGGTGTCCCCACTTATTTATAAATTACGAGTTTGCATTTAACTGTACAAAAAATATAATATAATATAAAGAGATGATATTCAAAGGGTATCTTACATAACTATGGTTAATATAAAAAGTCTCGCCATGTGACACCACCACAAGATGCCATGTGATTTTTAAATTTAATATTTAATTTCTTATTAAATTTTATTTAATTTCATAGTTAAAATAGTAATTATTAATCTAAGTTAATTAATAATTAATAGTGAATTAACTACTTTTTATTAAAATTATAAATAAAATTTAAAAGGCGTTAAATTTAAAAATATATAATAAAATATTTTAATTACGCTAAATTGAAGTTTTTGGGTTGGTTTTAACTTTTGACCTTTACTTTTTTCTGGGGTGTTTTTATATTATGAATATTTTTTAAATTTTTAAGTCATTTATTAAACTATTTTAACATTCTAACTTTTAATTTAAAAAATATATAATAAATTCAATTTTTCAATTTTCAAAGTAAATAATTCACATACAAATTTTTAATTTTCAAGAATATATTTATAATTTCCAATTGCGGATTTGTTGTAAAAATACATAACAAGTCCAAAATATATTTCTAGCTTCCAATTTCGGATTTGTTGAAATTTAAATTTGAATTTTAATTATAACATTTAACATTATTAAATTTTAATTTTAATTTAAAATTAAAATTATAACATTTAATGTAATTGAAATTAGAATTATAAATGGAACTGAAATTATAACATTTATATACTTGAAATTGAAATTGGATTTGGAATTACAACATTTAACGTAATTGAAATCAAAATTAAAATTTAAATTATAACATTTAAGGTAATTAAAATTAAAATTAGACTTCAATTTATATCATTTAACATAATTAAAATTTAAATTAGAATTAGAATTTAAAATATAGCATTTAACGTAATTGAAATTGAAATTAAAATTAGAATTAGAATTATAATGTTTAACGTCATTGAAGTTGAAATTGAAATTAAAATGCTTAACGTAATTAAAATTAAAATAGAAATAGAAATTAGAATTAGAAATATTATCAAGAATACCCCTGAAGTATGACCTAATTTCAATAAAACTCACTAGTTTGAAAAATAGGTAGTAGTACCCAATCGTTAGAGAATCTTCAATTAAAATTAACTGTAAAAGGGTAATATCGCTATTTCAATACTGTTTATCCAAACAATCTTTATCCAGCATTTAGACACTCTTATCCTTATATCCAAACACATTTATCTCTTATCCAAACAATGTAAACCTTATATCTAAACACCCAAATTTTATTAAAAAATAATAAAAAAATTAAAAATGGTCGCAATACAAGCGGCCAAACAATGGCCATAATGGCCGCTTTAAAGCGGCCATAAATGGTTGCAATAATAGCGACCATTATGGCCGCGGGAACCGGCGGCCATTTGGCCACCGATTTATATTTAATTAATTTAAAATTTAAAAATATTATTATTTTAATTCAAAAAATTTAAAATTTTATTATTAAAGTTTTTAAAAATGGTGCTATATTATTATTAATTTATTAAAAAAAATTAATTTTTTTAAAAATGGTGCTCTGTAGGTGGCAAAATATACTTCAAATGGTAATTTAGTCATTCCACGTAATTTTGTTAATTTTAATGAACTATTCTCTAACGGTTGGGCATTACTGCCTATTTCTAAAACTAGTAAGTTTTACTAAAATTAGACCATACCTCAGTGGTATTCTTAATAATATCCTTGGAATTATAATATTTAACGTATTAAAAACTGAAATTAATATTATAATATAACGTAATTGAAGTTGAAATTAAAATTAGAATTATAATGTTTAACGTAATTGAAGTTGAAATTGAAATTAAAATGCTTAACGTAATTGAAATTAAAATTGAAATAGAAATTGGAATTAGGGATATTATCAAAAATACCCCTAAGGTATGACCTAATTTCAGTAAAACTCACTAGTTTGGAAAATGATGTGCCTTGATTTATAACAAAATTAAATTGTGAAGTAGATGGAGGATAGAACTAAATAGATACCTTGATAAGTCGTATGGACGCCACAAGGATCAATTTAGGGTTTTGACGCCACACTCTTGATGATCAAAGAGTGAAAAGTCAGCAACTATCTTCAAGAGTTGAAAAACTTGAGAAGACAATTTTGAGAGAGAAAAAGTCTATTTTCGTGCATCCAATTCCAAAATGAGGCCACTGCCTCTACAAGACTTTTACATGCCTTATATAGGCTTACAAAATGAGGTGAAACCCTAATGTTACCTAATAAACTTAAAAAGGCCCAAAATAAGCCCAATATGACTTAACAATTTTAAAACAAAACAAAACAAGTTCAAAATAGCCCAAATACATAAAAGTAGTAACATAAGAAGTAAATAAAGCCCAATAGCATGAAAAGAAAGCCCTTAGCTGCTTCTTAAAAGTCCAACGTCACCAAACGTCTCTAAATCACGTCCCAATCTCAAATTGAAGACAAATAAATACATTTAGCTCGTTTCCATTCAGATCGCAAGCTTCTAATCCCATAGAAGCTTCAATAGCTCCAATTTGACTACTTATGGCCCTTTGAAGCTGTTTAGCCTTAGCCATTGTTATTGGACCATCTGAAATCTCCTTTACGCTCAGCTCGCCTTCTTGAGTTGATTTAGAACCTTCATGATGCACATCATCACCCCCGGGCAGAGAATGATTTGCCCTCAAATCAGAATCTTCTAAATCTTCCAAATAAGGAGATAAGTCCTTCACATTAAAAGTGGCTAAAACATTGTAATCACCAGGAAGGTCAACTTTGTAAGCATTACTATTTACCTTCTCTATAATACGAAAAGGTCCATCAACTCTTGGCATCAGCTTGGACTTTCGCTTGCTAGAAAATCTTCCCTTGCTAAGATGAATCCAAACAAGATCACCAGGTTTAAAGCTAATCATTTTTCGTCCTTTATTAGCATGCTTAACATACCTAACTGTTTTCTCCTCATTATGAATTCGAACCTGCTCATGAAGCTTCTTCATTAATTCTGCCTTCTTAACACCATCCATAGATGTCCTCTCATTAATTGGAATAGGAACAAGGTCAATAGGAACAAATGGATTAAATCCATACACAATCTCAAATGGTGAAAATTTTGTAGCCCCATGCACACTACGGTTATATGCAAACTCTACAATAGGCAAACAAGTATTCCAACTTTTTAAGTTTTTATTTATAACAGCCCATAATAAAGAAGATAGAGTACGGTTCACTACCTCAGTTTATGGATGACAAGCAGTACTGACGAGCAACTTCGTTCCAAGCTTCTTCCAAAGAGTCTTTCAAAAATAGCTTAAGAACTTTGTATCACGATCAGAGACAATGCTTTTAGGGATTCCATGCAAACGTACAATTTCCCTAAAAAACAAATCAGCAATATGAATAGCATCATCAGTTTTGTTACAAGGAATAAAAGAACCGATCAACTACAACCATCACTGAATCCTTCCCACGCTATGTTCTAGGTAATCCAAGCACAAAATCTATACTAATATCCATCCATGGTTGCTCTGGGATAGGTAAAGGCATATATAGTCCATATGCATTCTCTTTACCTTTAGCTTTCTTGCAATTTACACATCTTTCAACAACTTTATGAACATCCCGCAGCATATTAGGCCAAAAGAAGTGCTCTTTCAGTAGCTCATAAGTTTTCTTCTCCCCAAAATGACCACTAAGACCACCCCCATGAGCCTCACGCACAAGCAACTCACGTAAGGATCCTGAAGGTATACACATTCTGCCCAACTTGAACAAGTAACCATCATGCACAAAGAACCCATCACAAGCTCCTTTAGCACATTTAGACATCATATTAGCAAAGTATGAATCACTGGTATATTGTTCTTTCACCTGTTCAAAACCTAAAAGCCTTGCATTTAACATAGAAATCAATGCATACCTCCTAGAAAGAGCATCAGCAATGACATTAGTTTGCCTCTTCTTGTATTTTATGATATATGAAAATGGCTCCATGAACTCTACCCATTTGGCATGTCTTCTATTCAGCTTGTTCTGCCCTTTAAGATACTTTAATGATTCATGGTCAGTATGAATAACGAACTCTTTAGGTAATAAATAATGCTGCCATACCTCGAGAGCCCGAATCAATGCATAAAACTCCTTGTCATAAATAGAGTAGTTTAACCGTGCCCCATTTAGCTTCTCACTAAAGAAAACAATTGGCCTTTTTTCTTGCATCAACACAGCCCCAATACCGACCCCTGAAGCATCACACTCTATTTCAAATGTTTTAGCAAAATCAGGAAGTGCTAAAACTGGAGCAGAACATAATTGTTCTTTTATCAGTTCAAATGACTTCTGTGCATTCTCATTCCACCTAAACTCATTTCCCTTTTTCAAACACTCTGTCATAGGCGCAACAATAGAACTAAAGTCTTTAATAAATCGCTTATAGAAAGAGGCTAAACCATGAAAACTTCTCACATCCGCAACACAAATAGGTTTAGGCCAATCACGAATTGCCTTAACCTTCTCCTCATCAACCTTAATTCCACAACCAGAAACAACATACCCCAAAAAGATAACACTATCTTAGCAGAAATAGCACTTCTTGAGGTTTCCATACAACTTAGCATCACGCAAGGTCTCAAATACAGCCATAAGATACTTCACATAATCATCTAAAGTTTTACTATAGATCAAGATATCATCAAAATAGACCACAACAAACAGCCCAATAAACTTCCTCAAAATATGGTTCATAAGTCTCATAAATGTACTAGGTGCATTAGAAAGCCCAAACGGCATCACCATCCACTCATACAATCCATGCTTAGTTTTAAAGGCTGTTTTCCATTCATCACGTTCTTTCATCCTAATTTGGTGATATCCACTCATTAAATCAACTTTAGAAAAATAAACAGCACCATACAATTCATCAAGCATATCATCAAGTCTAGGAATAGGGAATCGATACTTAACCGTTATCTTGTTGATAGCCCGACTGTCCACACACATTCTCATGGTACCATCCTTCTTTGGAACAAGCAAAGTAGGCACTGAACAAGGACTAAGTAACTTACGCACACAGCCCCTCTCTAAGAGCTCACCAACTTGCCTTTTGATCTCCTTTGCTTCCTCCAGATTACATCTATATGCTGGTCTATTTGGAAGTGAAACTCCAGGCACCAAATCAATTTGATGCTCTATCCCTCGAATAGGTGGTAATCCCAATGGTAGCTCTTCTGGAAATACATCTTTGAACTCTTCAAGCAACTCCACAACCTGCCTTGGCAAATCCAAACCCTCCACTTGCAATAAAGGCTTTGCCCAAGTAATGAAAACAACCCCCACAGAAGCTAGTGCTTGCTCAACATCTCCCTTTTTGGCTAACATTAACCCTTTACCAGATTCCATCATCTTCCTTTGATTCCGTAACTGATCTTCTCTAAGTTGTTGAGAACTCAATGGCATCAAATTCACTTTCTTCCCATTCAGCACAAATGAATAAGTGTTCCTTCGCCCATTATAAGTCACATCATTATCAAATTGCCATGGGCGTCCTAATAACACATGACTAGCTGTCATCGGAACCACATCACATAAAACCTCATCATGAAAGGTTTTAATGGAGAATGGCACTCGAACCTATCTTGTAACCTGAATCTCTCCCTTGCCATTAAGCCAATGTAATTTGTATGGTTTTGGATGTGGAACAGTAGTTAATCCCAGTTTCTCCACTAAAGTAATGGATGCAACATTGGTGCAACTACCATTATCAATGATCATGGCACACACCTTATCTCGGATTTGACATCTTGTATGAAAGATGTTTTCGCGCTGTTCCAAACCAATATCAACTTCAGCACTCAAAATCCTTTGAATAACTAATAAATTTCCCTCTATTAGCTCAAGATTCTCTTCTTGTTCAGACACTTCGACTTTAGATTTCTCTTCCATCTCAGCTTCATCTTCACTTACAAGCTCTCCATACTTCCCTTGTAAAACCATCACCCTCTTATTCGGACATTCAGAAGCAATATGCCCATTTTCCAAGCACTTGAAACACTTGATGTCTCGCGATCTCCTGGAAAATTGAGGTTCAAATACCTTCTCCTTTCCTTTCAATGAACCTGAACTAGCACTTCCATTACTGAACTCTACTTTCTCATCATGTTTAGTTGTGTTCCATGTTCGCGAAGGTGAAGAAACAACCTTTGTATTACTTGTTGTAGTTGACCTCATATGGATACCCCCTCTTTTCTGTTGTCTTTCTACTTTAGTTGCAAGCTTTATGACATCCTCAAGAAATATGAAGGGCTGTAACTCAACAACATTAACTATGTCCCTCTTCAATCCATCAAGGAATCTAGCTATTGTTTGCTCTTGAGGTTCATTCAAATCACAGCGAATCAGCAACAGCTCAAATTCTTTCACATACTCCTCCACACTCAAGGAACCTTGCTGCAAAGTCTGGAGTTTGATGTATAATTCTTGTTTATAGTAATCCGGAACAAATCTCTTCTTCATTAATCTTTTCATAAGTGACCAGCTTGTAACTTCTTCTTCGTCATCCCTTCTGCGCTGAGCTTTTAAGTTTTCCCACCACAAAAGTGCTTAATCGGTAAACTCAAGTGCTGTTACTTCACACTTCTTTGCCTCAGGATACTCATGCCAATCAAACACCCTTTCTACCTTCTGAACCCATTCAAGATACTCCTCAGGAGAACTAGTACCTCTAAATGGTGGTATATTAAGTTTGATACCACTAGTAGGGTCATTTTGCTGCCTCTTTATCCTACCCCTATCTTCAGCCTCATCATCCCTATTTGGCTCATCTCCAGCATCCCCTAGGTCATTTCGAGGTACCCTATGCCTTACCCGCCTTTGTTGGGGTTGCAAAGTATTTCTTTGCATCATTTCTATAATTGCAGCGAGTTGTCCATGAATTTCAGTAATCTCACCTCGAAATTCATCATGAGCTCGTTGTAAGCCCACGAGTTGAGCTTGTTCTAAACTCAGTCCCTTTGGTACTCTACTTGCATCATCGTTAGCCATTATTAACAAAAACCCCAAACAAGTATGAACAATTGAACAACACAACCAGTAGCTAAAACACTCTTCTCAAACTGAATTTTTCACCAATTCAGTAAATAAAATCAGATATCAACAATTTACTCAAATTCAAAATTTCCAAGTTCACCAAATTTCCAGGTTCAAGAACAATTTAATTCAGCTAACCTATCTCCAGTTCACAAACTACTAAGAATTAATTTTAATGCTTCAGAGTTGCAATTCAACTACTAACCTCAAATATTAGAGACCCAAACTGATAATAACCCTACGAAATTATATAACACAAAAAATAGCAAGACACCTTCAATAGCTAAAACTTCAGTTTGCACACTGAAATCCTATGCTTTGATACCAGATGATGTGCCTTGATTTATAACAAAATTGAATTGTGAAGTTGATGGAGGATAGAACTAAATAGATACATTGATAAGTCGTATGGACGCCACAAGGATCAATTTAGGATTTTGACTCCACACTCTTGGTGATCAAAGAGTGATAAGTCAGCAACTATCTTCAAGAGTTGAAAAACTTGAGAAGACAATTTTGAGAGAGAAAAAGTCTATTTTCGTGCATCCAATTCCAAAATGAGGCCACTGCCTCTACAAGACTTTTACATGCCTTATATAGGCTTACAAAATGAGGTGAAACCCTAATGTTACCTAATAAACTTAAAAAGGCCCAAAATAAGCCCAATATGACTTAAAAATTTTAAAACAAAATAAAACAAGTTCAAAATAGCCCAAATACATAAAAGTAGTAACATAAGAAGTAAATAAAGCCCAATAGCATGAAAAGAAAGTCCTTAGTTGCTTCTTAAAAGCCCAACATCACTAAACGTCTCTAAATCACGTCCCAATCTCAAATTGAAGACAAATAAATACATTTAGCTCGTTTCCATTCAAATCGCAAGCTTCTAATCTCATAGAAGCTTCAATAGCTCCAATTTGACTACTTATGGCCCTTTGAAGCTGTTTAGCCTTAGCCCTTGTTATTGGACCATCTGAAATCTCCTTTACGCTCAGCTCGCCTTCTTGAGTTGATTTAGAACCTTCATGATGCACATCAGAAAATAGGTAGTAATACCCAGTCATTAGAGAATCTTCAATTAAAATTAACTGCAAAAGGGTAATATCACCATTTCAATGCTATTTATCCAAACAGCCTTTATCCAACGTCCAAACACTCTTATTCTTATATCCAAACACATTTATCTCTTATCTAAACAATGTAAACCTTGCATCCAAACTCCCAAATTTTATTAAAAAATAATAAAAAATTAAAAATGGTCACAATACAAGCGGCCATTATGGCCTCTGTTGTTAAAGCGGCCAAACAGTGGCCATAATGGCCGCTTAAAGCGACTATAAATGGTTGCAATAATAGCGGCCATTATGGCCACGGGAACTAGCGACCATTTGGCCACCGATTTATATTTAATTAATTTAAAATTTTAAAATATTATTATTTGAATTCAAAAAATTTTAAAATTTATTATTAATTTTTTTAGAATTGGTGCTATATTATTATTAATTTATTAAAAAAAATTGTTTTTTGGAAATGGTGCTTTGTAGGTGGCAGAATATGCTTCAAAGGGTATTTTAGTTATTTTATGTAATTCTGTTAATTTTAATGGACTATTCTCTAACGGTTGGGCATTACTGCCTATTTCTAAAACTAGTAGGTTTTACTAAAATTAGACCATACCTCAGTGGTATTCTTAATAATATCCTTTAAAATTATAACATTTAACGTATTTGAAACTAAAATTAGAATTATAATATTTTATGTAATTAAAATTAAATTAAAATTGAAATTATAACATTTAACATAATAGAAATTGGAAATGGAATTATAATTTTAATGTAACTAAAATAAAAATTGGAATTACAATTATAGCATTGAACGTCAGTGAAATCAAAATTGAAGTTGGAATTATAAATTTAACAAAATTAAAATAGAAATTGAAATTATAACATTTAATGTAATTGAAATCAAAATTGGAATTGGAATTATTATATTTAATGTAATTGAAATTAAAATGAGATTTGGTATTGTAATATTTAATATAATTAAAATTGATATTTGAATAATATTTAACGTAATTGAAATTAAAATTGAAATTGAAATTATAACATTTAACTTAATTGAAATTGAAATTAGAATTGCGACATTTAACATAATTGAAATTAAAATAAAAATAAAAATTGAAATGATAACATTTAGCGTAATTGAAATTGGAATTAGAATTGAAATTGTATGATTTAACGTAATTGAAATCAAAATTAAAATTCAAATGATAACATTTAATATAATGTTATTAGACTTGGAATTGAAATTATTTAGCCTAATTAAATTTAAAATTGTAATTGAGATTAGAATTGGAATCTGAATTATAAGATTTAAAGGATAATGACAAATTTACCACAATGTTTTGAGCATAAGTGCAACTTTACTCCAATTAGAGATAAAATACCTAATTTTGCCATAATCTAACTTTTGTCATTAATTTTAATAGTCGAAGGATAAAAATCTAGTCTAACTACATAATTAAATTAAAATTTGGAACGTGGTACAAAATAACATATATCATTGTATAATTGGTAATATTTTTAAAAATATTATTACAGAAAAATTAAATTAAATGATAAATAATTAAAAAAAGAATCTGTAACTATCGTCGAAGACTTACCAAAGTCGGCGGCTGTCATTTTCAATTGAGTCTTTGGCGTTAAAAAGATCATATTTTACATCATTAGACTCTATTTTCTGATCTGCCCAATGGTGGGGTCATTTTTAGCAGAAAAGACCAGACAATGGCCAAATGTTGTGATGAGGGGCGGCGGTCTCCACCGCCCACCGTCAAACAGTAGGGTGATTACTTGCACTGCCCTTTGTTTGACGGCGGACGACCGTCCCCCTCACCACTGTATTTGGCCTTTTGTTTTAATTTTTTATAAAAAATGATTCCATCATTATATAGATCAAGAAAAATAGAGTTTAATAATGTAAAATTTGATCATTTTTGTTGTCAAAGTATCATCGAAAAATAGCTACTGACCGCCGTTTTTGGCAAGTCTCCGCGTGACAGTTGCAAATTATTTTTTTAATTATTTATTATTTAATTTAGTTTATTTTTAAAAATATAAACTAATTATACAATATCAAAATTAAAATTAGATTTAAAATTATAACATTTAACGAAACTGAAATTGAAATGATAAGATTTAACATAGTTAAAATTGAAATTAGAATTATAATATTTAACGTAATTAAAATTAAAACTAAAATCATAACATTTAACATCATTAAAATTAAAATTGAAATTAAAACTAGAATCATAACATTTAACGTCATTAAAATTAAAATTGAAATTATTAATTATAACATTTAACATAATTAAAATTGAGTTTAAAATTGAAATTAGAATTATAACGTTTAACGAAATTGAAGTTGAAATTATAATGTTTAACGTAATTGAAATTAAAATTAAAATTAGAATTAGAATTATAACATTTAACGTATTTTAAACTGAAATTGGAATTATATTATTTTATGTAATTAAAATTAAAATTAGAATTGAAATTATAACATTTAACATTTAATTGGAATTGGAATTGGAATTATAACTTTAACGTAATTGAAATGAAATTAGAATTTGAATTATAATATTTAACGTAATTGAAATTATAATATTTTATGTCATTAAAAATAGAATTAGAATTGAAATTGGAATAATAACATTTAACATAATTGAAACTGAAATTATAACTTTTAACATAATTAAAATTGAAATTGAATTTAAAATTATAACATTTAATGTAAATAAAATCGAAATTGGAATTAGAATGATGACAGTTAACGTAATTGAAATTCGAAATTGAAATTGAAATTAAAATTGAAATTGAAATTATAACACTTAATGTAATTAAAATCAAAATTGGAATTAAAATTATAACATTTAACGTAATTGAAATTGAAATTGGATTTGAAATATAACATTTTAACATAATTAAAATTGAAATTAGAATTGTAACATTTAACGTAATTCAAATTGAATTAAAATTGAAATTATAATATTAAAATTAAAATTAAAATTAAAATTGTATCATTTAACGTAATTAAAATTAAATTTAGAATTAAAATTATAACATTTAATATAATTAAAATTGAAACTGAAATTAGATTTGGAATTGAAATTATTTAACCTAATTAAAATTGAAATTGTAATTAAAATTATTAACGTAATTAAAATTAAATTAAATCATAATTATAAGATTTAATGTAATTAAAATTAAAATTAAAATCAAAATTATAATATTTAATATTATTAAAATTAAAATTAAAATTATAACATACAATATAATATATTATTTTTAATTTATTAATTTCATAAAAAAGAATTTTGTTAATTATTTGATTTTTAAAATGTCTTTTATATTTAACGAAACATTAAAAGAGATTTTTGATAATTTTTAGGTTACTTATAGTACTGGTTGTCATTATTAAATCTCAATCAATGGTTGACACAACCAACTATATAGCAAAGTCGGCTGTAGTATAATCATTTGCAAGAAAATTATAATTGAAGTTTAGTCACTATATAATGTCAATGTCAAATGGCAGCAAGTGATAAATCACCATCATGTAGACCAGATGGCTTGGAAGTGAATGGCAATGACGATGCGATGGCAATGCACAAAAGGCAGCATTTTACAATAGCCAAAACTTCGACTTTCATTTATACGACGAATAGAATCTCCATAGTCGTAAGTGATTACATGATCGTGGAATGAAAATTTCAATGGCACCAAAATGAATTTCAGTTGACTCAATGATCAACGACAGATGGTGGTTAACGGGGTCAACGGTGACTTTACTAGTGGCGATAGTAATTTTTTAAATTTAATTTTAATTATTTAATATATTACAAAAAATTTTAAATTTTAAAATTATATTTACCGAGCACCACCAACTTTCAATTGATACCCTATAGAATCAAAGTTACAACACCTCCATTTCAATCCTTATTCCTTTATTTTAGGGATTATTTGTTAGTATGTGTTCAATAGACAACTTTATACCCATTGGTCTATTTTCAAAAGACGATGGCGCAAAATGGGTTCGAACCCATAGTTGGCTTTTATTCGAAGTTTGTTATATATTAAATAATTTATTTTATAATCTTAGTTGATTGAGTTCCTCTAAAACTCATATTCTTATTTAGGTTCGAACTCCCCATTTTTTTCAGATGGTGCAAAAAATACAATATGTTGTAATCCTTTTTAAAAAAAAAATTTGATAATTTCTCAAAATATTTCATGCTACCAAAGTTTTGTACCTAATATTCTTATTTTAAAAAATCTAACAACAATACTTTGTTAAAATATGACCGTATAGGTCTTCGTAGAATTCTACTTGTGCACCCTCACCAACTCAATTGGGTTAACACCATTTAGGGTATGTTTGATATTATTGTGTTTCTATTGTATTCTAGAAGGACAAGTGTTTGGCAAACCAAGTAATTTGATTTTTGAAAAGAAAGTTATTTTTTTTTTCAAAACTACTTTTTGAAAAATCAACATTATCATTACAAATTTATCAAAATGAAAATTTTCAATAGCCACAATTTTTATCACTGCAAATTGGAGTCAACCATAATCAACCATTGCCTACCTCCAATCATCAGAATTATTTCATGTAGAGTTTTGTACCATTTTAATTACCATTCTAATCCTTGTTGCATGATCTACGCAGGCATAAAAAATATCCCAACGATTGAGTTTTCATTTGTCAGAAAGTTACAAAAGAAATTTTGTCACTGTATAACGTCATTGTCATACAGCAGCAAGTGGTGGATCACCCTTTAACACCATTATATAGACCAGATGGCTTGGAAGTGAATGCATGAAAGGGCTACATTCTACAATAGCCAAAACTTTAACTTTTATTTTTCTGATAAACTAAAGCTCCATAGTCGAAAATGATTGCATAATTTTATATATCGTGGAATGGACTTAAATTCCGATGGCACCAAAATCAACTTCAATTGACTTCGATGATCGACATATGGTGGTCAATAGGGCCAACAATGGCTTTACTAATATTGAAAATTGGTGATTCAATAATTTTATATTATCAAAAATTGAGATGAATACCAATAGAAGAGTCACTTTGAAGTCAAGTACGCATTGAGTGTATAAGAAAGGAGTAAAATAGAAAGCCAGAAGAATGGTACTGTTCACGTGGCGACACTGCCCACGGGCGAGCACTGTTCATGTGCGGCGGGTATTATTCACGTGACAACTTATGGGTATTTCCTGTTTTAGCTCAATTGACTTCTTTAAGTAAGATTAGGATTCCTACAAGTAAGGACTCTTATTTCAACTAGGTTTAAGGTTTCTATAGGTGTTTTATTCATTATATAAACTTTCAAAACACAAGAGAAAGTTAAGCATATAAAATTTCAATATGTAAACCATAAGAGAGAATAGAGGAGTTAGGTTGATACTAAATGTTGTATGCACTAGGTTAGAACCTTTTGTATGGGAAAAAATTATTCTGTGAGAACAAATAGATGCCATAGATATTTTTGGCTTAGATGATTAGGTTCTTCTTATATTTCTTGTAGAAATCTCTTATGATAAGATACTAAGAGGTCTTGGGAGGTCATAGTGATCTAGGTAGATACTTAGAGGCCTCTATAGGAGATACTAAGGGGTCTTGTGACATTATTGATGATGTAATAAGATACTTAGTGATCTATATCAATAAAAGAAGTTGTATCCTAGATCCTCGTAGACGTAAGCATTTATGAGTCGAACCGTATATATCTTGTGTCTTGTTGATTGGTTTTTATTTTTATTTTTATTGGTGTGTTGATTGTATGTGTTCTTACTTATTTATAAGTTATGACTTTCACAAGCGTACAAAAAGGTATCAAGGCTGTAGCTTAGTTGATGTCATAAGGGTATCAAATTAAAGAGCATGGTTTGAATGGTTTGATACTGCAACAAACTGGTATCAGAGCGTTGGTTGAAGTCCATATTGCTGAGCATAGGTGACAGATCTAGATTGCAGAATAAAGGTTGTCAATTATAGGGACTCACGAATATAAAGCAAGCACAATAGAGAAGATGGTTATTTGAAAGAGGAAAAATGATGTCCTTATTAGGGAGTTTTTTAGGGGTAAAGATCACTTTTGAATAAGACAACCAAGAAGACGGTGTCATATAGGTCATAGTCAGAAGAATTATTTCAATTGGACACAAAATAAAGACGAAAAAAGAAGAACAATTAAGATTAAAGGATAAATCCAAAAGGTGTCTAGGACAGTTTAAGGGATAGTCCTGAGAGAAAAGAAAAGATAGAAGGAGTGTGTATTTGCAAGTCTATTGGATTACTAGGCGAAGATCTTGATCATATGAGAGCTTTTGGAGGAATGAGTATCTGATGGGTGAACTATTTTTAGAATTTAGGATAGTGTTTTCATATGAATCAATGAGAATTGTTATTTACCAATTGTAAAAAATATGGATTCCGGTAAGTCATAAGTGATTGATAGAATAAAATTGAGATAACATAGTGAAAAAGACAAGGGATGGACTAGGTATGAGATTTTGTTTCTCATCCCACAAAAACCTAGTGGACTCAGAACTGTTAGGATGAAATAAGGATATTCATGGAAGACAGAAGAAAGGAATACTAAAAGTGAACAAAAGCATCGAGTAGTGAGAAGCACAGAGGGAGGCTATGTGCTTGAAGAAAAGTGCTTGTATAGGGTAGTTGATTTGAAATCGACAATAAAAGCAGCTTTTAAATTATATCACGTTGTGGTAGGGATCGAAAGAGAATGTGTGGGAACAATAGTTATTGTGAGAATGTATTTTATTATTATGGGATTGTGGTTATGACATCTTCAGGACATGGGAGATCGTAACATTAGACTATTCTAAACATCAACATGTAAGAATCTTTAGAGACCATAGTCACAAAAGCCTTAGTTAAGTCTAAAAATTGACTTAGAGACAATGCTAATGAGCAAGATTTTGAATCAAAGAAAAGATTTCCTGAAAATTGGTGATTCAACAATCTTGTATAGGAAATAATTGAGATGAATACCAAGAGGAGATTCACTTTGAAGTCAAATATGCATTGGGTACTATTTACGCGGCGGGTCCTGTTTACATATACTGTTCACGCGGTAACT